>OX457006.1:13066871-14266871 GCA_949752705.1 Callimorpha dominula
ACAAAGAATTTCACTATCCACCTCCTGATTTCATCATCAGATCATCGTCAGACTCGCCGAAACAATACAACTACTTCCATCTTTATCAAAGTTAAAAAAAAGCTGAAAATGTCTACATCAACAAATTCGTTCTTAAAATTTTTTCGTGCAAGTTCACGAAAATGCAATACGTCTAGCTAAATTTTGTTGTTACGAGCTTCCTCTGAATTTCTAATCTTGAAGTTGAGCAACGTGTGCCGTCGCATTGCATATCGTCTGATTAATATCGCCAGCCACGTCGTGCAGTCGTAGGGCTTCAGACAACTTTCAAATCCACCGCATATTGTATACCGCGAGTATCGATATACTGAAATTACATGTTCTATAAAATAAGATGGTATTGTATTAGACTATACTGGTGAAATTATATTTTAAGAGGGAATTGACTATTGTGTTTTCATTATATGTAGTGTTACTGTAGATGCTAAAGTATTTATTAAGCAAATTAGTTCATAATGCCAGGTGAGAGCGTCTCATAGCACAGCGTATTCGAGAGCCCAGCTTTTACAAACGTTTGAAATACCTACCCCAAAAGTTATCGGCGTACACATAGGCTCACAATTTATAAAATTATCTTTAACTAAAGTAGGACTAACGTAATAATAATTAAGACCAAAATGAAGTCCAGGAAAAACGGAAGTATTCGTCAGTTATTTTGAGTAAAAGTTTTTTAAATATATTAAACTAGTTTGTAATATGTTTACGCAAAGCTTCCTTAGCAGAAACGCATTCTTCCTCGAAGTCAGTGTTTCTTACCAAATTGAAAAAAGATACCTAATAGGTAAGTAACTAATATTCTAAATTGAATTTGGTAGGAATCTTGAACATCATCATCATTTCAGTCACAGAACGTCCACTGTTGGACGTAGACTTCTCTTAATGACCGGTTTCTCGTAAAGACCGGTTGGAAGTGGCCTGGCGACCGATCTTGAACATCATTTAAATAAAATCTAAAAGATGTTCCTGACTAAATTTAATTTGTAAGAAATTTACGCGGGGGACTTTACATCATTGCAAGTTAAATAAAAGGTTTTAAAACGTGTAAAGTAAAGTCCTTTTTCGAAGTAGTCAGAAGCCTGTGTGATCTTGATCAAACCTCGTTGTTGATTTCTTTTGAGTTGTAAGTTGGAAGGGTTTTTTCATACCTTCATTAACTAAAATCTAGTTTCGCTGATGCTATCATGTGTACCGTCGCCGCCTACCTTTTGACGGCACACCTTTTTTATGATCGAATCAGACCCCTCCTACCACTACTAGCTTCTTATGTTTATGACATTAGAATATAATATAATCGAAGAAGGTTAAAAGCACCCGTGAGATATACATAATTACATATATGTATGTATCAATCAGTAAATATTGTCTAATTAAAATGAAAAGCTTGAAGTCAAACAAAATGTTTAATCTTTGACAATAATAATAATGTCTGTCTAAATCCAAAACCGACAATTACGGAGTAAAAGTGAGGACGTGGATAGGCAGATATCAGTTGCACTCTTGTTTTGTTTGCTCGCGCATCGCATCACGTTTTCCGCGAGCACGTACGGACGCGTACACCGAATACTAATGGATAGTAGCGGATAGGCGCCACTCAGGTCGCGCGTCCGAAAATTGGATTCACAGAGCATGCACTGAACACAGTATTAACGCCAGGGCTCCCGAAACAATGCCCAATCAAAGCGATTGTGCCTGCCCTCCTTCCCGCAAGAATAAAGTTTTTATATTAAAGAGGAAATTTTATTTTAAATGTTTATACATGAATAAATGTTATGCAACACGTAATTACGTAGTGTTTACGTAATTTTTTCTTTAAGAATATGTTACATATAGAAAATTCTTTGGTTAGTTTCTTTTTTTATTAATCGTATAGTACCTACATGCTTTTAGATGCGCGCGTGATGAATTATAATTTGTTTCGAATCTGTAATCCCAACACAGAGGTGCGGAGCATGAATCAATATTGTTTGTACGATGCACCGCACTATACCGGAACAGAAGTGCTATCTGAATTTGATTGTCTGTCTGCTTTAATTTTCAACTTTTTTGGCCGGTTCATACGAGGGCGGCACTGAAAATTTCGGGAATCAAGGAAGTGACACAACATTACTATTTAAAAATGTATTTATTGCTTTTCGAAGTATTTTCCGCGAAATTTGACACATTTTTCCATACGATGGAACCAATCATTGAAGCAACCATTCCATTCGGAAGTTGGGGTCTCCAAAATGGCCGTTTTGTAGGCGTCCACAGCATCTTCAGGTGATGAAAATCTCTGACCACGCAATTTATTCTTTATTTTAGGGAAAATATAGAAATCATTAGGGCTTAGGTCGGGGCTGTAAGGCGGATGGTCTAATAATTCTGGTGGTGGATGGTCTAATGTTTTCTTGCTTTAAAAACTCTTTTGTTCTGTGTGCGGTGTGAGAAGGTAGGTGAGCGCATTGTCGTGATGGAGGATGATGCGGCGGTTGCAGTTCTCTTTACGGAATTTAGAAACGACCTGTGGCAAACAAATTCTAGCATACCATTCTGCATTACCCGTTCTTTGTCCCTCAAGAGAAATAGTCGCAACATGGCCGGTTTTGGAGACAAACGTGGCCACCATTTTTTTTGCAACACTCCGTGAACGAACAATTTTTGTTGGCTTTAACTCATTTTCGAACACCCAAACTCGTGACTGGTTTTTTGTTTCGGGTTCGTACGCGTATATCCAGGATTCGTCACCTGATACGATGTTGTATACAGCATTTGAGGATCCTGCGTGGAATCTTTCGAGAGTTCTGACGCAACAAGTAACGCGAGCCGCTTTTTGCTCTTCACAGAGCGAATGCGGTATCCATCGGGAAAACAACTTTTTTACACCTAATTGTTCATGCAAGATCATTTGTATTTGCCTCATGCCAATGTCTAAAGTTGCCTGAATTTCGCGGTATGTCACATGTCGATCTTCCTCAATCAGCTTACATCAACATTTTTTTGGGTGACTGCAGTTTTTGGACGACCTTCACGGGGATCATCACTGAGCTTGACACGTCCACGTTGAAATTCAGCAAACCAGTGATAAATTGTGGTTTTGGATGGGGCTTCATCACCAAATGCAGAAATCATCCGGTCAACACACTGTTTTTGCGTTAAACCACTTCGAAAGTCATAATAAATCATCGCTCTTGAATTTTCTCGAGTCAATTCCATTTTCTCAACGACTAAACAAGTTTGACAAAACCTTGTGATAAGACCGAGAATCTTTTTTTAAATAAATAAATGGTAGTCGATTTTTAAAACCAAAGAGTTTTCAATTAAAAAGATTTTAATATGACAGAAACAGTGGAAATATTCCATTCCCGATACTTTTAGTGCAGCCTAGTATTTCCCTATACATTTTTGTTTGTAGACAGGGCAGGATTTCTGGAAACTGCCATTGATTTTATTGAAAGCAAGGCAATAGTCCTTAGTTAAGAATAAATATTTTTGCACTTTAAATCCGCGGTGCTAGCTATAACGAGTCTTCTCGTTTTGATTCCTTGGCTACATGAAATATTGAGTATCGTCGAGACCGGTTATTAATTTGCAAAATGTTCATAGATTTTCGATTTGTGCCGAAGCTCTTAAGCCCGTTACTGGCGCAGGCCGGACGACAATGGAGGCGGCCACGGCATTGGATTACTGCCCCCCTAGGTGTCCTGTCCTCTACAAATGGGGATTTAATTTGCCGTATCCGTAAATACAATAGCCGGAAATTTGTTTGCCTCTCCATCGACTCGTGACTGGCGCACGATACTGGTGAAATATTGGACGAAGCATATGATGCTAGTCATATCAGTGCATAATATAATGTTTCGGAATTTTCATGTCGAACGTAAATGATGTCATAGATAATTACACGACTAAATATTCGGTTAGGCTATGTTTGTCGCGTAAAACAATGGAGTGAGCTTGGGTGGCATGACGATGCGCGGCCATACGAGACGCCGATGACGTCGCATTAAAATGAAATCCATACGGGGATGATTGATGAGCACCGCAAACACACTACGCCGCGCCCGACTCATTCAATTTACCGTCATCACATCGTATAGAGTGCAGTTTTATTATTACGTTTTAAAAGTTTTTGACTATCCGAACGCTCGTCCATGAAGATTGAACTATCCTTATAACTGGAATTATGCATTTGAAATCAAATAAAGTATTTGTTTCTTTTTTAATATAAGAGTGTATTTTTATTATTCTGCTGAGGTAGCAAACAAGCGCACCGGAATTGCCTTATAGACAATTCCAACAGCTTGGAGTTATTTGCCCAATCAAGGGGCTCCGGTTCTTAATAAGAAATTTTTCAGTGACCGTCTACTCTTGTGTCTTCCATGGATTAAGTAGAAAGATAATATTGCTTATATTTGGCTCTTATCCTTGGGTGTTCCCACCGAGTTAGCCCATATCGTACTATATATACACTATACATTGATATTAATGATAATGAAAAATAATCTAAACGTACGTTTATTTATGTTTGTGTAGAGGTTTCTTTTGTTTTCCCGTTTGTAACCTCCTCCAATTTTTTCCAATGTTTTCGACTTTCCCAGTGAAATGCGCTTTTTGTATCAATATCTATGGTTAATATTGCTGGTCTATGGTTACTCGGCAAAGAACAAGGTGCCATAGCGCAAGTGGATCGTTGACAAATTAGGTCTAAGAGATTTTTCGACCCTTTGAATTTAGCCCCTTGTGTAAGTAGAATGTGAATTTTGAAACAAAAATCTCAAAGATCTCTTCTGCTGGTGGTAATGGGTCACAGCAGTAAAAATAATATGTTGTTGTAAGGAATAAGGTAAGGTAAGTCTCACTATTATTGCCGATATTTACTTGAATTTTGAAAAATAGTTTATGAGACTTTCTTGTTTTCTCTGTTTCAAATGGATTCTTTTCCATGTGTTTATACAATCGAGGAAGTTAACATTACTCACCGTGTTAATAAATCCAAAAATTTTTTACAAATCTTTCTAATATTTTATAAAAACTTCGACTTTTAAATCATCAGAGAAAAATAAGAATTCAGTTTTCCTTTGTACAGTTTTTTTTATTAAAGAAAAACCTAGCTTAGCCCAGTTGATTACAAAGTCTACTCTTTGTTTATCAGTAGGTAATTTTGTTTAGGTACCTGTTCGAATAAACACCGGTTTCCAAGGAATTTAATTTCTTACTACAGTTCTTGGGGATGTGATTATCTCAATAATTTGTTCTCTCTATATCTCGGACCGCAAGCGTAGATTTTATGGCGAGTGCAGTCCGGCATCGGTGCGATGTCCAACACAGCTGGAAAATTAGCTGGAGTGCTTTTTTATTACATTTAAAGCTGCTGTCTTGCGTTAAAATGTTTCGTGCCGTGTTAATTTTTGTCGCTGCTTTTATTGGCATGTGTTCACTGTTGACAGACACGTTTTACTAAGGTTTCTTAAGGTTATTGCTAAATCCATGTACTTGTGTTTAGCTTAAGCGATGGTAGAACGGAGTGCTTTTCCCGTAGTCAAACCGAATTAAATCACACACCAACTGTGAAACAACACCAAGCGAATTCTTATCGTGCACCCTCTTTTCTGGCTGTTATTTTGGTGACAGGTCTTACTTACTACTTCACTTCTCAGCTTCGAAGAAATAGCCTGCCCAGTTCTAAGACTATATATACTTATATTTACTAAAGATTGCTATAAAAAAATGTTTTATTTTCATGACGAAAGATGTACAGACTTTCCATGACAGGTCAACATATATTATGTACTAGCAGCGCCCCGCGGTTTCACCCGCGTAAGTCCCGTTCCCATGGGAATATCGGAATAAAAAGTAGCCTATATGTTAATCCAGGTCTCCAGCTATCTACATACCAAGTTTCATAGCTACCGGTTCTGTAGTTTTGGCGTGAAAGAGTAACAAACATCCATACATTCATACATCCTCACAATCTTTCATGTTTATAATATTGGTTAGGACTACCTGACCCGACAGACGTTGTCCTGTCTTATAAATATTGAATTCGAATTGGCATTATTAATAAAAAAATATATATTCCAGAAGCATAGTGTTTATTAATCTAATGCTTTATGTTACACAACAGTTGTAGTTTCATTTTCTGACGTATTCTTCTTTATAACTATGTATACCTTGTGTTAGTCTATCAAAATGTACCAAAACTCCATATTAAATTGAACTTTTAATATAAGCGTGATTGCTCTCAACTAACCGACTGTGAAATGTGCACTAAGAAATGATAAATGAGTTTTTAGTAATAGAATTCCGACCGATGCATCTCTTTTAAACGATATTTGCAGCGCGCATTCTATCAACCGCACCAACTGTCAAACGACTGACAGTTATGTCAAAAGCGCTAAGATTACATTAAACAAGTTTATAATATAGGTAGTCGTTAGGTTTTCTTAAATTTTTTAAGTTTCTGTGCAATTTTCTTAACTTTTTTTAATGTAAGAACCTTCTACGAAGTATTAGAAAACATAAAAAAAAAGATGAATGAAATCGGTAATGCCGTTCTCAAGTTATAGCGTGACCAGGAGAAATAGGGGTTCATTTATATATATATATATAGATATAGATATTGCAGTTACAGAAATAATTTTTGGAAAAAAACTATCCGTTTAAAAGTAATGACCGTTTGAATTTAAAGGTATTATCACCTTCGATTCTTATAAAAGCAGGTGGAATGTATGGTAGAGGTACATTACAAATAAATTCTTTGTACTTCTTTTTCAGGCAATGCAAAATTAAAGTTCCACTACGCCAATATTATAAATTATTTTCATCTGATAAGTAATTTGTAATATAATATTTTTTCGCTAGTTAAAAGTTGAGTATCTATAGGCATGACGCCGACGGCGGCGACGCGAGGCGAGCTTGCCGTAAGTTTGTAATAAGAGTTAGTGTCTGTAGGAAACAACTCACCGGCTCGAGTTTTAAGAAGTTTCACGTCGTTTGTTTGATTCTTCTATCGTTCTGAACTGATACTTCGACCGGAGCCCAACGAGTGCTACTGATACTTTTATTATTTCCTTATAGACTTAGTGCAATCAAGTTTCCAACTTGTTCGCAATAATAGAATTTATTGTTTATTTGTGTTGGGCGCAGCTGTTGTTGATTTATGTTTGTGTTTTATTATATTGTGGTGTACTCAGCTTTATTACTTGTTAAGATAATAAATATTAATTTAATATTAACTTTAATTTAAAAAATATCTAATAGACTAATGTCTATTAGTCGACTTAAAAAAAAGGAGGCGATTCTCAGTTAGTTGAATCTCTTTTTTTAAATACGAGTATGTTACCCAATCGGGTAACATACTCAAACAAAGAATTTGGAGCGCTTATTGTTAATAATAAATAAATAGCAATTTAACAAAAAAAAAGAAATATGTCGCCTTCTACTCATGGTAGGACACATTATTTTTTGAATTTGTATAAAATTACCAGCAACAATCTGTGAAGAATACATGATGATAGGACTATTAGTTTGCCAGATAATTGACAAAAAACCATATCTCCGAAAAATGCACATATTTTGGACGCCATTTTAGGGGTGTTAAATAATAATAGTGCATACGCCCATTGTAGAATAAAAAAATATAGACCTCGACCAAAAAAATGTGTGCAAAATGAATCGGTTTGGACGACGGAAACCGGCTTAAATAGCAATAAACATTTAAGCAATTTTTAATAAATAACTAGAATTTCTCGTTCACAAATGAATAGTTTTTGATAAAAAAAGTTTTGTATCTTCAGGAGCATAAAAGACATATTCTCCTAAAGTTTCACATTCATTGAAGCTTTCTTTTTCAAATTAAAATTTTGCGATTTTCGACCGTAATTTGTCATTATTTAAACAAATGATGGACCAAATTTAATCGAACTGGTCTTTCATTTTTAGGATTTCTACCACCTGTACGATAAAAAAGTTCAATATGGTAAATATAATAGAAGACAATTACAAAAAATTAAATTTTTGGCGATTGTTTGTTGAAAAATGTGAGGAAATTCATTCATTCATTCAATCATGTTTCTGATATACTAACGAACAAATTTAACTATCACCATCTTTTTGTAACCCCTCTACCCCCGGCGAAACGTGGTTTTAGACTAACCATGCCAAAATCACGTGTATTTTTTTAAGTTTTTTTATATAGATATAGTTGCGCGTTCTACGAAAAAAATACACGTTATATCTCACCCCCTTCCCCTCTTGTGATATTTTGTGATTTTGTTCGAACCCCCTCCCCCCCTTTATTTTTAATTCCCATTAATATCCCTACGGGGATATCCCCTGTTTCGCTTTCCAGGTTTTGGTCACAATTGCCATCTGTCGTCCGCAGCAGTTTTTGGTGCCCTAGACTAAATGACTTCTCCATTAACATTTCATTATCTATCCAAAGGATTAGCTGTGTCAGTCACTTTGATCCTTCTACTGATTTCTACGTTTCGAAGAGACACCTCTTAGCGACTAGTGTATCCTTCCATATCTTTTTAAAACTTTTTATTAGGAAAAAGAATAATCTCTAAGCCCTTGGACAAACTTGTCCAAAAGATTGTCGTTTCCCGACCGCTCCCTGTCTGAGTTAGATTATTTAGCTAACCTCTTTCTTGAAGTTGGACCCATCTAATTGGGTCACATGCTCCACGTAGAGGTACCTATTGGTCAATATGATCTAGTATTAGTAAAACATTTATGTCGGACTTCCTCTTGTTCATTATCTTAAGATGTTATTATTTACAAAGCAAAGACAAATTTCATAGGAAGTCTAAGGACATCGTATTGACGTCAACTTTGTTTTTCTGACTTGTTTTCTAAATCTGTGCATATTGTAGTAGTAAATGAAAAATGTCAAACGGTACTTGCAATATTCCGAAATTACTGAAGTGTGTGCTAACAGTGTAGTAGAACTCGCTAATCTGTTCCTTCATCGCAAGGTGCTATCAGTAATAGTAATAGGCGCATAAAACCTGGACATAATTCGATAACTTTAGTTTCCTTTTTCTAGGACATAAAGTATTATTAGATATTGTTAAAATATTAAGAATTAAACATTTTAAAGCACCGCGTCGATATAGGAAAACTGAAAAGCTGAATTTTCAACACATTTCGATTTCATAATTACAGCAAAATAAATAACTTTGTAATAGTACCTCTGTTATAATATGATGCTTGCATTCCAGTAACAGAAATCAAAATTAAACTATTTAATCATTCGGGACTATCATTAATAAAGAAGGTTCAGTTAGTTATAGATGTTTTGGCTTATATTTTCAGAAATTATAGATAACTGTGATTCAACAATTTATTCTGAATAGTATATTGTGTGTGATATTATACTATTAAAAATTAAACAGAATCTCCTTGCGGATTTGTAAAGTCACAAATATTTGTAATTCTTGGGAAGCCAAAATACATAACTACTTGAAAAGTGTTTAATTTATGCCTTAAATATATTATTAGTACTTTAAGAAACAAATTAAACAATAAATGTCCACGTTTATTCATTAATTTATATTTTTTCTTAGTCACGTTCAAATATAAACGTTATCTCTTACCAAATAAGGTCGTAATTTCTTTGTGTACCAACTCTCCAACGAACGCTTGGGCGAGTAGGTAATTCTGTAATCTATCTATATATATAAAAAGTAATTCTTGGAAAGCCAAAATACATAACTACTTGAAAAGTGTTTAATTTATGCCTTCAATATATTATTAGTACTTTAAGAAACAAATTAAACAATAAATGTCCACGTTTATTCATTAATTTATATTTTTTCTTAGTCACATTCAAATATAAACGTTATCTCTTGCCAAATAAGGTCGTAATTTCTTTGTGTACCAACTCTCCAACGAACGCTTGGGCGAGTAGGTAATTCTGTAATCTATCTATATATATAAAAACTAGCTGACCCGGCGAACTTCGTACCGCCATATTTTCTTCCGGTAAAATCGAATTAGCTAAATTGAAAATAAAACTGGAATACACAATTGAAAAATTCATTTTGTTGTACAAAATGCGTGGGGTGCTTATTATAATTACTTTGGACATTCAAACCAGAGATAGCGACTCGATAGAATTTGATGGCCAGATCTTGAAACTTTGATTAAAATTTGGCGCCAAGACTTTAGTAATTCTCTAACAAAAATAGTACAATTTTTTTTTTTTTTTAATGGTAATAATATTGTAACATAATACGCAGTATAATTATAAAAATATCAGTCACAAACCATTAAAATAATACGGTTATATCGTGAACATAAATAAATATTACGTGAAATAAAGTAATAGAATTTATATTCTATTAATGAATTTCTATGAATTTATGGTCTATTTGCAACCTAGATGTCAAACAATATTGAAGAATGTTATCGATGAATCAACGTGCACCGCCATCTATGAGAACTTCATAAAACTAAACAGTGAATAAACACTTGCTTAAGAAACAATTAATTGATACATTTTATTCGTTTACATTCACGACATAAGCGAATAATTGAGATGATAACTATCCTATCCAGTAAGTTAGACAAAAATACGGGTACATGTGAAATTTGATTGAAATCGGTTCAGTAGTTTTGGAGTTTATTGGCAACATACATCGTGACACAAGATTTTTATATATATAAGATAAGATGAATCCGTATTTCCCTTGGTCACGGTATCAGGCATAAACGGCTGGACTGATTTAGCTAATTCTTTTTTTTGTGTTTGTTTTGTCAGGAGAAGGTTCATATGAACTTTACTTTTACTTTTAAAAAAATTAAGAACGTGGCGCGGCAAATTAGAAAACTTAAGAAAACTTAACGAAGGACTTACGCGGTTGAAACCAAGGGGCGCAGCTAGTACATTATAAAAAATGCTGCCTTTAGGATTCCTCCCTTTCAGGAAGAGGTGCGACATAAACGCGAATGAAGTCGCGGGCACAGCTAGTAAATATATAGGATAGTTGGACCGATTTAAGCAAAAATGATCCAATCCACAAGGTCTTTGATATGTCAAAATAAACCTTATTCGCAGTGCATAAGTCACAAAAACTCAAAATTTTCAGGTTGTGGATTGGATCATTTTTGCTTAAATCGGTCTAGTTAGTCAATGATTTTCGAACTTTTTGGTACCAGGGTTCGACTAGGGCGGAGATTAAATATTGTGTTCATTAGATCGAAAATAACCAAATTGTTGAGGATGAAATATGATTTTTTAAACCTATTTATAAGATCTCTTTTTTTTGTACAATGAACAATTATTTCAATAAAAATATGTTATGTTAGGTGACAACAAGTATAAATCCTTAATAATCCTTAGTAATATTATAAACGCGAAAGTAACTGTCTATCTGTCTGTCTGTCTGTCGCCCTTTCACGACAAAACTACTGAACCGATTGAAATTAAATTTGGTACACATATAGTCTAGAGCCTGAGAAAGAACATAGGTTACTTTTAAATGCAAAAAGGGGTAAGGTGTAAAGTGTTGAAAGGTGGGGATGGAAAGTTGTATGAAAGTACCGTCATATTTAGAGCTTGAAAGCTTGAAACTTATTTTTTAGGCTGTTGATTCGATATAAATAAATGTGACATTCAAAGTTTGTAAAAGTTTTACCCTCAAGGGTGTAAAATAACAATAGGGAATAGGGGATGAAAGTTTGTATGGAAATATGTAAGGTTTGTGTGAATGTTTTATAAGTTTGGGACAAGAGACAAAATATTAGAGCTATTCTGATGTAACATTTACGGAGTGATTACAAAATGTGAAACTGAAGTAAAAAACTTGCCAAGCACCTCGCCGTACACAATGAGCGCTGTGCAGCCGCATAGCGCGGCGTGGTACAGCGCGGTGTAGGTGGAGAAATATGCCTAAGTGTGCTTACCCGAACGGGCAGACACGTCAACACGTGAGAGCAGACGACTGTGCCACACGCATGCGAATACTGATTTTTTTATTACTATGCTGTTCTTTTTTGAAGGGAATATAAATTTGATTTCATATTATATCTCAAACTGGTTCTTGCTCATTGCCAAATTAATGAAGATTATAGCCAATGTCAATAATTAATATCCATACTAATACTATAAATGTGAAAGTAACTTTGTTTGTTTATTACCTTTTTACAAATAAACGGCTGAACGGATCATAATGAACATTGACAAGGAGATAGATTATATCCTGGGGAAAGACAGAGGTTTTTTGTCGTAAAAGTAAACATCGAAGGTGGAAAAATAGGAGATCTAAGTTTGTATGGGAGACCATTCATTGGTCAATTTTATTTTGGTTGATATTTAGTACAAAGATATCCAAACCTTGGAGACAAACATAGGCTACTTATCGTATCGTGCAAATAGACCTTTAGGATGGCAAAATGGGGGATCAAAATTTAAAAGTATAGAAGATCCATAATTTAAGTTATTTATCAAGTTATTTAGATGAATTTAGGTACTTATAGAAATAAATGTGGCTACTTCCACAAACAGCAAAAAGAAACATACTCCAACATCATTTACAACCTACTAATCCTGCATCGCGCTATGACAGTTCTAGCGCCGATTAGTATACATACAACTTCCCAACATCAACCGTTGGGCCGCGGCCCGCCAGGCGTGATTACCTCGCCTGGTCGGAGGATCTTCCCTTTGTGTTGGAGGGACATAATACCCGTTCCTCCACAATAAACAAAGCCTTGAAAAAGGCCGTATATAGGCTACTTTGTGTATAATAAGCATTGAAGGCGACAAAATAGGGAATCAAAGTTTATATGGGAGACGTATCGTTTGTCAAGTTCAACGAAAAAAATAATTAAGGAATGAAAATGTGGGACAGACCAACGACCAAAAGCATGTCACATGTTGAAGATGATCTTTTCGAGAAATAAATATGAAAGGAACAGCAAAGGGAAAACGTGGATTAATTCCTCGTAATCCAAAAATCCGACCGCCATTTTTGCCATTCCAGTTGAGGTGTATATTTGGAATACAATTATTTGTGCTGGGTAGGAATCGAACCCACGACCTCTGGCTAAGTAGTCACTAACCACTAGACCAAAAGTAACTTACGAGTACCTTACCTCTCCTCAAAAGATGGAAGAGATTGAAGAAATAAAATCTTTTTAACAAAAAATTGAACCGACGAAAAGAACTAAAAAGTAAAAAATAAATTAACCTTAAGTCTTAAGTATTGAGCTTATTTACATAAACTATCTAATTTTATATAAACTTATTTTGAGTCGGCGCCAAACAACAAACTGATTAATTATCAAAATTTTATTTGGTGCCGACTCAAAATAAGTTTATATATAAAATTACATAGTTTATGTAAATAAGCTCAATACTTAAGACAAGGTTTATTAATTTTTTGCTTTTTAGTTCTTTTCGTCGTTTTAATTTTATGTTAAAATGATTTTATTTTATGTTTTTTTTCATCATCATGATGATGATGATGAAAAATGATGATGATTTCTAAACGCAATACCTGATAAAGTAATGAAAAGTAAACGAACACTATTCGTTTCTACAATTTTCGAGGGTTTCTCTCAATTTTTTCAGGATCGCATCATCAGATCCTGACTTCCTTGACATGGGACCACCCTTGAGGTATACCCTATCTAACAAAAAAAGAATAATCAAAATCGGTTCATAAATAACGGAGTGAGGGCTGAACAGACATAAAAAAAAAAATAAAAAAAAAAATTATACGGTCGAATTGAGAACCTCCTTTTTTTTCGTCGGTTAAAAATTTATTACAAATTCTACGCAGATGAAGTCGCGGGTACCAGCTAGTGATTATATATAAGGTATCTGTAGGTATTAAAAGCAAGGTGATTGATTTTCACGAGAATACAGACGTCGCTGCCGTGTGCGCGAATCCACATGTTTCTGAGTTTTTGGAAATATCTAATTTTTGGTATGACAGCAAATAAAACTCATTATTTATCTTTACACAAGTGTCCGTAAAAAACTAATACATATAGCAAAAGTTGCACATAAGTACCAGACAACGCACAATTACATATCCTACAATTAGGAAATTCCATCTTCAGATTGTTTTTCTAATACCTACTCGATGCAGCCGGTAAAATTCACGCAATTGAAATAAAATCTTTTTAACAAAAAATTAAACCGACGAAAAGAACTAAAAAGCAAAAAATGAATAAACCTTAAGTCTTGAGCTTATTTACATAAACTATATAATTGTACATAAACTTATTTTGAGTCGGCGCCAAACAACAAACTGATTAATTATCAAAATTTTATTTGGCGCCGACTCAAAATATGTTTATATAAAATTAGATAGTTTATGTAAATAAGCTCAATACTTAAGACTTAAGTTTTATTTATTTTTTGCTTTTTAGTTCTTTTCGTCGATTTAATTTTTTGTTAACAAGATTTTATTTTATGGTTTTTTTCATCATCTTGATGATGGTGATGAAAAATGATGATGATTTCTAAACGCAATACCTGATAATGTAATAAAAAGTAAACAGAAACACTATTCGTTCCTACAATTTTCGAGGGTTTCTCTCAATTTTTTCAGGATCGCATCATCAGATCCTGACTTCCTTGACATGGGACCACCCTTGAGGTATACCCTATCTAACAAAAAAAGAATAATCAAAATCGGTTCTTAAATAACGGAGTGAGGGCTGAACAGACATAAAAAAAAAAATAAAAAAAAAAATTATACGGTCGAATTGAGAACCTCCTTTTTTTTCGTCGGTTAAAAATTTGTTACAAATTCTACGCAGATGAAGTCGCGGGTACCAGCTAGTGATTATATATAAGGTATCTGTAGGTATTAAAAGCAAGGTGATTGATTTTCACGAGAATACAGACGTCGCTGCCGTGTGCGCGAATCCACATGTTTCTGAGTTTTTGGAAATATCTAATTTTTGGTATGACAGCAAATAAAACTCATTATTTATCTTTACACAAGTGTCCGTAAAAAACTAATACATATAGCAAAAGTTGCACATAAGTACCAGACAACGCACAATTACATATCCTACAATTAGGAAATTCCATCTTCAGATTGTTTTTCTAATACCTACTCGATGCAGCCGGTAAAATTCACGCAATTGAAATAAAATCTTTTTAACAAAAAATTAAACCGACGAAAAGAACTAAAAAGCAAAAAATGAATAAACCTTAAGTCTTGAGCTTATTTACATAAACTATATAATTGTACATAAACTTATTTTGAGTCGGCGCCAAACAACAAACTGATTAATTATCAAAATTTTATTTGGCGCCGACTCAAAATATGTTTATATAAAATTAGATAGTTTATGTAAATAAGCTCAATACTTAAGACTTAAGTTTTATTTATTTTTTGCTTTTTAGTTCTTTTCGTCGATTTAATTTTTTGTTAACAAGATTTTATTTTATGGTTTTTTTCATCATCTTGATGATGGTGATGAAAAATGATGATGATTTCTAAACGCAATACCTGATAATGTAATAAAAAGTAAACAGAAACACTATTCGTTCCTACAATTTTCGAGGGTTTCTCTCAATTTTTTCAGGATCGCATCATCAGATCCTGACTTCCTTGACATGGGACCACCCTTGAGGTATACCCTATCTAACAAAAAAAGAATAATCAAAATCGGTTCATAAATAACGGAGTGAGGGCTGAACAGACATAAAAAAAAAAATAAAAAAAAAAATTATACGGTCGAATTGAGAACCTCCTTTTTTTTCGTCGGTTAAAAATTTATTACAAATTCTACGCAGATGAAGTCGCGGGTACCAGCTAGTGATTATATATAAGGTATCTGTAGGTATTAAAAGCAAGGTGATTGATTTTCACGAGAATACAGACGTCGCTGCCGTGTGCGCGAATCCACATGTTTCTGAGTTTTTGGAAATATCTAATTTTTGGTATGACAGCAAATAAAACTCATTATTTATCTTTACACAAGTGTCCGTAAAAAACTAATACATATAGCAAAAGTTGCACATAAGTACCAGACAACGCACAATTACATATCCTACAATTAGGAAATTCCATCTTCAGATTGTTTTTCTAATACCTACTCGATGCAGCCGGTAAAATTCACGCAATTGAAATAAAATCTTTTTAACAAAAAATTAAACCGACGAAAAGAACTAAAAAGCAAAAAATGAATAAACCTTAAGTCTTGAGCTTATTTACATAAACTATATAATTGTACATAAACTTATTTTGAGTCGGCGCCAAACAACAAACTGATTAATTATCAAAATTTTATTTGGCGCCGACTCAAAATATGTTTATATAAAATTAGATAGTTTATGTAAATAAGCTCAATACTTAAGACTTAAGTTTTATTTATTTTTTGCTTTTTAGTTCTTTTCGTCGATTTAATTTTTTGTTAACAAGATTTTATTTTATGGTTTTTTTCATCATCTTGATGATGGTGATGAAAAATGATGATGATTTCTAAACGCAATACCTGATAATGTAATAAAAAGTAAACAGAAACACTATTCGTTCCTACAATTTTCGAGGGTTTCTCTCAAATTTTTTCAGGATCCCATCATCAGATCCTGACTTCTTGACATGGGACCACCCTTGAGGTATACCCTATCTAACAAAAAAAGAATAATCAAAATCGGTTCATAAATAACGGAGTGAGGGCTGAAAAAGAAAACAGAAACACTATTCGTTCCTACAATTTTCGAGGGTTTCTCTCAATTTTTTCAGGATCCCATCATCAGATCCTGACTTACTTAACATGGGACCACCCCTGAGGTATACCCTATCTAACAAAAAAAAAAATAATCCAATAAACGTTATGACTACGAGTACTTATGACATGTCGCTATCTCCGCGTGGGCGTCGCGCTCTTCCCCACCGCGCACCCGCCGCATGCATCCCGTGCCACTACTTGCTTGCGCGTATTTTCAATTCAATTTTGCAATTTCATAAGCGTGACACTAACGTGTTTAATTTTGATGAAAAGAAAATTGTAATACACAAAAACATATTATTAAACAAAAATTGCACAGTTACGATTTTTAACTACTGAGAAACACATTATTCTACTCTACACTAGTAACCGGCAGATGGAGTTGAGGACTTGTTTTGTTTTTATTTAATTTTTTTTTTTTTTTTAAGTACTTGCTATAATTCACTGACCTCTATTATAAATAGAGGTCAGTGCTATAATTACATTGTATCTTGCATCATATATATATATATATATATATATATAGATATTTATTTACTTCTCACACACACGTTGATTATCAAATACATAACATTTTATATTAGAACTCGAACTATCGACTTGGCTATTGACAATGTCTTTTTCTGACTGCAGTAGTGATAGTGACGATTATTTTTCTGCTTGTAGTAGTATTAGTTCTCAGAGCGACCCAACAATAGTTGAGACTCTCTTATCTTAGTTCTCTGACGTTCCCAGGAATCTTAACCTAGTGCACATTAATGGCTGTATGTATTCCGGCCCATTTCCCTGATATGCTGGCATGTTTTGACTGTACGAATTTACACGCTATACTTATCTCTGAATCGTGGCTTAAGCCTTGTTTACCCTCTACTGCATATTCCTTGCCAGGGTTCAATCTTATCAGGAATGATCGTGCTGCAGGTGGTGGGGGCGGTGTAGCCATCTACTTACGCTCTCATATTCCCTACTCCGTTATTAGTTTGTCCTCGCAGCCGCCTCCATCAGATGCGGGTGAACATCTTCTGGAAGTTGAGCTCTCTCACTCTAAAATCCTTCTTGGTGTTTTTTATTGTCCATCCTTACGCATCGACTACTTTTCCACGTTTGAGCAACTTCTAGAAAAGTTTACTCCCTCGTACAGTCATACCATAATCATGGGTGATTTTAATACTTGTCTTCTTAAGAATGACTTTCGTTCCTCGACTCTTAAGCCCATTATTCAATCTAGCAATTTATATATTCTTCCTTCAAGTGCAACGCATTACTTCCCACACTCTGTTCCTTCTCTTCTCGACCTAATAATTGTTTCTTCTCAGAGCCATGTAGCTAAGCATGGGCAGTGTTCAGCTGCTGATTTTTCCTATCACGACTTGCTATACCTATCCTATCGTCTCCGTCCTCCTAAACCTAAATCTAAGACGATCCTGCAGCGGAACTTTAAGGGTATGGATCTTGATGCCTTAGGCAGGGATGCAGACAACATCGACTGGAAACCACTCTTCAGTTCCGAGTGTATTGATGAGAAGGTGACATGTTTTTTTACCAAATTGACCACTTTGTATAATATACATGCTCCAATCCAAAAACTGAAAGTGAAACGTCTCCCGTCACCCTGGCTAACCGATGACATCAAAGCCTTATTTCACACTACTTAACTTAACTTAACAGCACTAAAAGCGGTGTCCAAATCCAAATACAAAAAATATCCAACTGAAACTAACCGGGATAAATACGTGTCCATCAGGAATCATTGCAGCAAGGTTTGTAGGAATGCGCAACGCCGATTTATCCATAGCTCTATCGAAAACGGAGATCCAGCAAAAGTCTGGAAATTTCTCAAATCATTGGGAGTAGGCAAATCTGATAATGAGTCGATTCCGAAAAATTTAAACTTAAACTTACTAAATCAACATTTCTCTGCGTCGTCAAATTTTGATAAGTTGACAAAAGAAACTACATTAAAACATCTTTCATCTGCGTCCGCTCCCGATTGTTCTCCCTTCTTCTTTAGTCAATTCTCTGATTGTGATGTTAGGAAGAGCATAGGATCGATTACTTCAAGTGCTGACAACAAGAGAAGATCCGACAGGATCTGACTGTCTAAGCCGTAATATGATCCTCCCTATCATCGATAAAATCCTTCCTGTAATTTGTCATATTTTAAACTATTCTATTACTTTTAGCGTGTTTCCTACGACTTGGAAAGACGCGGAAATTATTCCCATTCCCAAAAAGAGAAACCCCACATCCGTTTCTGATTACCGCCCTATCTCTGTCCTGCCTTTTCTCTCCAAGGTCCTTGAACGCCTTATTCACATTCAACTTACGAATTTTCTTTCCAAAAACTTGCTATTGAATCCCTTCCAATCTGGCTTTCGTCCCGGTCACAGTACCACCACTACCCTAGTTCATATTACGGAGGACATCAGATCAGCTATGGAAGACGGTGAGCTTACGGTTCTAACTCTTTTGGACTTCAGTAATGCTTTCAATACCGTGGACTTTGAGGTTTTACTGGGTATCTTGCGCTCTCTTAACATATCTCCAAAGGTGATTGACTGGTTTCATAGTTACCTGTTTGGTTGCCAGCAGCGCATTAGTATAGGAAACACTGTTTCTTCTTGGTGCAAAACTACTGCCGGTGTACCACAGGGCGGCGTGCTGTCTCCCCTACTCTTCTCTGTTTTTATAAACTCTATCACTAATGACCTGTCTTCTTCCTACCACCTTTATGCAGATGATCTCCAGATTTACTCTCGGGCTAAACCGGACAAACTTACAGAAGCTGCGAAGACTGTAAATGCTGACTTGGAAAACATCTGTAAGTGGAGCAACTCGTACGGTCTGAAGATAAATCCAAGCAAGACTCAAGTCATTGTAGTTGGAAGTCCGAGGATGATTTCTAAAATTGACTGGACAATTGTACCACAAGTCACTTGCAACGGTACACACATTCCATTCAGTGACAAGGTCAAAAATTTGGGGATTTATATCGATCATACCCTATCCTGGGGTCCACAGCTGCAAGTACTGAATGTTTGCCGCTGCAGGTTCCCTGCGCCGACTTCGCAATTTTCTTCCTACCACCACTAAGATTGCGCTTGCACAATCCCTTCTTTTTCCTATTCTTGATTATGCCGATGCCAGTTATCTAGATCTTACCGAAGACCAATTGAATAAGCTTGAGGGACTCCAAAATCTCTGTATAAGATTCATATTTGGACTACGCAAATATGATCATGTTTCTGATTATCGAAAAAAGCTCAAGTGGTTACCTATATTAAAACTACCTGGACATTCTACGAAATTCGTCGACAATTCCTTCTCTGTCCAAGCCGTTCGTTTATGGAATAACCTACCTTTGACAGTAAGACGTGCACAGTCACTGCCTGCTTTTAAGAAACTGGTAAAAGAACATTACCTGGGTGATATCAACATATTATAATTGCCTAGTTATCTTCTTATTTGACTTAATGTAGTGTAGTCCTATATTTGTATGTTTTATTCGATTTATATGTGAATCTTTATACCTATGTTTGCTTATGTATTTATTTGTTTGTTGCTCTCTTGTATGTATATTCTTACACTATATGTAAGATACGTCATCTTTATTTAACTCATATTATATACCTACTGAGCGTACACCAAACTGCCCTAAAATCAATATCCTATGTTCGCACCATCACATGGTTGCCTGTAAGAGATTGCCGCAGTGCGATAAGGCTGCCAATAGTATCTACCACAAAACATTGCTGTGCTTCTACTCTTCAAAATCATTTTGGTGTACAATAAAGAGATATATTATTATTATTATTATTATTATTCTTAAAACGTAAGAAATAAATGTTGAATTTTTGTCTTAAATGTCTAAAAAGACGTAATAGAGCTTAATAAGATAAGATACAACCATCATAGTTACTATTTTTGCTTATCTAGATATTGAGATCAGATTAATAATGTAAAAAAAAACATACATGCGATTTTTGTTTCAGTTTAATTTTACTATTAGGTGAACCTGAAAACACCTGAAAATTATACTAACAAGGTATTCGGTTACCTATTTTGCTTTTAGGAAAAAGTTGGTAGTGTACGAAATCTCCCGATGTTTAGCAACAACGGTTACCACCCTGAATTTTTTACATCATATATCTAATTAATATTTGATACTTAATATCAATATCCGATAAAATAATAAAAACAATGGGTTATCGAATTATGTCCAGGTTAAGCTAATTTTATGCGCCTATAATTCGGTTCAGTGAGTACATCTCGAGATCTAACTGCTATTCGGAGAACATTTCTCATATCGAAAATATTTTTAATACTAAAATTTACATTTATAAATAAGATTTACATAAATGCAAAGTTTTGTTTAAAGACAGGAGTTCTGTGTCCTACAGACTCTTCTTACTTCTGTATCATCGAACACATATAATAAACTATATGAATTTAAAAAACATGGCGACACTATTTCAAATCTGAGGCTTCGAATGAAGTTATACCTACATGAATTTTCAAATAGGCACCAATACTTATCTCCCTTATTATTAATCCACACCCGATAGAATCTCGCCCAGACGTTCGGTTTTATCTCAGATGAAAGCTGAAACTTTGCCCCTTCGTTCTTTCTATGCCACTTAATTGAGAAAACTTTAATTTTACTCAGGAATAATTAAAGAGATTAGTTGGCGCTTAAGCCATAACTTGTAGCTTTATTGTTTAAGGTACAATGTTTTCTCTCATTGTAACATGTCTTCCGACTCCCTTTCATAAAATACATATAATGAAATAAAATAAAATGGCAAACTAGTGACCTGTATCACTGATAAAATAAAAAATTGGTGAAGTGCCTCAGTTAGTCAGATCCCTATTTTACGTGCCGGTGGAATCCTGCTGACTTAAGTTTTTTCTGAACAATTTAATATAACAAGAGAAGAACCTTTAATTTCTTTAGAAATTATAGCATCAGAATTATCGTATTCAGCAAAATACACAATATACGATATACAGTTTTAAGAATATTTGCTGGTTCGCATCTCCTCACTGTTCATTTTAAGGTCAGCCTTGCTCTGGTTGATTAGTGTTTAGGATTTATACTGCGGTTGATTATTTGTACAGTTCTTTCGACATAAACAAACTGAAATATGACTTTCCAGTAGGACTATTAAACGTAATCCGCCGCCTCTTTTTGCAAAGAGGTAATGAACGCCAGAGGAGCCGAAAAAGGCACACGAGGACAAAGGAAGAGGAGGTCTGGGTGATCGGTTACATTAGTCTGCCGTTCTAGCAGATTCAGGCTGGAGACTTTGGAGCCCGCCACGCATGCCTTTCTAAACAAAAGGGGTGGGAGAGTGACCACACAGCACGGGTAGGTTGTTTGTTTCTGACAGGCGGCAAAGGCCTGTTTGGTGTTCAGGAGTTCTCGTCCGTAGGACTCGTGAAGGAACACAGTTGTAGTCCTAATAGGTTCGACTTCCGAAGTCGTTATACCGATATAACGTTCTCTTCAGGGCTGCACTGGGTGCAGGTGAGGCACCAAACAAAATAAAAAGAAATACGAAACGCTGAGAGACTGCCTGCATCAGGCATTTTCATTTTAAAGGGTTTATACATTTTCAAATAAAACCATAAGAGTTTAGGAGTGAGATTAGTAACAGAACATAGATACTTTGTTCTCTGATGACAAGAAAGTCAGATTCACGTTATTGCCCATCTTTCAGTTTTAACCATGTCAAAGTAAATATATACACACGACTCCTAGGATGTATTAACCATTATGTAGATATTTGAATTGCTCAGGCTGCCAGCACTACTCGAATTTGCCCGGTTTTTATTGTTTAAATGAATGCACATAAACGCTGATTGCAATCAAAGTATTTTCTCGAAAAGATATAAAAAAAAATCTTCGTACAACACATTAAACTGTTGGTAATGCTCAGTGGACTCACGTTCCGAGGTGTAAACCCCCGATAGCGTCCTCGGGCTTAATCTTACTAAGTGAATTACTGTGCTCGTACGAGACTGCTGCTCGCCGTCATAGAAGGAACGAACTGGATTTTTTTTGGTTACATACGAACATATGTCGTAGTAAGATGGTTATAGCCGTACGATAGTTAAATAAAAGTGGTTAATAACTATCATACTAGGATTATAACTATGATCTAGTATGGTCTAGTAATATAACTATCTTACTATACTAGGCTATGACTGTAAAATTGATTGTTATAGAAAATTAATTTTTATTTCAATGATTGACTACTTTTAACATTGTTTGTTTTAGTTTTAATATTTTCTTAACAAATGCTGAAGATTAAAGGAAAATACATGTACCTACTGTACTACTTGATTAAATACTTCTTTATTATGTAGAAGATTTTTATAAAGTAGGTGCTTACTTTTATTGAATCTATTATTTAACAGATGTTTTATGTTTAGGCGTTTTAATGGGTAACCAGTTGTGCAAATCAAAGAAAATATGTATTTATAATTATGTCACTAAATTAGTCTAGTAAAATCCTTGGTTATTAAGGTTATGAACCGCTTTCGTATAATTATATTCTTAAGAAGATAACTACATATATCACGGATAAAACCATCTTACTGCGACACATACATATATTATGTACGCGAAAGCACCCACGTGTTTACATTTATTTAATACTTCAAACTCTCTGATATTTTGTCACATTGTTTCACTGCAAATTAATTGCTATAATTAAAAAACTGCCAAACAATACTCAACTTTTCACTGGCAAACACGTCAAAAATAATTTTAATTACAGGAGACATTATTCGTTGTACCGTTTAGTCCTTTTGAAACGTGCCTCATCAAATAAAATCAGTGTTCATTTATCACTCGTATTGTTTATCGTAGGTATTTTTGATCCGTTTGTAATTACTTTTTACGTGTATCCTTTGTGGACGTAAACACGTAATTACTTTTTATGTGTTACTATGTATTACGTTCGAAATGCTTATGATAACTATAAATCGTTTCTAAAAACGATAAGGTAAAGGTGCTATTAGCTTGACCGTATCAGTAATATGCAAACTATAACATCTTTTGCCTGCAATACTACAGGTAGGTGGGGTAGGTAAACAAGATTCACACATATTTTATTTGAAACTAGCTGCACCTGGCATGCATGCCAATGCCATTTTTTCCTTATACAGATTTTTTGGGCCAGAAACCCTGGCGGAGTAGTCCCCAGAATAACCTACCAAAGTTTCATCACAACCTGGTCAATGGTTTTGGAACGTATAGAGGAGAAACATACAAACATTGATTTTCATTTAAATAGATAGAAGATAGATAATGCCACCGGCCAAGTGAACACTGTACCCCTGCAATATAAGCCAATATTCCGGAAATACTAATCCTAAAATACAAGACTCAAAAACGAGCGATAACTTAATAATCATTAGTAACTGCAACAAACTAAGTGATAAAAACGTACAACCCCATCAAAAATTTTTCATGAAAAAATTACTGTCACTACCTTACCAGCAGAAGCTGCGGTTGTGAAGAATAAAGTCATCGTAATCGCTGAGGGACATCTTCCTCACCTCACAGACAGACAGCTTCTGGAAACCGGCACCTACTCTATAGATGTCCTTGTCTCCGAACGTAATCTGATTAGCTCATAAAGGGATAGTGATTATGTTGTTGTTATGGGCATGAATAGTAATAAGTAATTTTTGTTGCATTACAAGACATACACATGTTATAATCTGCGAAATACCATTAAATAAATAATTTGAGAGAAATTATCGATTATATAAAATCCGATAAAGGAACTACCAACAAATTAGAGTATTTTGCCCGTTTTAGTTACTAATCTACGTTTAACTAGTACTATGGTTACATGAGAATGGGCCGCTCTGACTTTTTCTTGGATTGAAATTCATATGGTTTAATGTTACTATTTGAAAAGCGTTCAAAGAAGTTTTTATTTACTGTGTGTAACAAATGTGTGTTGTTACAGTGAACAATAATATTATTATCAAATAATAATATTTATAGTACGGAGTATATTTTTAGGATAGATATGTACTTTTTGAAGTGAAAACTTCTTCAGGCACGTCCGGCACTTTTGGTATGGGGAAAAGCACTGAATTCACGTGATCGTCACGCGCACATGACATATATACAGATACCTGTGTGTATCTGTATATATATATGTCTATGTGTTTTCACTTCTGACGTGCAATCCTACGACGGACAGTTTTTTTAGTTGTTAAATTAATTGCATTAATTTTTTTGTAATAAATATCCTAGAATAGAATTAAAAATGATCTAATTTCTAGTAATATTTTTTTACTATGTTTAACGTTGATGTTTTTGTCTCTACCTAATTGATATCAATGCATGAATGTAATATCAAAATAATAGTTTTTTAAGCTCATACAGTTATTTACACGATACCAATGCCTAAAAATCAGTTTTTTAAATATTTGTCTCTCTGTCTGTTTCTTCCGGCTAATCTCCGGAACGGGTGGACCCATTTCCACGGGACTTTCACTAGCAGGTAGCTGGTTTTATAAGAAGTAACTTAGGCTACTTGATACTTTGATTTTGGAAAAAGGATTAGGGTTCCGCGCAAAATATATAAAGTGTATAAATAATAATATAACTTATGCCTAAAATTAATAGAACAAGCACGTCAAACTAATTTTATGCTGTATCATGAACTGTATATAATATATGTTTAGACAAATAAAGCTATCATATGTTCTTATTTGAATACAGTAGCCCTTAGAAAACCATTTTTTTAAATAGAATATACAACGATCAAAAATTAATGAAAAATATGTATTTATTCACTGATATTGTTACAGCGATAGTTTCAGTACCTTCTAATTATTATTCATTAATATGTTTGTAGCTTACAAGAATTCATAATAGTGCTTAAATACACATATACCTACTTTTTTCTCTGATACTTTACTCATCTCTTATGTTACGAGAACATTTCTATCAATTATCCGTCTTTTCACTAGTTTGTGTGTTGTTAGTTAATATAGTTGACACAATTTGAGTATGGGCACAGTAACACAAAAATACTAACAGATTTTAACAAGACATAAATGGAAAACAGCTCTCGCTACAAATAAAAAAAAAAACTTTTTGCGCGTCTACACGTCTGTGCTTGGTGAATTTAGTTGCAGGTCGCAATCAAATAAGTGCACAAACACTATGAGCGATGCGCTTTTAACATCGATTCAAATCCGTAGTAGGTGTTTCGAGACCCTATGGCCGTGATACAAAGTACACGGTCTTGCAGCGTATTGTGTAAACCGCTATGTAGCATCTGTAACATTTGTACAACACAGAAAACGGAGCCGGGTCTGATGCAAATGTGATTAGGTTATTAACACTATTCACTGTATTTTTATTTAGATGCTGCTTATTATAAAGCTGATGAGTTTGTTTGTTTGCTTGAACGCACTAATATCAAGAACTACTGGTTCGAATTTGAAAATTCTTTTAGTCTTGGATAGCCCATTTATCGAGGAAATTTATAGGCTAAATAACATTACGCTACGAGCAATAGGAGCTGAGTATCAATGAAAAATGTTGCAAAAACGGGGAAAATTTACGAACGCAGACGAAGTTGCGCGGGTCAGCTAGTATGATGAATATACACAGTCTTGTCTTAAAAGTTGTAAACAAGGAAAAAAAGTGGCTTTTATGACATGAAACATTTATTACTGCAGTGTGCGTTAGTTTATACATGACTATTTATGCATTCAAAAAAATGAAACTCAATCAAAATGATCTTTATTGGCCTTAATAACATCAATCCTTTAAACGTTGCGGCCAGTTATCCAATGAAACACGCACTTTCTCCATGTGAAAATTCGCCACTGCCTATCTTATGGAATGTTTTAGGGACTCCAAATGATCATGGTGTTTAGAGCAAGCTATACTCTTTAAAAGAGATCATAAATCATAATCAAGCGGATTATTCTTCAGCTCAGATGAACTCAGAAACGTTCCTTTCTAGTGAGTCTTGCTAAAAGTACCATTCGTGGTTATGTAATATGGTGTTGTTAAGAGGCCTAACCACCTTCTCAAAATTCATATTATGATACACCTGGGCCGATGTTTTGATACCCTCTTCATACAAATATGACTCAGTCACTCCTTGATAGCTAACAACTCACCAAATAATCACTGAAGACAGATAATAGTGCCGATTCTATTGTACACTCGACTAAACTAAAACCTGACTTAATTTCTTCATATGAAAACAACCTAGTATCTTCGTAATAAGGTCTATTTGTTACTAGCATCTATGTCTCAGCGCCGCTAAATTTCACTAAAACCTGTCAACGTATGCTCAACTTTATTTCCACGCAGCGAGAGTCTTCATTTATTCAAACGCATACAGCGTTTGCTTCAAAACGAACAAGGATGACGTGTTTTTAATCTACACCTACGAAGACGCTTACTAAAAACACAGAGCAAAAGAGATGGCATTCAACGGATAGCGGCTCTCGCTACGTGGTATTAAAGTTTATTTAAGCGTATCAGACTTTAGCCGACAAATAAATTGCTTATTTCCATAGCGACATATGTTACCTACTTGTTTCAATTTGAAATAAGACCTTGTTTCTGTGCACAAGGTTTACTTCTTATATGAAGAAAATTTAGTGAATTTTAAGTCTGGCAAAATATGGGTAGGTACTTTGCAATAGGTACGACGTATGTGTAAGTTAAGAAAGTAGGTAGGTACTGCACTGGACGGTAAATAAAACGAATGAAGTATTCCTGTAATCCCTGAATGAAAAATGCCACGTTATAATATTGTAGCGAGTTTCGATTAAACTTTCGGAGGGCCGACAAGGCAATAACCGGCGCTTTATGATAAAGTTAATTAGATAGAACATTCGTTCCCTCGAGCAAGTATACAGATGAGACGACTCGAGCCGTCTCTTGAAAAAAGCAAAGCAAATTATTGCAAAAATCAACACACTGCAGTAATTTGATGGCAGCACATCGGGTGGAATAAAGTATACATAAACGTATACAAACATGACGTGCCATCAACGATAAAAGTAAAAAAGTCATATGCTGGCTGCTTCTGAGTTAAGGATCTTGTAATTGTATAAATGTAATGTACACAGTTTTTGTTAGATTTCAAAACTTTACAATTTTACGTATCCAAGTATTTTTTAATTTATCAATATAATTATGTGATACAAAATAATAAATATACAGACTTTCAAGAAACGGCTAACGGCGTCTTCCTGAAAAAGGTTTCGTTGTTTTTGTGTAAACTTTGTACCATCGCCGCATAACGTACAGCACAGGAGTTCAGTGATTCATTTCGAAGTTTGCGAAGAACGACGCCGTGTTCGCCTCGAGGTATAATTAGTTTCGTGATCGTCCGACGAGTGCGGCACGATCTACCCAGATAACCGGACGCCCGGACGGCTAAAAGTCAAACAAAACACGGATATCGACGCATATCCCACTGCATATGACGCAGCGACGTTGTATGCGGTCACTCGCTTTTCGACTTCATCATTAAGAGTTATTTGAAATGCAATTAGAGTGACATGGTACCGTGCTTATATTTTATGTACTTATTTGATATGCAACATAGCATAAATTTAGCAATTTCCGGTACTAGAATTTTCGTATTATTTTAATCAACTATGGATAAGTTTTTAACGTCAAACCACACACAACTGAAAAACTATGAATAAAGGTTAAAAAAAATTAAATATTGATATTTTTTACAATTGATTTCTATTTACCCGTTATTATTTTGTATGATTCAGATTTGTACTACAAACCCTTTTTTTTTTTTTTTTTTTATCGTGTGGAAACCCCCTCGGGTCATCACTCCACTGGGGCTGCCAGTGAGGTGGTATGTCGGAATCGAACCGACTAAAACCACACGGTGTTCCGTCATAAATAAGTCTATTGCCAGGGACTCGGGTATACCCTAGGAAGGAAGTCCCCGAGAACCCTGGCAGACCTTGGCCGCCTCTTGAACAAAAGGCAGCCACGCCCTTGCGAGCGAGGGGCCTTGCCCCCCTTCCAGTGTAGAGAGGCACGCGCGGAACACGGCGCGCCACCGTCTCAGGCCTGCTTCTGCTAGAGTAACGGGCAGCCTCACCCGTTACCCCCAGGCCAGCGCTGGTGCCTCTCCTTCGGGACGGGAGAGTACTAGCCCTCTCCCGTTCCCTTTCCGCTGCCTCTTTAGCTGACATCACTTCCTCACAAAAAGAGGCAGCGGATTCCCACGCACTCTCACTTTGGACCATGGACAGAACCATTGTCTCCAGTGAGAGGCTTTCCACTCCAATAGCCGCCGCGAGGTCAAGGCGTTGTTGCGTCCACGCTGAGCACTCCACTAAAGTGTGGAGTGCAGTATCCTCGCGGCAGCCTCCGCAGTGATGGCACGCAGACGTTGGCTCCCGGCCTATGCGACACAGGTACTTGCCGAAACAGCCGTGGCCGGTCAGAACCTGCGTCAGCCGGTAGGAGAGGCTGCCATGCTGCCTCTCGAGCCAATCCTCCATGATGGGTCTTACCGCCACAATGTACTACAAACCCTGACTTAAAATTAGTAATATAATTTTAATATAAGAAATAAAAAATAGACTATTCATTAATATAACTTTACATATCTTATTAAACTTTCTTGATTTGACTTCTAACATGACTTTACAAAGAAAAAGTGTAGTGAAGATCGACCAAAAATGTCCTAATTTATCTTGCATTGAGATCCTTACTTCTATCCCAATCAAATGCAGGCAGTTATTAGGTTACGTTATTTTGTCGGAGGCCCTTATAACAACATCAAATAGCGACGCTACAGAAGCGCCTCACTTACGGCTCAAAGCCTCTCTGCAAGTGGGGTAAGTGGGTTGGCTTGTATTGAAGAATTAAGTCAGTTTGTGTAAGTTAGTCACATCCGACGTGTACCGGAAGCTGCAGGGGTTGCCTCTCACCTTACTGCGGTGCAACTTTTGTTTGGTTTTTATATCTTCTACGTGTATTATGTGTTATTTATTTCGTATGGATTTGCAAAATTTAATGGCTTTCTATTTACTGGGTTTTAGACACCTCCTTGACAATATTTTTATATTCAATCATTGAAATGAAATACGATATTGTTCTTTTATTCACCAATGACTTTATCTGAAACCTTGTAAGCGTTGTTCGACGATGGTACGGAACTCCTCGTGTGCGAGTCTGACTCGTACTTTTTTACTTGGCCGGTTTTTTTTAATACATAAAATATTTACTTACAAATGTGTCAACTTTGATAGATCCTATCGATAGCTAACGTAGTTTTAAATCAAACTGGAAAATTGCTACCTTGTTTTTCCCAGGTGAGTTTACTTCGTTGTTTTTCATTTTGTATTGCATACTGTTCCATCGTGATTCTTCCATGAAACTAATATGAAATTTATTATTGTGCAATCGATAGGTCTGCTTTCCATATTGGTTGTGGTTTGCTGTCCTTTTATTTTTTACGGAATGCTTTTTATTTTCTTCTGTTCTCTTTTAATCGACTTGAAAAAAAAAAAAATTTTGTTGGAATCTTTTTTAGGAATGTTCCCCGATCACTCGAATGAAGGTGGCGGGACCGGTTTGGAAATTATTTATTTGTTTGAAATTGTATACTTCCCAGGTACTATCTAAATTGGTTATGACTAAAAGTTGGTCCCATTTAAATTAGAAGAAAACATTCCAAGTTATACGAGTATATTTTGTACTGATTTGTTGTACAGATATGGTAACATTATAAAGCTCAACAATTTGTTTATTTTTTTTTTCCATCAGTCCAATTTGTGAAATTATTTTTGCCATAGGTTCCTATTCACCGAGAATGGTTACAGACAATATGGCATCACGCTCCGTCTATAGAAAAACTACAATAGGTACGGAAAAGTGACCACAAATGGTTATTCTATTTATAATTTATGAATTAAATTTTAATACTGTACTTTAATACAATAGGCGTAATTAATATTTTTGAGAGTAAAGTTTATAATCATACTCTCTAAGCTGTGATGATTTACAAACCATACCTCATTTCCAAAAGTTGCCCAAGAAGGAACTAAGTATTTCTTAACTAGAATAAATAAATTCCTTAAATGAATTAATCCTTGTTAGCGTTGAAAACTTGATACTGTAGTAATTACTGTAGAGCTATTTTCAGCAGCGTTTATTGAGGTTATTACTGAAGATTGAAATGTAACCACTATATTTTAGTTATTACACACCGGTTGTTGTTGTTGTGGTTGTTCATCATGAAATGGCGAGTTAAAACCTATAAATGTATAGGTCCCATATTTACCACGAATATATCATAACCAAAACAGAAGATACTAATATTGTATTATTTGAAATACAATTTTACGGTGTGTAAAATAACTTGTCACTGTACGATTCCTGAGCGTGAACCTTCGTATTTGTAGTGATCTTGTGCATTTGTTGCATATCAGTTTCCGAGTCGAAGGGTGTTCAATTGCACGAAGTCGTATTGAACTCGCTCACGGAATGCATTCGATGCTCTATGATACGCGTCTCAGACGTGGATATTTTACTAGAAAATGTTTTCTGCATAGCAGTTTTTTGTCAAACTTTTATACGTCCATACGTATTATGAAAGTGAAATGTACATAAATCTGTTTGCAATGTGTACAGTGTAATTGAAACATATACAAATACACATAAAATTATTATATATATTAACTTAATACGTTTTAGCTTCAAATCACAGCCATTCCATTAACATAAATTTATCTTTCACTCTTCTCTTATCGTTTTAATTGTTTTAAAACTTTCGCGACTTTGATACATATTACACTAGCAACTCGCCCGTCTGCGCACGGGTAGCAGAGACATCTTCAACAATCATCAATATATATATATATATATATATATTTTTTTTTTTTTTTAAAAGAATACTAGTAACGTGGGTCACACATTACTAGTATTCTTGTTAACCCCTCCAGCTATGCTAAATGCTTGTGTTAGGAGTGGGTTCACGCCGGTAGTGCACTGGGTGGGGTTCGAACCCGCAACCACTTGAACGCCAGTCCGACGCCTTAGCCATTACGCTACCGCCGCTTTTCAATCAATTTATAAAAAATCTTAACAAAGTATACACCTAAACCTTCCTCATGAATCACTCTGTATATTAGTGAAAACCACATAAAAATGCGTCCAGTAGTTTTTCAGTCTATTGCGAACAGACAGACAGACAGACGCGACGGGGGACTTTGTTTTATAATATGTAGTGATGTATAACTCGGGACTTAATCGCAATTATATTTATAAGGTCAAGGTACAATACCTTTTTGGTTACCCGACGTTCATCCGACCGTGGTTATGAGTTGGACTGATGAGAGCTCGGTGTAATTCGATCGAAACATCGGGTAATCAAAATGGTATTGTACCTTATAAATATTATCGCGATTAAGTTCCGAGTTACAAATCTAATATGAACATTTGCTCACAAGAAGCGTTTTGCTTTCTTGTTACGTTTTAAATTGAACGAATTGGAACAGGCAACTAGCTTCACGAATGACTTAGTCTGACTGACTACTACTCCTGACAATTTAAAAATACCCATTATAGTTTAATTGAAATAAATGATTTTGAGTTGATTTGATGTGAAATAACAGTTTATTTTTAGCCATCTACGAGATTACGAACTATGAGATACATGGTAAACCACATGCTTGTTGGAGAATTCCCCATAAATGATTTGCAAGAGTCACCGTCTGTGAGCCTGCACAGGACCAGCCTAGTGAATAATACTGTCACTAGGTATGCAAAGTGACACCTTATATGTGAAAATAAAAGCGTCTGCTCCCAGTCAATTCAAATATTTTTTCGGTCAATGGTTAACTAGATTTCTAGTTCATTCGACTATATGCAAACATCGTTGAACATCAGTAGGTATTGTCAAGTTTATGGAAAACTAGGTAGAACTTATAATGAATTAATGACAGGAAGAAGAAATACATCTCATAGCACACGTGATCACTGAACTATACTTAATACTATTACTGATATTAACGCAATAATATTTCTACAACTATGTGCGATGAAAACATGAAATCTTAAAAATGTTGGAAAATGTGGCGGCATATTAAATTAGTGCTGGATTTTGCATTTTTTTCCCGGTAGTAAGACAAAAAGGCGTGGCGGCGCCCGTCGGACGCTGAATCAATTATGTTACGTTGACGCGCCGGTGCGGTAATTCGATCCGTCGGTAAATGTTGATTCGACCGCGGGGCATGTCCGCCACTGCCGGTGGTGGCGCTTCATGCAAGCGCCTCACTGATCCACTTTTATGCGTTGCATGAAAATTTTTACTTTAGTGATACTGAAATGATTAAAGTATTACTGGAAAATCGAGAAATTTTAAAGGCCTGCACTCATACCTATAGGAAAGCTAGAAGAAGAGTCAATTGAAATACGATGCTTAGCATGAGATGTGATGAAAATCTGAAAATGTAGTTACTGCCATTATCGCAGAATAAGTACCTTAATATTGTACCACGAATATTGAACAAGATACTTATGACAGATACTTATAAAATTAACTCCGAATTGCCAAATATTTCGATCTCTCGTAATACAGAATGAGCGTTATTTCGAGAACCATTCGAACCTTCTAAGAATAACAATAATCTGCTCAATATTACCTGGAGAGAGAGTCAGGCAACAGATTTTAGGTGAACGGTAAAGCGGATTATCAAAATTAACCTCTTCAACGTTATCTAATGATCGACTCTTCCACTCGAGTGCCAGGGGTTCCTCTCAACGGGTAGCAATTCGCTAATAATACCCACTTATTATATGTATAAACATCGAAACTTATTTATTTGTGTTTTGACTGCTCTTGGATGTTTTCGTTTAACGAAATCTATTATCATCATTAAAGACTGATTTTCAAAAAGGATTAATATAAAAAACCTCAAAAGACATAGTAAGAAATATAAATAGGTGTAAAATATCATAAAAAGACGTCGTCTGATTTTAGATTAATACGCATTTTAATTAGGAAACAATTATAATTATATATATCACTAGTAAACTATCAGCGAATATTAACTAAACTTGATCGGAAAGGTGTAACTTTCAATACAAGTCTAGATTATTCAGTGTTACCTTTTCATTGTTATATTTCATAATAGGTTATAAGGATAAAGCCTCTATTGAGTTCCTGAATCCGTCAGTTGCGGACTAATCTCATACAGGCGGAGGATACAATAGGCTTTATTAACATGTATGCGTCTCGTTCGATACAAATTGGCGATGATTCGCTAGCGTCGTCGACATGCGACCGACTATACCAGGCATATAATAATGCCCTCCTCTATTGTTGGCGATATTTTAAAGTTTTGTAACAGTTCATTTATTGATATACACCTAGTACATCTATCCTTTTCTATCATAAAAAATTATACGACGTTGTCGTGCCATAATTTCAATAAATTTATTTGAATTTTATGAGAATAGCACTTCCGGTTTTACCCGATTTCCCCATTTTTGCATATATAATACATGGGAATAAGTATTAAAAACGTTATACAAGTATTCGACTATACCCAGTGGTAGGTAGTGGAATAACACCCGTATTCACAAACTATACTTTTGAGTAGCGTGAAAGCAACGCTACGCTAAATAAGGAATTACTCGTAGCGTTCGTTGTGGCCAGCCTAGTCATTCACAAACGATACTCAAGTTACCTTTTGCTAAGCGAACGTTCTGCATCGAATACTGATCTGTGATTAGTCCATTTCCGTTGCTAAGGCCTCTGCAGTATTTGATTGACAGATGTGTGTATAACATAAATACAACCCATAGTACGATGTACGACCGTAAATCGATGAGATGATGATTTGCCTTATCGATTTACGGTCCAAACAGGAAAAAATCGATAGTTTTGGTTATTCTGATTCCAAAAATACCTATAGTCCATCTAATCTAAGAAGTACCGTTTGACAGTTCTGACAGATTGATCAATAGGCATGGGGTCAAAGAAATCGAATACTGCAATATCCGATTCTTAAGAGATATCCATATGATTTCTTTGTAATGACTAATTGATTGCAGTTTTACAGATTTATGTATGTTGAACGTGTATTGTTTATCATAGGTTTTACTAGTAAATCTTAGTATATACCAAAGTGTTTAGATAAATGTCAGAATTTTAGAGATAATTTTTCAGGCTTTTCAGTTCCATTCTAACCTAACTGACATTGGTGCCGATTCTATTGTACACTCGACTAAACTAAAACCTGACTTAATTTGTTCATATGAAATCAACCTTGTGTTTTTCCAAATAAGGTCTATTTGCTACTGGCATCTATTTCTCAGCGCCACTAAATGTTACTAAAACCTGTCAACGTATACTCAACTTTATTTCCACGCAGCGAGAATCCCCAAATATTCAAATGCCGTATAAAAACTTGTTCAAAACGAACTAAGATGTGGTTATTTTAATCGACACCTACGAAGACGCTTACTAAAATCACAGAGCAAAAGAGATGGCATTCAAGGATAGCGGCTCTCGCTACGGGGTATTAAAGTTTATTTAAGCGTATTAGACTTTAGTCGACAAATAAATTGCTTATTTCGATAGCGACATATGTTACCTATTTGTTTCAATTTGAAATAAGACCTTGTCTTAAAGTGTACAAGGTTTACATCTTATATGAATAAAATTTAGTGAATTTTAATTTAGCTAGTGAAGTAACAGAATTGATGCCATTGTACATTATTGATTTTCGTAGAAGTGATTCGGTCCTGGTTCTCGCCGACCGCTGTCGTTACTTGTCGTGCACATACATGAGCAAAGAGCAGTTCGGACTTTTGCCATAAACAGTTGGTACATTTTAGGTTTTACTGGAAAATCTTAGGATTTACTGAAGTACGGAGATTAACATATACACCACACAAGACAGGTGGGTTGGGTCTAAGTTATATGCTTGAAGTTGACGTAAGTACATTTAAACAGAGGGGACATATTTTAATTTGACTTAAAATCATTCATTTTCATGAAGAATTATGTTGAAAACTAACTACTTTTTTTATTAATGTTAGTTCCCTTTTTCCTTAGATTTGGCACTATAAATATTGTATTATTTTATTTTATTTATTTATTGTAATCGAATAAAGAAGAATCAGTCCAGAAAAGTAATAACCAAGTTACAAATTATGATAAAATACACAAACGGAAAAAGTACGCGCACAGTCACCTTTAAGATGGCGAGAGACTGCATAGGTTATAGTTGGTAGTGTTGCCAGATTTAAAAAAAAGGTTTTTTTGTAGAGACTTTGACACGAGCGATTTTGTCTACAAAGATTAATTTACATTAACTAACATACTTTTAATTTTAATAGTGCGTCTTCGTTGACAGTTGGATGTTAGCTGAAATTGAAGTATTATTAAATACTAAAAGATGCCTGGATTGAAAAAGACTCGTTATTAATGAATTCGATTATTCGTACATTTTAACGATTATTCGTATACAAGTGAATTTGAAGAGTCGCAACACTACGATAAAATACCTAACTACGTGACTTTGAAACGAAGTCTAAAGAAAAAGTTATCTATTCTATATTTTAGTTATTTTGCCTGTTTACAAGGTTTAAATTTGAATTTAGTGATTAAGAATTGTACATCTTGTGATAAAATAAAATAGCTTCATAATTCCATGGTTTTACGGAAAAGGTTATTGAAATTGTGTGAGTTACGCCTATACAAAGTTGTTTCGGCTTGAAAAGTATGAAACGTCAAACGGTACTTCTTAGATTAGATAGACTATAATTTCATATTTTTCAAATTTTCAAATATGTTTAAAAACTTTTACCGAACTGTCTGATGGACATGGCTCTTGATCGTAGGCTCTCGTACTATAATCGTGTGGTGATTTTTGTGTGCTAAAGAAAAATCGGTGTAGTTTGAACATTCTATAAGGATACAGAGGGAGAAAACATTTATAGAAAGAGGGAAGAATATGTTAGAGTATTGAAAAGGACTTGATCATTTACAAAAATAAAATATAAAATCTTAAGGCCAAGTAATTGACGAAAAGCCGGCAATAGAAAGCTCCTTTTAGTTAATTTTATTAGATTTAAATTAATAAGCGGTACGAGTACAAAAAGTACAGTATTCTTCCTCACTGTAGTAATCTCTAAGAGTTTGGAAATCTCGAATCTCTGTTCAATCAACACTATGAAATAAAATAGCAGTATACATCAACTGTCACTCCCACCGACGCTATGCTTTACGTAAAATAGCTGTCGAGCTTGCTATACATAAGGGTTCCTCTTAATGAACGCTTAGCGTTGTCAATCGCTTAAGTATTGTTAAGAATTGAAATTGCCGACTCTGTGTCCGGACACAGAGTCGCATTCACAAACATTGATATGAGGTCTCAACAGTGAGCCCGGGCTCACCGTTGAGACCTCATATCAATGTTTGTGAATACGGGTGTAAAACACGTAACATACTTACAATTGTTTTAAAAAGTATCAAAGGCCACATTTTTAAATACTGGCATAACAAAAAAAAAAACCGGGCCCGCAGCAGGCCCGCAGAGGCAGATTTCGTGATTTTTGAATTTTTTTGAAAATCTGCTTCCTTTTTAGGGTTTCGTACCCGAAGGATAACAAATAGAACCCTATTACTAAGCCTCCGCTGTCCGTCTGTCTCTCTCTCTCTCTCTCGCTGTATCTCATGATCCGTAATAGGTAGGTAGTTAAAGTTTTCACAGATTGTGTATTATATATCTGTTGCCGCTATAACAACAAATAATAAAAATAAATTAAAGGGGGCTCCCCTACTAGAAACGTATTTTTTTGGCTTATAGTATTAAATATTGTATGTAGCGGAACCCTTCATGCGTGAGTCCGACTCGCACTTGGCCGGTGTTTTTAGTGATATTAGATACCAAACTAAAAACACTGTTAGATATCTTTCTCATAGAACAGTATTTTTTTATTGTTTTGTATTTTTACATATATCTATGTATTATAGAAATTGGGCCATACCGTATTATGTACATATAATAGTATACGGTATGCCCTAATTTCCGCCGGGATGAATATACTTTTCATATGTTAAATGATTTTTCAAATAAGTGCAATGGTTCTGAAGATCTCTCTGCACATACACAAAATCACAATATTTGTACTCTTTATTTATAATATTGTTATAGATTTAGCGTCTATATACATATATGACTTGTTCAACATGAACATTATTATTATTTAATGTTATTATTCCTTTATGACCTATGGCCAGCAGTGGACTATGATAGGCTGATTGATTGATATCTTTATAACTAACGCGTTGCCGTGATCCAATCCTGTTATATCAATCTCATAATAGTAGGATGGGATTAACTATTAGGTTATAGGATATAGGACAAGTAAAGAAAATTTAGAACAACCACATACACGTCAAATAATGTGTAATGAACTTAACTTTTATTTAGTGAATAAAGATTCATGTGTTCATAAAGAATCATGTGTTCATAAAGAATCATGTGTTCATAAAGAATCATGTGTTCATAAAGACTTAGAAGAAAAAACAGTTTCGAAATTTCTGTAAATTGATGCCATGAAAAGTTCATACCTAGATAAAACTAAATGCTAAATTTGTTGATGATTGACCTGTAACAGAAACGGTTAGTCAATGACCCACTTAACGTAGAGTATTCAAAATGCATTATTAATTGTATTAAAATAACGTAAGTGTTTACCGCTTTTGCCCTATTAATTTTAAAGTGGGTTCTTCGCGTTGACCTCGCCAAATGTGTGTTTATCGAGCCTCCACTTAAAAATATAGACGCTTAAATAAATAAATCTCTACCCATCACCTTTGCCAGGAGCCTGTTATATGACATGTTTAGCTGTCAGTTACACCACTGACTGACGTGTAATGTTCATTGATATAATTATAAAAAACTTGAAATTTTAAAAAGGGAGGATAGGGGAGGTTATTTAGGGGTTATTTATAGTGATAAATAATTTGGGAGTTTTGTTTAGGTCTCTAATAAAATATTTAGTGTACCATAGGTTTTGCTTTCGGTTTTCATATTCGTCATGTTTTACCGTTATTATCTCTATGGTCCTCAATCCAGACGCAGAAGTTTTCAGTACTAATTGTTTATAAAATAAAAACAATTTGATCAAGAATCAATGGCAGAAAAGTCGTCTCGGTATTCCACTTATTCGATTTGAGCATATAGGGCAGCGTACTATCGACACATAGGCAGGATAATTTTCCAGCGCTTATTTTAAATTTGTATTGCCCCGTATTTGTCCTAGTTACGCAAAACAACCGAACACCTTTCTGACCGACACATTTTTGATTTCAGCTAAATCAAAAATGTGTCGGTCAATTTTTGTCCAAATCTTGTTGGTTTGTAAAAGAATGACCCACATACATAATACATATGTATGATCATGTCTGTGCATACAATCATAATAATAATAATAACTTCACACATCTCACACACGGCCGTCTTATTCCAAACTAGGCAGAACCTGTACTATGGTAACCAGACTGCTGAGAAACATACTTATATATTTCTAAATACATACATATTATAGATAAATTACACCCAGACACAGAACAACTGATCGTGCTCATTACACATTTATTTGTCCTGGGTGGCAATCGAACCCACGGCCTCTGGCTCAGCAGTCAGGATTACTAACCTCTAGACCAACAAGCCAGTCAATGTCTGTACATATAGGGCTTGATGTAATTCTATAGAAAAAAAAACAAATGTAAGACCCTCTTGAAATTGTACAGGTAGTAAAGCATTTCTTGTAGCAGCTATTAATTACACTGTACAGGTCACGCTAAGGTTTAATTTTATGGGTCCAAGTCATTGAATCACTCCCTTAGGATCTGGATCATTAAGTGGGTAAATGGTTAATGAAAATAGAATGAGCACTAAACATCGAAGCGGAATTTCGCCAGTCACCTAGCCGTCGTTAAATGTTGTTATCGTCGCGATTAAGTAACAAAACAACTTGGTTGGAGGCGCAGCGGGGCGGGCCCGGGGCGCGGGCCACGTCGCGAATAATAATCTCAGTTTACGACAGCAGCCGAGTGAATCAATAAAAACACTAATAATGCACAGGCGTAATCCGGCTCGTGCAAGTCGCGATTACCGGCACTAACGAACTCATAAAGACGGATCTCCAATGCAAGGCTTAGCCGAAACATAAGCGCCCGCGGCGCTTATATAGGTGGCTCGAGACTATTACTATATTACATAGCCTACTTGATACGTTCGACAATCTATCCGTCTTTATTAAGTTAATTAATCACTGAAATTGCACTTTATTAGCTTTCGCAGAAAAAAAAATTTGCGATAATCGGATAGTGTAACACATTTTTTGTAGCTAAAAGAGCCTTAAACATCGCAAGATCCATTATTCTCAATTTGCACCAAGTTGAAGGAAGCGAAAAGACGCGGCTAGCGGTAGACGCGGCGGGTGTCCCCCTTGATTAAACCCCAGGAAGTAAGAAGTAACAATTTGTGTGCATTCCTAAACTCTCCTCCAGTTTATACTATAGCTCTTAGATTGCACTCTAGCTAGCATTGTACCTAAGAATTTCAAAACTTTTATTACTTTGTTTTCACCGCGGCTTCATGCATCCGTTAACTTTACATAAAGTAATTTTAGATCTTCCTAATACGAACTTCAATTAAAAATGCGCCGTTGCTGCTTAAACTGCTTGTTTGTATATTGTAATATAATGTAATGTAATATGCCTAATAAATTTAATAAATATATGTATATATATTAAATTTCTTTATTGTATATTGTGTGTAACAAATAAATGGTTTAAATGGTTTAATGAAAGCTCTTATAAATTAAGGTTAGGTTTTACAGATTTAAAACGTTCAAAAGCTGCAATATCCCATAATTTACCTAAAAGTCAGTTTAAGTAAAAGATGAAGAAAATATTTTCACCGAACCGGCTGAGAATAAACTACGGCTCAAAATGTCCCCTCTTGTATTTTGGTTATTTCAAATCAATGTATATTCAATTAAAAGGATATGACAGAACCAACCAGACCGCCTGTAGTCCGTGGCTGTTATTAGCACGCACAGTCCCTATCCGCCAAGTCTGACGTGATTAAATTGCATCAGAATGTTGTGCAAACCTCAACTTTCCAGGTTAATTGTGAGCCAGACCTGTAAATATAATTGTTAAAATATTATGAAAGTTGTTTATTTCAACAAAAATATCTTAATTGACAATGGTTCATGTTCATATAAACTGATCCAGAGTCATGGCTAGTTCATGATGATTTAACGTTGTTTTGATAATTTTACACTGATTCGCAAGTTTTGGCCCGTAGTGCGTGCCTCGTGCCCATCTTAGACGATCTTCTCGTAGCGCCGGAATTAAAATTAATAGCGAACGGGCGGCGGCACGTCGCGCTGGTCCGACCCGGCCCCGGTAATTTGTTTACTCGTCTCGCTCAGGATTACGTCGCATGCTCCGCTGAATAGGTAACTGCCGGTGACTTTTCATAAGTATCAGTCAAACTCCACTTCGTTCTTCTAGTGGATTTTTGTCGTTTTAATAACTTTTCCAGGTGAATTAATTCTTCTTGAATATTCTTACGGTGTTGTTTTACCTCAACAATACTCATTCACAAAACACAACAGTTTGAAAACACATCTTCACGTTCAGTTAAAAAGCGCTTTCAAATTTTAGTCTAAAACCCTGCATGTTATAGCACTTTAGCAGTTACTCGGGAACTTATATCCAGTAACTATAACGTAGACATGAAGGCACAATTATTATTCAAAGTAAGAGTTAATTGAGCGAACATGGCTATGAATGATACAGCTAAACGTTGTCGAGTCCGGGCTGAGTCTCGGACGGTTGCTGGTGGACTTCCGATCGCACCCCAACGTGTTTATTGTATCAGTGTCGAGCCTCATCAAAATGCAAATAAGGCACGCCCAGGCCGCGGCGCCCGGACAGTTGTCGGCTGTATTGAGTTATAATCCTAACTGCATTTGAGTTTCCTATGTAGTTTGTTTCGAGAGTATTGTGTCTGTATGTTAGATGTTTGTATGTTATATTTAGATATTATCAGCATGCTTCGTACCAAATAATAATGTAAGGTTAGTGTGCTAAAAGTAAATTGCCGTAAAATAATAATTATAATGTAAATAGAAACATAAATTAATCTGTACAGAAGCAGACTTTGTATACGTTAATGTATGCTCAATATCAGTTCACGAATGTGGAGAAACGATTGCCATCTCTGGCAGTATAATATTGTAGCATAATTGGACAGCAAGTGCATTCAAATCTCCTCAAAGATGTGCTCCTTGCACGTAAAGGAGCTTACCAACTCAATATATGCAACGACGACGACAAGATACAAGAATGAATCGTTCGTCGGTGTATGCAGGCGGTTAATAAGCTCCTGCTCGGTGCTCGGATTTCGGTCGTTAGCGGGTAATTGTCGACACCTAATTAGTCCGACACCCCGACACCGGAGAGCGCGTCTCCGGTGTCACGTTCACACATGACCCGCGATATTTAATGCGGCGCGAGAACGTCGACTGTCATGCCTGGCGTCATGCTCGGCGACTTGACGATCGTTCTACACTTTATCCTAGGATTTATTAACGAAGTCGGCGTTGTAACCTTTGTGTTTCGTTGCTTTTTGACTTTGCAAGAGTTTGTAGATGTATTTCACTTTCTTCACGCAAAAATTACGTGTTTTTTTTTGCGTGTGTGACGAAGTTAGTACACGTAATTTATTTTTACATGTTACAAGATTATAGCGATGGGTGTGATGATCTAGATATTGTGTTACAACTGGTGTTCTACCAATTGTAATACAATATTAATGAAACTAAGAATTAATAAAATTAACTTTTCACCAAGAAACCCCTTAGATTGAGTTTCGACTTAAAACGGCTTTAAACATTTCTATTGATAGTTTGTTACTTTAAAAACTTTTTGTACTTTAAATATTTTTACATTTATATAGCTTTTATTTTATTCCCGTGTGCTGTTTTCCCGTGTAGTCAAATTTGTTAATAAATAAATTAATATACTTGGCTAGGTTCCTAGATGTGAACGTGGTCTCGGACAGACCTTCGTAGCTGCAAGGAAGAAACCTCTGGAACAACAACGTAGACCGTCTCGTATAGATTTACTGGCAGCCTCGGCAGCAAACTTGATGTCGGAGACACTGTGGTTTTACTCGGTTACCCCTTAACGGGGTAAAATCCTGAGGTTCTAATTAAGGTAGTCAAACGAATACCTGCCATCGGTTTCTATACGTTTAGATACGTTTAAACTACGAAGTGTACCACGGTCTACACACTACCAAAATCTAGTCTAAGTCTACTAAAGTAGACTGGTTCTACGATATCAAGACGAGTCGCAACACTCAATGAAAGTTAAAAACCTTTTATGTTTTTTCGGTTTTTGGTACTCACTTTTTTTTTGTTTCTATAGTGTAGTTAATGGTTTATTTCAGCTATTAAGTATCTACTAATGAATTAACCTCTATAAAAATGTAACAAAAAATAACAGTCTCATGGTTTAGCATCAAAACACGTAAATACTTACAAACTACTTGATTGTAATAATAATAATAGTACCTGGATGATCGAGCTTTTCCCTTTTTTTTTTAAGTTTTCTGAAAATGAAACCTAGCTAGAACGATTTATCGCCCCCGAAACCTGTATGTATCTTAAGTGTGCGACTAAGATTTTATTTACTTATTTGTCTTATAATACAGTTGCTATTGGTGGATGCTTTGACTTGAAAATTGAAATATGGTGATGATAAATGTTGAAATAATGAAATGGGGTGAAACGAGTGTGCCTCTGTGTGTAAGTGGGTATGAACTAATTAGAAATGTGTCATTTCAACTTTTATCTGTAATGATTTAAGTATATCAGATCATTGATTATTCTTCTTTCTTTACAGGTATGGAGGCGATTATGTCGGAATTCTTTAACGATACGACGACAGCATTTTACATAATCCTGATTGTTTGGATAGCCGATCAGTATGATGCAATTTGCTGCCACACTGCCATCGCTAAACGGCATTGGTTAAGGTAAGTGCTATTACGAACACGTTATGAATTTGTTCCGTAGGTTTTAATACCTATGCGGGTTGTTCATAATTCTTATTCAAATTGAAATGATTTTGGTGATTAGGTTTGTGCTACTAAAATATGACCACACGTTTCTGTAACATTTTGTCTAAGCAACCTATTAGAATTATATTTATTCTTTCGAGTTTTGTATGCGTTAGGTCTAGTGCAAAAAATTAGGACAGTGCGTATACTTTTATAGACTTTATTTGGTCAACGTACAAGACGAAATTAGCGAATAGTTAAATTATCTTATAAGCTCAGAACCAAAATCAAAATTTTTTATGAAACACGTTTAAGTTTTACTTCTATATTAATAATTCCTTCAAGGGCTAGGTAGACTCGATTGAAACCTTACCTGAATAAAAAATAAAAATATAATGATTTCGAGTCGACAACTTATATCCGCAAAATTCGGATTGTCAAGTATTTTGTTAAATTCTAATGGTGCAAATGGCAGTCGCCATATTGGTCACTCGGATGCCATCTTGAGTTCGTTAAGGCCGATTCACACGTATATCTACCTAATCTACCTACATTTTGTAAAAGATTGTGTATTATTAGTCACATTTCACCCGAGCGAAGCCGGGTTTTCATCTAGTACTTTAATATACTTTCTTGTTAATAAGTTAAGAATAAAATGAAAGACATAAGATAGAAGAACTTTTCTTTTTATCGTGTGGAAACCCCCACGGGTCATCACCTCACCGAGGATGAAGTGGTATGTCGGACTCGAACCGACTAAAACCACACGGTTTTCCGTCACAAGTGAGTCTATTGCAGGGGACCCGGGATACGGGATTGCGGGAGAACAAGACAGAAGAACTAGGCTTTACATTAGTAAAAACTGATGTTCATTTGGTAATAATATAGCCTCGCTATTTACTAATCTATCTAGTCCTTCTAGATTGGACCTTTATTTTGTCAATCTTTTGTAGAACGAACGCTTCAAAATATATCAAGGAAGACTTAACTTGTATAGAGCATATTTCATACTTAAAAATATACGGATTATTGAACTTATTAAATTAATTGCTCGTATTGAGAAGACAACCTTAGTCACTTAATACTGGCTAATAAGTCAATAATTTTCACTAATTAATTGCCGTGGTTACAAAATAAAAACTAATACTTTCGTTAAAATTTGTGTAATGTATGTACTTAAATCAGTGTTTTTAATTGTAAAAAATATAGTTCTTAAAATATTTCATAGTTTCCAATTCTGAAAATTATTTCACAAATCTATATCTATATTAATACGTAAAGAGAATGGCGATCTCAAGTTATAATTAAAATAAATATTTTCACAAATATTTAATTTTTTAAGCTGCATTATAAAATATCTCCCGATCAACTATTGATTCTAATGAACTATTCTCGTCGTTGAAATTAAACAGCGTATTAGAAACTTATTGGTAACATAATAAATTATCTATTATAAGTGTAAAGTTAATTATTATTTTGCATGCATTTTTCACTTACTAAGACCCAAGAAAAGATGAATTGATTCTGTAAAATTTCCCGAATGGAAGTGAATACATCGATGACGGCTAACGAAAGTGTGTAGAGGGTAAATATATTCTGCAGACTCCAAATTGAGATATGACAGAGTAGGCTGATGATGAGAATAACTACTATATTGCCATGTTACTCAGTCATCTTTACAAATTATTCCGCCTGTTTTATACGACTTTACAATCACAGTACTGAGATTGCTGTAGAATCAATAGTTATTTCATATCATACATTGAACAACTTCAATAATTTACCTGCCTATTAACCTTTTATAATTTTGGCGATGTGTATTTTAGACAATGACCGAAATGATTTAACTGTAACAACAACATATCCTTTGCTTTAAAACGCAGCCAGTGTCCATTAGAATAAGCGTAATTATATCAGGCTCCCCCATTTCACATACTGCATTGGTTTATTTATACATTTCAAGCCAAATAGGATCTGCCGGGCGTGTTGAATGACGGCATTTATTGTTATCCTCTCCAAAGAATGTTAACAACAGATTTCAAAGGAGGTAGAAACATGTAGGACTTGGTCACTATGAAACATGATAATCCACTAATATTACTTGTTACTGGTATTATAAAGGCGACAGTTTATGCGGATGGATGGATGGATGTTTGTTACTCTTTCACGCAAAAACGGCTGAACGGATCTTGATGAAATTTTTCACAGAAATAGATTTATAGTCTAGCCTATGTGCTATTTCTGAATTAGAAAAAAGTACGGTTCCCGCAGGATAGATTTCAACAAAATTTCCACGCGAACGATGTCGGAGCAACAGCTAGTAAAGTATATATTTAGGGCCCAATCAGCTTAGCTTTTTTCATTTTATTAAAAACTACATTGTTTTTATGTTTAATAAAAAGTACATGTTTTGTTTGCCATTTTTAAAGGAGTAATGGTAAATAGGAAAAACTAGCAGCGCCCCTAAACTTTCACATTTATAATATTAGTGGGATAGGTTCTGAAAAAAAAGTTTAACAGTTAATAAGTAGATATTGACTAATACTAATTTACTTCACAAAAACTTATTTTAGTTCGAATGAGACCTAAAGATATATAAAGCAGATATATCGTTAAACATAATAAATAATAGTTAAATAAACTAAAAAAACAAGTTTTTGTAACTTGCTGAACTAAAAAGTAGAAAATAATTTTTGTCGGCGTATTGAATAGGTACACGTGTCTCGCTTATATTTATTTAGGTTTTATTCGAACTAAATACATTTTGGAATTGGATTAGACTCTATTATTACAACTTTGGGGTTGTCGGGCACTTACTTCAGACAAAGTAAAATGTCTGGTACGTTTATTTTTATGTTTAATGGTATATCTACTTTATTTTACTTTAGGTAATTCGAACTAAAATACCTTGTTTGGGCACTTTTAAACACTTATTCGGGGTTGTCTGGCACTAATTTCAGACAAAGTAAAATGTCTGTTGCATTGTTATTTTTCTGTTAAATAACATGTGTATCTACTTTATATTTCTCTGTCTCATTTGAATTAAAATACTTTTTTTTTGCCTAAAATGCGCAGTACCAATCAGTGCCGATTTGGATTATTCAAGTTTTACTAAAATACCTTCTCAAAATTTATGAACTCTTGCTTTATTATTTTAACTCTTGCCCAAGATCGCCTCTAGGTACACAATTACAAATAGCCCACTGTGTGCAAGCAGCTTAACTATAGAGACGTGAAAATAGAAAAGGTAAATGTTGAATAACAGCCGCAATAATTGTTTGTTTATATATTCTGTGTATGTTTGTCGTGAGCTCATTATTTTATGTGACATTTTGCATGTTTGTGTACAAATAACGTATCGACATCGCTGCTACACATGAGTGCTGCTACGCATTGATGCCTAACGAGCTTGTTTGATTAAATTTAAAAGACATATTTCTGAGTTATAAGTTATATTGACGATGCCTTTTCATTTTTGGTCATATACCAAATTTTCGAAAACAACAACTGCAACACCCTTCTACTATGTTATTCTTGGTATCTACTGACTGATAGTTTTGACCAATGGCCTGATTTGCTCTCCAACTAGTATAAGATTGTTTCTTTGCAATCGGTCCCACATCTAATAATATAGTTATCTAGGTTTTAATCGAAGATACACAAGATAATACTTAGCCTTTCTTTTACGCTGCCTCTAAAGGTGTATAACATCTCATAACAAAACGACAAAAACCAAACAGATCTTGTTTTAAACTATAAATACTATCAACTTTCTTTAAGTAAAAAGAGATATCCAACCTATCTAGCAGTAGTGTTATGTTATTGTGAACAAGATCTAGTGATGCAGTCCATAAGAAAGTCATCGAACTTCTATATTCGAAAATCCATTTGCACGAACAACACTTTTCTTTAACATTATTTTTGGATAGTACATACATATAAAAATGAGAAAAAACTACCCAACAGGGCAGTGAACAAATAAAAGGTTTTTAAACATGATTTAGGCGCACAATATTATAAAATGTATCTATTATACGAATCGTTCATGATTGCGTATAGGAACCTATTTATGTATATAAAACCACAATATTGTTTATTCAGGCACTTTGTTTTTACGCCTACTTCTGTCGCGCGTGTTTCTCCTTAATCAAAAGGCGTCCAGGCACGAAGCAATTTGGCTGGTCGTCCGCGCGGGCAATAAGGACTGGGTGCTATTAAAACAAGTGCAAATAAAGCAAATTGAAAACGGCACCGGTTCACCCCCCTCGAAGAGGAGCGAATGTACCCCGCAGTCCTCGTTCGCCCCGCAAAAACAACGCCACTGTCGTCTGAGAGACCTCTTGCTTCATCTATCTGTCATGTAGTATATTACGTGCTCGCTGTCGATATACTCGTATACTTCGGGAACGATACGTATTATTACAGGATTATTTCTTACTGAAATGTACCATTCGTTGTAATTGTTTCACTGCTTCTAAAACCTTACAATTATATTGACTGATACGATAGTCACACGTAAGTCAGTACTAGAATTAGTAAATGATTATTATACATAAGTACAACTAAAGACAATAAATTTAAATTAAATATTCAAATAAAAAATTACACTCAGGACTATTTACTATAAAGACTATAATATAATAAAGACCATAACATGAATAGGATTGGAATACATAACCTTTCGATTTGAATTATGATAGGCTTTAGTTTACTAATTATTTTAAAGATTCCTGTCGGCCCACATACGGGGAACCGTTTACGTTAGTCGGTAGTGAACGATTACGGTATACCTCAGTAAAATTAAGTTTTTCATAATTCGCTTGTAACCCAAAAAAAAAAAAACAAAAAAAAATTATGCAAGGCACTTGTTACATTCCGTAAACATTTATATTCTCGATAGGCTTCTAAGAGTTTTAACATTTGTGAACCAGTGAAACGATCTGTCAGACTGCTCCCGCGCAATGTCAAATTACTAGTGTTTCTTACACTAGTAACTGATGAGCCTCTGTAGGCTTTATACCGACCGATAAATTTCATTGGTTGTTATGCCCACTAAGTGGATTCCCCGCAGACGGTGTACCGACCGCATTATCGACTTGACTTTCCTATTCTGTTATACCACATGCAGGGACGTCTCGCATTTTGTATATGGACTGAATAATCGAATAATCTAAATGAGATCTTAATTTTGCGATATATTCTAATTCACAAGAGTACCTCTTTTAAGGAATCCATATATATGGATATATACAGGGTGTAAGAAACACCGTACCGAATCTTGAAATAGTGTATTCAGATCATCAATCTGAGTCGAAAATCATTGGAATTTTCTGCCGGAAAATTTATATTTTGTTTTTATATTACTTTTTTTTTGCTCAAACGTGATATCACAATGAGTGAACAACATTTTACCGAAAAAAATTCAATAAATACAATGTAATCAATCAAAAAACATTTAAACATTTTATGCGATCAGCTGGTCTCGACGGCGCCGAACGTTTAAGTATTCACCGTACCCCACAAAAAGAATACCTACACTTGTTGTGTGTACATTGCCTAGCGCCGAATGACACTAATGACTATAAATCCTTAATCTTAGCATTTTTATGACGACCTGATTTTGTATTATGATAAGTATAAACAGAAAGAGGTTTTTAGCGTAGCTCAAACTTACACGCTGTATAGTAAATGTTGAAAATACGTAATAAGTTCTTATTTCAATATAACACTATTTTATAAAGTATTTTTAAGTATTGTTAGTGAGTGGCGAGAATTCAATGTAAGTTAAATTTAATTCCCTCCGGCCCTAATGCTATTTTAATAAACAGAAAATTCCTAGTTATTTAATCAGTCTAAAAATTTTTAATTTGCCGTCTCGTCCAGTTCTATTTTACCCCCTTACATAGAATAAAAAAATATGTAATTTTTCAGTACCTATTAAAGTTAAATACAGATTATAAGTATCCACCCGGTCACTATGGAAAGAGTGTAGATATTAAGTTGTAAGTAAAAGAAACGACAGGTTATACAGTTAAAAAAAACAGTCGTAATATCTAGACAAGGGCATTATTAATTCCGCCTTACCGATCAATAACCTAACTTTTAAAACATATTTGCCTAATGTGTGGTGAGATTGTGGTTTCCAAAAGTGATTCGGGGACAATTTTCGTACGTGTTAATGGTAAGTACACGGACAGTGTTTGCAAAGGGTCAACCATCGAGACTTGTATAGGACGCGGTAAGGTAACACCGCGTGGAGCGGTTGTGCACGGGACCCATACGTTCCTGTAAAATCGGGGACCGCGTGACGGGCGGGTATCCGCATAAATCTCCGCGACCGCCAATTAAGGCTCACCCCGACAGTTTGTCTACGACACCGCCCTGATTGTTTTCGTAGCGACACGCGCTACACCTACCTCTCCACGTCTATATGAGGATACACTTAGTGTAGACAAATATACGTGACTAATATGGGACTAATATTCCGTACGAAAATCTCGATAAAAATGGCCTAAGAAATCCAATAACAAAGAGTTTGTTTTAGTTTCTGCAAATATGTATACGAGTAGAAAATAGTTATATAAAACATACCGGTGCGACTACTGCCGACCTTTCCCAATGAATTTTATTGATAGCTAAAAATTAACACGCCCTTTATTTTGTCGACAAACCCTCGTTGCATTTAATAACGAATTTGACTCGTGACGGGAAGTGCACCCTTCTTACCGTTTTAAAACTACAACGTTTTAAAATCGATAACCCTTTATTTGTACCTACTTTCAAAATTTATAACCACTATATAGTTACACACAACTGTTTTTTCACTTTGTATAATATTTCTTTGAATATTCATTTGGAATTTTGGTCATTTGTGCAATTAATAATTGCTTTACTATTCTGGGTAAGAGTGTAGTGTCATATGTGCTGAAGGATGTATATAAAGGTTCAGTGTTACAATAATCTGAGTACGTAATATGTGTGAAGATTTTATTTATAAGCGTGATGCGGGACTTGACGCCGGCGTCGTTAGGGGTGTGCTTCTCGTGTGTCATTTTAAGGATGTGCCAAATTGAAGGCTCCAGCGCGTCATCGCGAGGGGAGTCTGATTTATGCTTGGGGCCCGCGCCCCCGCGCCTTCGATTAGAGGTTTATTCACTCGGCCGAGGTCAGTTTTCTTATACGAACGACGCCGTAATGTAGCCGCCTTTATTATGTAGGCTACAAAAATAGCACGTTAATAATCTTATTGGAAAAATCGTTTAAGCTTTGATGCGTTTCAGTTTGCTTATGGCGCTCATTAATAACCTAAGAGCGTCAATCAACTTTAGACCATATGCGAAAATTAAACAGAAATCGAGTTGCGATTCAAACGTAAGATTTCGTGCTTCTATAATATGATCCCAAAAATTATATTTAGAAGTACATTTCTAAAATGAGATTGAATATGATTCGATGTAACGTGTTGCTACAAACACTTAAATACATTGCTAACCAGACTATGAATTATTTTAAAACGCAACAGTAAACACAAACTTAAAAGATAGACTTTCCATAAAACGGCAGAATCAGAACGGTAATATGACAAGAGATAATATGAAATACAGGTAATTAAGTGTAATCATGTTTATATTAAATTTTCAGTTATCTTTTTTTTGTGGTTACGAAGCTAAGGTGTAATAGAATAGGACGGGGAAAAGGTCTTTTCGTATTTTGCATGTATAACATTAAAGAAAAATCTCTTTGGTTGTACTGTTTGTATCTGGCTGGTTTTAATATCAATAAATATAGAACATAAAAGAAAAATTAGAAAGTGAAAAACACTTTCCCGCCAGTTTTCAATGGTTTTTATGTCCGCCAAAATGAGTAAATTTAACAAAGAAATTCCATACCTTTTGAATTTTTTTTCCAAAAAAGCGAAAAATATAACCTAAGCCGCGAAAAAAAATTGTGACGTTTATGGACCTAATGCAGTGTCAAGTAAGAGTAAACTAAGTAAGAGTAGCATAAAGTTGGTTCAAGCGTTTTCAGCCCGGGAATTTTGATATCAAAGATGCTCGTTCTGGTCGCCCAGATAAAATCGATGCCATTTTTGAAAAAGTGGAGCAAGATCGGCATATTAGTAGTTACGACATAGCCGAGGAACTGAGGATTGACCACAAATCCGTTTTGACCCATTTGGAAAAGTCTGGCTATATAAAAAAGCTCGATATTTGGGTGCCACACGAGCTCACTGAAAGAAACCTAATGAATCGTGTACTTATTTGGGCTTCTCTACTGAAACGTTATGAAACCCAACCATTTGTGAAGAGATTGATCACTGGTGATGGAAAGTGGATTAGATACGACAAGAACGTGCGAAAAAAATCATGGTCAAAGGGTAGTCAAGCTCCACAGTCCACACATTATGACCTTTTATTTTTTTTTCTTTTTTAAATAGACAACTCCCGCATTAGGAATTACTCCTGTGTCGCGGGGGACTTACCAACATACCAAGAACGGACACAAAGAACACCCAGACTCGGATGGGAATCGAACCCACGACCTATGGCATAGCAGTCAGGGTCACTAACCACTAGGCCAACAGGCCAGTCTACAGCTTTTACCGCCGGGCAAAACCATCGATTCCGATTTCTACTGCTAACAACTAATGAGACTCAAGTAAGAAATTAAAAAAAAGGGCCGGAATTGATCAACAGAAAAGGAGTGGTCTTTCATCATGTTAACGCCTTACCATACACATCTTTGGCCACGCAGCAAAAATGAAGAGAGTTTACTTTGTGTTAGTGCATCCACCATATAGTCCTAACCTTGCACTCTCAGATTTTCACCTGTTTCGGTCTCTCTAGAATTCTTGGGTAGTGTTAGGTTAACAACAAAAGAGTACTGTCAAAACTAAAAAATCCCAAAATCCCTAAAAAAATCTACAGCAACCGGATTATGTCACTACCTACAAAATGGCATCAAGTTATCGAACAAAATGGCATCAAGTTATCGAACAAAATGGCACATATAGATTACTAGCAGCGCCCCGCGGTTTCACCCGCGTAAGTCCCGGTACCGTGGGAATATCGAAATAAAAAGTAGCCTATGTGTTAATCTAGGTCTCCAACTATCTACATACCAAGTTTCATCGCAATCGGATTAGTAGTTTTTGCGTGAAAGAGTAACAAACATCCATACATCCATCCCTACATCCATACATCCTCACAAACTTTCACGTTTATAATATTACTAGGATAATTTAATGTAATAAACTTTGAAAAAAAAAATGTCTTCAATTTGTATATAAAATACGAAGAAACTTTTTCCCCGATCTTATATATAAAATTTATACACTCAAGGAGAAACTAACCACATTAAATAAACATTTTATGACGTTAAGCTTCTAACCATCAGGAAATCTTTTTCTTTTTCTAAGGATTTAATAAGAGACAGTTAGGGAGTGTTTTTTTCATATGTTCATTGGAAATCGGTGGAGCGTAATTAACGCTAGGTGCCAGCCGTCAATGCCTATTCGACGCACCCGGCTGAACGCGAACGGCGGAGGCTCCGTGGCGACAGAGGCCTAGTGTCAAACCACCAAGGCTATGATGATCTCCGACAAACACATGCGAACCTTTAATAGATAGGACAAACGTAAAAATGATTTCTGAGGAAATTGTTATGTTTGTATGTGCTAATTTTGTTAATATAGAATTCGAGCCTAGTGCAAAATATTATAATGTAAGGTAGATTTTATTAAATCATGTTTAACGTTTATATGTTGTTTATATGTTCTGTTTGTGCCGATCTATGATTTTAACTCTAGCTTCAATTTAACGTTCATAAATGTCACTTAGTGTCTTAAATGAATAAACGATTATGAATTTGAATTTGAATATGAGCACTATGTCTATGGGGTGAGTTACAACATTGTGTCTTAGTGTTCTTATTCGTAGGTGTAAGATATTATTGCAAAAAATTATTGTGACAGATGTAAGTAAGTATACCAATTTGTTTTGGTTAAATAAATTTATGTATTTTCTTCCGACTTAATCATTATCAAATCTGATACGGGCATTTATTTTGGTTAATGACTTCAATAATATTACATGACAGGCAAATGCACTTAAAAGAAAATGATGTTAGTATTACGTATTTATACTACTAAACACCCACATTTATAAATTTAGATGATCAAAACGAAAATTTATTTAGAAATAATAATAATACAGTGCTAACTATATCCAAATCATGGGTTCTAGAACTCTGATGAAAAGCACTACCAGACGTCATGTACATATCCACCTATAAATGTCAAATCGTGGATAATATGGGTCAGAACAGAATTAATGGGATTCTGAAATTATCCACATTGTCAATAATTCTAATAAATATAATTGTTTGTGTCTGTAACGGACATAAAACTATGGTAATCGTAATGATGGAGGACCATGAAAAAAGACCGCTACAAACTTGAGACAAGGTTTACTGCCGCAACAGGCATAATGCGTTTATTGCTGGGTGAACTGACAGTGACATTTATTTCTCACTTGCACTCAACAAAAACATCGTTCATATGCTGTTGTTCATGTAGCTTAAAGCAACTATCATGTTGTATGAACCCTAGACAAAAAATGCGATTTTATTTCATTTTCTAAAAAAATATAGCTATAAACCTGCACCACGCCAACTGTAGGGCGTAGTGTTCTTTTTTTTTATTTTTTTTTTAAAAAGACAACTCCCGCATTAGGAAATTACTCTTGTGTCGCGGGGGACTTTACAAACATACAAAGAACGGACACAAAGAACACCCAGACTCGGATGGGAATCGAACCCACGACCTATGGCATAGCAGTCAGGGTCACTAACCACTAGGCCAACAGGCCAGTCAGTCGTATCATTTGAGTAAAAAGTTTGTTCTTTCTTTTAATGAGTAATTCAACATATTAAAAACCACACAATACGCATCGGTGTACACACCAATAATTGCTCTCAACATCCACCTAACGTAAGTCACGTTAGGTGGATGGGTCAAACACTTGATGCATTTGTGTACTCATCATGGGACGTGTCGTGAGTATTCCTTAGACCTGGGTCCCTGCACTCAATGGTGGCGAAAAGGTTTTGGTTTTTCGCATTTTCTCTTTTTATAAATTTATTTTATAAAATTTCAATATTGAGGAATAGAGATAGATTCTATAACTTATTAAATAGTGCTATCTAAACCAAAACTAAACATCGCTTGTACTGTAGGTTCACGAAATAACATTCTTAGATACATATTTTTTTTAGAAAGCCTCGGCCGGTGCAAACAGTATGTTCATGTATAAAAAAACTAGTTGACCCGCGCAAATTCATCCGCGTAAATTTTCCCCGTTTTTGCAACATTTTTCATGGATGCTCCGCTCCTATTAGCATGATGATATATAGCCTTAGTCTTCGTCCATAAATTGGCTATCCAACACTAAAAGAATTTTTCAATTCGAACCAGTAGTTCCTGAGATTAGCGCGTTCAATCAAACAAACAAACTCTTCAGCGTTATAATATTAGTATAGATATGCGCTTAAACAAAATGAAATCCACGATCGAAATAGTATAAATTTGAATAATCGTCAACTACATAGATCCCTAATTTTAATTTAATGTAACATCTATACATTATTGATTCTATCGCTGGTATTGAATACTTGTAACCTCTAATAGGGGAGACCGGGGATGGTTGATGAAATTTCAGTTTAAAAGCTTGTTTGATATTTGTTTTAGTGTAGATATTATTATAAAACCAATAAATCTGATAGACACACTATTAAGCTTTAGAAAAAAATAAAAAAACAGCTCGCAATTAATGATAATATAGTGTACAAGCTTGATCCCGTAGAAATTGAAATACGAGTCAACCTGCCCCATGCCTGAGGTTGGTTCACTTTTCACTAGGGGTAAGTTGACCTATAGAATAATGAAAACAATAGACATATAGGATAAAAGAAACAAGAAATAATTGCATTTAGCTTTTCTTTAGTGAAACAAAATTATTAATTCTATGAAAATTGAAAGAAATAGATGCACTTGATGAGGTTCACATGCTCTCTTGCCGTGACCCGTACTTCCTTAATCAGCCTTTCATTTAGATGTCCACATGGTTCTGAAACAACAACTACTGTTTTTTAATTAGTCTACCTGCCCCTATAGCCGAATGGCCAACCCTCTCCGGTCTCCCCTGCTTTACTTTGTTTTTTATTTACAATATAACGTCAAGTGTACTCAAAACACTTAGATGTTTTGTTCTTACATACTTCGCGCATAAAGCAATCTGGCCACTTTATTCTAAGCTATTTACATACACACATTAATCAGAATAATTTACAATTACATCGCAAATGAGTGCGATCGACGTGTCGCAGCGATTAGTTGCGACACGAGCGTCGTTCTGGCGCCTTAGACGGCGCCGCTTGACGCCGCCGCCTCATTTGCATCTTCACATAACTGACTATTTGAACTGTACCATAGAATTATCTTGGTGGAAGTATCGCAAATATGCTTGATGTCACTACAGTAAAGCATTATCATGTCTTGTGTAACTTGTTACTTGAGAGCGTTGGTAGAAAATTTATGAGAACGCAAATATTATTCATGTTTTTAGGGGTAAATAAATAATATTTTTTTTTTAAATATATAAAATCTTTGTATGCTGCTATAGCGACTGTAGTGTTGTGTTAAGTATAAAGTTTCGCCGCATCAACGTCGCTAGTCTATGCGTGAAGCTACATTTTGAAATGCGTAATAAACAATTGAATAGAATTGAATTAATAACATATTTGATCAATAATCTGATTGTTCAGATGTTAAGTTGCTCAAGCTGATATTTAGTTGTCCTTACTCGGAACATCTGCATAGTTGTTAGGTTGTTACTACATGTGCAATACGACTTAATGTCAGCATGAAACCGAACCTATTAATATGCTAAAACCTTTTGTAGCACATTTTGGATTTGTTGTATTTATTGTTCGGGAACAGTGATGCTTAGAATTTCACGTTCACTCTTTTTTCAAGCTTACGTAAATAATTATATTTTTTTAAATAAACTAATTTAGATATAGGTATATCTATGCTTTAAGGTGAAATGTACAGTGTAATCAAGAACGAGTAATTTTATTCAATGTTATCTAATGAGAGTTACTTGTTAGATCGTCGCAGTTTTAATAAATTATATATTCAAATGGAATTACTGAAAAGGATATTATAATATAAAAATAAAATTAATAAAAATAGATAGAAAACTCCTTAAATAAATACTAGCCGTAACCCGCAGTTTCACCTGCGTTTATGGTCACTGCGTCGCTCCTGACGGTCGTAGCGTGATGTTACACAGCCTATAATATTCATCAATAAATACTTTATCCAATAAAAAAAGTGTATTTGTGCAATTTACACATGGCAGAAGTGAAACTTCAGAAAAACAGATCAAGATATACAAAGAATGGCTTTAATAATAACAGTAAGCAAACCTGAAGTCCAGTTACAATTGTACACAACTTTTAAAACAAACACTTCGTTTTCAATATAGGTTAAGGTTGGATTTAAATGTAGATTTTGTAAAGAATCAATTAAGCGTAAGTGAAATATGGAGAAAAATTCACAAAAATTACACCACGTTGACATTGACATATAGTACGCAAAGACAAAGATAAGTAGTACGCAGGCGCAAAGACAAAGATTATAGCAACTTTATCGTGATGCTTCCGTTTCATCGAATTTCAAATCACAACGATTATAATTCTGCTTTATTGTATTAGTATAGATGAAATAACGTGAGTTCTTTAATAGGTAAATTGACGCAACAGGTACATACATTAACAAATAAAAGTTATCTTTTTAACCGACTTTTAAAAAGGAGGAGGTTCTATTTTCGGCTGCATGTATTTTTTTATATAATACTAGCTGTGCCCCACGGTTTCACCCGCGTAAGTCACGATGCCGTGGGAATATCGGAATAAAAAGTAGCCTATGTGTTAATGTAGATCTCCAGTTATCTACATACCATGTTTTATTGCAATCGGTTCAGTAGTTTTTGCGTGAAAGAGTAAAAAACATCCATTCATCCACACATCCATACATCCCATACATCCTCATAAACTTTCACGTTTATTATATTAGTAGAATATGTTCATCGATATTTCTGTCTTCGTTACTAAGTCCGGATCTGATGATAGTATCTAAGGGATGACGAGGGAGACCTGCAGAAATTAAGGGCAGATGTAATGCGTTTGCTGATTTTTTTTAATTAAGCAACATTTAACGTTTAAAGTGATAAATCTTATTGTTATTACCCGACTTTAGAAAAGGAGGTGGGTCTACTTTCGGCTGTATGTATTTTTTCTACAACTTATTAATCAAGTGCAGCAAGTCGCTAGACAAACTAAAAATCTTACCACTTGATCTAAATACTTATCTGAATAAAGTATCGGGTTTTTTAAACTGAAGTTAATATAATGTAACATACTGCAGTTCGGTAACAAACGGGGTTACATTGAAAGTTTTTAGAAACTAAAAAGCAGAATGATATAGAAGCCTGATAATAATTATGTATTTAAACGGGAATTAATGCGATCACGAAAAGGTATTACATACCTCATATTACATACGTAATTGCCTGACGTTTCGACCGGAATGCACTGGCCGTGGTCAGGCTGACTGGCTCAGTGGTGCTCGCCCTCCGTCGTCGAGATCGTGAGGTAGAATCCAGTGAACCAATGTCCTAAAGCTGCCCGAGTTTGTTGATATGTCACCCTTCTGCCAGCATCTGACATTAGCCGCACAGCACTCACGTTATCATCAGTAGTCGCCGTAGAAGGACGTCCTTCTCGAGAATCAGCAGTGAGTTCGTTTCGACCACGTTTAAACTCATTAAACCAGTTGTAAACAGTGGCACAAGATGGGGCTTCGTATTGAAATGCTAATCGAAGTCTATCGTAACATTGTTGTTGAGTAAGACCGCAACGCAAGTCGTAATAAATCATTGAGTGATTTTTTTTTCTAGTCAAATTGATGCACACAGATGCACAAATAATTTTTTCATCGGCTGTTTTTTTTTCTTAATGGCCTATTCTAAAACTTTCAGTGTGATTCACGTACATTACCGGAAGTAATATTTTAAATATCGTATCTACTAAAAAGAAAAAAAATTATAAACTTAATTGAAAGGACTACAATGCACTTTTAAGATATACGCCTTTATAATGATACCTATTATATTAAAAGTGTCGGACTACGTGGGGTAACACTGAAAGTTTAGCGTAACTCATTAATAAAATAATTTACATGTAAAGTAATATATTTATTGCTTTTCGAAGCATTCTACATTACATTTTAAACACTTTTTTATTCGGTCGGTTTTTTTTGACTTCAGTTTCGAACTAAGAGTAACTTACTCTACAGATACACATTGGTTTCAATCGTGGGTATTTTTTGTTGGAAACTAGTGCTGTTAAAGACAAACAAACAAACTCACTTTCGCATTAATAATATTAGTTAGGACGCGAAATATAGTTTGTTTGTTTCTTTGATAGGCTTTTACGGCTTAACTACTTTACCGATCGGTAAAGTAGGTCATCATGAAATTTTGCATACACGTTACCAGGAGCATTAAAAACGACATACTGTAGGTACCTTTCATCTAGAAAAAACAGTACTGTTAGTAAATTAGATTTCGTTTTGTTTGCTACCCCTTCATCTACGTACGTTTCTGATTTCTAAGACCTATTTTTAATAGTCACCATTAAAAGTATTATTATATTGCTGTCGATTCCAAATTCCTTTGTTTCTAATTGAGATTGTTGAAAATATGAACTTGTTGTTGCTAATAAATGTTATTCTTATTTGTTGTTATCACAATTTTCAAAAATTTATTCAGTACGCCCTTTAGGAGCTTCTTTATTTTATCAAATTGAATTAAACGAATCGGAAATGACAAAAGTTATTGTCATTTACGTAGACAACTAACTCGGGCGTATTTTGAGATAAATCTTCTTCTACTAAGAGTTTCAATTCGATTCATAACGAACTCTTGTGGCCTACCGTCTAAGTTGCCAAAATAAAACAAATCGCTTTCGTTCTGGAAATATGTAACAGAGCTTTGTAAGAAATTTGGAAAAATGTGTGACAACCAAGATGTTAGGAAAGCAATGAATAACCGGACGTTTTACAGAAATATTATAACTTTAATTTAATACATATTTAAATTTGAAATTGTAAATTTAAAATAAAGTATATAATAATTATCTCATTATACCTGAAAATTTAATTATACATTGTAAATATATTGATCCTTTACATGTAGTGGGCACTCCGCAATTGCGTTAGGTAGGTTAGGTAATCGTCGGACGTCGTAATGTAGTTACCGTATCTGTCGACAGATTGCGACGTCCTCAATTAAAATCTCATTATGCCTAATACACAGGAGCTTACTATTAGGGGAACGTCATTGTGTACAAACGACTTAAGTCAAATGGGTGATCTGAACAATAGTTAGCCATTTACAACAGATGAATTACAAAGTTATAGAAAATCTACTACACGCCTAGTTATAGAAAACGTGTATAGAGTTGAAAAAGTTAATATGGGTTACTTGTTTCTAGCAATGTAAACAAATATTTTTTATTGTTATTTATATATTATTAATTGTAAAATCATAATAAATAACATGAAATTATATCTATGTATTCTGTATAATCATGTTTACCCAGAAACTGTATCTTTAAAATCAGTGTTTTGTTATGATCATTTGTTGACTTGTTTAACAGTTAGAAGATTTAAAAGCACCATCTACGAGTATAACAGAATTATCGATAACGGCAAAGCCGGCATATCATGCTGTGATACCCATGCGCTTAAGACTATATATACATACATATGTAAATATAAAAAGATATACAGATATTTAATTATTTTCTGCAGTACAAACATCACCTTTAACGCTACAGGCAAAATCTTGTTAACAGTAGTTTTTTATACCTTGATAAAACTCGAGCCCATTAACGTTATGGGTCTGAACCGTTTCCAGACCTAAATCTAAACTCAAGAATATATTTTAACGAAAATTAGTTTCTATAAGATTCAAATAACTAAAGGATGCTTTGCTTTGACGTCAACCTTAGGCTAAATGAGTGCACCTTGCAAAGATGTTGAGAAATACGGAGAACAACATCGCTGATAAAAACTTAACAAAAATAAAATTTTCTATTGTACAAAGGTCTTCGTCGTCGTAGTGTACGAAACAAAAAGATGCATATTATCATGTTAGAAAAAAACAATTCATAATAAACCATTTTAAACCTTTATTGTGATCAACACGTATGTATGCACATTAAATAAGGAATATGCAAAATTGTAGCAACCCATAAAACAAGCGAATATTAGACGAGTCGCTTAGTCCGAAACTAGCCATGCAGATTTCTTCAGTAAAAATTATCTTCATGGTTTAGATATATTTATCCTTTAACAGAATCCCCTAGTAAAGAGTCTATTAACGTTCGAACACCCAACAATGTAACTTCTGCACGCATAGTTGTCTTTGTTGTGTTTTGTGGAAGGTAGTAGGTAGTACCTTCTAAATGGAACGTGAGATGCGGTTCGCTTCATTACATATTAAAATTTTGTACTCTATTCTGAGGCCCCGATTTGGTTGCTAAAATGCTTAAACTTGTTAATACACGTAGATCTTAACCATAATATTTATCGTAAATTCCTGCACACCAAACATAAAAACTTCACATTTTAGTTTGTATTTAAGGTGTATTTGTCGAGTAGAAACTCTGTCTGGCTTTTCATCCCTGTTGGTATCATTAGCATTGAGTATGAGACATATTTCGTTTCGTCGCCCTTCGACATGTTATTTTCATAATCGACTACATCGATAAACGATTTTGAACAATGTGAGCGACTTTGTTACTGTTCTTAAATATTTCATATACCGTCTTTATAACGGAACAACTACACTAGTTTCTCATAAACAACTTTGATCTTAAATTAGGTCTTATCTTAAATTATAACTTAGATCTTAATTGATAATAGAGGAATGTGGAATTTGGAATGCTTAAAGTTTATATGAAGTGCAGGCAGCTAAAATTTTTTAACAATATGTGTTACTTATATATTTCAAAATTATGGGAAAACGACTACAAAAAGTTACAGGGATCTATATCTTATCTTATATATATAAAAATCTTGTGTCACGATGTATGTTGCCAATAAACTCCAAAACTACTGAACCGATTTCAATCAAATTTCACATGTACCCGTATTTTTGTCTAACTTACTGGATAGGATAGTTATCATCTCAATTATTCGCTTATGTCGTGAATGTAAACGAATAAAATGTATCAATTAATTGTTTCTTAAGCAAGTGTTTAGTTTTATGAAGTTCTCATAGATGGCGGTGCACGTTGATTCATCGATAAAACTTTTCAATATTGTTTGACATCTAGGTTGCAAATACACCCAATAGATGGCGCTGTGTTCTGTTTCTTAGAATATAAATTCTATTACTTTATTTCACGTAATATTTATTTATGTTCACGATATAAACGTATTATTTAATGGTTTGTGACTGATATTTTTATAATTATACTGCGTATTATCTTACAATATTAATACCATTAATAACAAAAAAAATAATTGTAATATTTTTGTTAGAGAATTATTAAAGTTTAAAAAAATTATTAAGGACAAGAACTGCGCGACAACAGAATATAGCCAGATTTAGAGAACTCGAAAGAACGAGGTAACAAACCAGTCGCGCATTAACACGTGCAACATTCTTTCGCCTTGCGTTCGAGTATGAACCAGATATTAATTACTCTGCACATTCGAAGATTACAATTGGTGCGATGGATAAAATATGCCAATATTGCCACGCGTTGAAATTCCGAAATGAAACAACCGGTATGTGTTGTGCATCAGGTAAAATTGTACTGCCACCTCTTCCTACTCCACCGGAACCTTTGAAATCACTTCTTGCTGGCGAATCAGACGATTCAAAATTATTTTTACGTAAGACACGTAAATTTAATTCTTGCTTTCAAATGACATCTTTTGGTGCAACTGAAATTTGCGATTTAACATCTGATGGACGAGTCATTTTGTACAACAATATGAATTTTTCAATTGAGTACTCCAGTTTTATTTTCAATTTAGCTAATTCGATTTTACCGGAAGGGTTTTATTTCCTTGGTTGCGATTAGAGAAATAAAATATGGCGGTACGAAGATCTCCGGGTCAGCTAGTATATATATATATATATATAATTATGTAACCTGTCATGGCACGTATGGTGTCAGGTCAAGTTATACTGGTCATTTTATTAATAAATTGGAATAGGACGTTTATTCTCCATGGTAAATGACGATGAAAACAAATGTGGGTACACGCCTATCCAAAATAAACCTATTCACTCAGTTCTTCAATGTTCCAGGACAATATTGGGTATATCTGGTTGAAAAAATCGACACAGGCCAAAAATTAAACAAAACATTCAAAACTTAATAAATTATGGGCAGAAATTAGACCACCAGGCGATCTCTAGTAAAAGTTGGCAGATATCGTTACTTAATTTGAATTTCGTTTATGATCCTACCTAGTCTTAGCATGATTGGGCTGTTATATTTTTCTGGTCTAATATTAGAGTTTTAAAGAAAATCCTGATTATATCGCTAAAAAAGAAACCATAAAACTCTTTAATTAAACAAGATTGCCTTGTTAAGTAATATAACCGAAGGTAGAGTCAAGGGTTCGTCAGTTTGGAAGATAACCTTTGGAACTCCTCGACTGCAGGATGATAGGAAGATATAGAGGAGAACTAACAACTTCTCGATGTCGGTGATACTCGTAGCAGCTGTAAGATAGCTTTCCTATTCATATTTCTGGGAAGGTTGACCATTCCTTTTCTTGGAACTGGTAGAAATAAAAAAAAAATAAAAAAATGGCATACTAAAAACTTAATAAGGTAGCAACAAAATGATAAGACATTTTTAACTTTGTGAGAAGCCATGTCATAGAATTTTAGGATTACACACAATTTATGCCAGTGTATCTGTGTACTTGACACGGTGAAAATGGTAGCTTAAAACATATTCTATTTACTCAACAAGTTCATTTCCAAGCGGAACGGATAAACCCAGAACAGATGATAAGGCAGAACAAGTTAAGAAGTCTTGATCACCGCTGATTAAACTATTTTAATTTTCATAAGCATTTACAATACAGTAGCTTGAATTTTGATTATTTATTTCAGATTTGTTAGATTACATTAAATCTAAGAAAACAGAGTCAACAGAGTCATAATTCTAAACAGTAAAATATATTAAGCCCTCAGTTCATGGTATAACATTACATCGATATACATATATTAGTGTTTTATGAAATATGGCTGTGCGGTACGTAAAGGATGATCGGTCAAGTGGTGTTTGAGTGCGGGCGCGGCCGGCGCTCCTGTGTTTGTCGTCAGTGTTTGAGCGCCTTCTTTATGGCGACGAGCCCACCACCATGTTGTAACAAACCTCTAGCGGTCGGGAATGGTGGGGTATTTCTAAATACAAACATAGCCTTTTTAAATATTTGAATTTCATATTTCAACAATATTTTTACAGTGATTTGTAAGGCAAATAAAATACAAGATATAAAAATTTAAACACCTAGCTGTACTTCGCAGTTTCACTCATATTGAATAGGTATGTGTACTTCCAGTTACTAGCGGTGTATAGTCTTTCCTTCATCAATAAAAGTTCTTTAACGTAAAAAGAATTTTTGAAACAAGTTTTAGTAGAATGCGTAGACTAAACAGAACACAGATTCTAAATACAGTCTTTAATTATTTAAATTATGATTAACTATTGCTCTTCTATGATTTATCGGCATTGCTTAAACGTAAATCTCACCTACTGCAAGTCTTAAAAGAAATTGTATGTGGTACGTAATGAGTACAAAAAAAAAACATTTAAATACATTCAAATATCGAACGATATTTTGTACACTATACGACGATCGTGTGGGTATTGATTTTGTAACTAAATGACAGAAAATTAACATATTTTTGTTAATCTTTTCCACGTGTATAGACTAAATGTTTACAATTCGTATTTTATAAAGGGGCTCCAACAGGCCCTTAGACAATATTACGATTTTCCAACATCATGAACCCAGCCTGAATAAGGGGCTCATTAGGTTCTGCCCACCCACGTTTTCCATATATTTCTTTGTTTCATTTTCTTTATTATGTTTGAGGTGAAAAGTGAATTTAATTGAAGTTTAAAAATTCTATACATATGTAGTGCTATGAAAATTAATATTATGTTGTTTGTTCATTGGTGCCGATATTAATAGGTAATATGATCAGTCTGTAAAGTTTTTCAGTGGTCTTTACATAAACGGTGCCATGTTTTTTACTTCGAATTTTAAACGCAACTGGTATTGACCAGTTTTTCGTATTTTGTGCATTCATTGTTGTGAGAGCGCGAATGCAATTTTTCACAGTATTTGCGGGTGCGGCCGGGGTTCCATTCCCTATGATTTCATTATTTGCTTTCAATCACCATTGTGAGCTGGCAACTCCCAGCTACCCGCCCTCCCCCTTTCGCCCCACAGAGACCCGCGCACTGCCATCTGAAACGAATTTTGTTTGGTTTCGTTTTCGGGTGCTGTTTATTGTTGAGTTACAAAGATTTTTATGCTATTAAATGAGTAAGCGCGTTCGTTTTATAAAACACCAAAAATAAGCTGATTATGAATTTTACCATTTATGATAATTATCACATTTTAAATACATAATATTTGCTTTAATCAGATCTCCTGATGACACATTGCACCAAAACTTCGTGATAAAATAAAGTTGCGAGTGTTTATAAACTTTAGTAAACGCTTACCCTCAGGCGGGCCGTGTGCTAGTTTACTTACGTGTGTAAATAGAACAATATATGTGTTTAGTATAATATGTATATAATAGCTCCAATAGATGCCAATCTCTCTCTCTTGTACTGAGCCAAATAATCTCCTCCCTCACCCGATTTCTCGGATAATGCAGACATGTAACCACCTACCATCTAGACCGTCTGGCATCGTGTATGCCTAGATACTTGTACAAACCGAAGAACTATTGAGCGCATCCAATGTTACATTAGCGGCAGTATTTAAAAACGATAATTTTCAGTGGCTGGAAAAAACTACATTATTTTTGTCTTTGGAAGACCCGTGCTGCTACGCAGCACTGTGTTGTTAATATAATTAAAAAGTAATAGAAGAAGAAGAAAGTAGTAAAATGATGAGTAATTATAACCTAACGTAAGTTGCATACAGTGGATGAAAATGCATACAATACGTGATAGGATTGACAATTATCTTCTAAATTGAAACACATATTGAAAGTCAAGTTCAATGTTTACACCTAACTCCACCAAGTAACCAAAAGTTCAATTGAAATGGCTCGTTCCACCGAGTGTTCTTAGACCGAACCGAACGCACCGCGTACCTCAATTAGAACCGGAGATATAGAGAAAGAAACCTATGAACGACTTAAGAAATGAACAGGAGGAAATCGGTTTGATTATAACTTGAAAAGGGCAAAAGTAAGGTGATTTCCTATGTTTGATGACAAATCTGTGCATCAATGCCTTCCATTTTAAAAGAAATTAAGCAATTCGATTGGATAAACCGGCCGGACGACTCGTAATACATTTCGTAAATACGTAGGGAATGCTGAAAGTTTCTGGAACTGTCCACTTATAATAAAAAAAATAGAAAGCAATTACGGAATTTGAAAATGGAACTCTCTGGGAACATGTTACTTTTTAATTTGCGAGACTGTCATTAGTTTTTTCATTGTGGCGTCCTTTAGCAAATTGTGTGTCGCTATTACAATGAATTTAACTCGTGAACATTTACTGCTTTGAACCGGAAAGAAAAAGCGAGTCAGCAGAATGGGTCATTACACAATAGCATCGCTTGAAGACCAAAAGACAGTGATCTCAGATTGGTACATACGTCTACACTTGCTTGCCCAGAATCCTAGAAAAAGTTCACCAAAAGCGTCCCCGAAAAGCATTGTTGTGCGTCACTCCGATAACGCGTCCTCACATTCCGCTAAGGTAACGGATGCACAATTGTGAATTCTTTTTGTTTCCTAAAATCATAAACGAACTTATAGGCACACGTTTTAAGAGCCTTGAATCGACGGTGAATGCGTTCCACGAAGCCATTGAAGAGATTCCTTAAGAAGACTGGTTCAAATGCTTTTTAAAAAATGGTTCCCGCGAATGCAAAAAGGTATAAATTGTGGTATACTTAAATAAATGAATGTCTAACATCTGGTCTTATTTACTAAAAGAATCCAGAAACTTTCAGTATGACCTAAGTATTTTTAATGTATAGGTTATTGTTGTCAAATGCTTACAATTTAAGCGAATTCTCGGCTATAGTGTACTTACTGGGTGGGCTACTAACCCACAAAGCATCACGTTTTTAAATTGACGTCTTAGCCATTATATAATGCCGCTTATTTTACACTTGAATCACTGGACTAGATATCCCCTATGAAATCAGGTGTATTATTGAGCAATTAATAACAAGTACCTTGTCAAGGATTTTCATACCAGTGAACCGTCCCCGATAGTTTCCGATAGCTGCCAATTATTAAGCTTGGTCGCGCATGTACAGGAAGTTACTGTCGACAATATTTTCAACATCTTTTTCTTGTTAATTAAGAAAATGTTTGCTAAATCATTATAGGTGCCAAAAGGTAAAATAAATTTTCAAAAAAATTTGGGATCCTTACTAAAACAGTAAGGATCCCTAATTTTTTTGAAAATTTAATATAACTTATGTCTACCGGGAATAGTGTAGCTTCCCAACAGTTAAATAATTTTTCAAATCGGTTCAGTAGTTTCGGAGCCTATTCAATGCAAACAAACAAACAAACAAACAATCAAATTTTTCTTCTTTATAATATTAGTATAGATGACGCGATTTATATTGTGTACGTTGAAAAAAAACTTAACCCCACAGAGAAACCAACAAAATAAACATTTTTGATTTGACTTTAGACAAGTAGATTACATTAGACCTTGTTATCTGTTATGCTGTGTTCACTACTTTGTTGCATGCAATGTAATTATTATGCTCAGATTTGATTCTTCTGTAAAACAATTTCATATTTGAAATTTGAAAAACCATTTGAAAAAAAAAAGAATTGATTTTGCGGTAGCGTCGTAAATGTGTTTTTGACGGGGACCCTGCGATCTACATAATACGCCTTATTAAAGTATTTGTGTGTATTAAAAATAAGTAACGTGGTCATTAGACAGCGATAGATTTAAGGTAAATCAGATTGTTTGTTACAAATATTGATCTTTGTACACTATATACTTTTAAATAATCACATAAGTGCAAAATGAAACATTTTGCTGGTTTAGATAGCACTGGTAGTTGCATATTTATACCTACATATTTCAATATTTCTGAATGAGTCTCCGAAAGGTAGGAAATGGTTGATATTGTTGTGGTAACACCTTAGCTAAGTTAAACGGTGAATCCTTATAGAATCGCAATTTAAAAGAATCCATGAAACTTTTGTCGCTTTTACGTTACGAGTATAACAGAATAGCATATTGCCTTCATCAATTCCTATTTTACTATTACGTAATATATGTTTTCTATTACGTTACATATCCCTTTTGTAGTAGAGTATTCCCAGGTAGAGCAAACTAAACTTTACTTTTAATTGATTTTAATTTGATCCGGTTTAATTAGTTAGCGGTTCAGTTTTACTAAATACATAGATTTATTACATACATAAACTAATGTAAATACTCGTATTATACAACTTATAATTTTATTATTCTCTTTTATTTAGTGAAATAATATTTTATATTTACCATATACGCTTACTTATTGTCTGTATATGTTATATATGTGTATTTCTATTTGCTAGCAGGTTATATTGTATCTTCTGCTTTTTACTACGTGTTATTTCATTTTATGTTTTAAAATTTTAGTCTATGTGTATTTGGCTCATTTTCTTGTAAGCTATTACTGTTAAACAATGATGTTGCAGCCGAAGGCAGTGTCTTGATAGAAAAATAAAACACTCAGGTATAATGGTATGCTTAAAACGGAAATTATTGTAGTGGTGTTTTAGTAATGGTTAGGTATCAGCGTTAAATCTGGATAGACGTCAAATATGCATAAAACCAGCTTGGTTGAGAAGCAGCGGTTCCATTAACGTCGACATACGACAATTGTTGCCGTTTAAGGATCGGAAGTCGATCGCAATATCGATATTATCGTTTAGTGTTATGCCCGGTGACAAGGAAAAGCTCTCTGGGCGAGGTGCGCGCCCCCTGGCGCCGCCCGTGGTGCCGCATACTGCCCACTTTTGTTAAACCGATATCGATATTGCACCTCTCTATCTTACAGCTTACGTGGATTATATGTGCCTATATTATACTTACAACTCATCCATAATAGCAGGGAATTAATAATATTGTTTATCCAGAATCTTCAAATTTCAAGTATATTTCTCATTATAGATTGATTTGTATTCTAAAAGTCGACACAACACAGTCACAGGAAACCATACATTTGAAACACCAGAATTGAAAACTTTAGATGTCAGATTACAATTCGACTTCAAAATATAAATAAACAGAAGATTCCTACTGTAGAGTAGTATCCAATTAGTATATTCGCAAAATGTAAAAAGAACGCGGCAGCTTCGATTTCTAAAAACAAAAGCATCGTAACTTAATCATTTTGTAAATAAAGTTATCTGCAGTTCACTAGTTTTAACGGAAAATAAACTGGAAATTCTTGCTGCACAATTTTAATTGATGCTTCATATCAAAATGTCTGCTGCACACTATTTCGCCTTACATTTATCTTGATGGTTTCTTTTCAAGTTACCCGTTTGTTCCCGTGTAAGGGCTTCTTCGTTGCTGCTTTAGTTTCGGTGTACAAACAATAACAGTGCGGGGCGCCTGCGGCGTTCCACCCTCATGTTTATGTTTTCCATTTAGGAGCCATCGCGGCTTCATTACTGTGCTTAAAGGCGAGTTTGGTTCTTGGACATCAAACTATGTACTAAAAATCATGTATTCTTTAAAAAGTTACTTCATTTTCTATAACTAATTGGTATACTAGAAAACAAAATCAACACGTTTTTGAAGTCATATTCCTACATAATAGGCCCATGATTAGTTCTGGTAGTTCTTTCATATTTTTATATACCTGGTTCTGTCCGTTCGTTTGTGGAATGAATAACCGGTACAAATTCGACAAGCTGAAACCCTTACAGCTTTTAAAAATTTGCTCAAGCAACATTATCTGTCTCTATAATACCAATCTATTCTTTACAATAACTAAGATCTAAATTGCTGTCTATAATACTATAATATATCCACTAAGTAGCTGTATATGTGTGTAAATGTGTATGTGTATGTATATAATTAGTATTTGTCAATATGTAGAATAGTACGCCATCAACTACTATGTTTTTATTAAATAATTTTGAAATGATCTCCATCCTAAAGGTTGTCTGGTAGAGATCGCTTTTAGCGATAAGACCGCCCATTGTACTCTAGTTTGTAAGATAATTATTTTTCAACTGTATTTCATTAATGGTGTACAATAAAGATTATTCTATCTATCAATCTAACCCCACTGATGACTACCGTTTTCTCTTCAGTAACGCTAAGGTATCAATCAGGTGCTTAAAACACAATTTTAAGGTAAAAACCTTATTCAGAACACATCTGAATTACGGTACATAAAACATTAAAAAGTATATTTTATGCGTATAAGTATGATCAAGGTAAATTCTATAAAAGTCTTTTGACCTTACAGTAAAAACGAATGCTTGATATTCAGCTGATAGCAGAGTTGTAACGTGTGTAACATACATCTGAGCGGGCGCGGCGACATCGGTGACGCACCGACGACATCCAACAGCGCGCCCATGCGGCGCCGCCCCCCGCCGGCGATCATTGCTCGCCATTATCCCTCCCGTATTAAGCCACTTAGCTCAATCATGATTAATGTTTTACCGAACGCGACCCGACCCGAGGCAAATAGAAAAGTTATTTACTCAGCGTCGTAATTAGGCATTCACGACGAGTCGCAGTCGCGCTGCGGGCTGTCTACGCGGCTTTGTCGCCGACTAGACCGGCTGTCTGCTGCCTTGAATGCGATCCGTTAATTTCGTCCTTTAATTTTCTTACACACGTCACTAGTTCGAATTCCATGAAGATATATACTAAAGTGGTATAGCTGAATTCTATGTAGGCGGTATTGATATTTGATTTAGCCTTTTATATACAGCCCTTCTATAATAATTGGAAAGAAAATTTCTTACGGAAATCGCATTCTCAAACAAATTTAGGTAAAAGCCCTCTCAATTGGAAATGATTCACACTGCGCGTGAGTCGTAGGGCTCATTTCTTTTTATCAGAGAGATTATTATTTTAATAAAGTCTAACGTATGTTATAGGACCCTTTTAGTTACCTTGTAGCAACATTAACATAACACATTGAAATGGAGTGTAACGGCATTCTCAAAATCAACGTAGGTGTATCTATCTACCTATAACAAATGTAATATGAGATAGAAAATAAGGTACTGCGATTACATAAAAAGTATGTATAAACGTATAAGGTCGGGGAAAAAGTTTCTTCGTATTTTATATACAAGACATTTTTTTACAAAGTTTAATTACATTTAATTATTATATATATATATGTGCCATTTTGTTCAATAACTTGTTGCCATCTTGTAGGTAGTGACATAATCCCGTTACTGTAGAAATCTTGGGATTTTTGATCGAAAAACTGCGACAAGTAGTTTTGACAGTCCTCTCTTGATGTTAAAATAACACTCCCCAAAGAATATTGAAGAGACCAAAACAGGTGAAACTCTGAGGGTCAGGACTATATGGTGGATGCATTAACAAAGATGGGTTTGGTCTGGCGTAATCATGATGTTTACACTCCACTGATCCACTCCACCTCCTCCGTGTACTCCAGTACACTTCTGTTGATCAATTCCGGCCGTTTTTTCTTAATATCTTGCTTAAGTCTCATTAGTTGTTGGCAGTAGAGATCCGAATCTATGGTTTTGCCCGGTGGTAAAAGCTCATAATGAACGATGCCCTTCTAATCCCACCATACATACAGCATCACCTTATTGCGCGTTGTTTTTCCAATTTTATACGTACAGAAGACGAAAAGGCTTTTTCCGTGACCGTGAAAATATTAGACAAAAAATCCTTTCGTAAGTCATTAAAACTTATGTAAATTATACGAGTTGTAACATGTAAAGAATTCTTTTAAGAACATACGGTCTTACTCACGGACTAGTTTCGGACTCGATGGGGGACTCGGAGCGCTGCAGCCCCTGACACCGTCGTGAAAGGTCGCTTCACCCCTTGAAAAATTTTTCCCCCGTCGGGTCCGAAACACACACATCCCGGGCATCCCCGATTATTCGATATCCCCATTACACACCTGAGTAAAACCGTACGTCCTTAATACATATGAATACCACTTACAAAAGTTTTAATTCTAATGTATAGTTATAGGATTGTAACTCAAGCTCGATAAAGGTACTGTATAAACTGTACCTAAGTAGGCGTTACCTTAAACTGTACGTTACACCATTGACTTTCGGCCATGTCATTCGCATGATGTCTTAGTGGTGCGCGAAATTTAATGTCGACTGTGTTTATTGATGTGTGTTTATTTATATTATTTCTTTCTGCAAATATGCCATTGTATTTCTTTAAGTCGTGTAGAAGCCATATGTGACCAACGGCGTAGGCACATTTTATTCTTAAAATTGTTCACCATGCCAATTGACTCTGATGAAAGGGTGTGAGATTATTGTTGCAATATTGTTTGTATGTAGGTGTTAATAGTTGTAAAATTGGCGTGTTAATTGTGTGAGAGTTACGGTCCTTCATTCATATATTAATCCTAATCGTTACTTTCATTGCGAAAATGTACATTATATTAGTATGTACGTCCGCTTGTCTAGTCAACAGTCGATCTATGGGCGGAGTCATTTCATTTTGCCTTCGTTAATAAAAGGGATTACACTCTACGCCTCATGTTCCAGATAAGAACATCTCTTTCCGATATCGAGACTGCCTGCATTGGAAATTTCTAATTGTGTCTGCAGGAGTAAACTCGCCTTTTAATGTTATGTAAACTATGATAGCATTTGATATTGGTTACTGTAGCTATCAGCATTAACTACTTACTTATACCTTACCTTATCTAAGCTTTCCTATTTGCTTTATACACACGTCTAAATAACATTAAAGGAATAATAGAATTATAATAAGTTATTATAAAATAAAATCACAGCTAACAACAGAACAGTCTGTTTGTGATCTCCAAAGAGTTTTACCCCTAATTTTGCAGTGAGAGTAAGATGACTAATACATATTCAATATAGTAGTATTAAGGGTGGTTGTTCATTCCAGCTAATAATGTAGTGCCTTTCATTTTTGTTTACTGTTGTCAATCATATAACTAATTAAATCTTTTCTTATGATACAAATAAAATTGCAAAATAAAATTTACTAAGTTTCTGTAATGAGCTCGCTTTGCGTCGCCGCTTTGGCAAGGTGACTTCTAAAACCACTTTACCACCCGTGCAAATAATAATAGTAAATTCATTCATTTATAGTTGGTACACATTATTACAGATCTTATATAACATTTATTGGCTTAAAAATATGTGGGTGCCTGTACTAGGGTAAACCTTTGCCACAGGCGGTAAGTGCACTTACAGACTTTTACTACCTTATGTAACTATTTAATCGTAACAATATTTACTTAATAAACATGTCCACAAATAGACTTAACTATGTAGTATATAACAATATAGGAACATTAACATTATGAGACTGGACTGGAGACTTTGAGATGGGTTGTAGTCTAAACGTTGCAGATACTGACTGACAAGATCTTTTGCTTTAAAGTAATTGAGGTCGTATATGGATGTACATAGGTTGCACTAAAAGTATCGGGAATGGAATATTTCCACTGTTTCTGTCATATTAAAATCTTTTTAATTGAAAACACCTTGGTTTTAAAAATAGAACACCATTTATTTATTTAAAAAAAGATTTTCGGTCTTATCACAAGGTTTTGTCAAACTTGTTTAGTCGTTGAGAAAATGGAATTGACTCGAGAAAATTCAAGAGCGATAATTTATTATGACTTTCGAAGTGGTTTAACGCAAAAACAGTGTGTTGACCGGATGATTTCTGCATTTGGTGATGAAGCCCCATCCAAAACCACAATTTATCGCTGGTTTGCTGAATTTCAACGTGGACTGACACGTCCACGTTGAAATTCAGCAAACCAGCTCAGTGATGATCCCCGTAAAGGTCGTCCAAAAACTGCAGTCACCCAAGAAAACGTTGATGCTGTGCGTAAGCTGATTGAGGAAGATCGACATGTGACATCTCGCGAAATTCAGGCAACTTTAGACATTGGCATGAGTTAAATACAAATAATCTTGCATGAACAATTAGGTTGTTTTCCCGATGGATACCGCATTCGCTCTGTGAAGAGCAAAAAGCGGCTCGCGTTACTTGGTGCGTCAGAACTCTCGAAAGATTCCACGCAGGATCCTCAAATGCTGTATACAACATCGTATCAAGTGACGAATCCTGTATATACGCGTACGAACCCGAAACAAAAAACCAGTCACGAGTTTGGGTGTTCGAAAATGAGTTAAAGCCAACAAAAATTGTTCGTTCACGGAGTGTTGCAAAAAAAATGGTGGCCACGTTTGTCTCCAAAACCGGCCATGTTGCGACTATTTCTCTTGAGGGACAAAGAACGGTTAATGCAGAATGGTATGCTAGCATTTGTTTGCCACAGGTCGTTTCTAAATTCCGTAAAGAGAACTGCAACCGCCGCATCATCCTCCATCACGACAATGCGAGTTCTCACACCGCGCACAGAACAAAAGAGTTTTTACAGCAAGAAAACATATAATTATTAGACCATCCGCCGTACAGCCCAGACCTAAGCCCTAATGAGTTCTATACTTTCCCTAAAAGAAAGAATAAATTGCGTGGTCAGAGATTTTCATCACCTGAAGAAGCTGTGGACGCCTACAAAACGGCCATTTTGGAGACCCAACTTCGAAAAATGTGTCAAATTTCGCGGAGAATACTTCGAAAAGCAATAAATACATTTTTAAATAGTAATGTTGTGTCACTTCCTTGATTCCCGAAATTTTCAGTGCCGCCCTCGTATATGGATGGATTTTATTTATCCTGTTGTAAATAAAATGACCCAAAAATGTAAAAAATCTATTTGTGAAAACAAACCTCGATTCCGAAAGTGTGCTACAGACAATATATTTCCGTCTCTTTGTGTTAGTAAGGTTAGTGTTATATGTTAGAGTCGTGTGTTGTTTTAATACAGTGTACATTATAAATAGTTGGCGGACAGTTAAAACGTTGCATTTTTGATACAGTAGTTGTGTACGAAAAGGTAGGCGAAATGCTACTTTTCGCGCCTGAACATTACTGGCACCTAGTACTTATTAACAGTCACTCACAGCGTTATTATATCACTCACAAGTGGAACACTTTAGATCCTACTCTAAAAGAAATACCTACAACACTACGCTGGTAGTTTCTCCAATACGCACAGTAAATTGCTGTGCTCTACCTTCGTCGTTGTCTGCGTATTTTCGTTGATAAATATTTTGTCGTGTCTGTGGTTCTTTGTAGCCAATAAGTAATATAATATCTTTCATAAACAATGACAATTGCTGTTAATTACACGTGGAAAATAACCAACACAATAGTTTGACATTATGACAATATAATAGAAATAACAAAGATTTATAAATATCTTTCTTATATAAACAATTGGCTAGTATAGCTTTCATATCAATTAGTAGATGGCCACGGGCTAACAAAACATTCTTAATGACGTTATTGGTATTAAGTTTCATAAACAAGTTCATTTGATAAAACATTTTATTATTCTTGCGTATATATGTTGTCTGACTCAATCAAAATAATACGTGTATTAAATCACTAGCTGACCCGAGAAAATTCGTCTGCGTTTGTTAATTTTCCCCGTTTTTGCAACATTTTTCATTGATGCTCCGCTCTTATTGGTTGTAGCGTGGTGTTATATAGCCTATAGTCTTCCTCCATAAATGGGCTATCCAACACTAAAATAATTTTTCAATTCGAACCAGCATTGCTGAGATTAGCGCGTTCAACCAAACGAATAAACTCTTCAGCTTTATAATATCTATATATATAAAAGAAAGTCGTGTTAGTTACACTATTTATAATGAAGAACGGCTCAACTGATTTGGCTGAAAATTTGTTTGGAGGTAGGTAGGTTTTTATCAGGTTCCCGTGAGACGTGACATAAACCGTGGTGGATTAGCAAAACGCAAATGAAAGCAATTTATCAGAAAAAAAAACAGTCTAGCAGGTCATTTGTTAAAAATGGTAAAACAAAACAAAACGCAACTGAGCAACTGACAGCTAAACGTAATGTAGTCTATGGTTAATTATAGTAGAATTTTGAAGTTGACCGGTTGATGTGTTTGTTTATTATAGATAAATTACACCCAGACACAGAACAAATTATCATGCTCATCACACAATTATTTAGATAATAATTATCTATATAAATAAAAATGAACCCCTATTTCTTCTGGTCACGCTATAACTTGAGAGCGGCTTTACCGATTCCATTCATCTTTTTTTTAAATGTTTTCTAATACTTCGTAGAAGGTTCCTACATTAAAAAAAATTAAGAAAATTGCTCAAAAACTAAGAAAATTTAAGAAAACGACTACCTTTATTATAAACTTTTTAATGTAACCTTAGCTTCAGCGTTATATACTATTTGCTAAGCACGTTTGAAATAACTGTCAGTTGTTTGACAGTAAGAGACAGGTCGCACACCGCCAATATCGTTTACAAAGATCGCATAATTCTAGCGTAGCGTTATATTCCCTTTGCATTAATTAGTTGTGTCGGTTGGCATCAAGGACTTCATCGTGGAAATCCATGGTCGGCATTAAGGACGAATTATAACCCTTACCCAGCTCCCTGGTCGGAATGATATCTTTGACGAGGTAAAATTAAACCATTTTGCTTTGATTTTGCATATTGTTAATGCACACTGCACAGTCGATTGAATGGAAAAAATTGTGTAGTTTTAAGTTTGTTCATTTATAATTTTCAGTCAAAATTTTGATATTAAAAATGCCAAGAAGTAGACGTACAAACATAGGTCGCAGAACTCGAAGTTAAACGGAATCAATATCAAGAAAATAGAAATGTTGCATTTGATCCACATCGAGCTGCATTCAATCATAACGTGGCAATCGATTACAGTTCACAGCAAATCACGTCTTTGTAATGGCACCCGGCATGCGATGAAGAAATTAATTAACAACGTCATCGAAGCCGCAATTTTAAAAGGGAAGTATAAAGGCGAAGACTGAGATGATGATGAGATTGATTCCACGCATCCCTCTGATTCCGAACGACATGCCATTCGACTTTAAACGGTAACAATTTCCAGTGCGGCTTGCATTTGCAATGTCAATAAATAAATCGCAAGGGCAGTCGTTAAGTGTTTGTGGCATTAATCTTGAAAATCCACGTTTTTCCCATGGCCAACTGTATGTCACCTGTTCCCGTGTCGGAAAACCATCAACATTATTTATTTACGCGCCAGAAAACAAAACTGACAATGTTGTTTATCAACAAGCATTACAATAAACAATATGTCTATCTATGTTATAGAGATAATAAAAAATTACAAACATACAATATCAAAATATACAACAATAGATATAATTATTATTAGTGAAGTATTCCAGTTTGAATTGAATGACAGGACAACGTCTGTCGGGTCAGCTAGTTTAGTATAAACGAACTTTTGCCTTTTGATTTCCGATACAATAAGATTTTCCTATGAAATACAAACGGCTGCATTAGTGTAAATGGACTACGATTTGCCTTTTGATAGTTTGCTTATCCGATACGATTTCCCTAATAAATACGAACTGCATTAGTGTAAAGTGTAAACCAACATAAGCTTAACTGACCGTATGGTTTCCTATTTTATACGACGACGGAATTGGTTTACACAGATTACGATATTATTTATTAATAATGTTTTCTCGAAAACGGTATAATCTTTTTTCTGTTTCTGCTCAAGCCAAACGAGCACGATTGAGAATATTAACCGAATGAAGTGCATCTTCACGATCTCAAGAGGCTCCTTCTGAAAGATTACGTTTGAATGCTAATAGATACCGTAACGCTGCATCACAGTCTGCAGAGGGTAGCTTAGAACGTAAACGTCGCTTGAGTGCGGACCGATCATGCCCCGTTGAAGCCCTATGTGTGAAACTCAGGAAGAACGTCTTATGCGATGAGTTAAATCGTTCTGTTTCACTTTCACCAGCGTTACAAATCTAAAATGTATCCTTAGTGTTTCTCCAGGGAACTTAGCAATTTTTTCTCCAAACAAATCTCTAGGTCAGTTACAGTGTATAATAATAATTAGACACGATATGTTTTATATGTGTAGATTAGCTCCTTTTATGCAAATAAATAGGTACCTACGTCCTAACTCCAGGCGTGCGAAGTCTCTGTTAAAAATATAAACGTAATTTGAAATCGTCAGTATAAATACGTGCACGAAGCTACTCCAATTTATATGGCTTATAAATACATCTAGCTAATCAAATGTCATATACCTATGTAATAGGTAGACAGTTGAAATGTTCACAGTGTGTATTTCTATTGCCGCTATAAGAACAAATAATAAAAAAAAAAAATCAAGACACAAGAAAAGTGTTTTTTTATCGGAACCTTTCGTTTTTGTTACAATTGACCGAAGTTAGAAGTTTGAAGTTAGAAGTTGTTAAAAGTGTAGCATCCGTGACTAACTCATTTGCGATTTACAAATTCGGCAGAAAATGTTGTCTTTAATGTGCGTTTAGAACGTACAATACTCATAGACACAATTTGTGTATCAAAATCGTAATATCCGGCTAACTGTTGGTTAATTGCATGCGGTCTACCATGTGCTGAGTAGTGATTTGGTCAAGACTTGATAGGATTGTCGTGCTCTTTACTGCTGGATATTGTGTACGTAAACTTAACATCATTAATATATGAAAATACCATATTTCCAAAAAACTTTCTCAGTTACTGGAAAATGTCAAAAACTAGTTCGCTTGGCTTATTCGGTGGACTTACTTATTTCACACGAAGTTGTCTTAACTATCACACGCAGTTGTTTTAAGATCATGTTAAGTGTCGGTGTGTATATTAATTAGTACACAAGAGTTCGAATAGAACATACTAGGTGTAACAGATTTGTCAATGTATAAAACCGATCTATACTAATATTTCACAGGAGTGCGAATTGTTAAATGTATGTGGACACTTCCACATACATTTGAAATGCTGCTGCACCTATTTGTATGTTTTCTTTTACAGTCAAAGTCGGGCTAGTTTAATATAACATTTAGAGTACGTTCAGATAGCGGGCGTAGGCCGCGCGTCGGACATGCGGCCATTGCCCTTATTCGCCCGCGAGCCATCCACAGATTTTTCATGATCGATTTCCTCTTGGGCAAAAACTCGTAAAATGCTTCAGAGAGTTGTATCATGAAGCCTCGTGAATGTCAGCTGCAGTTCCGCCGGGGGGTTGAGGATCAGCAGCCGTCGAAAAAATATTATTTTTATTCATTTCCTTCCGATTGAGAATCGTCATTTAATTTATTGTCAAAAAGTTTTATTTCATGTTTTTTTGTGGTTTGCGTAATTTTTTATTCCTTTGACAACTACTATCTTTTGATATATTTAATACTACCTAAATACTTCAAAATGCTATCAAATATCTTTTCTTTAACGCATATTAAATGGTTTCTGTCACTAAAACTAAGTTTTTATATCTGACTTCTGATTGTTTAGGAAAGGAATGGTTTCCATCATCAGTTTAGTTTCATGTACGAGGGCGGCACTGAAAATTTCGGGAATCAATTAAGTGACACAACATTACTATTTAAAAATGTATTTATTGCTTTTCGAAGTATTCTCCGCGAAATTTGACACATTTTTCCATACGATGGAACCAATCATTGAAGCAACCATTCCATTCGGAAGTTGGGGTCTCCAAAATGCCGTTTTGTAGGCGTCCACAGCTTCTTCAGGGGATGAAAATCTCTGACCACGCAATTTATTCTTTATGTTAGGGAAAGTATAGAAATCATTAGAGCTTAGGTCGGGGCTGTACGGCGGATGGTCTAATAGTTCTATGTTTTCTTGCTTTAAAAACTCTTTTGTTCTGTGCGCGGTGTGAGAACTCGCATTGTCGTGATGGAGGATGATGCGGCGGTTGCAGTTCTCTTTACGGAGTTCAGAAACGACCTGTGGCAAACAAATGCTAGCATACCATTCTGCATTAACCGTTCTTTCTCCCTCAAGAGAAATAGTCGCAACATGGCCGGTTTTGGAGACAAACGTGGCCACCATTTTTTTTGCAACACTCCGTGAACGAACAATTTTTGTTGGCTTTAACTCATTTTCGAACACCCAAACTCGTGACTGGTTTTTTTTTTCGGGTTCGTACGCGTATATCCAGGATTCGTCACCTGATACGATGTTGTATACAGCATTTGAGGATCCTGCGTGGAATCTTTCGAGAGTTCCGACGCACCAAGTAACGCGAGCCGCTTTTTGCTCTTCACAGAGCGAATGCGGTATCCATCGGGAAAACAACTTTTTTACACCCAATTGTTCATGCAAGATTATTTGTATTTGACTCATGCCAATGTCTAAAGTTGCCTGAATTTCGCGGTATGTCACATGTCGATCTTCCTCAATCAGCTTACACATAGCATCAATGTTTTCTAGGGTGACTGCAGTTTTTGGACGACTTTGACGGGGATCATCACTGAGCTTGACGCGTCCACGTTCAAATTCAGCAAACCAGCGATAAATTGTGGTTTTGGATGGGGCTTCATCACCAAATGCAGAAATCATCTGGTCAACACACTGTTTTTGCGTTAAACCACTTCGAAAGTCATAATAAATCATCGCTCTTGAATTTTCTCGAGTCAATTCCATTTTCTCAACGACTAAACAAGTTTGACAAAACCTTGTGATAAGACCGAGAATCTTTTTTTAAATAAATAAATGGTATTCGATTTTTAAAACCAAGGAGTTTTCAATTAAAAAGATTTTAATATGACAGAAACAATGGAAATATTCCATTCCCGATACTTTTAGTGCAGCCTATGTATAATGATTCCTAAACGCAAATACCTGATTAAGTTACGATAAGTCATGAAAAGTAAATAGAAACACTATTCGTTCCTACAATTTTCGAGGGTTTCTCGCAATTTTATCAGGATCTCATCTTCAGATGCTGACTTCCTTGAGATGGGACCACCCTTGAGGTATACTCTATCTAACAAAAAAATAATCATCAAAATCGGTTCATAAATAACGGAGTGAAGACTGAGCATACATAAAAAAAATATACATACGAATTGAGAACCTCCTTTTTTCGTCGGTTAAAAAGATAAAGATTTGAAGACAATTAATCAAACATTTTCCGAGATTTGCGGCAAGAAGCATACGGAAGCTGAATTTTTATATATAGGTACATAACATACATATAGATTGATTTTATCATCCACATATTAGTGAGTTTTGAATTACATATTTAAAATTAGAAATGTTGATTTGGAATAAAAGTAAAAGTAAGTAGTAGTATGCTTTTGGCATTTCTTGTATGTCATCTTTTTATTTTAATAAACTGGATAAAATGAAGTGTCACCGAACTCATGCTACGTGAAAATGGTATACCTACACGTTGAAAACAACAAAAGACAAAGCAATGATCTCAAAGCGAACGTCAACACCATAGACGTTGTCGCCGCGTCGGAGCAAAACGCGCGTTAGCATGTAAACGAATTGAACAAAATGCGTGTTCTTGTTGACGCGCGAACGCGCGCGTTCAACGTCCGTCATCTGAACGTGGCCTTACACAATTTATAAGTATCGTTTTCTGAATTTGGACTATGTCCTGTATGTCATATTTATGTGCGTTGTACTAAATTTTTCAAGTTCGTCATAATGTATTTCCCTTCTGGTGGTATGCAAGTAAGCAGTCACTTTAATATGATGTATCATGTAAAGTGAACTTTACAAATACTTATAAAGTATATTATAAGGAACTGATTAAGATTGTAACACGTATTTAATTAACTTTCAATTGTACTTATTCGTGCCCGGCTCGTGTTCCGTACATTTGAGACCCTTGAAGAATGTCACGTGTTTCTTCTAATGCCAGCCTGATCAGTGTCTAGCGCACGAGTAATGAAATTGAGCCATTACTACTTTAAGTAAGTCCATTCTGAAAATTTGCCTAATTTTCGTGTTACATTTATTTGACTGTGATATTGTCGAAAATCGCGACACTTATAAGCCTGTCTTTGGTTTGGGTAGGAGAGTTTATTATCGGACACATACATAAACTTGCTCTCCTAATATCTATATCGTTTTATTCAATGTTTTATTAAAGTTTGATTTTGATCAGTCATACTGAACTCTAAATTCACCTATCAAAAACTAAATCCTTACCAGAGAGGTTTATAAAGGTCTATCCTTACCAGAGAGGTTTATAAAGGCATAAAACTCAGTTGCAACTATTGCCGGAAAATTCAGAAATATTAGTTCTGTGCTTTTTTTATTACATATTATTTTATTTTATATTTTTTTACATTATGGAAGTTAATTATGTATGAGTATTGAGAAAATAAAAAAAGGAAGAGTTCAAAAATAAAATCGTTTTCTTTTACCAATCATCAGACTACAACAAATAAAAAATAGATATACGAGTACATACTCTCTCACACCTTACTGCTGTCATCAGACCTTTCTTAGCCCTTCTTCAGTATACTCCCGATCTTGACAGTATACGTCATTCGAGGCCTACCCGCACTGACTCACCCACTCACAGGAGAAACCGTAGTATTCTGTATTCGGCCGAATAGTACTTATCTATTCGGTATTTTGCCGAATAGTATGAAAGTAGCCGAATAGGCCGAATACCGAATATTCGTTGTGTACCTAAGTTAGTCAAATGAGTGTAAGTCGTATTACGAGCCCTTGTCTAATCTTTATTTTTAATTATTAGTTTTATTGATTTCTACTATCCATTGGAAGCGTCTTTGTGGGAAGGATTGTAATTCCTGAAAATGTTTGTGCTTAAAAAATAAGTAAGGTTGAAGTGCTTAAAATGTATCAATCTCAGGAAGATTTAACTTTTTATAATATGACCCGATTATCGTACCTAATAAGTAATTATTTACCAGGTGAATTTATAAAAGAAATTACATTTTTATTCCACTATGCATGGAATGTATATATTAAAGAATCGCTGAGAAAATATTTTACACTTTTCCTAAATTGATCGGAATTGTAGTTATTGGACGAAGACCAGTAGACAATTAAACATTGCACTATTTATAATGCCAAATCGGGCTGTGTGATGAATACTTATACAAACTTCGTTATTTATCACATTGTTTACCCATTATGAATTTTGCTACATTACTGTTGGGTAAATTAATAATTAAGCCCATTAATTAGGCAGAGCGCTAGGACTAAGAACATACATAGAAGGATTATGGTCATTGGTAGAGACGCGCTGCTACAGAGTGCAGTTGTTTTCTCTTTAGTTTAAGAGTTGAATTAAAAGCTGATAAAGGCGAACGGGTGCTCTATTTCTCAAATTTAAAACTAATACGAAAGGTTTCGGGTTTAGGTTTCTCTTGGATAGGCGTGTACCATCTTCGTTGTCATTTTTCAATGAGGTAAGTTGAACAAACGCCTATTCCATTACTAAATAAAAAAAAATATGCTCGAAATTCGACCAGGCGATCTCTAGTATGAATAAACATAAAATTTTACAGGTAATGTTGTAATTCATACATTAAATATATACGTATCACGCGTATACACAAAAAAATGGAGGCTGGGCTGTATAAAACGTAAAATTCACTGGCTTATTAGGACATGCTAGATGGCAAACCTATTGCCAGCTATTGCGCTATTTCGAACCGACTAGAAATGATTATTCCAGTGCCTAAGTACGTCCGGTCCTGGTTTCACTTTGGGCACATCACTGATATACTATATTACAGATGTAATGTAGTTAATTCTTATTTTCTTTATATTAATCTCAAAAAATGTACATGTACCGCATTTCGCCTACTAAAGCACTGTGTCCGCATCTGGTCGCGCTGCACGTACCGCACGCTCAATTCACGTCACGAACACGGGCCGTTTTGTTTGCGCTTCCACTCGCTTTAATACGTAATTTGTTGTGAATGCCGGGAAATTGGCACACTGACAGCCGTCTGCAATTGAAAACGTATCAACTTGTAAACCATCATTGTTCCACTCATAGAGCCCAGTCATATGTTTCAGTGTTCTTTAACTATCTTTGTTTTTTAGAGAACCTTTATACCCAAGCAAGTAAGACCAATTTGGTTCACTGGTTTATTGTAAAAGTATTCTTTAAGGTAGCGTATCCCTAAATACAAAATAAAACAATATTCTGTTAAAATACAACGAGTCTGCTACTCACTAAAAGGACTGTCATATTTTTGATAGACTGCTTGTAACGGAGCACGGTGGAGGTCACTACACTTGATAATAAAATCTCAGACGGGCCCTTTTGTGCGGGCTCCGGCTCGGAAGTAGCAATTTTTCCATGACATCCGGCACCCCGCTGTGCTGTCCCCGCCACTCGTCCCTGGCGTTCGCCCTGTACGTACCCCCAACACTGCATAAAATATTGTTCCGTTAATGCTATTCAACGAAACGCTTCAACGCGCGTTAAATGACTTTTTGTCGGCCTTTTCGTTACGCTTGTTCGCTTCTAATTCTCGATTGTAATTATAATGTTGTAAATACGATCAGTTTTGTGGTTAAATGAGAATTTATTTAATAAATGATTGACGGTTGAATGTTATTTATCTTCGGGCCCTAGTCCTCAAATTATTTACATTTTCGGACTTTTGTGTTTAAGTATAATTCTTATTCTCTTTTATATCTATGGAAGGGCTGTTTTGTTTTATACATCTGCTAAGACACTTCAATAAACTATGTCTAGCAGTTCGTTTAAATTCAAACTGAATACTGTTAATTAATTTCGTTTGTTCGACAGCTCGTTTTAATAATTTACTGCGACTGTATCGACCTCCGGCTCGTAATTACTGATCGCAATAATTAATAGCGTGTAATACTATACTTTGCGGCTTTGGGATAGAGTTCAAAATTAACAGGAAGTGCTTAAATTTGTGACCGGGTATACAACGGTAGTTTTTGTAAGAAGTAGGCCGCGGCGCGAATAAACAAACGTACAACTGTTAAATAACCCTCAATGAACAAATTATTTTCAATTCTCGGGAACGTCCGTATCAGCTTTCAAAGGTGCGGAATTGCTATCTAAATAGCCTTGCCAAGATCGAGTTAATGGGAATTAATTCGGTGTGTAATTAATTATACTACATATTATTATTCATCTGAACCTTTTAGTAACTTTATAGAGTTCATTATATTGATAACTAATATACCTTTTCGTTTTGAGTAATGCAAAATAAAGGAAATGACAATGTCAGCTTTGTGGTTATATGGTATAAATCATTCGAAATTAGTATATTTTGTAAAAAAAAATTAAAAATGCTCTGTCATGTATATAAATTTTACATCATGCCACAAATTACATAATGTAATTTGTGGCATGATGTAAAATGATAATGTCCGTTTCAATCATTTTACGCTATCACTGCGACACGTGGTTTTTATATCGTTTGTTTCACATGACTTTGGCGACACACAATTATCCTGGTGAGTATGTCACTTGGAATGAAGTTAACTGCTAACATACAAACACTATGTTATCAGGGGAAGGGGCTTATCCACGGCGTAGCAGTTAAACTACCTTCTCCGGCGAGATCACACCAACCGCTGCGACTCATTACTTCTTCACGTTCTCTGATAAAAAAAAAATGCGTATTTTCTTTTAGGCAGTAAAATTTTCAGGTTGGGTGAACGTTGGTCCGTTCATCCTTCTTGTTCGTATGATGGGTGCCTATGACCACGGGCGATTATCGATTCAGGTCGGAAATATTGAAAATACTCTATGTTGTTCAATTTTTTAACTTATCATCCTTTTTTACCTGATAATTCTTACCACACTAGTGTTTGACAGATTAGGCGGACCGATAACTCTTACCAGGTGCTTGACCATTTCGTTGCGGGAAACTAAAAAAAAAATTAAAGATTAAAAATATAAGCACTGTGACGTTTGAAACGTTACACTTAGCTCCTTGCAATGTTGACTCATGCATGTCAATGGTATCTACGTCAGACTAACAGTCAACTCTAAAGGGTTACGTCACTCAGTTCGGGTTTCTAAGAATAAATGTATTGTTAAATCGTATCAAAAAGAAAACATTTCTTTAGTTAACTACTTAGCTAACAGTTAGATCTCACAACTTTTTGCGGTAGAACAACTGCGTTGCGAGACGGACATTTTTTACATGATATGTTTTTGAGGTATCTCATTGCATTTTTGTACATATCTACCTATATCCACTATTCTATATCTATTTAGGTAGTCTATGCGACGAAAAATTGTATGAATAGCAAAAGTAATTTTTTTAATCCCATACTTACTTAAACAGATTACAAAGTTATTTATGCAGATTGTATATTCAGAATACGGAACTGAAATATGTTTGAGTTTTCCTTGCTTATAGGCTAAAAACTAATTGTGTTCCAAATTTGAAGCTTGTGTGTCTGCTAAAAGTACCTTAGAATTTTGATGTTCGGGTTTTTTCGTTTTTTTTTGTCTTGGAATAGTTGTCATACTATAGGTTCAAATTTATTGTAATTTAGGAACACACCTAGTTGTGTGATGCCCTCTTGGTCCCAAATAAATCAGGATTCTAGCTTTATCCAAAACAATGTAACAGGGCGAACATGGCTTAGAGGATGCTACGGCCCATGCCTTTGTTTTTTTTTTTTTGCTGGATTTGGCGGGGTCACTACCGGGCTCCTAGATATATTAACTCTACTATTAGTTACTCTCTGACTGACTGACTGGCTGAATGTTATTTCCGTTCTCCCCATACTCCCTACCCCCCAATTTAGATGCTATACGGTTTATATTTCATAATAATATATTATTTCTGTAAAACTATAGTAGGTATACATATACAGAATTCTATGTAGTCTAAGTATATCTTCTATGCAGTTTTAAAAGTGAGAACACATTTTCTCTGCGTAGATGACAATATCTATATATTGTCAAATATTTTTATTACACTACAAGAAGTTTGCTGATTCCATATTCGTATATCAATTAAAGTAATCATATTAATTTGTTTTTTTTTCTAAAGCTATTGTCTAAACAAACATACTTTACAAACATACGAACAAAGGGTACCCAAATTCTAAACCAAACACCTATGGCATAGCAGTCGGGATCACTAACCACTAGGCCAGTCTACTAATAAAATAAAATAGAAACAACAAAAAATAATAAGAAAGGAGTGTATAGAATTTTACAGGGTCGGCAATGCGCAAGTGAGTCCTCTGGAATTGCAAGCGTCCGTGTGCCGTTTGGTATAGTATTCACATGGCAAGCGTTTCTCAGGCGTTAATCGCGCGTTGCCGCAGTTCAGTTGGAGTTCTGTGTTCATTGAAATGCCGTAAAAACAAAAAGCTAAAACAGAATTTTATTCCTATTATTTCACATTTTTATTTAAATACAAAAATTAACTGCGTGAAATGTATAAAATGAAGTGTCACCGAACTCATGTTGTGTGAAAAATGGTATACGGACTTTTATTTAAATGACGATGTATGGCAAACCAATGTTCTTCAGAAGCACTCAATTCACAGCTCTTAGGAGAAGACACTATGCAGTATGCGAACCAACTACCGTAAATACTTCCTTTGCACAAATATTTTTTAAATTTCGTGGTGGTTAATTATATAATAGATTGAAAAAACATGCTAAATATGCCACATTGTAATAAATATTGATAAAAATACACAGTTACAAAGTTTTTACTAAAGCTGGACTATGATTATAAAGACTCCGAAAACACCATTGGTATGATAACATAGGGAAATATTAAATTCATTAATTTAAATTTGATTGCTGTACATGTATTTGATTTTTTACCTATGTAAATATATTATAATTAATTCATATATCAATTATTTATTGCCTAATATGTAAATGTATTTAAATATGTATGTTAAATCACACCGACACTCACACATACCACACCCACACATTATTTTTCCATACCACATTTTTCTCTTCATAACGTTATTGTGTTTTAGTGTTGATTAACTATGATAAGCTGTAATTTGAAATAAAATATTATTATTAATGATCTCAAAAACGTTAGGATGTGGAACGACTTGAACAAAATGCGTGTCCTTGTAGACGCGCGTCAAGGCCAGTTAGCAAAATGCGCGTTTAATGTCCGTCATGGGTACGTGGCCTTAATACGTATTTTATACTCGACTAACGCGATGGCACTCAACATTACTCTCATTACGTAGATAACAAATGATGAGCAGGTTAGACACTAATTCTTCCACACCGATTGTCTTTGACGGATCAATAAATATCTATAAGTTCAGTAGTTAAAGACCTGGGCTTATACATTGACTCCACCCTTGATTGGCGGGCCCAAGTTACTCACGTGAGTCAGCGAGTTACTGGAGCTCTCCGAACTTTATACCGCCTGAAGAATTTCCTCCACATTAAGACAAAAACTTCCTTAATGCAGTCCCTAATCGTTCCAATAATTGACTATGGTGATGTGTGTTATTTCGACCTGAATGCAGACCTCCTCAACAAACTAGATCGCCCTCTCAATAACTGCATTCGATTCATTTTGAATCTTCGCAAGTATGACCATGTGTCTGCTTTACGTTCACAATTAAAATGGCTTCCTATTCGCCAACGTCGCAATTTGCGGGCTCCAACTTCTCTGTTCTCCTTTTTAAACTCCCCATCGCCACCTTCTTACTTAGTTCCCCACTTCCAATACTTGTACTCTACTCATGACAGGAATCTTCGTACCACCAATAATTTGCTTCTTTTATGTCCCTCTCACAGCTCCGACTTCATCAACTCATCTTTCTATGTACAATCGGTCCTTCTCTGGAATGCGCTCCCTCTCGAAGTCAGGATGTCCACAAACCGTTTCACGTTTAAAAAGAAAGTACGAGAACTCCTCCACAATGAGTTAGCAGAATAGCCTCAACGCTAGTACACGACTTTATAGTGGTATTTGTAGTGTATTTACTTATATATATGATATGTGTGAATATATATGTACTCTGTATAGGTATAATATAAATACTTATGTATGTTTATGTATAAGTATATGAAACTGTGTATATTATGTAGTAATGATATTTAGAAAATTGTACATGTAAGTAATATAAATGTTGGTTGTTTTATAAATAATTTCAAATGTATCTTTGCACCTACTTTATAGCAGTTCTACACCACCCTAAGATTGACTGGTAGAGAATGCCCTAGGCGTCTTTGTACAAATGTGCATGAAGTTTTAAATAAATAAATAAATATAACAGACTTAAAAAAAAAAACTTCTTCCGTACCAATATTCTACTATTGTCAATGTGTGAGTTTTCGTCTTACAGATGACGAATCAAGGGTAGCCATGACGAGACGCCCCGACCTCTCGCCTCTGTTATTAAGCTCCTCTCAAACAATATGCCGCAAATTGAGTTAACTCACTAATAATGGTATCGCGGTTGCAGAGAGCTCTCCCATTGTGGACGGAGGCAATCTTTCCTCTCCCTCCCCGGACAACCTCTATTAACCTTTTATTCGATTTGTTGAGATTAATAGCTACGACGTGTGTATGTTACGATAAACTTATCCACAAATTTGATAACATAACTTAATATTTCACATGCGTTCTTAACTAAATAAATTAATCAAATTTTTTTAATCCAGAGAACTTAAAATAACAGTTTTATATATATTTATTACCAGAGATAGACGTGGTTATGGAGTATTCTTTAGTAGTAGTAGGTTTAGCCTAAGCTAAGCGATAAAGAAATTCTCTGAATAACAAACACTCATAACAAAATATTAAAATAACGTAATACACGATAAAAACGCAGTAAAGAAAGGCAAGCACGCATGCGGCTTCAACAGCATTAGACACCCGTTGCTCCCCGACAGAACCGACCAATGATTTCAATTATTGTTTGATGTCGTTATTACTCTTCTGTTTATTCGGGACGCGTTTTTCCATTTTTTACTTCACCCTTCCTTCCTCGTATTTACTCGTACAAATAAGACGCCGTAGAGGTGCGCAGCTAGTCTCGGTAACTGATATGATTGGAGACTCGCTACTGTCGAGATGTTTGAAGAAGACGCAGCCGAATCGAATTGAGTGCAGATACTTTTAACATGTAGTCACATACTTGAAATCCTGACTTTAACAAAAAAACAACAAACATCTGCCATTGACTGTCGAGCGAGTTTTTAATGCTTCAACGCAAATATAAGAAAATAGTTCTTGATGTCTATCATCTTTGTTAACGTTGCATACTTTGTATAGGTGTCTCGTACTCATTGTCCGTTTATCCTTTCATTAGTTTATAAATATCCAGTTACTAGATAACAATCTGACAAGGCTTTCTTCGTATCTATTGTGGTCTATTAGACGACACTGAGAACTTAATGGACTGTCACCCCGAAGTGGCGGCATTATTGTCTTTGTACTCATACATAGAAAAGGTCAAAGAAACCTATTGTAACGTGTGTATGTATATATTTACTAGAGATCGCCCGGTCCAAATTCGACTATAATACCCATAAATGTACTAATCAGAATATAAAAACTTGGAAGTGACACAACATTACTATTTAAAAATGTATTTATTACTTTTCGAAGTATTCTCCGCGAAATTTGACACATTTTTTAAAAACGATGGAACCAATCATTGAAGCAACCAATCCATTCGGAAGTTGGGGTCTCCAAAATGGCCGTTTTGTAGGCGTCCACAGCTTCTTCAGGTGATGAAAATCTCTGGCCACGCAATTTATTCTTTATTTCAGGGAAAGTATAGAAATCATTAGGGCTTAGGTCGGGGCTGTACGGCGGATGGTCTAATAATTCTATGTTTTCTTGCTTTAAAAACTCTTTTGTTCTGTGCGCGGTGTAAGAACTCGTATTGTCGTGATGGAGGATGATGCGGCGGTTGCAGTTCTCTTTACGGAGTTCAGAAACGACCTGTGGCAAACAAATGCTAGCATACCATTCTGCATTAACCGTTCTTTCTCCCTCAAGAGAAATAGTCGCAACATGGCCGGTTTTGGAGACAAACGTGGCCACCATTTTTTTTGCAACACTCCGTGAACGAACAATTTTTTTTGGCTTTAACTCATTTTCGAACACCCAAACTCGTGACTGGTTTTTTGTTTCGGGTTCGTACGCGTATATCCAGGATTCGTCACCTGATACGATGTTGTATACAGCATTTGAGGATCCTGCGTGGAATCTTTCGAGAGTTCCGACGCACCAAGTAACGCGAGCCGCTTTTTGCTCTTCACAGAACGAATGCGGTATCTATCGGGAAAACAACTTTTTTACACCTAATTGTTCATGCAAGATTATTTGTATTTGACTCATGCCAATGTCTAAAGTTGCCTGAATTTCGCGGTATGTCACATGTCGATCTTCCTCAATCAGCTTACGCACACCATCAACGTTTTATTGGGTGACTGCAGTTTTTGGACGACCTTGACGGGGATCATCACTAAGCTTGACACGTCCACGTTGAAATTCAGCAAACCAGCGACAAATTGTGGTTTTTGGATGGGGCTTCATCACCAAATGCAGAAATCATCCGGTCAACACACTGTTTTTGCGTTAAACCACTTCGAAAGTCATAATAAATCATCGCTCTTGAATTTTCTCGAGTCAATTCCATTTTCTCAACGACTAAACAAGTTTGACAAAACCTTGTGATAAGACCGAGAATCTTTTTTTAAATAAATAAATGGTATTCAATTTTTAAAACCAAGGTGTTTTCAATTAAAAAGATTTTAATATGACAGAAGCAATGGAAATATTCCATTCCCGATACTTTTAGTGCAGCCTATGTATATTGATTACCTACAAAGGTAAAAGTAAATTCTGTTCAAGTAATATTCTTAAAGTAACTTTGTATGTACAGTGTGTAAGAACAAGTAGACACGACGTTTTGAGTGAGCTAAGATATATGTGGCTGGTGCAACAGGCGTGATTCAAACTGTGGCTGCGAGATTGCCAACACCTGTGTTCATGCACTCGTCTCGATGTCTCGTACCCGAATTTAAAATGTATTTCAAGATTTCAAGGTTCTCTTTACAATAACACTTCTTCCTAGCCAAAACCTTTACCCTAAAGGAACGTTTCTCGGTTTCCTTAAAATGGTTGCAGTAAAGATCATTTTCGCGGCGCCATAGTCCGCTTTGGACGCCGCCTGCAATTTATCAGCACTTTACTAAGAAATAACAATGCACCGCTCTAGCGACAAAAGCACTATAGTTTTGAAATAGAAGAGCGTAAGCAATGCTTCACCCTCATCATAAGCATGCAGCTTGAAGTGCAATTTTCTTGGGAATAAAGCGGCAGCATTATTGTTACAGAATGTTTTTCTTATTTGGTACAATATAAAAGTGAAGTACCTTCTCTAATATGCTTATACGTTCTGCTACACTTAGGCCCAATTTATGTAACAATTTAACAAACAACATTTTGTATCCATAGGATCATAAATGTTATAAATACTTGAGACGAACAAGTATTCTATTTTCTCGAACAATCCTAAAACCGCTTTTGTTACTTACAGAATTTAAAACAGATAAGTGTAGGTCGCACAAAAGCGTTTGAAGAACTTGTATGGAAGGTATTTTTCACACAATAGGTGCGGACCATAGTCCCTATAAGCTTTTGCAGGTGTCGCCACCTTTCCATACAATGCTGTCACCGGGCTAAAAATATTGGGCACGGAGAAACTTATAGAGTTGAGTTGCGATAATGTTCTACTTTGTATTTCAAATAATATTGTGAGTATTTAAATGCCTCTCATTTTGTTTCACTGTCCCTTTTCAATGTAATTTTGTTTCAAATATCTTTAATACAAATTCAATGCTAAAAAAGTATACAAAAAACTAATGAAAACATGTCTGAGTGAAAAGTAAATAAAATTCAACGAAATTTTCAAAATAAAACAATTCCCTTTGCTTCTAAAAAAGGAGAGACATTTATAGAAGCAAATGAAATTGTTTTGAGCAAATGTACACATAACCTATGTCAGTCAGAAACAAGGATTCGTTTAGCCCTGGAGGGTAGGTAGCTAGAGAATTATTATTTAAATAATGCACTAGCAGATCCTGATGCATGCATATCACTGCACTTGTGTTTAAGTTTGTTTTTTTAAGTGTTCGTCAAGTCTATTTTTAAAACTGTTCACTGCCTGTTCCACATGGTCACCACCCGATTTGGCAAAAAGTATCTTCTAGGATTGCTAGCAGACGGAGACCTAGTAAGCTTTAATGAGTGTCCTCTTAACTGGATATTTGGATTCATAGTATAGAGATTGCTGATATCTTTTGCATTGTAGTGTCCAGTTAATATTTTGAATGTTTCTATCAGATCTCCCCGTTGCCTACGTTGTTCCAATGTAGTCAAGTTAAGTTCACTAAGACGTTCTTCATAGGTCTTGTTTTTCAGTGTAGTAACCATTTTTGTAGCCCTTCGTTGGACTTTCTCGAGCATTTCTATGTCTTTCTTGAAGTATGGATTTCATATTTGGAATTCATACTCCAAGAGCGGACGAATGTATGTTTTGTAGATTTTTAAGAACAAATCCTTTGTAATGACGTTAAATGCTTTTCATATATCAAAATAATGAATATAAAAATCATTATAGCGATGATTGATGAAACGAAATAAGTGACCAATATTCGAGTTTGTTATTCAGAGCACGGCTGCGTAGTTGCGCTCATCCGCTAAATATACCTGCTACCTGTGTTATATTTCATTAATCTCGTCTTCTGGTATTACGCTTAATAAAGGGTATTTATTCTAATACGATTAAAGATACTGATTGTAGGTATTATGCGCTTTCATTTATTTTCATCATTAAGATTCGGATTGAAATCACTATCAGTAAAATTAAAATTAAAATTTAGATATTGTTACCTATTAAAAACTAAGTCTCATTTCGATTTATGAGTATATTCAGTATTTACATATATTTATTTCTGAATTTACACGCACAATAGTGAAAATACCTGTATTTTTATTAGCATCTTGTAATAATCCTAACATGTTCGTCCTGAAAATAAGTGCAAGTTTTTCATAAGTATTTGCATAAAATATTTACGAAATAAAAATTGTGCAGAATATTCAATGCTTGTTATTATTCAAACTTAAACAATGAAGACAAAACATTGTAAAACCGGATGTTGAGGAAATAGCCGGAATATTTCAAACGAGAGTTTTTTGGGGTGAGCGCGCGCCTCGCGCATACTGGTAGCTGGAGTATCCGGTGTCCGCACTGGGACGCTCCGGGCTGCTTTGGGCCGGGAAATAATGCTATTTCCGATGAGGGCCCGCGGGGCGTGCTGGCAACGAGATTAAGGAAAAAATACGAGAATTTAATAACACCACCGACACATGTCAGTAAGCAAACTATGTCGACCGGCACTGGTGTCAGACACACACTACACGAAATGATATATTCTGGATGTATCACTCTACCTCCTTTAGGATAAAATCAATGGGGTGTATACTAACTGTAATTTAATTCCTGACTAAGAGAATAACTTATTTCAATTCTTGGTAAAGTATAGAATCGCGAAAATACTAAAGTTACGGTCTGCCTAAATTAATGGATACTTTTGAGTTATATAAACACATTTATACTATAATACAAAATTTAAAAGCATCGCTTTTAAATTTACAACTCGACTACCACGTGAGCAATTCAAAAAACGGAAATACCGTAAAACGTTTCGTGATCGCTGGGCACGTGACCGACCGCTACGAAACCTCTACGACGCTATGATTGGCTACGAATGTTATGAACGGTGCTGTAAAAATTGTATTGCTTGAGAAAATCCATGCTGATTTTTACCCTTTTAGAAATAATAAGTCAAGCTATTTTAATTTTGAAATAAACCTTTCTCTGTAAGTTTACAGAGAAAAGTTTATTTCATTATTAAAACAAAAATTTAAATTACTTTGAAAGTTGCTAAAGTGAAGTCATACAATGATCCTTAGGAGTTCCAGAGAAACCTTAGAATTCTGATGGCGACATAACTTAACTACAATCAATAGGAAATTGTACAAAGTACGGGTCCTGTAGTTCAAGTTTATTGCGAGTTTGCAAAACCGTAGGCTTTTATGTGGCAAGTCGAGCAAGTACATCGACACTGCTTCATACTCTGTAGTTGATTAGCTGGTTAATGCATTACCTAATACAGTAAACTATTTCTTGTTAACTTGTCTCACGTTAAGATAAAAAATAAGAGACGTTAGTTGAAGATTGTTTGTATCTTATCTGAAATTGTTGTCTTTTTTGGTAAGAGACTCAGCCTCCAACCAAGAAGACAAATGTAATAATAATGTTAATATACTTTTAATCTAGTATGGCAGAAAAATGCAGTAGATTTAAAACTTACCAGTGCAAACATTACTGTGTGACAAAACAGTTCATTACCTTTTTCCCCTCTTTACTTTCAATGGAGTTTTAGTTTTATTAATAACTAGCAGCGCCCCGCGGTTTCACTCGTGTAAGTCCCGATCCCGTGGGAATATCGGGATAAAAAGTAGCTTATACGATAATCCAGGTCTCCAGCTATCTACATACCAAGTTTCATCGCAATCAGTTCTGTGGTTTTTGCGTGAAAGAGTAACAAACATCCATTCGTCCATCCAAACTTTCACATTTATAATATTAGTGAGATTTATAATATTAGTTTAGTGGGATTAAATGAGTTACGGTCGAATTTCTATTTCTGCGACCTGTGTAAAGTAGCTAAGGATCATTCATCATCATCAAAATAAAATAATGACTTGTAACATTTTGTACTTAATTGAAATTTTTTCATAAACACTTCTTTAAAGCATATAGTTAGTAGTCTATTATGCTAGGTAGTCGTATGATAGGTAGTATGCAAACTTTTTCTTATATTTTCAATTATAATTCATATTGTAAAAACAAAACCTGAAGTGTAATGGGTAACTCAGTTGGCTCCGTCACGGGTTCGCGTCCCATTTCGATTATTTACTTTTTTTTCATATGCGAATGAAAATCATGAAACTTGACCCCCTATGGTTCCTAAACAAGTGTTTGGATTATATTTATTATTTATATTAACACTGGAAATGCTCTACGCTCCCCCCCTTAGTATATGAGGCGTTAGGTCATACTCGTAGTATAAATCACTGACGACACTGTAGCCCAGTCTACCTAGCTGTTTTATAATCAAAAATGGACATTTCGATTACCACACATTTTTATTTTTGGATAAATATATTAGATATGAAAAAGCGGTTATTTTAAAAATAATATATATAGTTTTAGTATATATATAGTTTTATACGTCGCGTAAAAAAAGCTATACCTCAAAATATCGTTATAAAATCGGTTAAAATCGATATTTCTTAAAAATTTTAAGGGGCTCATAAACTTAAATGGTTTATTGAATTTTCTAAGCTGGTCCGATTAGTTTTAGTAATTTAGAAAAAAAATGGCTCAATTTGCAATTAAGGCTAAAAATAAAAAAAAATATCGTTAATAATTTAAAAAGTTTAACACCGATCTCTGATCTCTGAAATTTATAGCACTTTTTAATATCATCACAAGCTACAATTTCAGAAAGCTTCAGACTTGTACGTACGTGCCTTTTAAAGTTATTATATGTAACAAAAACGATCTTTTTTAACTTTGACCTTCATTTGCTGTTAAACAAAAACACTTAGCGACTTTGTATAGGTTTCATTTTGTAAAAATAAACCTTACTTGTCCAGACTGTGGGTATTGAAATTCTTAATCAGCGCATTTTTTTACTATTCATCCAATCCAAAATTTAAGTAATTTAGTTCCTTGACTACTGAGTCACTGGAGGTTGACAGACTTCTCACAACTTCTAGAACTTTAAGTATTCTACCTCATGCTACTATTTTGTAGAACAAGAGAGAAATAATTTCAGTGGTGCACTAGCTATCGAACCGTCTTCGTAAAACACCAATAATTGATAGTTTTTCAATATTTTAATTTAACTAAATTATTATCTACTAACAGTTCCCGCGGCTTCGCTTGCGTCTACATTTTAAATATTTGGCGCGGAACCCTACTCCTTTTCCCAAAATAAAATTAGCCTAAGTTACTCCTTATAACATTGCCTACCTGCCAGTGAAGGTCTAGTGGAAATCGGTCCACCCGTTCGGGAGATTATCCGAAACAGAAAGACAGACAGACAAAAATTTTAAAAACTGATTTTTAGGCATAGGTATCGTGCAAATAACTGTATCAGCTTAAAAAAACTGTTATTTTGCCATTACAAACTGACACTTTATTTATTTGTATTGATTTACTTCTTAACTTTGTTGTGTTTTATTCATTGAAGTAAATGAGTATCAATATCAAATTGGTTCTGGTATTCTTAAACAACTACATACATTTATTAGCTATAGAGGCTCCGAGTCCACCCCACACTGAACTTTTGCGACAAGAGCAAGTTTGTGTGTTGAACCGCATTTGTCGGAGTCGATCGCAACTTCTGTGCGCGATTAGCATCGACACCAACTTGCTCCTAACAACTATACAGAAATTTCATCTCATATTAACTGCATATCCGCTATTTTAGCGATAAACAATTATTATTACATCTTATATTTAAGTTATAACTACACGCGAAGCTGTTAACGTGGTCAACAACACCGGAACGTTGAGATTTGCGAGCTCAATTTATTCAGAGGCGGTAGAATTATTGTTCAAAACCAAACTAATGATTTGATTATACCAAAGTGTGTTGAATTCTGTGTTTAGTAAGTTCCTCATGCCACGGCTCTTAACAACAAAGTTTGCAAACTTGACAACTCGTTTTTACACAGCCTATTAACTGTTGCCCGCGACTTCTTTCGCGTGGAGACCCAAATTTGTCAAATCAGGGAACAGTACATTTTTCCGGGATAAAAGTGCCATTCCAAATTGTAATCAATATCTGTGCCAAATTTCATCCAGATCCGTTCAGCCGTTCTGGCGTGATTGAGTAACAAACATCCATCCATCCAAACTTTCGGATTTATAATAGTAAGATTTGTAAGAACTGAACTACTATAAAATTATTTTCTTATCGTGGATCTGTCACTATTTTATACCATGTGTTCCGTAAAGATCGTTATTTATAGAAACAAGTAAACAAACGCAAAAAATCGGTTGGTATTTAACTATAAAGTTAGTGGGATTAGTGGGATTTGACAATTACATTCCCTGTCCATATAATTGAAGCGGTATAAATGTGCTTATCTGTCGATCGCTGTTATTGATAAACTTGGGGGCGTAACCTTTTTCGCATCGGCAACGGATGGAATTATTGGATAGTTGGTATTGTCGCGGCAGTCAGTGGTCATAGTCGCGAACACTGCCGCCGCGCGGAATGTCAACGGAATTTCATTTCGTTAGTGGCGCACCCGGCCGGGGTTGCGGATTCCTACGGTCAGCCACCCGCTCTATGCTCGCGCCGACCATACTGTTCATGCGTGCGATCCTTTTTGTTTTGTATTGATGAACTTTACGTACACGTACATCTTTATATTATCACCACAAACCTCTTTAGAAAAGTAAGATAGTACACATCTTGATACTCATTTTCCACGAACTGTAATTATACTTTAATACATAATTTTCTGAAGACTTCAGTGAGAATAGATTGGAGTTAACAAATTTTGTTATTATAATACACCGGGAGTACCTACGTAGAGATAAGGCAATTTGTGATAAAAGGAACCGTGTATAACCTAATTGGGAGCATCCTTTCCCAGTTTTCAGAACGCCAGCCATTACAAGTTGATCTCAATGATGAAATATTCAAGGAACGGCATAATAACCATAAAATTATTTCTAATACATAGTCAAAGGCACGACGTTGACTTACTTTTAAAAATAAATAAAATATTTTTTTTTGGATTATGCTTTTTATTGAGCTTAGTTCGAATATAGTATGATTATTACATAATATGCATATTTTAACTGAATGCATCAACATAATACTCCTCCTATTCTATTAATGGCCACTAGTAAGTTGTATTAATTATTATTTTTCAAGTCCTTCACCTTAGTGTATACCCTAATTAATATAAAAAGAGTAGTTTAAATATAACGGACTGAAAAGATTCATATAACTATAAAACATATAAATATATGCGGCGGTAGCGTAATGGCTAAGGCGTCGGACTTGCGATCGAGTGGTTACGGGTTCGAACCCCACCCAGTGCACTACCGACGTGAACCCACTCTTAACACAAGCAGTTAGCTTAGCTGGAGGGGTTAACAATAATACTAGTAATGTTTGACCCACGTTACTAGTAATCTTTAAAAAAATGAAAATGATTGGATCATAAAAAACAAAAAGAACAACAGCCGCATGTAAAAGCTTCTCTTTATAGTCCGTTTAAAATGAAAGTCTATGTTTGTGTGATAAATTAACCTGTGCTTTAATTAACATATTTTTGTAGATTACATACATATGTATGACTTCTGCTACTATGTTTTCTTAAAAAAGTACAAGGGTTTTATGGGATATTAGGTATAAGGGGGTACTTCTGTTCTCGACCATAGCCTGGGATTGTACCTGACGGGTTATCCAGCTAAGAAAAGAGTTTTAAGGCAACCTGTTTGGTCATTATAGGACACAGTTATTTATTTTAATATTAAAAATGTAAAAAGTAATCGGAACTTGGAGCGTCCGTACTCTGATAAATAATATTCAAAGCATTTGTCAATCCTCGCCAAGTATTATAAGGAGAGCGTCGCGACGCCAGCCGCTCTTCATAATATTGTGTTATACCTTATCGAATTTGCATGTTTTTACTGAATAACATTCCTTTGGCGCAGTCGAGATCAAAGGACGAAGAGAAAGTGATTTCGCACTGAGTTAGTTCAACAAGATTCAGTTTCGCCCCTGCTCCTATCCGGCTTCTGAATAATTTTGATGTAATAAGGAAAATTGTAAATGGGCATTCGACTCTCTATGTTTTATACGAGTTATCACTTGATGGAGTTATACGTGGATACAAAACTGCTCGAAATAAACGGGTGCTTTTATGAGGTGCTCCTTTACTACCAAGTAGGTTCTTACGGTCATATATGTATGTAGAGTCAGTTCGCTTGCCCTTGTCACAAGTATAACAGGTTTTAAAACAGAACTTACGTAGACAATGTTTTTGCGTTTTATTGAACTTACAGGAAGACTACTTACAATAGGACAAATTGTTCTCCCTCAGGCTATTTATGTGTTCCAAACCCTGTACCTTTATTATTATGTTTTAATTCGATAACATTCTTTCACTATTATCTTTACCGTAATCCAAAGTCATCCTTAAGACTTAATATGTATTTGTATATGATGAATGATGGTTCGTTTGTAATAAAGCTAAGAAATAATATTTTATTTGAACATTTGATTGAGCTTATTTGGTACGTTGTATGTATTCCTATTGATACTCTGAAGAGGAAACTACAATTTTGAGAAAATTTTCAGAAGATATAGGAAGTTTGCTGTAGGTATTAAAAGACGGTGATAATTATTATGATGGATCTAAGGTTATTAGTTTATTTTAATTAATAATAATATAAAGTCAAAACACACGAAAATTGTATTTATATCCAGAGCCAAATAAATATCAGACTACAAAAAGGTCCACTGTATTAGTAACAATTGATCTTAAAACTATTATTATGGGGTAAATCAACCACGGAGCAGATCTGCTCCGTGAAATCAACCGATATAGACAGAATCTTCAAAGCGGAAAAAGTGTGTTCCAGCTGTATGGAGGACAGGATCTTATGATATGCCGTAATATAAAGAATGTTGTTTAAATTGAAACATTACAATAAAATTATATTTCTCTGTTAGTGTATGGAGCTTAATGTCGAATAAGTTTAGATACGTCATATCCTCCCGGATTAAAATTTGTACGCTGCTTGTAAATATGAACTTGTAAGTTACAAAAAAAAAATCAGGTGGCAGTATGCCGAGGGAAAACTCGTCAGCTGGTGCATGTAAATAGGCGATAGATGCTCCCGTCTGGCTCCTGCGTTACACCTGGGGATCAGCTGACAATCTTTCCACCGAGATACAGCCAGCTGACATTTGTATTTATTCACAATACATATAAACTGTTATCTAATAAATTTTCAATTGAGAGGAAGTCACTGAACGTATAAGTATACATTTTTTTCACATCAAACTTGCTGAGGCATGTAGAAGTTATGGTGGAATAAATAAACTCTCGTGAAGCCCGAAAACATTACACTTCTTTTTTGGGTAGTCGTGTAAAACTGTAAGATTATTAGGAATGTGTTACTTATTAATGATAACCAGAATGTTTGAAAACAAAAAAAGTGTTCTTATTGGTATTCAGAAGGTTAATTCAAACATCCCTTTCTATCAAGGTATACCATTATATCGGTCTGAAGACAAACTGAAAAAACGAATCACGCGTCAAGCCGTCATTTACATTTTCCATTACAGACGCTATAAAATATTTATGGACGAAATAACATTAAGAAAACGCCGCTTGTTTCTTCTAACATGTATGTTTAATGCGTTGGTAATCTCGCGTCGTTTGATGTCGCTCAAAGAGTCGACGCCGACGCCTACGGAGCTTAGCTGGACAGGACAATGTCTGTACGTGGCCTTATTTAAAGCCCCCTACTCACGTCGCATTTTCGTTCACAATAAATTGGTAACTTGTAATTTCTTAACTTGATTAGTCGTTTGTCAGGTATAGAATATTAAGTAATGATAGTCTTGTCGACAGATGCGTAATATGTTTATGGGAGGTAAAATTTTTTTTGCATAGGCTTATCACTAATTGACGTGTAAATGTTCCGCAGTTCGATTAAATAATTCATTAAGTATATTGGTAGCCATACAAAATTTCTGAAAAAAATTGTGTGAAACCATAAAAATTACTAAAGCATGCTTCAAAAACTATCTTACCTAATTACTGAAACTAATTATCATTGGAAATATTTTAAGACGTTAATTACAAAAAAAATTGCTGGAAATATTAAAATTTCACCAGGACGCAAAGGTGCGAAACATTAACTATCATATTTCTGAGAACAACCACTTTTAATGAGGTAGGCAATTAGTTTACTTTTGATTTTGTGTGTGGAATTTTCATCTCTCAAACCTTTTAACGCAGTATTACCGTTTCTTGCAATCGGGACTTTGAACTTCTACCAGCACCTATTACTGCACTATAAAGTTTTTTCTCAAGCTGCTTAGGCTTTACCACGTTGATGTTTTCAGAATTTTCCATACTAGTTGATTGTTGGAGTGGAGAGGGCGCATATTTTACTAGGAAAATAAAGAAATTGAATGGAAAAGTCGCAATCACAATTCCTTATTATTTTTATAGATACATTAAACAATATCCCACATGCTTAATGTTAATCGTAATTATACGCTAACTTAAAAATTGTAATAGCACTGCTGCTACTGTCAGTTGGTTCAACATATACCATCGTACACATGTTCATTCTACCTGCCTTATTTATTACTAACTTCAATTATTTTCTCTGTTCTGTCTAATCTTAATGAATCTATTTATTAATAGTGAATAGTTATTAATTATGAGGACGATAGAAAAACACCCAAAACGTGAGTAGTAGGGGATTGTAAATTATTCCGGGGACATTCTACCCGCTGTTGTTACTTAAGAACTTAATCGACATCTGCTCTTTGTCTTTGTGAAAAATGTTTTACAAACACCGTTCTATCGAATACCTAATATTACGCCCCCTTTTGTTTTTGTATACCTTTGATTTTTAATTAATTTTTTTTCTTATACCTGGTTCCTTTATCATTTATTGTATAACTTTGTTATTCTGGTCTTGTTATATGTTATCAAAATAATAAAAAAACCCTCATCTAGTAGAGCAGTGAAATAGTACGAGTATTCAACCTCGAAATAGGCGGTAATAAACATTCTAGAAATATTTCTTAATTTTTTTTTAATATAGCTTCTTTTTAGCTACTTTTATAGCCTTCAAAATCATTGTTATTGAAAACGCAATATAAAGTCGCAGTTTTGTAGGATACTGGCACAAATTTTCTAGTATAACTTAATTTTTACATTACACTCAAGTTTGAGATATCACCATCATAATAATAATAGTCCTGTTATTTTTATTTTGTATATATTCTCACGAGTACCACAGAGGCAGGGACCTACCCTATCTAATGCACCCTGGCCAATAGATGTGGCTACTTCCAGTTATTCCGCCGATAAAGAAATGCCATACATTTTGGGTCTTCCTATTCTCGTGTCTCACCGATTGATGATCAGCTGGTTCATCTCACGGGTTCGGTGGAGATTCGTATTCGATTTCCGAAAGTCACTCACAGTCTTCCGATCGGCCCACATCTTTATCTCGCCTGGGGACACACGAGAACGTTAGTTTTTTGATGCTAAAATTAAGAAACTGTTGTAAAAAATACTCTGCACACGCAGGGTTTTGCTGACTCATATGGACACGGCCTGGTACCGAGTCCTGCTCGACTGACCCGTCATCTTAATTACCGTGTCATCTTAGTCAGCTTGTCACTATTATAATCATGTGGTGACCTCGACTACGACGTTTTAGCTGCAGTACACACAATGTTTAAAAAAAACTTTTAGAATTTATAAATCTTTAAGTAAATATCATAGATTTATAATTACATGAGTTTAATTTTGATCTATGATATTTACTATACTAACACTTTTCAAATTACTATATTTCTTGATAAACCAAACTTTATTTTTAGTAATCTCAATTTGCACAATGCAATGTCGCCTGAATCAACTTACCTTACAAGCCTCAACTTTAATATAATAATCCTTTAGAAGTATTACATAATTTGAAGGAGGATCTACGGCACGCGGTATGAACATTCTAAAGCAACTAATTAGTGTGTTGTGCTCATATTAACATGTTAATAGCTACCCTTTATGTTTAGACCCTCAGTACACATTCTGGCGATGTAGATTCTCGCATATTAGTATATAAAAAAGTTAATGAAACAGTACAGGTTTTCTCAACAAGTTTAGAAATAAAATAGCAATAACTAATTTATGTAGTTATGATTTTCTACCTGCAATATAATGCATAAGTAGTCAAGTTACTGTGCCGATCTCCTTGCAAGTTTTATTTGATTTTATCTGATATGACATAAATAGTTTTATCTTCAACAATTATTAAAAGTTAATTTAAAAGTAAAAGTGAATAGTCAAAAATAGAGAGAAGATATTCTAACGGGTAAAGAATGGTAACAAAATTATACCCATAAAATTTAAACAGTAAAGTTTTTAAAACTATACAAAATTTGAAGTGATAATTCTTTATAAATAAATTTACTCTTGTGATTTTATTTTTTGTTTTGACGTGACAACGTCTTATAATTCGATGGAGCCGGCTGCACGTACGAAAAAACATGACTCATGCCGTATGCGGCGTTACCTCGCTCTGAGGCGTTCCGTTTGATGTGCAAGCGAGAGGCGGAACGAGAGACAAAGAGGCACAATCGGCCTCCGCGTTCGGCAGCGTTCGACATCTGTCTCTCTCCTACTTGAGTGAGCCATGCGTCCGCGTGGACAGCTGCTATACAATAATACATTTACATGTTTTCGTCAAGTATGAAGTGCAGTGAAAAGTGAATGTGGTGTCAATTGTTTATAGCGACGATAATTGCGGCGATAAAGGTAATGATTCTTTCGATATTAAATATATGTTCAGTGATATATTGTCGAATATTCGTGCTTTCATCATTAAAATAAATAGCATCGGTCCACGTTACACTCGAAACACTCCCTTTCATTTCCTACTTTTCCTGTCATCGTCCTATTCTCAACAGAATAACACAAATTGTAATAAGTTAAATATCACACATGTTTAAAAGTTGTAAAACAATTGCTCAAAGCACATTCATACTTGTAAAAACTATGTCCATTGTAAAAAAAAATTACATAATTGTATTTATGCATACAAATAAATGTAACTTGATCAATTCAATTGTGATTTCCATTTACCTCCTCTATATCCATACAAAATATCTATCAAACAAATAAAATTAAAATTTTCTTTTGAAAAATGCAACCATTCCATCAGTATTTTCTTATGACGTTGTCAACTATCGTCAGTAAACCGACTTTACAGACAACTGATTTTTTTTATTAATAGTAGGGGAATGTATATATATATGGAAATTTTGTTTTATTCAGACAAAGGGCAAAACATAAACTAAGGTTAATAATTAATTAATCAATTCGGCTTACTTAGTGTCGAAGGCATTTTCTACCTTTCAGCTAATGCAGAGTTTAGTTATGGCAGGTGTATAATCAAATGAGAATAATTGAATATTAATAGCAGCACAATTCATTTCTCATTCACTTAACTTTCATTTACGGTTAATGTTTAATATTTAATAGGCATTTACTGTGAAAACGCAAAGCTCTCGCAAAATACCGGAAAATACGAAACTGTTATGCAGCAATTACTGCTCATTGCGCTCTTATTTTTACACTGTTTATAATCTGTTTCATAGTGTACTGATCATTATAGAAATACGTCCAACAAGCGCATATTGCAACAGCAATACTTTGCACGAAGCATTCGCATAAAAAAGCATCTTATACACAATAGTCGAAGAAAAATGTATATGTCAGTGAATATCGATTTCAAATAAAATTGCAACCTTTTCAAGATAACGAGGTGACATTTCCCCTTTTTCCGGGGCCCGTTTGTCGCCCTCGTCGCACATTGGGAATTTATCCACCGAAATAAGCAGATAACGAACCTAATGGTATCTATAGACGGATAAAATATACGATTGGCTCCACACTCTTGTATAAAGAATCATTGACAACGGTATTTTGTCAAGTTGCATTTTGAAATATTGCCGGCCCTAAGCTCAATGAGGTGAAACAAGTTTTTTTATTGTACAGCAGTGTGCTATATTGCTAGTTTCTATGATATAACATCTTCGTCAAGTGTTCGTCAACTAAAACTCTGTACCTCTACTATTGAAATGTTCTGTAATTTTAATTAGGTATTAGTTAGTCACTTTAGTTTGAGTATACTTACCGATCCTCAATTTTTCTTTTGTGTATACTGTTACATAATTTCTGATATTTATATTATACAAGTGTTACAGTGTCTAATAAATGGGAAAGTGCAAATGGGAAGTAGTAGTCTGTCAAAAGTTGTAAAACAAACGTGGATTAATGGTATTTTAAGCGACTCAGTATGTTATCACATGCATATCATGTCATGCATACCGAAGGGGTCCGTATGCTACAGCATACCAGACATCGGTATAAAGTATTTAATTAAAATACATAGGTACTATCGAGAAAACGTATAGATTAAAATTTAATATTGTACCACGTCGACAGATAAAACAATTTGTTGTGTTATACAAACATGAAACGTAAAGTTTGAATGGTGTCTAGAAATTTTTATTTATTATTATTCTTTGTGCTTACAAGCAGTGATATGCAAGCGTTCAACCATATGCTAGAAGAACGTCGCTTTGTGACTTTCAATAAGCTGCTAATGACGTCCGCCCACTCATGTGTCGCCTTGCAGCTTCGTTTCGATTCTTGTTACTCATATTTTTAATATACGGCACCGTAACGATACTGAACGGTATAATTCTGATATAGTTCTTACTGATTTTAGTTGGTTTATATTCTTTAGTGATTATACAAAACAATTACATAATAATTATAATATTTAAAATGCAAGGGATGTTTATTTTTTATAGTCCTGTCGTATCCATGCTATGCCCGATATTGTTTCTGTTGTAAATCCATGTGTATTGCCTGTACGTAGAGAATGTGCTCTAAACATTCTCTAATATACTTAGCTACTAACTGAAAATTAAAACCTGGGACTCACTACCAACGCACGTGTTTCCGTCCCACTATGATCCCGGGTCATTTAAGCGGGGCGTGAAAAAGCATCTCACTAGGCTGCCATAGTGTTGGTCACCATGCTGCACTATCCTTGTTCGTTGTGAGGATGGTGACCACCACTCTTGGATTCTGTTGTGCTTTCCATCAGGCGGGGCAGAGTCATTTTGGCAGCTCAAATATATAAAAAAAAAAACTTATTATGTGGACTTGACACTGTCTGCCTACCGCCAGATTTCCCACAAGAGTCTCCGACTTTGTAAAGAACTCTAGGCTTCTGGATGTGTATGACGAGTCAGCCCCCAAATGACACCTACATCGAAACTCATGTATTAATCGACTTGATGTACGAACGCGATTTATATGTCAGGAAGCATCACTCCGCTTTGACCTTTATGTATTTTTACCTATAAATATACACAACTGCTTTTATATATAAACAAGAATTGCTCATTTAAATGTATTAGGTATTGGAGTACAAAGTACCCGCGGTTATAGGTTGTTACAAATCATTATAAGAATCCGAGAATTTCCTATGTATTTGCTATATGATGAAAACTCAACAAAACCACATTTACATTTACTAATTTAAACTAAGTTATAGTTTTACAAAATAAGCATTTTACTTTTTGCATTTAAAATATGTACCTGTTTTTAAAAGTGTTTTGATCCTAAGGCAATAAGTAAACAACCCGAAAATTTACTAAAATTTTATTCAATCGATTTAAAAAAAATGTGATTTTGAAATACCACTTGCATTAAGATGTATTTTAATTTAACATTTTAAATTTCCGCCGAAATTCATGAAAATTCTAGACCGCCATGCTCATTCGAAGTAACGTCATGGTGGATAGTACAAGCGTAAATTATTGCAATTTTGCCAAATTTATAATGAGTAATTACCCTTATGATTGCTGATAGAGAGAAAACAATACATCCTATATTTTCATGTTTATACTTTCCGTAATTTTGAAACTCTTGGTAGATTCATACTTTCTGTCTTTACAAAAAAAACCGTTATCCATGGTCATGTTTAAGTAAAATACACGGGAGAAATAAAACATTAAAAAATTTACAACAATCGTTACAATTAACTTAGTTTTTTTACTGACTTGATGACGTAATGCCAGCGCGCGGCTTGCGTTTCGCTTATTTGTAAAACAGATAAATTTTGTAATAAATTTAGAAATTAATTATGAAATTTAATTTATAAATTTATTAATTGAAACTAAAATTTTCCGATTGCCTATTGCCTAAACTATCTGACTATTATGTTTTTTGATATTTACATTCATAGAGTTAAATACACTATTGGTGGGCAGTTTGATTTGATAAAAAAATAAGAAACGGATGCTTTTAAATTATGACTGCCTCTGGTCGTTGAAATATTATTATTATTTAAAACAAGTACCTACCTACTATCGTACCATTTCAGGTGATAGACTTAAACTTTATTTACTTTAAAAACTTTTTTGTTTAGTACTCAACCATGAAATTATTTTTTCATTCTTCAGTTGTGGAAGACTATAAACTACTTTTCTTTGTCCTCAGATTTTTCTACTTATACCACTTCTCGTTCTACGCTTACCACTACAGATTCAACGGGCAGTACAGCAGCCTGGCGTTGGTTACGTCCTGGCTGTTCATACAGGCAAGTATCTTTTTTTGCTTGAAAAGCCGCTTGACGCTTAAGTAATAATGTAAAACCAAAACAAAAAAAGATAGGTACCTAATAATACCTTTCATCTCAAGAATTTTAAAAAGATTTTTAATTTTCTCGATTCACAAACTAGACAAAACCGCCGCAGCCGTCCTAATCTTTTATGGTAGTCCACAGAGGAAATGTTGATATACTAAACGATAGAGCGATACATCTATATAAGGTTGGCCCCTTTCCATGTTGTGCAAAATAATTAACATCATTCGTCAAATTATAGTGCTATAATTTTGTGAAATGGCACAGTCGAGAGGTTCGCGGCCAGGGATCAAACTGGAATCGCCAGTGTAAGAAGCCACTTAAAAGTTAATACCTAACGTTTACTTTATAAAACATAAAAAACACGTTGCAAATTTGAATTCAGAAATAATAACTGTTTATATGGTTAGACTAGTTACAATACATTTACATTATATAATATTTTTTACCAATTACTACATATACGAGTATAATACAAAGACACGTATATACAACTATAATTTGTTCCCACAGCGCCGCTGTTGTCGGGACGTCCGACCCTTCTAACCAATTATTATTATATATTTATTTGAACTTGGTTTTGAACGTGTGCATAAATAATAAAAATGTTATGAAAAGCGCTCACCATGGTCGGCACACGTTCTACGTCTAACAAGATAGCTAAAAATTCTAAATAAATGCACAATTTTGATATGAATATGTACTACGATGGGATCGTTTGCGCCTAGCATCTGTAGGCAACGGCGCTATTGCATCTGTTTGTCTAGAGCTTTGATGTCGGCCAGAGGCCGCGGGCGGTAGCACGCACTCTCGCACTCTAAGCCGTCGTGAGGCCTTATACATAAACAGTTTGTCTAAAAGCGATATTAGCTTTCTACTGCTCTGGCAAAATTATTAATATACTCTTTAAAACTTCGGTATGTCTACCGGGTATTACGGGTGGATACAGCTCGGTGTTGAACGCTGATTGGTTTAAATTATTATAAATCGAATCATTCACAATTTGTAATACGAGGGCGGCAATGAAAATTTCGGGAATCAAGCAAGTGAAACAACATTACTATTTAAAAATGTATTTATTGCTTTTCGAAGTATTCTCCGCGAAATTTGACACATTTTTCCATACGATGGAACCAATCATTGAGGCAACCATTCCATTCGGAAGTTGGGGTCTCCAAAATGGCCGTTTTGTAGGCGTCCACAGCTTCTCCAGGTGATGAAAATCTCTGACCACGCAATTTATTCTTTATTTTAGGGAAAGTATAGAAATCATTAGAGCTTAGGTCGGGGCTGTACGGCGGATGGTCTAATAATTCTATGTTTTCTTGTTTTAAAAACTCTTTTGTTCTGTGCGCGGTGTGAGAACTCGCATTGTCGTGATGGAGGATGATGCGGCGGTTGCAGTTCTCTTTACGGAATTCAGAAACGACCTGTGGCAAACAAATGCTAGCATACCATTCTGCATTAACCGTTCTTTGTCCCTCAAGAGAAATAGTCGCAACATGGCCGGTTTTGGAGACAAACGTGGCCACCATTTTTTTTGCAACACTCCGTGAACGAACAATTTTTGTTGGCTTTAACTCATTTTCGAACACCCAAACTCGTGACTGGTTTTTTGTTTCGGGTTCGTACGCGTATATCCAGGATTCGTCACCTGATACGATGTTGTATACAGCATTTGAGGATCCTGCGTGGAATCTTTCGAGAGTTCAGACGCACCAAGTAACGCGAGCCGCTTTTTGCTCTTCACAGAGCGAATGTGGTATCCATCGGGAAAACAACTTTTTTACACCTAATTGTTCATGCAAGATTATTTGTATTTGACTCATGCCAATGTCTAAAGTTGCCTGAATTACGCGGTATGTCACATGTCGATCTTCCTCAATCAGGTTACGCACACCATCAACGTTTTCTTGGGTGACTGCATTTTTTGGACGACCTTGACGGGGATCATCACTGAGCTTGACACGTCCACGTTGAAATTCAGCAAACCAGCGATAAACTGTGGTTTTGGATGGGGCTTCATCACCAAATGCAGAAATCATCCGGTCAACACACTGTTTTTGCGTTAAACCACTTCGAAAGTCATAATAAATCATCGCTCTTGAATTCTCTCGAGTCAATTCCATTTTCTCAACGACTAAACAAGTTTGACAAAACCTTGTGATAAGACCGAGAATCTTTTTTTAAATAAATAAATAAATGGTATTCGATTTTTAAAACCAAGGAATTTTCAATTAAAAAGATTTTAATATGATAGAAACAGTGTAAATATTCCATTCCCGATACTTTTAGTGCAGCCCTCGTAGGTTAGCGGTATTTATAATAGGTTTGATTACCGATGTAAGTGAGACTGTTTTAAGTATAACTTTTCCAAATGGCTTGTTTATACTCATTACGCTAAAGTTTTCAAGCCGATATTGGCCATGTGTATTTCTGATAGATTCTGAATACCTACATTTTTTTTTACTCACAACCCTCGGCACAAGATTTCGGATCTATCGGATGAACGAAATGAAATCTACCTATAGAAAAAGATTTTAGTAAAACAATCTAGTTTATATAAGACGTTATTAAAAGTCTACTTTCTTCGATATATACGCACAAGTTTGTGTTATAGATTTTTAGCTAGTAGAATGTCTTATTATAAAAAGCATACAATATATGCTTGGGCAATGTTACAATAGACAACAGGTCATGGGGTAACTACTCCGCTTAAGGAACACAATATACACAGACACACATTTATGTTACCGTCACTGCGCAAAGGAATATCGAGTTCGATTTTTAAAACTAAAAGTAATGGTTTATTAATAGTGACGTGTATCATGCTATACTCAAGGTTAGCAAAAGAGTGATCTATACAGTAAAGTACTTCTTTTTTTTTGTTTATCTGTAGCATTACTAGGTATTTACAGTAAAGATGCTACCTATGTAGTTGTATATACATCTGTGTTTGTGCAATGCACACGTATTTAAAAAAAATAACATATAATGGTATTACTCTATTATATTACACAAGTGTATATCGACGGGTCCTACGTATTTGTCTTTTTTTTTGCATGAATAGCTTTAGCTCATTCTATATTTACTAATATTAACTAATCGATATTTTAAAATATCGATTAGTTTTAAAGACACAAATGAAAAAAATCTGTTTTATTACTACAAAGTTACGAGCTTTAGAATCTTTGAATCGTTCTACTGTAAAGTTACAATTTTGCACTTGTACCAGTATACGTAGGACCCGTCGATATAGTTTTGAAATAATCTCGTCTGCTATGCCAGTATATTTTTTACCTGCCAAAACCTTACCAGATTGGCTTACGAACGGCCGTAAAAAAATCATCATTGTATGATTTCCACTACCACTACCCTATTATATGAATAAATATCTATCTAATGGAATATCTATTGTTTTATATCGGACTACTTAATCCTGAGATAAGTGTCAACGAAAAAAGAGTTCAACTTTATAATATTAGAAAATATAATAGTTTACTAGTATGAAATATTAACTGTACGGTGTATATTTTCCAAATCTCGCTTTATGTTCGAGGCAAAGTTTTGTCAAATGTTTCCCGGGACAATTTCAATAACCGCACGATGCGTGTAATATTTTCTTCCAGCCCGAGGGGACCGCGTATACCACGATGACTCACTACAGTAAAGTGATTTGTGAACAGACGTTGTCACTGATTGACCGCAAAGTAACTTCTTACATTATTTGTAAAACTATTGAACTTTAAAAAAGGAATTGGCATGTATCTTACTCTGTGACAGCTCTATGTGACAGCTTCATATATTAAAGACCTTCGTCTTGATTACCTAACACAATGGGACACAAATAAAAATAAAAAATGTCAGTCGTAGGACTGCACGACAGAAGTGAAAACACATACATATATATATATATATATATATATATATATATATATATATATATACATATACCCAGTCACATCTATATTATGTATCATCATCATACTAACTTTTATAGTATATTATACCTTTTCGTGATCGCGTTAATTCCCGTTTAAATACATAATTATATGTCATCATAACAATATATGTTATCTGAACGTGACGGTCACGCGAGTTCAGTGCTTTTTCCCCATACCAAAAGTGCCTAAAGAAGTTTTCACTTCAAAAAGTGATGCCATCTAAAAACTAAAACAGAAGAAAGTATGTGTGTGTGCAATTCACATACGGCAGAAGTGAAACTTCAGAAAAGTAGCTTCAAATAATTTACTAATGTTAATAAATTTAATTTTAGATAATGTATATAAAAGTTATTGGTCAAATTAACACAGATATGTTAAATAATTAACATAAATTAATTAACCAACGAATTTTAATACGCAAATGCACAAAAATTACACCACGTTGACATTGACGCATTTTCTGGGCTTCGTAGTACGCAGGCGCAAATACAAAGATTATAGGAAACACTAATACTTGTATTCTATCTCATTCTATCACAGGCTAAATCCTATTCATGAATATGTTTGTATATTTTCAAACATTATAGGAAACACTGTATACTTGTATACTATCTCATTTTCTTGCAGGCTTATTACAGGCTATTCTCTATATCCTATATATCCTATTTATGAATGTTTGTCTTGTTTGTCTCTTTTTACTGTGAGTTTATCGTTTCATCGAATTTCAAATCAACGATTATAAAGAAGTTTCATTTCAAAAAGTAAAAAAAAAACAAATTGGCAGATGTCACACTAAAGTAACACTCTTTTACTTATTGTTTATTGATTTGTTAATATGACTAAGTATTAAAGAACTTTAAGCAGCGGTAGCGTAATGGCTAAGGCGTCGGACTTGCGATCATGTGAACCAAGATAGATAATCGCGAAAAACAGTTTTTTTTGTTACCTTTGACCATAACTTACGACGCAGACACGACATTTTATAAGACTTTTGAGACAACTTTTAGAACGCCAAAATGAAGGTATATACGAATATTCAGCTTATTATCTGTCATTCCGAGGTTGATCGCTAATTTGACTGGATTACTAATCAGCTTGAATTCGTTCCAAAAAGAATACTTATTAAGATACAAAATTGAATGAATCTCTCTCTGCAACATTATATATTGCCATAGTGTTTTGGGTAACGTCGTTATAAATTGCAAGACTATTACTTAAACACAAAATATTTTAGGAACTTACAGAGCGTTGTATCTGGGAATGGAACACTTACCTACGTAAATCACTGAAAAGGCATGACTCCTAGCATGCAGTTAGTGTTTCCTATAATCTTTGTATTTGCGCCTGCGTACTACGAAGCCCATAAAATGCGTCAATGTCAACGTGGTGTAATCTTTGTGCATTTGCGTATTACAATTCGTTGGTTAATTATTTTATGTTAATTATTTAACATATCTGTGTTAATTTGACCAATAACTTTTATATAAGTTATCTAAAATAAAATTTATTAACATTAGTAAATTATTTGAAGCTACTTTTCTGAAGTTTCACTTCTGCCGTATGTGAATTGCACACACACACATACTTTTTTCTGTTTTAGTTTTTAGATGGCATCACTTTTTGAAGTGAAAACTTTTTTAGGGACTTTTGGTATGGGGAAAAAGCACTGAACTCTCAATCAATATTGTCATGATGACATATAATTATGTATTTAAACGGGAATTAACGCGATCACGAAAAGGTATAACATACCATAAAAGTTAGTATGATGATGATACATAATATAGATGTGACTGGGTATATGTATATATATATATATGTATGTGTTTTCACTTCTGACGTACAATCCTACGACTGACATTTTTTATTTTTATTTTTGTCCCATTGTGTTAGGTAATCAAGACGAAGGTCTTTAATATATGAAGCTGTCACATAGAGCTGTCACAGAGTAAGATACATGCCAATTCCTTTTTTAAAGTTCAATAGTTTTACAAATAATGTAAGAAGTTACTTTGCGATCAAATTTTCTTGCAGGCTTATTACAGGCTATTACAGGCTATTCTCTATATCCTATATATCCTATTTATGAATGTTTGTCTTGTTTGTCTCTTTTTACTGTGAGTTTATCGTTTCATCGAATTTCAAATCAACGATAATAAAGAAGTTTCAATTCAAAAAGTAAAAAAAACAAATTGACAGATGTCACACCAAAGTAACACTCTTTTACTTATTGTTTATTGATTTGTTAATATGACTAAGTATTAAAGAACTTAAAGCAGCGGTAGCGTAATGGCTAAGGCGTCGGACTTGCGATCATGTGAACCAAGATAGATAATCGCGAAAAACAGTTTTTTTTTACCTTCGACCTTGAATAACTTACGACGCAGACACGACATTTTATGAGACTTTTGAGACAACTTTTAGGACGCCAAAATGAAGGTATATACGAATATTCAGCTTATTATCTGTCATTCCGAGGTTGATCGCTAATTTGACTGGATTACTAATCAGCTTGAATTCGTTCCAAAAAGAATACTTATTAAGATACAAAATTGAATGAATCTCTCTCTGCAACATTATATATTGCCATAGTGTTTTGGGTAACGTCGTTATAAATTGCAAGACTATTACTTAAACACAAAATATTTTAGGAACTTACAGAGCGTTGTATCTGGGAATGGAACACTTACCTACGTAAATCACTGAAAAGGCATGACTCCTAGCATGCAGTTACAAAAAGAATTAAAAAAAAATCTATCCGTTTAAAAGTTATGACCATTTAAATTTCTTGGTATTATTGCAACTGTTTCTCATAAAAAAGATGGAACGTGTAAGGTTAAAGATTTTAAATGTAACATATTTTTTAATTTTGGAATTATTAATTTCATCCAAAAGGTCCTAACTTTCAAAAAACTTCCTAACAAAAATTCTTTTTGTAACTGCATGCTAAAGTCATGACTTTATGTGACCTAAGTAAGTGTTCCATTGTCAGATGCACCATATATATCGAATAATCAATACAGGCAATACTAAATCTAATGCATTGCAATACACATAAAATAGCTGTAATTTCTGTATTAATTATCTAATAAACCTTATATGCAATTGATTATAAACTACTGCACTTAACTTTATTCAGCGTCTTTATATTAATTAAAAAGCGTCTTTACATTTCATAATCAATTAAGTTTAGGATACATATAACATAACATAACATTATAATGCAATACCAATGAATTTAGGGATATAGCAGATCGTGTGTATTGGCGGATGTACTGTAGTGTCGATTTCCGGTCGCTATGTTGCACGGAAGTTAATAACACGATGAGCAGACCTCGGCTTCTCACCAGTACACACAAACACAGGTACCTACTCGTATTTACTAGGGGTAGAATGAGCACGCGTGTGTACCTTCAGGTACAGAAATCCAGTAACATAATAGTACTAAAATCAATTACCTATGTGCGATCGTCATCAGAACCTAACTATCGTAATTAAAACACAAGTAAATGATAATTCGAAGTAATTCATTACAATTGGTTTATTGACGTTACCGTTACTATATCGTTCACATTTTTCAATTAAACTTTGTTAATTCAATGTTAACAAGATACAAATAAAAATATACAAAATAATTCGAACTTCGTTCGACTGTTAAGAAAGATTTTAACCAAATATGTAATTTTAAATACTAATCCATTATGATATCTTATGTAACGTGAGCTTTTAATCACCATAATACCTCTGTATATGCTGTGTGAGAGTTCCGAGCGTGATAGGCGCCTCGAGCGAGCTCAATGCAGTGTAGGGAGTAGGCTCTACCGGATTACAGCGTAGAAGGGGCGGACGCCGAAAAATAAGAGAGCCCTTCGGAATGCAAAGTGGGGGCTTATCTTATAATCATCGAGCGTGTCAACTTATTATTAAAAATCATATTTCATGAGGTCGGTCCGGGCCAGTAGCGCGACACGCCGCGCATAATATCTTCGCCGACCTAAGATCCTCCTTACATTAATTTTAACAGTCTGTACAACTTGTTGACAGGAGCCTAAATAGGATTTAACTTTCAATTAATAATTGCTCAACTTTATAACAATTTTTGACGCCGTAAATTGATGTTGTTCATCCGCGCGTTTGTTTTATATTTAATACCTACTCGAGATCTTATTATTTTTTGAGGTTTAACGTGTTTCAGTTAATTTCTGTCATGTCCTAAATCAACAGGAAAGGTCCGCCGTCATGGAACATTCTCGAGTGTTGTAATCATCCAGATCTCTTCCAAATTATAGTTAAACTTAAGTCAAACACACAGTAGCATACTTTGTGGTGTACATAATTATACCGTGATTAATATTCGGGTTAAAATGATGAGGGGCCCTTAAATACATCTCTAAAATATTTAGGAACTAATAGTATGATCTCTGGAAACAATGCCTTTGTAAGAACAGATCGTAAGAACAGTCCTATACCTACTCCAGGATTTATCAAATGAACAGGGATTTATTCAGAAAAAACTGCCCCGCATAAGAAGGTTACGCTTCGCCAACCGCTTTTTTTTCCTCTGCATTTTAAGTCAAAATAACTTTATTTTCGACAAAGTTTTCTACTGTCTTTGCAAAATCAACGCTCCGCCTGTAAAGTGTTTAAGACAATTTTGCGGCTAAAAATGTATCACAAAGAACTCGAGTTCTTTGAAGTGTTGGGCCGAACTAAAGCGTTGTTTCTTCCAAGTCATACACAACTGCATTTTTTCTCATAAAGTATAAGGTATACACACTGAACAGTGTATGTACAGAGTTTTTGTGTAATTAATGAAGTACACAAACACCATTCTAATAGAATGTAAAAACCGTTAAAAAAACCAAAGGTATTCGCACACTAACCGTCTGTTTCCCCTTTCAAAGACCTGGTACATACCAATATTGTGCAAACAGTGTTGCGTTTTCTGTGGGGCGACTCTAAATATGAACGGGAAGTCTTAATATGCTTTTATTGTTCATAATCATAACACATGACAGAAAAGAACTAGCGATATAATTCACGAAACTAAGTTGAGATTAAGGATGTTTTAATACAATTTTCGTATATTAGTTACTTAAAGTATAAATGCCTAAATATCTTTAAAATAAAAAGACATCTGTTTGTAGAGATAGAAACGAAGAAAGGTATAAATAACATTTAGGCTAGTTCTACAAACTGTTGCAAAATGTTTAAGCTTAGTATACATTCTAATATATTTTATGTGTATGTCATATCTAGTTGTTAATACATTTAAATCATAATCTTGTAGCCAAATCAGGACATAAATGCACCCTTAAATTTATCAAGTTAACAAAGACTTTGATCCCAAAGCTAAATATACAGCGATGTTAGAAAATTTTCAACACAGCTAAAGCTTGTAGAAAACTTTTGGTACGTTTATATTGTGCCAACGTAATCTGTTACAAACGATCTGAAAATTGATAAAAATGGGCTCGTTTTTTATTCACGTATCTATCTAACAGGGCGGGCGGTAAATCTCAAAGCGGCCGATTTTAATGGACGTATAAAAGGGCGTCATCTCTGTCCATTAAATACTTTTTAAACGTTTGATCCTTTTTTTATATTTGCCATGGCGATGATCTGCGAACAGATTGGGATAGGAATGGGTCGTGTTAATTAAGGCTGTATAATGTACGCATCGGTGCCGTTCCATTGACCTATCGTCCGAGCGTACTTCAATGTCTCTGTGTAACACTTCTTTAGAAATCTGTATTAAAAGTGGCCTTTGTGTAACACGGTTTCTTTGGTAAAGATTTGCCGTAAACGTAAAACTTTTATACCGTTAACTCTTATGATGATGATTAAAGAAAACAATGAAGGCAAAAATAACAAAAAGCTTGACGCGCTAATTACATAGTACAGGAAATACATACTTCCGCAAGTAATTTCTTATCAAACATTTGCTAAATACTTAAATAATTTTGCGCAACAAGCTTTTTGGAAACAAATAGCTTAACGAAACCTAATCTTATTTTATTTGTTTTATTTAGTACATGACTTAAGTAAAAGCTTGATTTGAAACATTATTTATTTATTATATTTTATGGTTTTTTAGTTAGAACGCCTCACACCCGGTTTATGTGGTATCAAATCAGTTCGAGTTTCTAAAAGGATTAGTATCATTAAAAATTCGAATGGCGTTTGACATAAGATTTTGCCGTAAAATTTCACAGCTCTGTTAACTGGTGCGATGATCAAATTAAAGTGTCTAACATGTAGCCTAGCACGCTTTCAGCAAATCAATGTATACTTGACAAGAGACTGCATACGATTAGTTAATTTTTACACTGATCAGCCTTTCAGAAGCCGGGCGTTAATATTTTAATTCCTGCCAACTGCTGGCATAAAGTTTAGTTACAAGATTTGTCTCATACTAACACGGGAAGTTTAATAAAAGCTTGTAATAATTCGATTTTAAATCTATTTCTAATTCTTTTGATGGTCTACACTGTATAGTGCGTCCTATATTTAAAAAGTTTAAATATTGAAATACAGAAGAGCATTTTAAAAAAATACATAGATATCGCCCAAATATTAAAGTAATTTAAATTCTTTCAATATCTGCAAAACGCTTCATAGATCTTAAATAATAAATCATGAAGGTGTCGCAACTTGTCTTCGTTGGTAACCCGTTACACCGCCACTTGGAAAAATCAAAATGAGGGGATCAGAAAATATAATTTCAAATAAAAGTTGAGTCAGGAGCGGTCACAAGTTTCTTAATTAAAACTTACGTCGGACGTCGCGAGGGGTGAGAACTTTGACCCAGAAATAAATAAATAAAGACGGGAGGAGTGACGACACCGTCACGAGTCGCTCATTTATTTGTCTAAGGGAGTTCTGCTCAGTTCGTCGGACGTGTCTCATAATCTGCACTCAAAATATCTATAGCAGATACCCACCCGCCGCGCGCTATCTCCGTTAAAACTATTGCCATCGTGGTTTTTTTTTAATTCTACGTCTAGTATTGTAAACCATTTAGATCATGATAAATTTAATAATATATTATTTTTGTTGCAGCACTCAATGTTGTACTTCTTCCATCACTACGAGCTTCCGGTGATAATACAGCAAGCCCAGCTGCAGCAACTGCTCCTTCGCACTCATCGTGGGATGGCGGGAATGATGGGCCTAGCAGAAATCGCTGCTTTAGCCAGTGGTGCAGCGTACCATGATGCGCCTGGTACCGCTACGCAGGCTTCTCCTCCTACTACTCAATCTACTACACAGACTGTCCAAAATACTGCTCAATCTACAACACAAACTTCGCCCTCGGTTTCCACCGCGCAGACAAATACTACTCACACGGGTGATGTAGTATCTGCTGGAACTATTGAAATTAATGCAGTGGAGACAAACACTGGCGGAGAAAGACTGGAGAGCGCCCTTGCGGCGCCTCCCAATCAGGAATTAAGGAATACTGACAAAGATTCTACCATTAATTCCAATGATGATGCAGACATCAAGATCGAAGAAATTGCGAGAAGAAACGATATTAACAATGTAACGAAAGTTGAAGGTGGTAACTCCGCTACCAACGAAACTGATCAAATAATCCTTCCAAGTGGAACTAATGACAATATTGTCAATGTGACAGATGGTAAAGATGAAACTTCAACTTTAGATCGCAGACGAAAAGAAGATACAGAGTTGAACAATGAAATGACTCCCTTAGTCCCCAATAACATGACGGTGACTACCGAAAGGCTAGCTCCGAGAGCTTTTCCCGAGGCTGACGATTTAGATTAATTTATTAAAATATTCTGATGTCGTTTCTCATTAATACTATATACGTGTTTAGTTCAGATTGATCATTACCGCTTTTGTGGAAAAGTGAAGATGCCCTAAAAGTAAATATAACAACATATTATATGTAGTAGATAAAACTGTCTCAATAACCGTTATAATAAAAGTTACATTTATACTTCCAATAAGATCAACTTAAGTCACAATATAATGAATGGATCTTAGTGAGTATTGATCAAAATACAGTTTATAACGTTCTTATTTTTTATAGAGAAAATACTTAATTTATCGTATGTTACAAGGTGATTGTAGTGTAAGAAGTATTCTGCCATTACCTAAAAGCAAATCTGTAAATATATATCGTATTCTAATATAATAAGTATTAGAATTGTATTGTGTTATCGAATTAACGTGTTACTTTGATTATGCTTAGAGGGGGCGCTGGAGTTTTGACATACTCTATTCAGTGATTTAGTTTATAGTAATTAAATATTTTGTTCAAATATATTTTGTTATTATTATGAAATCATAATATATCTCACACTTTTCCTACCTTGTAAGCAGTAGTCCATAACACATATAAGCAGGCCTGAGACGGAGGCGCAACGGGCTCTACGCGCGCCTCTCTCATCTGGAGGGGGGGTAAAGCCCCCCCTGTTGCACGATGTGGTCGCCTGCTGATCAGGAGGCCAAAGTCTGCAGGGCTTCTCGGAAGCTTCCTTCCTAGGGTATCCCGGGTCCCCTGCAATAGACTCACTTGTGACTTAACACCGTGTGGTTTTAGTCGGTTCGAGTCCGACATACCACTTCAGTCTCGGTGAGGTGATGAACCGTGGGGGTTTCCACACGATAAAAAAAACACATTGGAACCATCAGTGCGTGTTACGTGTGTTGATAGGCAACGGTAGCCCCTTTCCATTAGGCTGTGTACTTATTTGCTAGCAATTTTTTTTCCATCTAACGCAACAGAAAATCGAGGTTTTCAAGGGACGTATGTATTAGTTTTCGACGCCAATCTTTATGTTTACATTTATCCTTCTTCTTACCAGTTGTTTTACGTCCAGCCCTCTTTACAGCACTACTGTGGCAAACAAGCATTCCTCCCATATTTGTAAACTTTGTCAAAGCAAGCAGTAACTACTCTCTTAGGTTTTCGGAGAGCAATCTTTTATACCTCTCGCCTTGGTGTTTTCTTAGCTAGGGCACTTATGAACGTAATTTAGTTTGGTAATAACTACGTCGATGTAGGAGAGAAAACAACGTTTGGACTAATCGCCTAGTGTCAATGAGAGTTCAGATCTGTTCGTAAATGAGTTAGTGACTCGCATACAATTTCAAATTCAAATCAAATTCAATATCTTTATTTCATAAAATTGATCATCAATTATTCGAAATCATCAATTTAAAAAAATATTATTGTAATAAAAAAATATAGATCGACACACACAGAGAAACCGCAGCAATAGTTTGCGTTGTCAAATGTAAAATTATTACAGAAAAAAAAATGGATAGCATAGTATCATATCTACCTGTTTCGATCATCAATCACATGATGTGACTGAAAAAATTTTCTGACATCAGTAGTTAGTCGTCATCTCAACACTAGAAAAAGTCTTTTTTTCGTTAGATTGTAAAAAAATAATGACGCCCGACTTGTCTAGACTGCGGGATCGAAATTCGTAATCAGAGAGATTTAATATCGATCCAAAAATAAAAATGCGTGGTAATCGAAATGTCCATTTTTCATAAAACAGCTAGGTTGACTGGGCTATTACGGATGTCAAAGGTGCGGGGTATCGACAGAGGGAACAAAAATGAAGACTGAGTGCGGCTGATTGAAGAAACTCATCGTGGTCAGCGACGCGGTCACGGGTGGACTGAATATAAGCGCTCATGCTCATCATCAGTCTACCATTATGTCTAATTAACTTTTTGTTGCGTTCATGTGCAATTGATGATGACTATTTTATATGAAAAATCCATAAAATTTGAACCTTTAAATGGAGACATAAAAGACCATAAAATCTCCTAAACCGACTCTTAATCCTAATATATTATGAATGCCGTTTTATTTAGAACGATCTTTAAATAAAAAAATATGGACGAGATCTTTTGCTTGGCAAAAGGGTCCTTAACAATTTGAGAATGAGTCATTATTTAAAGATCGCTTATCAAAAACTCTCATACATAAACGTACCAGTAATACAGTAGGTAAGTGTCGCTCGAATACTTTGCATATGAGCTCCTGTGAAATGAATTTCTACGTCTAGTGCGAATCGGAGCCAGGGACCATTTCGGCACTATGTAGTAGGTACTAAACTGTAACTGGTGAGTAAAACATACTCATATTATATACAGCAACCCGGCCCGGCCTCGCACGTAGCAGAGCGTATATTAATTTTTCCCGGCATCTTCAACAATCATCGTCATTTTTCAGCTATTTTACACAAAAATTTCATAAAATGATACACCTAAACCTTCCTCATGAATCACTTCGTCTATTTGTGGAAACCGTATTAAAATCCATTACGTAGTTTAAAAGATGTAAGCATACAGAGGGACAGACGGCGGGAAGCGACTTTGTTTTATACTATGTAGAGATATATATGTGATGGCACAGTAACACTTTTAAGCAAGTTATAAAATTGATGAGTAAAGTAAATTTTTTTATTTGTTAAATTAATATTTTTATAAGTAAAGTTAATGAATAGGCGATGTTAAGCAGCTTCCCATCTGCTCTTGTGTGTATGATGGATTCCCTGTTGTATGTGGCCAAAGGCAACTTTGAGCAGCAGGAAGTAGAAAATGCCAAACAATGTTGGTGCTTAAACAGCCTTGGCGAACTCCTCTCCGCACTTCAAAAGCATCGGACGTCTGACCATTAAAGACAATAGTACCCTTCAGTCCCGGACTTTACAAGCTTTAGCAGTTTTGGGGGACATCCTATATGTTCAAGTGTGGTATAAAGCCCTTCTCTGCTGACCATGTCGAAGGCCTTGTTAAGGTCAACGAACGCGATTATCAGCGGAGTGTTTTACTCCCGACACTTCTCTTGAACGGAGTCAAAACTTGGGCGTCGTATGCTAAGCAAGAACGGCGCCTTAACATATTTCATATGCGTGGTCTTCGGAGCATTCTTAACATAACATGAAAGGACGGTAACAAACAAGAGAGTGCTGGAGATTGCACAGCTGCCCAGCATCACCGCTCTCCTCAAACAGAGACGCTTGCGGTTGCTGGGGCATGTGCACCGGATGAGCAGCGCTCGTTTGCCCAGACAGACTTTGTTGAGTCAAAGCGTATATGCAAAGCGTGATGTTGGGCGCCCCATACTGCGCTTTAAATACGAAAGTGCATTGGGAGGAGGGGATGTCCTTGCTTCCGACCGTGATGAGTGGAAGAGAACTTAATCGGAAGGATGTAGCAATCATGACAGTGCCTGGTTTAAAACCTTAGCCGAAAAACGAGCAAAACGGCGTAGGCAAAGGGATGGGTCTCCTGCTTCGGTGGCTGCCCCTCAACACACCTGCCAAAAAAAAGTGCAGACGAACGCGCCGTTTGCCCATCGGATTTTCAGCCACGCACGGCGTTGCCATTCAACTACAGACGCTGCTTAAAAACATCTGCTAAAATGTCAGAGGCCTTGATGATGAAGATTAGTAAAGTTCAACGTACTATTATTTAAAATATTTTTCGTTACATTCTAAAACAATGAACGATCAAATTTTATTCTCGTCACAGCTTCTTCTGCTGCGGTAAATGCAGGTTCTCGCAGCTCTCCAACATTGGTTAAAAATTCGTAGTACCTACCTATACCACTAATCTTTAACTGTATTTTATTCTTTGAAGGCTGATTTTTCAATCATCACATAACTGTCGTTTCATTGATTAAGTATAGCATAAAAATCAGTAAATAGAGAAAAAGTCATTTGTATTACACTTCATAGTCAGTCAAGTTTTAAATTACTTGTTTAAAAAGCGCCCTATATACGTGGCAATATTTTTTTATAGTAATTACTAATTTTAACACTTTAGTATTAATTTTTAATTCTATATATAAGAACATAAAACTGTGCATTTATTATCTTTAATTTTAAAGAAAATATTACCACTCTGTAGCAGCGCGCATTTGTAAATGAATCTTCATCAGGTAGGTAATTCCATGTATGCTCTTGTCGCAGCGCCCTGTCTAATATACCTTAATTATCATATTGCCCAACAATTTTGTAGCAATATTCATAATGGCCAGGCAATGTGAAAAATAATGAAGTTTATATAAGTATTAATTACTTGTAATTATTCATATTTACCGGGCGTTATAAATAGTGTTTAATCCCTTTGCCCATAAGATATACACTTCGATTCTATTTAGATTTCTAGACCGTCAACATACATTATTGCTGGTGTAGAAATCTTCTCATACTGAGAGTAGGTCGCTAGATTTAAATTGGTTAACGCATACTAGGGAATTAGCGCATACCTATTCATGATCTGGTATCAACAGCGACTAATTCCCAAGAGCCAGACTTTTAAGAGTTCTTTAGGATTCTACAAGGTCGACAAGGATTTGTAGCTGTAAAAAAATGTATTAAACAAAACCTCATGAAAAATCTTGGCACTCATACCGCAGTTTCTATAATGTAACTAAAGATTGTTTAGGTTACTAATTTGTTCCTTTTCCTTCTTACTGTTCCTCTTCTATATAAAATACTACCGTCGTACTCTTGTTTGCTACAGAAGAGGGAAAGAGTAACAAGGAAAGAAAACGCCTCCGCCCACTAGGATCCCCGGCTTGAATCCCCAGGGGAATCTATTTGAATTTCTACGTGGATCCCCTTATTGAGAATAACTCGCCGGGGACTTATTTGGATGTAATGTTTTTCGTGTATTTCTATTAATACTAACTTAGGTTTTTTTTCACCACTCTTTATTTGTCTTTGCTTTTTCAATGAGGCCAAAAATTAAAGCTTCTCTCTCAGGGGAATATAACAAGAGATCTTAGAAGACAGAGCCAAAAAAGTTGTTTGAATCATAAAACTGAGTTGAGTTGAGTTATAATCCTGTTGTGATCTTACCTCTTAATCTATATATTATGGCTCAATTTAATATTTAGACAAAGATCCGTGACTTAGAGTATACACTAATGCTGAAGTTAACCTTGTTGCAACCATTTTAATAGCGCTGACTTCACATATGTGACACGACTACGCTGAGTGTTGAACGAATGAGTCCCGTCAACTGGGACCCTCCATCGTAAATAAGGCCCCAAAAAGACAGAAGTACAGGCGTATGGCAATTTTTTTTCCTATTGGTGAGTATTGATATCCATTGCCTGAGCTGTAAGCAATGGGCGATGATGTTAGCACACGTGGTATTATTGGTGTTCCGAGTGGTTGAAGGCATCTATACTATCATGCGGGCCGGATGCTTGTTTGCCATCTTAGTTGAATACAAATAGAACTCTCTACGTGCCCAGGAGGGATACATTGTAGACATCTTAATACCTTAACATCAAAAAAGGTAACAAGATGTCTCATATAAACGTCTCCTTTTCTTCTACATCTTGATTGCATAGGCACAGAATACATAATAGTACCAGTAGTTAAGTACAACCGAGAAACGTAGGTACATATATTCGTAGACCTAGTAAGTGTCACAGGTTCCATTTCACCAAGTGCACATAGGCCGCCGATCTACAGAAGATTGCTATTAACCAACATTACTAGCGTAATGATGTTTCTTTTCTCGTAGTAGGATCGCCAGAGCTACAACACATTACAGGAGCTAATAACGTACAGGGCTGCATAGGCACCGGTTATCACGAACCATCGGCTGAGCTGTGTTCTTGATTGCCAAATTAGATTTCTCAAAGCAAAGTGGCGTCAACAACACTTCTGCCAGCCTGCACAAGATCGCATGAAATATTCATCTAAGTAATTCTATTTATTACTTCAATAACTCATATATACTATTTAATCGTCTCGCCACTTATGGCGTCTACAACTCTGATACAATTATGTAGGTATTGAAATTATTTTTTAACCAAATCAGCACGAAACTATGGTTCCTTATATAAAGGAATACGAAATAAAACAAACATTTATATTTTTTTCATAATTTATTCTTTGGCTTTCATAATTGAAATAATGGTATTTTAAAATTCAGAAACATATTTTTTTAAATTGAACAATTAAAATAGGTGACAAGGTATGATTTTAACCTGACGCTGTATAAATGGTTGATGTAAGTGTGTAGAGCATATCATCTCGTAAAAAACTGAGCAGCTGCCGTCTACCAGTCGCTACCTACGAACAAAAAATTAATTACATTATAAAACAATTCAGAAACTAATTTTTCTATGATGCAACTGAAGTATAATTAGCGGAAAAACATGGGTTGGATGATCAATGATAGTTTTGGTGAAGATATTTGTAAAGTGATGTGATGAAGGGACTACCCTAGTTAATAAGCCCCGGGTAGAACAACGACTAGAAAAAGTTGGCAACCCACGTTACAAGTGATGCTTTCGATATCGTGAGTTTTAAAACACTTCGGTTGACCGAGTCGTGCGGTCGTGCCGCTGTTTGACAATTTGGATGAATATAATGGAAAATGACGTAAACTGAAATGTCGATCTCTTCTGAACAAAATGAGTTACAGTAAAGTATTGTATTAAAGCTGTTGTGATGGATATTTATACTCGTCCGTGGAACAGTGGAGAGTGAAAAATATTCGATTTTGTAAATTTATATGTTCAGCCAGATGAGTACTTACATAAAGGTAATGTAGTTGAATCGTTGTATGGTGGTATACTGCGGCAGTCTATGATCCACTTGCCCCCGAATACTGAAGTCTGATATCAGTCATCTCGAAACAAATATTACATCTGGTAAATCTGAAAAATATTATTATTACATAGGTTGCTAAATTTTTTAGGTTCCATGGTTGTTCCAATATTATTAGCTCTTTTATTGCCTTAATGATTATTTAACATTAGTTTTTAAACTACAAAGTAACCACAGTTTGAAGAGAGCTCAAATAAAAAAATTGTATTTTAGAAATATGCTCTATGGGTCTATGGCATATGCATGCAAACAGTATGTTTTGATAATGTTTTTCGTATTAACCTATTCCATGTTTTTCTTTCATATGAATCAAACAATATTTTCCAGCTGGCCTTTCAATTTTGAGGATCTTACTAACTCACAGTAGACAGTATTGGCACTAGAACGAAATCGCACAAAGGAACATTGTTTTGGATGTAACTAGAAGGTTAAAAAGTGGAATTGCGACCGACAGTGCAGTAGCTCCAAAGTAAAGGTTCAAAGATTGTACTGGCGCTCCTACAGAAACACATCAAAACTTACAAAAATATTTTTTCTTCTATTAGTAACTTGCAACGTGTAGATATATTTCAGAAAGGTGTAGATATATTTCAGGAGCGTTGCGGATAGCTAAAAAATAGTTAAGTCACTTGAAAAATAGTAAATGTTATTTTGTATTTCGTACTCGAACTCGATATTATAATTTTTAATGCCAATTACAATAAATTTAATATTTTCGGACAAATTCGGGCATCCTATCAACATCCTTGGTGTTAAATACCTATTGTTTTATTCATGTCAGTCAGCAGAGATATTTTAGCTTTATCGGTTAATTTTGAAGATCAATTTGTCAGTTTTAAAAATAAGATTTCTGTGTTAATTGTCCTAAAATTGATAACGTCATTTATGTCTCTACTATTAGACCGGCAGCTAGCGACAGAAGTTCAACACCGAATTTCTCGCTCATGCCTCTCAGATTCATCATTGTAAAATTGAGCAGTGATTTTGCTTTGTTCGACAATTATCTCACTTATGCAACTATCGTAAAACGATAGTTAAGCACCGACTAAATGATTGATGAACTAGGCATAAGTGCAGCAAGGGATCTAAGGGTTGATATTGAAGGGTAAAATAGTAAAAAATGTAGGTGATGGTCAATATCAACCATGGTCATTGTCGAACAAAGCAAAAATTCTTCGCAAAATAAAAAATATTTAAAAAATACTTGGCCCCGTGGGCACCGCTCAATTTTACAATGATTCTACTTATTTCTGATAATACTTTCATACTCTGAGAGACATGAGTGAGACAAATCGGTGTTGAACTTCTGTCGCTAGCTGCCGGTCTATATACGAACCTAAAATATGACCACACTTTTCTCTAAAATCTTCTATGGACCTTCATATAGACACTGAGATGTAAAAACTTCAGCTTTTCTTGTCTTGAGATTTGTCTTCGAGCCGTCCCTGACGAATCCCTTCTTGGTAGCTACGTGTATTCTCAAGCAATAACATCTCAGAATGTGTGTTAATTCCCCAAGAATACGCGTGACCTCCAAGTTAAGAATAGGAACGACTTAATTTCTTTCTTCAATGATGACGTATTCCATATTCAGCAATCATCTTGAGGAAGTATATGCTAAGTTTCGACAGCAAAACATGCTTTTCTTCATGTATATTTCGCCTCCCGGCAAAAAAACGTGTCATATCACAAAAAAAATGTCATACACATGTTAGGTACGTTTAACATTTTTATAGCATTGATTAGCAAATGTTGCATTTGGTCAGCTGTAAAAACATCGTTATTAGCTATATCATATCATAGGATGGGTATTTATTTCCTCTGAGTACTAGTTTCGATTGAGACGCCTTGTTATTAATTTTTACGTGTACACACCACGCGAAAATTAAAAATAAATTTTACAGAATTTCAAAATACCTTACTTTAAAATTAATTACTCTCACTAATTCCTCACAAACAAACAAATCCTTTAATCAAGTCATTTAACAAAAAAGAAACATTTAAAGTAGACCAAGATCTAAACACAATGAAACAATCATATTTATTTGTACTTATCTGAGCTTCACCCGGGTATGGCCGGGTCGAATTTTCCAACAAGAAGGGCAGTAGGACTAATCGCTGCAGGGGTTGCGTCGGCACGAACGCTCTCGCAGGCACATCCGCACATAACCCGGTAAACCGGGTAATCCGAGCACCGGATACTCGTGGACATCGTGCACCGTCGGATTTAGTGCCAAACGAAACAGACACACAGCTGATTGTCGAGATTAAATGGCACATCACCACGTTTCAAATGGATTTACTCGTGTTTTGGCCATTTCAGCGATTTGTGCAACTACGGGTTTTCAGCTCCAGCATCTGAAAAACAAAACCATTGAAAAACCATTTTCTGTCTATATTATGATCGTTAAATATAATTGGTAAACAATTATATTCAACGATTCTTACAAATGGCCTTCTCAGGCCTTTTGATGTGGAACTTTTCTGTTATATTTTACTTGTATGTATGAAGCTGTGTATGAATAGAAAGCTATTAAGAATTTTACTCCTATTCATAGACCTTTAAGCGCTTTTGATCGCTTTATAAGAAATGTCACAAAGAGCTTGTAATATAGTAAACAGTAAAAGAGAAACATCTGTGACACCTTTTACCCGCTATTTGTTGGATGGTGCGATCTTTAACTGACAATCAGATATCAAACGGCGCTCCGCTTATCCGGAACTGGTTATCCGAGGGCGGCTTCTTTGATCCGAGCAGCTCTCTTTGAAGTTGCACGCGCCTTTGTGTCGCCGCAGCCGTCCGCCCTCTGCCTCCGTGTAACCTGCACAGACGATTAAGGTTATTTAAGAAGACATACTATGACATTATTAATAGAAATAAGTCTGTAATTTTTTTTTCTTAATATAAAACAAAAAATCTCGAACTAGATATGAGAATTTGTCTCGAAGGTTTCACTAAAAAGCAAAGCTGAAGGTAGGTTATTTACAATACACAGGTAGATGTAAGACAGTTGTAGTTATACATATATAGTTATAAAGCTGATTGTTTGTGTTAAATTACAAATTAAATTTAAAAATCTTGAAAAAAAGGGTCAGTTACCATAAAAAAATAAGCGAACAATTTGGGATATATATAAACATACATTACATAAAATATAATAACACTGGCTGGATCGAAATTTTAACATGAGCTCTTATAAATTTGTAAACAAATTTATCTGAAACTTTTAGTAATATAAGTAACCATTTTTTTTTATTTAACTGAAGTAGTCAATTCTAATTAAATTGTTTATTCAGGCATCATCGGGCAAAGGAAAATACCACAATCGCGTCAAAAGTACAACCGTTTTCGAAACGTATATACGCTACTTGTAACTATCATTAGCTATTTTAACACCCTCGTGGTCAGTTTTCTTTTACAAGTATGCGACAACTTTGGAAATATATATAGCCTATGTAATAAAATTAATAATTATTATTAACATCTATTTAATAACAAAAACAACCACAAAACATGTAACAACTTAATCTTTCAGTGTTATTATGGAATACTAGCTGCACCCGGCATGCGTTGCAACGCCATTTTTTACTTATTTTTTATTTAGATTTTTTAGGCTAGGATACCTTGCGGGCGTCCCAAAAACACCCAACCAAAATTTCATCACAATCAGATCAACGGTTTTGGAAAGTATATAGGAAAAACATACAAACATTGGTATTTATTTATATAGATATTATAGCAAACGATATTCTGTATAATCTAGCTACAAATTCATTTAATCTTTGTACCTCTAATTGTTTCGTTGAAACTTTATATTCCTTGACAATGCTACTAGAGACGGTATAGTAAATGTATAAAGCAACATAAAGCTACAGTGAGACACAAAACGTCTCATAAATATGAAAAACTTTTAGATAGTCGGTCGCATCTGTCTGCTTTTGCACCTGTTGCGAATGCACCACACAAAATGTCAGAGATTCTGTTTATATCTGTTCTTGTATTACAATTCTTTTGTAAATGCATGTGTTAAAGTTTACTACAATTCTTTTTTTATAAATCCTCTTCGGCAATGTCCTCTTTACAAAATACATTTTTTTTTATACATTCCATAATATATTTAAAGGTGAGTAGATTTAAATTAATCAATAAAGCAAATGAACACGTCAAATGGGTTTCTACGAGTTAATGACCCACTTAATATCCAATTACTTAGTGATTTAAGGATAACAATAATTTAAACTTGTTAAATATAGTTAAAGTTTATGTGGAGGGGTAAAAAGTATGTTTTTTCACACAGCAAAACATCAGGTCTATTTACTAGGTACCTAGTAAATACAAAAAGAAAATGATATTAACTTTTTCCCAAGGTTAAGATTGTGCCCGTCGAGAAAACTACAGACCTTGGATTGTTAAGAGAAAAGAAAGAAACAAATTTATTTTGACCTCATGCACAGGTATAAAAAAAGATTAGATTAAATTGATAACATTAAATTTAGATTACAAATCTATATATTTTTTTTAAATACCTCTTCATGAGCCAAAAAATGTCGTTAGCCCAAAGTAATGTGGTATTCTGCTAACACCTAGTGATGTACATGGACGGAGAGCAGCCCAACAGCAGAAATAAGAGGGAAAGTTAACTATTAAGTACCTACTTAAATTAGAGATCGCCTGGTGGTCGAATTTCGTCCATAATTCATTAATTTTTTTTTGTTTTATTTAATTGGGCAGTAAAACATGAATTGTAATTGCATAAAATTTCCGTACCATGAGAAGTCCACTTAAAAATATACTGGACGCGTGTAGCTTGATGCAGCAGTTTTTACGCAATTTGTAACACATATTGTATATTTTTGAAGTGAAAACTTCTTTAGGCACGTTGAGCACTTTTGGTACAGGGAAAAAGCACCGAACTCGCGTGACCGTCACGCTCAGATATACAGCTGTGTGTGTGTATATATGTAGGTCATGCTTTCACTTCTGACATGCAGTCATACGACTGACAGTTTTTAGATTTCTTGTATATAAACCTGAAGTATTCCACATTTCACGTTCCTGCGTTCACAAAATTTTCTTAAAAGTGCGCATATTGATTTGACATCATACGTCTAAAAATAAGCATAACACTGATTTATCTAATCGTTATAAAATATATATCCACAGCAGAATAGCAACAGAAACAGATATTTAAGTCATAAAATTAGTAAAATCCATATTTCAAAACTAATCTTATGATTGATGATCTTATGAACAATTTTATGATACCCTACGATGATATGAATAGTGTAAGCCGAGAAAATAATATCCACCTAAATTAATTATTTGTAATTATCTTTAAAAAAAAGTATCACCGACTTCAATGCGCCTCGAAATACCCAAATCGCTTCAAGTGTGCCTATAAAATTTGAACAGTTCCCTCGATTTCTCGAGGATCGATATATCAGACCCTGACCTGATAACCATGGGACCACCTGGGAAGTATACCCTTTCAAACAAAAGAAGAATTTTCCAAATCGGTCTAGGCGTCTTTGAGTAATCCGTGAACATACATAAAAAAATATATGCAGTGGGACATAGAACCTCCTCCTTTTTTGAAGTACCTAGGTTAAAAAATAAAAATAATTTTGTTCTAAATTGATACAATAAGAGTTTTCTTCCTAAGAAGCCTTCAAAGAGAGACCAGTTTGTGATATTTTGTTTCACCAAAATTTATCGAACAATTCTCGAGTTAAGGTGATTTATATATTTTTTATAATATAACTACAGTTGCTTGTAAAATGGTTAAACTTGAATCACTTTTGGCAAATTGAAGTACTAAAATCTTCCATAAACTTTATTGATGTAACTATAAAGAAATGGAACGTAAAATAAAATGAAAACGAAAAACTATCTTTAATTACTCTTAATAGCCCTGCACAAATTTTACCACTTATGAACAAACCATTTTGAACTTTAAAGTTTTGTCATACAGTTGGATATAGTTTAAAGGCATATGAAAAGAGTTGAAATCCTGTAGTATTTTACAACAGCGGCGGCGTGTACCGATTACAGTGTCGTTCATTTATCCGCTTTTATTGTCCAACTAAAATATTATGACAAGTAACAGCATGCTGCCATTGCCTATAAACCTCGACCTTTTGTGCTTTTGTATTTATAACAATGAAAGCTTTTATGTGTACATGCAGTTATAATCTATTGGCGGTATTTTAAGATTCAATTCAGTGGATTATTTTCACAACCCTGTCAAGTAGTAGTGACCGTTCTTGATAATTGGTTACTTAGGCTGGTAATAAAAAAAAAGATTGTGTGTGCAATTCAGACACGGCAGAAATGCAACTTCAGAAAAGTAGCCTAAGAGAAAATGAGAAATATAAAGTAAAATCAACACAAATAATTTACTAATGTTAATAAATTTAATTTTAGATAATTTATATAAAAGTTATTAGTCAAATTAACACAGATGAGTTAAATAATTAACATAAATTAATTAACCAACGAATTTGAATACGCAAATGAACAGAAATGACACCACGTTGACATTGACACATTTTCTGAAGGCTTCGTAGTACGCAGGCGCAAAGACAAAGATTATAGGAAACACTGTATACCTGTGTTCTATCTCATTCTCTCGCAGGCTAAATCCTATTAATGAATATGTTTGTCTTTTTTTAGTGCTGTATACTTGTATTCTATCTCTTTCACTTGCAGGCTAAATCCTATTTATGAATGTTTGTCTCTTTTTAGTGTGAGTGTTTCGTTTCATCGAATTTCAAATCACAACGATTCTGAGGAAGTTTCACTTCAAAAAATAAAGTAATCTCTTACCTATCTGCTAAAAAATCCAACTTTTTAAACAAAAATCACTTTTTTGCGGTAACTATAGTATTTTTAAGAACAACAAAAGAACAAACAAAGAGAGTCAGACAAATTCACATAATATCACCCTATTAAATAAAAAACAGGAAAACAATGAATCAGTAAAATTTAAAACAAAATACTTTTGTAAGTCAACTGACTTGCAAACTGATATGAAGGTCAATATTTACATAGGTATATGCCTTGAATTCACAAATTTTGCACTGAATTATTATCAATTCGAGTGAATTTGCTTATTAACAAGTAATTCTATGCTGTATTAACGAACGTAAGTCAGAGTTATGGTAGCGTGTGGATACCAACATATTCCATTTACTTATTCTAATTTTCATCAATTATCATACAACAAAAATATAAACCTAATGAAAAACTATGTATAGCTACTAGCTACATTCGGCATGCGTTGCAATGCCTTTTTTTCTGTTTTAAAGATAAAATAATAGGGGCGACAATGCCTTTCTTTTTTTTTTTCATCACCTCACCGGAGCTAACTGTGAAGTGGTATGTCGGAATCGAACCGACTAAAACCACACGGTGTTCCGTCACAAGTGGCTTTTTTGCAAGGGACCCTTGATACCCTAAGAAGGAAGCCTCCGGGAACCCCTGCAGACCTATTGAACAGGCGGCCAGGCGGAAAAAAGCATTAAAATCAGTAGAGCCGTTTCGGAGGAGTTCGACCACAAACACAGAAAAAAATAAAACTCTTTTTATATATTACATTATTTCACTACACACGGCGCTGATCACGCAATTGTCCAAACGCTTTCAAAATATCGTGTTGAAAGCTTTTAACATTTGGCCTCTTATAAATCGTCCTGAGGCGAGCGGTCGCCACAAAAGCAAAATTAATTTTAAAATACACCAAAAGAAATTAACTTTCAGTTCGTATTTTAGGGGAAAAGGTGAAAGTTCCAAACGAGGGAAGACTCAAAGCGACTTAAAAATAATAAAGCAAACGTAAATGCGAACCGCGTCGGGGACAATCCCACGTTTACGTTGTTGCTTTGTGCTTTAAATGTTTTTATATAATAGATTTATAACGGCTTCTGCCAATTTTCAACAACAAAGATATTCTAGTAATTTTACGCCAGTCTGCTGTCTGATGCCGTCTGTTGTCTGATTGAAATGGGGCCGAACGACTTAAGTAGCACGTCCACACCTGCAGAAAAAAGTTACTGATGGTAGCGTCACCAGAGCTCAACTCAAGGGGTTTCAACACATAAGTAACACAACTCATGTTACATGTGTCATCAGTATCAGAAACCTCTAATCATTAGGCGGGTAAAACATTACATCAGCGTTAATAAAACATCACATCGTCAATTAGAACAGTTTTGATCATATACATGCAACTGTACAACATATACATAGCCAATTTGATTGTTAAAAATACTACGATGACAGATTTATTATTTAGTAAATAAACCTATTTAAAAATCTACACCCATTTAACAAAAAAAGTACGTCAAAAAGTAAAGTACAGATTGTGATCCGCTCAAGCACCAAGGAAGCGCCTTGGTTTTTTCTCATCTAGTAACCATCTCATATTTCAGACGTTTTAATTTAACGTAGCTCGCTCCCCGTGGTGCGCTTAAGCAGTCTGGGACATTATAGACTAATTTTTATATACCTTTTTGCAAGAGCCAAGGATAATCGAACTGCCAATCCCGATGTAGAACAAAGGAGCTTCGGACGAACTATTAGAATAGCTACTTTAATAAATCAGCTTTATCGAGCACTCCTTGTTCTTGCTAACTACCTACCTCTCGTGGATATTTATGAGAGGTTGTGTCTTGAATATTCCAAGAATTCAATGTACCTACAAAATGCTAAGGTATTTAAGGGTTTTACGTATACTTTATACCATAGAGTCGCTTGTTAACAGATACTATAAGTAATCTTTTTTATTTCTAAGGGCAATTTTTTGGATATTTTGGTTTAAATTAGTTTCGGTATCTTATTACTGACATACCCATTACGAAAGAGTCACCTGCTTTGTTGTCCTGAGTGTTACATAGTCGTCATAATATTTTTCTTATACCAAACAAAATTGCCCAGAAGAATCGGTCGAACTGCTTCAGTTCATGTAGAAAACTGCTGTACCCTGCCTCCATAAATTTATGTTTTTTTTTTGTGAAATATGTTTGTTTAGACCATAATAAAAAAAGAATTTAACCATATATATTTTTTGACTTTAGGAAATCCATAGTATATAATAAAAATGAATCTTCATTTCCCTTGGTCACGGCATCACGCGTGAACGGCTTTACCGATTTCATTATTTCTTTTTTTTTGTGTTTGTTATTGCCAGGAGAAGGTTATTATGAAAGAAAACTTAACGAGTGAAATCGCAAGACGCAGCTAGTAATATATAAATATACCAACATACACACAAAAATAAAGATACTAAGAATAATTATAGCAACAAAATGAGTTTAAAAGTTTCCTGTGATCAAATCAAAAACAAGAACACGACAACACTTTATCCCTTTAATCACCCTAACCAACTTGGCAGAAAAGTATGCATATTGAATAGTGAAACAAAAATGAGTGCACTGCAAAAGGGTCGCGCAGGTGGCAGCCAGCCCGATGGCCGGCCCGACAGGTAATTAAAATGCTAATGAAGCGAGGCTGCCCCAGCGTTTAGCTGAACGATACTCGAACTTGATGCTCCGAAACAAATGAGTTATGGTACGAAAGTCATCTTTACAAGATAGGCTCCGTGTCTATGATAGTTTTTAAAGCATTTTCAAACTTATCTTTCATCTTTGTAAAGTCTTACTCATAGTAAGCATTCGGTCTTGACTATTATGCATAACTTACTATAACAAAGAAAAAGAATCTTATAATTAACTTTTAAAAAAAGTGTCACCGACGTCAATGCGCTTGAATCTTAATAAATTGTAATATGCTGTGTTCTTCATCCCTTAACTTTTCACCCTTAGAGGTGGAATATTTTTGAAGTGAAACTTCTTTATCGACGTATGGGAGAAATTTTGTAGAAAAATCGTCACGTTTTTCGGGTACGCGCCATGTTGCTTTTTTTATCAAAGTTTAGTATAGTGACGTAAAGAATATAATGTAATATATTATAATAATAACAACAATATATTAGTTTTGAAGTTTGGTTTGAAATAAGAATAACAATATATTAATTTGAAAGTGATAAAATAAAAAGACTTATTCAAATTTAAGTGAATTTACAAGAAAAGTGAGAGTGATTATATATTTCGTTTTATAATTTCTTAAGGCTTAAGCCTTATCTACCCCATTTTCGTGAAGTTGCAAATAGTAGAAAAATGATATGTCGTAAAGAAGTTTCACTTCTTACCTGTGTACTCTGGTACACACACACATTTTTTTTTTTTACATATGGAATATCAGAGAAAGAAAATATTAATTTATCAAGAAAACACAAAAGAACTAATTTTCCACGCAACTTTTTTTTTCTTTCATAAGAATCTTCTCCTGACAATAACAACCACAAAAAAAAGAATTAGTGAAATCGGTCCAGCCGTTCACGCGTGATGCCGTGACCAAGGGAAATAGGGATTCATTTTTATATAATTATAGTTTCAACAAAACAATTAGAGGTACAAAGTTCAAATGAGTTTGTAGCTAGATTACACAGAATATACTTTACTATAATATGTATATAAATAAAAATCAATGTTTGTATGTGTGTCCTCTACACTTTTCAAAACCATAAATTAAGTCAATCTTGAGTAAAACCTATTCAATTAAAACAGAATAATTGAAACGGTTCACAAATGGCGAAGATATCGCGTAACATACACAAAAACAAAAAAGAAAATTCAGCTGCATTGAGAACCTGCCTTTTTAGAGTCTGTAAAAAACTTAAAACATGAATGATCATTCTGCTTATTCTTATAATACATGTTTAAAGGTTTGAAAGTATCAAGTCAAATACAATTTGCCTTCATCATTAATCAAACTAACTTGATTTAAATTATGTGGTGACGGGTGAGTTGAAGCTGAAAATACAAGCCGTGTGACTGAGCGCGCGGCGCAAACCCGTACCGCGTCGTGTCGTATCGAACCGAGTCTCATTCAGTGAATGAGAAGAGCGCATACATCAAAGAGCTCCGCGTTAGAGGGTTACGCCGAAATAATCCCAACGATAACTTTAAATGAATTCGTTAATTACACTAGTGTTGATTCGCCAAGAAATACACCCGAGGGAGCGCCTCACAAATTACCTATCAACAAAATTAAAGCCATTCGTAAGGCCTCAGACGTCTATCGGCTTACAAGCTTTTAGTAATATCGCGTGAAAATTATTTATATGTAAGCAAATCCATACGTGATTATGGCGCTCCCTAGCGTATGTAGGTGATGTTTAACCCAATTTCATAATTCGTATGTTTCAGTTATTAATTAATGAAGTCATAGAACGCGTTGCCTAATAAGAAACTTTAACCTGAAATATGATTATCTGTAACAACATTCCCTTTCGTCAGATAGTTCTACGTTTCATTGGAATGTGCATAACATAAACACGAAAAATTTACACTGTATTTTATTTCATATGCTTTAAAATACGTTGTTTCTGAATTGTAAATGAAAGAAAAACACGTGCTGTTTTAAATCTGTGAATTTTTAAATTTGGACGAGAGTTACCAAATGCCTTATTATACAAAGGAATTAACTATTAAAATGTTATTTCATTGCTTTAAAAAACGCATGACGTTAGTGTGTGTAACATAAATAATATTATGAGCTGGTTGTCATATTTTTGAAATACGTTAGAATATATTGCGGATTAATTGAAGAAAATATTTACTTATAACAAATGGCATGTAGATAATTAAGAAGTGACGTGAAATCCCCAATATATGAACAAGTGTGTGTGTACGAGGTCGTGCTCTTTGGTCCCGCCGACGGGCGAGCGGACGGGCCGGCTAATCTCCTCGCATGTTGACTCTACTCAATAACTAACTTCAAACATAATTATCTCCGTCGATTTCCCCTAAAATTGGCGATTCCCTCCGAGGGATTCCCGCGATATTGCTTCGACAAATTTCTTGTGCCAACACGGACGCCGCCTTATCGAGATATTATCGAGGGTCATTGTTTGATTATCTCATTATTGGATGATTGATTCCATCAGGCATTCATTAAGACGCCATTTCGTGACCATGCGTTTCCTTGTTATTATATTTACAAATATTTTTTTGGCGAAATCAAATCGTTCTAAGTATACTTGTTTAAGCGGAAACCAATACCAAAGTACTGACAAAATTTATAAAAATTAGTCTAAGTACACGTTATTAAAAAGTTTTTTATTCAAAGTAGAATAATTGTAGGACTGATTTCTCGTGTTTTGTGTACCAAATCCAAACCCCTTCAGGTAGATGTTATCCCTTAATTGAATAATGCACATTTTTCTTACTTTCATTTCTTGTAACGACGTAGTGTTGCAAGTGGTTATAAACTTCGGTAACCGCTTACTATCAGCTTTGCCGTGTGCTTAACTGCCAGTAATATAAAGATATATAAACACTAGTAGTAGTTAGTGAAACTTACTATTACGAGTAAAGGAGGGCAGTGACGGTGTTAGTATTACATCAGAACTGGTACAGGGTTATGTGGTACATTTCCCATAGTCGAATGTCTCCAATATCGTTATCACGTTAACTCCTATTAAGTGGCATTTAGTAATACGTAGACGTGCGTGCATATTGAAGACGGTGCAATTTCACGACACATCGCGCCTTTGCTAGTGGTAATAAATATAAAATATGTGCGCCCCCGTGTCGACAGCCATGCTGCATACTAAGTAGGCCCACAGACTAACTACAAATGATTTTAAAAAACGTCTTCACTCTTCCCCCACCCGACGCCCTCTAACTCGTTTACTGCATTTTATATTCATTATTTTACCGCTACCCACGTTTTTACGACATACTCAATACTCGTATTACGCTATAGTTTGTATGCCGTAATATTATTAGTAGTTAGGGGTTTATTAAAGAAGTTCAAATATTATTAAATGCTCATTTTTCCATTAACTCTTGACATTTACCGTTTAGAGCTACGAAGTAGCACTTGCTACGAACAGCAAATAAAAGTCGGTTGTCAAGTCAAATTGAAAATTTGAAATGCACGTATGTACGTAGCAATTTATTGTCAAGCCCTGTCAAAAAATTGCAATAAAATTAATCAAACATTATGTCATGTTGATTTTCCTCACTTACGTCAACTCGCTCATTGTAATTAATTTGGTAACAGGTGATATGTTGAAATTATCTTTCAATTTGTTTTCTTATAACTGTACTCAAAGTTGTTGAGTGACGGCGTGAACAGTTGACACGCACAAGAGCGTTAGCGGCTCGCGGTTCGTCGTCACCAGTATTAAACAAAATAGCCAAGTTGGTAATCCATCAGTAAATGTCACTCTGGAGAGATCAGGCGGCAAATTTTAATTCTGAATGAAGCTTTTAAGGGCGCGGTTTATTGCGGGGTGAACTTAATGTTTCACGTGACTCGAATACTGAGATATTATTTTAATTTGAGCCCCCTTACTCTGCTATCTGAGGTGTCTCGCACAACCAACTTTACATATTTTTGAGGGAATAAATCTCGTTTGATGAAAAAAGAATTTCTCTGTAAACATCGCCCGGTTAATGGAAATATGTATTTAGTATTCAACGTTGTGAAAATAAGAGTGGGTCGAGTTGAAATACATGCGTCACACGCCCGCTTCGCCTGCCTCAGCCAATGTCGTGTGCAGCGAATAACGTATTTGGGAATACCGATCAAGCATATCAATTCTCAATTTCATCTAACTAACATGAATTTATTCCGCTTAAGTCCCAGCATGCAGCAACATAAAATAAATAACTTTTGACATCTTTAACTTAATGAATGAACCCCGAAAGTTACAAAGCACTCCTAATAAATAACGACACGATACAAATTACATCAACGGCGTAACTTCCCAAATCATTTCCGAGTGTCGGCGCGCCTACATTTTTATGAACAGGGATCCATGAAATCCGTCTAACATAAAAACGAGCGGTGTCCCTTCCCCATCAAATGCAACGAATCAAAAGACTCTGTGCCGAAATTCGCAACAATTTTATTATTCAATTATGGTTCGGTGGCGAGCAATATGCCAGCGTGAAAATGACACCCTTGAGCCTCTCCCTCTGAGCCTCAGATTAAGGTCGACTCGATACTGTATTTTGGATAATAAACATGATGGTTAAGGAGATCACTGTGTGCCGCAAACTTGTTCACAAATTAACCAAAATAAACGCGCAGCTCGTGTTGCGGCGTCTAAATTAAATTTAGATAGTCTCAAACTTTACCACTAAGTTTGTATGCACGTGCACAAAATGTAGACACGACTTGATGCCGACGCAGACATATGTATTTCTGTCGGGTTACATTACTTTAGCATATAAAATTACATGCTAAGTCGAAGTATGAATGAAGGTTGTGGTCATTTTACAAACATATTCCACCATACACTTGTGTCGAAAGCGTATTGGGAAATACGTTTGCTCGTTTCGTAACAGTCGATTGAAAACGTTGGCGTTCAGGATGCCGCAAGGAAATATAGTGGAGAGCGTTCGGGCGTCTTAGTCTGTAGATTGCGATCACCTACTGGCTTGCCGCGTGCTAAGTGGATTGGAGTGGGACCTCATCTGTTCCCCGTCAGCCGAGACGTGGGGTGAGGCGACACCCGCTCCTCCGCGCCCTTGCCGCTTGCGAATTGCGTTAAATAAAGTCAAATTGAGCAATAAAGGCTGGCTCCCCGCAGTAATGCAATAGAACCGCGGTCCAACGCCACCACTCGCACTATACCACTAATTTACTGTGACGTTAAGCAATCGCTAGCTACCTGGTCTTTTACACTTATTTACAAATGTCGTGATTTCCTGTCTTGTATATGAAACTATTCATATATAAAAAAGTGATGAAAATCGCCAAACGATTTGTTACTTTGGTTCACACTTTAAAATACAATTATACTTCTTAAAAAAATGGACAGATCACGGCGGATTTTAAGATTGACGGCTGGTGCGAAAGAACTCTCTAAACTGAAATTGCCTATTTGATACATGTAAGTGATAAAATTGCAAAGCTTATAAGTGAAAACAAAGTTAGCAGTGAGTGACGAGGGTAGTCACAGCCGAGCTGTTATGAAACAACCGTTTTGAGCCAAGAAATCATCGCAGCCATTATACTGGGATAAACTTACCAGGGTTGTCATTCATTATTGTTGGTAATTTTACAACATTTTCTTCAGTTTTTTATTGAAATTATATTTATAGACTTCCAACATTCTTTGCGTCTATAATAAAAATTGTTATTTGTATTTGTAATACAAATTCAAATATGTATTAATTTAAAAACTATTAATCATAGTATGCTCTGTTATATCGACATATGTATATATATATATATATATATATATATATATATAAACAAACTGAAACGTTTGAATGAATTACCTATACCAAATCCACATGTATATTTACATAAATAATGATGCAAGAATATAATAGTAAAACTCGTTTATACAAGTCATAATATAAAATTTGTATGAGACTTATTTTGAATATAACTAACTATACTTATGCGGGCAAAGTAATATTTTTTTGCAGTTTCTGCAATAAGGTACACTAATTATTACAAACTGCAAAGAGCCGTTGTAATAACGTTTTTAATTAAACTCACAACAAAACTCATTTACTATTTTCTTAACACAGCCGCACCATTCTATCTTAGAAAATAAAATGGTTGACAGCCCTTAACAAATAACCCTTGCGCTGCTAGGCCGTTCTTGTTTCGTAGATTCGGGCTCGGTGGTTAGGTTTAAAATTCAATTTATTTCAATTTGTGTGTAATCACGAGGGGGGTAACACAAAAATACGCTCCCGCTTTATATTGCGATGTAACTTGATCGCGTAACGTTGGGTATTGAAATGAGTCTGTTTCACGATGTTGGGGCCACGTAATTACTTAGTGTGGAACAAATCGGCATTTATAGTTCTCTTGTTTTAGTTCTAAAGTACTTTAACTCTTTTCGTTTTTTTACCCCACATAAGAAAAAAAACAACCAAACCGTTTTACTTCAATATTAGAGCAACAATGCTGTGTTTTAGTAAGTTTTTCAATTTACGTTTGGTGAATCAATTGCTAAGTAGTATTTTATAAACGAATGATTACGCTCACACATAAAACTTTTGACTGTTGAAGCTGCTTAAGTAATGGGATTTTAATTCATTTCCTAATTTGTATACAAAATAGTAAACCAAATTGTCAAGTACGATATGCATCATTAGGTGATTAATTCGTCTTTAATGCCTGATTTGCCAAGTTATTGAAATATAGACATTGGTGCCGATGCTATTGTACACTCACTAAACTTAAACCTGACTTAATTTCTTGACATGAAATCAACCTTGTCTTCTTCGTAACAAGGTCTATTTGTTTCTGTCATCTATTTCTCAGCTCCACTAAATTTCACTAAAACCTGTCAAAGTATATTCAACTTTATTTAAACGCAGCGAGAGTCCCCATTTATTCAAAAGCCGTATAAAAACTTGTTCAAAACGAACTAAGATGACGTTATTTTAATCAACACCTAAGAAGACGCTTACTAAAAACACAGAGCAAAAGAGATGGCATTCAACGGATAGTGGGTCTCGCTACGTGATATTAAAGTTTATTTAAGCGTGTCAGACTTTAGTCGACAAATTATAATATAAGTCTGTGTACTTTCTCAAAGTAGTATATTAGTATGTATATTACGTACGTTCAATTTATCACTACATATTATAAAACTAACTCCTCCGCCGCATCTTTCTGTCTGTCTGCCTGATCGCGATAAACTGAAAAACTACTGACCGGATTTTCATACGGTTTTCACTAATAGACAGAATAATTCATGAGGAAGGTTTAGGTGTAAAATTTGTTAAGATTTTGTGTAAGTTTATTGAAATATGTTGATGATCGTTGAAGATGCCTCTGCTACCCGTGCGAAGCCGGGGCGGGTTGCTAGTAAAATATAAATTATTCAAAAACAGTAATCAGCATGCAATTATTTGTAACGAAACATTGTGTTTCGCTTTAAAGAAGAACAATCTAAACATTGTTTTGGGCAGCAAGACCAATGAATAATTATAATTAGTAATACCATATAATACTGTTGAATAGTTTGACTTTCATTGTATCGCCTATCTTCGACAAATGAAATATCGCGATCGGATAAATGAATTAAAATTGAAGATACCCGATAAGTAATTTAGGCGGCGCGTCACTTGACACAACACAACGATCAAATAGCTGCATTTACTCCGTGTTGTCTTTTTAAAAGCTTTTTTAATATTCCTGAACCGTCTTTGCCTCCTTTGCCTGTTCTATTGCAATTTCGTCTTGTTTTAAAACGGGCAAATTAAGCTTTTTTTGTTTATACAAGTTGAGAGCAGTTGGAGCGTGGGTAATCTCTTTTACGTTTGTTGGATTTGAGACTGTATTCTTCTTTTTCATTCGTTTCGTCAACTGTACTATTTGTCCACGTTATTCGCTTGTTTTGCGCCTCAGACGGGAATTCCTCACGGACGGGTGCTCGCTCAGTATGCGTGTAAATTTTTAAGCTTAGTATTCTTATTTTTCTCTCTTTTTATTGCGTCCGCTTCTTTATTCAAATACTTGGTATTTGCAATTGTCTGTTTGCTGCATCTTGCCATAAATCGCTTTGATAGAACTTTGTTGTTTTCACATTTCGCTTAGTTTTTCAGTTTTTTTTATGGTTTATTAACATTGCTTTTCCTTTGAATGGATCCTTCTGTACAGTAAAGTTGAGACTTAAATATGTGCTTTATAATTACAAATATTATTATGAATGTTGTAATTACATTCTTGATCAAATATGCACCTATCAAAGTGTTAGTAGTATCATCTTACCAAATCACACGCTCTCAATTATAAGTACAATGCTGGCAAATGAGACTGTTTCAGAATAATTATACAATTACTGGATGCCAGCCATTCACGTACTAATTATTCATGTCAATGCTACCACGCTTACTAATAACCGCTTTATTCTCTCATTTAATTCATGAGCTCACAACCCAGTATTAACATGACAAGGGAACCTAACAAGGCATCTTTGAGCGACAAATAACACAAATTCTGTTATTAGTAAAACCTTGTTAGTCAAAATATAATTCATTCTGAGCTACCATGAATTTATTCTCACGCAATACGTGACAACTTATAGTTTTTCCCACAAAAATAGGTTTTATCTACATCATGCTAATAATTGAGACAGATTTGATATGGGACCAACCGGGTAGTAGCTATGTTACTGTCGTTTTAAACAAAAGGGTGTGGAAACATACAAATTTCAAACTGCGGTAGAGTCTAAAAGAACTCGCCCGAAGCTACTTGAATTAGCCGGTGATAAAAACAACTGAATATAATTCATAAAAGTGAGCGAAATAAAAGTTCACAATAGCAAAGACAAACGCGGGCCCCGGGCAGACGCTCCAAATTATCTTTTTGCCCGGGAACGTCTTCGCTCTTTAAGAATTCTCTTTTAAATTGTGTTTCGGTTTTGGTCTTTTTATGGAGTGCGCTGTCCTTTGGCCGGTCGCAGCGTTCTGCATTAATAACGTGGTTTAATATTTGTAGTGTATGTATGTACGTCAACTCTCTTTGGTGACGGCACAAAATCCCGAATTTGTCGGCTCATATTTTATTTGTTTTTTAGACTCACGGACTCTGCGACCACTGCGCTGTGATCTGGTGACTTCCGATCATTATTCAATTTGAATTTTGATTATTTTAGGGTATTGATACAGAAGGACTCTTTAATTTGAGTGAAACTTATTTGTTCTATTTTTTAAATGATTGCAAAAATGAGGAGGTTCTTAATTAAACTGTGTGTGTTAGAGCAATTGTCGTACAAATAGTTATACGAATTAGATCAATAAATGCCAATAACAAGCTTTCACCATTGCTCTTCACCACTTGTAAACAGATTTTAATAATTCTTAAAAAGTTTGTCAATTCTAATTAATTCTATACATTAAGGATGGCAAAATAGCTTATGAACATTTCAAGTGACATGACTTAGGTGTATTGAAGTGGTTGTACTTTTTCTTTCTATTGAATTGGTTGTCACACTAATAAAAATAAACAAAAGTCTGTTCATGTAGTAAGTGATGTGTATAACTGTATCGTTGTTCAACCCTTGAATGGGGGACGATGCGGGTGGGTAGTGGGAGTTGTATCGCGTCTTATCAAATGCAAACACTCGCGGCTCGTTTCGGTCATTGGGCGCTAACACGACTCGCTATTATTTTTATTTTCTCGCTTAGATACAATGTTTTGGATTAAATCGACGTTTCTTACGCTTCTTTGGTTTGTAACGGTGATATTGAACGGTTTTATAGAGAAGGGTAAGCGAGGGTTGTGAGAGCTTTTACTTGAATGTGTTCCATAAAAGTACAATGGCGATAAGAGTTCTTACACCTATTGCAGACTGTAAAACTGGTCTAAGTTAAGCTAGTACAACAGTTAGGTCATCTCTAAAATGTAGACCTGATACTGATTTACGATAAAACTGTAAACCTTTGACTGGCCTGTTGGTCTAGTGGTTAGTGACCCTGACTGAGCCAGAGGTCGTGGGTTCGATTCCCATCTGAGTCTGGGTGTTCTTTGTGTCCGTTGTTTGTATGTTTGTAAAGTCCCCCGCGACACAGGAGTAATTCCTAATGCGGGGAGTTGTCTTTTCAAAAAAAAAAAAGAAAAAAAGAAAGAAAGATACGAACTTACTAATTTAAAAGGCACGACAACGCACTTATTAGATATTCATGCGGTTGATTATTGGGTGGAATGCGACCCCACATTACATTACAAATCTGAACTACTACTGCTTTTTGAAATTAAAATACATTACCTTTTGGAGGTGACAAAACATTTAAACACACACATACTAAAGCTGTCTGTATTGTTTCAGATCACAGGTTAAAATGATGGGTTAGACTTTCATAGGGATATAGACAGACTGAGAGAGATACTCTCACATTAACCCTTATCTGTGTTTTAATTTAGAGAATAAGCCATGTCCGTTCTAAAATATCCATTTTATTCAATAGTAACTCAAAAATATCCAAATCCGTAGAAAAAATACCGAACCACACACAAACACAATTACACACATGAAAATTTATAAAAGTAGGAACTATTTCGATAAAGTTTAAAAATGTGCTTTACCAAGTATGAAATGCTTGCAATAATAAGTAAATTTACAACAAATTTCGTGAGATAATTTATATGGCAGTATCCCTAACGACTGCACCGGCACGTGGCATAAAATAAAACATCACATTTTAAACTTATAAATACTAATAACACTAATAAAGGTGCTATATCGGGTACAATATGAGATGGGTCGTAACATAACATGGTGTAGGCCACATACTACGGAGCCCGTAAAAAAGTAATAAAATCCAAATAAATCTGCACCCTCCCCCTGCTTCCCTATGTCGCTGCTTCTATTATTATTATGAACATCAAAATATTACTTCGCGGGTTTCTTCCAGACGAGCGAGATAAGTTTCGAGTGTATTTTTATCAAAAATAATGATAGTGAGGGAAGTTTGGATGTATTTGCTTTATTGCGGAAAGATTGTATCGTGGTAAAAGTGTTTTAAATTATGGAACGCAATTCTATTCTCTTTTTACTGGCATAATATGTTTAAAGAAGTCTCTAACGAATTCTTGTATTTAGATTTGTTTTAATAATAAAATGTTAAATAAGGAGACCTCAACTTTATTTTAGGATGGTACCCACTAAATCATTCCAAAAATGTAATTAAGAACTATTTTTTTAATACAAAAGATCACTGAGCTACCTCTGATTTTAGATATTTTACCTAGAGATGGGCAGTCTTCCCCGACAGCATCAGCTCATGCAGATATTTTTATTAAGGTTTTGTTCCTCGTTGCCCTGCACATTTACCATTTCTCTTCGTTGTCGTGGTGAAATCGTCTGCCAATTTGGCGTTCTTTTTAGGGTTCCGTTCCTCAAAAAGTAAAAAAAAGGAACCCTTATAGGATCACTTTGACGTCCGTCTGTCTGTCTGTCAAGACCTTTTTCTCAGGAATGCCATATACATAAGTCTGCAGTCCCTTGAAGCTGTAAAAAGACCAAGCTTCTAAGTCAATGCAATCATAAGATATGGCCACATAAGCCTTATATTTGACGATATTTGAACATTTCGCAGGTAAATCAAAACCTATAGGGTATTTCCCATTGATGTACAATCATGAAATTTTGGTAAAAAAAAAATTAACACAAGTAAAGGAAAAATCCGAAATTTGTTATTTTGTTGTTATGTCTGTCTGTCTGTGTGTCTGTCAAGGCCCTTTTTCTCTGGAACCCGTGAAGGCAACAAGTTAAAATTAATATCAAATACTTATGTTAGCGGTCCCTTGAAGCTGTAAATCGAGCTTCTAAGTCAACGCAATCACGTAATTCCACAGATTAATTTCCAAACTGCCCCAAAATGGTATTTCGCATATAAAGGTGTTATCACAAATACCGCGTTAAACTTAGTTATTCATTTTTCACAACACATCAAAATATGTATTACTATGTGCTATGTTTCAGGTGAAATTCAAAACAGCACAGCCCTAAAATATCGATCAAACCAAAATTAAATGAAACATCCTTTCAATACATAAAATATGCCGTTCAAAGGCTTTAACGGCAGGTAAGGCAGTAAACTAAACGAATGTTAGTCTCCGGGGCGACGGTCTATTTAAATTTGTTCATAAATAGATAATAAAGGGAGGCAGAAGGAGTTTGCCCGTGGTTTACTAAACTGCTTTATTCGATAAAGATTGCGGAGCGGAAGCCGTGTCGGTGAAGTTTGCAGCCATGAGTGAGCGTAGTGCGACTTCTCTGCTTTAAGTTGTCGAATTTAATATCATAATGTTCAAGTTAAATTGTCCTTTTTTGTTCAAAGTTGGTAGCCGTAAGTAGTTTTTTATTTGGTTTTGTTTGTAGCGAGCCCGACCGTAAATATAAAAGCTTTATAAGATTGAAAGGCCTGGTGCGAGGGAGCCGGTTCTTATTGTGGAAACTGCCTCATTTTATGAATCCTGATTTTTTATATATTATCCAAGTCAAAAAACAAACCACGGCCAGCCGTGAGCTTATTTTTTTTTTGCTGTTTTTACTGATACTAAGCGGTTACCGTCAGTAATATCGATGACGAATTACCAAAACTACTACAGTGGGGTTGCTTATTATATAAGTAAGTATATTAAAATACTACTTGCAGCGCAAAAAATAAAAATAGTATTTTACTAAAATGTTATTTTATTTAAATATCTGTCATTGAACATGAGATGGAATTAGGAAACAATAATATCAGACACGTTGGTGATTAATTAACGTTGGTGCGACTCGTTAACAGTCAATTAAACTTTCAAATACAACAGTATAATTATTCAATGTTCAATAACTGGAAGGATCAACCAATAGTAACTATTAAGTAATCACCGCATGGGATCAATTTTGTTCATTATTAAGGTTAAAACTTTTAATACACTTGATTAAATTTTGATTGAGACCAAATTCTAATAAAATGAAAATTCGTATCCGGTTTAAACTATTATGTATTACAAATAGTAGCTTGAGTAATCACCACATCACAAAGGTTAAGGGTTTTAATACACTCGACTTGATTGAGATCAAACTTAAATAACTTAACTAAAATTGGTATCCGCTGTAAAGTAAATTAACTAAATATTAGTACTGTATGCGTAGCGTCAAATTAATAAACCCTTATGGACAAAATTAAATAAAGGTTCTACTAAAGTTAATGAACACTATTAAGTTAGTAAATAAGTATACACAGCAAAACGTTTTTGTTTATAGTATAGGGGGCAAACTAGCAGACGGGTCACCTGATGTTAAATGAATACCGCCGCCCTGCAACTCAAGAGTTATAAGGGTCTTGCCGGCCTTTAAGGTGGGAGTAAGGGAATGGCGGTAGAGGGGGGGGAGGGAAAAGTTAGGGCCTCTGCTAACCTCATTCACTCGGCGAAAAGCAGGTTTACTGTGAGGCCGTGGTATCACTTCGGTCAAGCCGACCCATACGTGCCGAAGCATGGCTGTCCCACGAACGATTACCGTTGATTGCACTCCTATTATGAGTTTACTACGTAGATAGGTTTACTTTAAACGAATTAAAATATTATACCTAACTAGCTAAAAATATCTAGTAGCTAAAAGATAACTTAATAATTTTTTTGTTTGACAGATGTATTTTTCAAAACCTTCTAAATAAAATAAAATTACATATGAGTGTTAACAAAATTCCAATCTGTTCTAATACAAACTGATTTCACATATATTATTATTATAATAAATGAATATACCACTAGTTATGAATTAAAAAATAAACTGACGAAGAATGAGACCGTTTAAACCTAAGCAAGAGAACAAGGCTCGTCAAGCAGATGTTCACTCCAGTAACTAATCGAGTTCGTACACTAAAACAAATTGCTTTCCAACTTTTGTCGTCTTGGCTCCCAAATCCGGCAGAGGATTAAATTTGTAATTCATTATGAAACACAAAAAATGTCGTAAAATGAAATTGTATCACAAAAAAGTGAGATTTAATTCATTTAAGTGGTCGTATCCAAGGGGCGGGCTTAGTATGTTTTTGTGATAAATTCTAGGCCCCATCGGCCGCAGTATTGTGTTACGGCAGGTCTGAGGTACACAATTTTATTTTCCGCTTTTTGGGTAATCAATAGGGGAGACTCGACGCCCCTAAACAACCGAAACGAATATCGGTAACCTATGGAGACGTGTTTAACTTATATTTTTTAATTATATGTATATATTTTATAAGTTGGAAACTAATAACACATACAAGTGAAAAAGGAATGTGTATGGTACGGTGGTAGGGCACAGTAGATATCTGTTCGAATTAGAGCCGACCGGTTTTAGAACTACCTTCACCCTCCACTACTACTATTAGTGTAGTACCTAATTACTGCTATACCTATACTGACTGGCAACACGCAAGTGACAATCACTGGTGTAAGGACTGTTTATAGGCAGCGGTAACGAGTTACAGTCGAGCAGTCCGTGCGCTTATTTACCCATATAAGTAATAAACTGTCATTGTTGCTCTGAATGGTCCCAAAATAAGTGTAGGATGTTCTATGAATTATCTTATCTGGTCAGGGAATTTTTATTATCACCCTAATGTAAAAGCACTTTCGTCTCGATTATTCTTTTGTTTTGTTTGAGAACTTTTGGGGTATAAAAAGTATTATAGTTAATTGACATAAATGGAACCATTTTCTTAGACGGACCGTGTTTAGCTCGCAGGACCGTTTCCCATATTGCCTTTCGAAATAAACACCTTCAGAATGAAATATATTTAGATACATCATTGTAGTTTATAATAGAATAGAATTTACAATATTTATTCTTTTAAAGGTATTGGGTATTATTTTAATATAAAATTCATGTGCGACTCCACGTATTTCGCTGTAGCGATAGTGAAATCTAATATTCATTCCAATGATAGGTAGGTATTTATATTGAGTAAGAGCTCTTGCTAGCATCCAAGAAAATCGGACCAATTTTAATCTTGGTGGCATTTTTATATTTTTCAGTAGGTACTTCCTCCCAAAATTATGTTTGGATTTTACTTTCACCTTTATTTTAAAGTGGTGATATAATAGTGCTTCGTTTGATTGTGCTTTTATAAATTAACTGTTGTTTATTCTCATACCTCACAAAATAAAATATTGAGGAAGCATAATTAACATTTAGAGGCGATCCATTGTAGTGTTTCTGAGAAAAGAATACAACTTGAAAACACTTTCCTAACTTGTTACTTGTGATAAGGTTAAATTGGAGCTCAAAATGCATTATTTCGTATCCGAAGAACATGACATGAAATGAAATATGGATTTTAAGGGTTGAAGGGAAACTGATGAAGTCGTGATCTAAATGCAAGACAATTTGGTTATTATTTCCAAGAAAAATAGCGTATTTTTGATTTTCTACAAATTCTCCAAAATGCTTATATTAAGACCCAATAAAGAAGATGCAATACAGAATTAATGCAGTTTCGACATCCCGATAGGTTAAAAAAAAAGATCTGGTGCTCTCGTTTCAATGAGATAATAGCTGTTAAATGTTAGTGAATAAACTAATTCATTCTACGCTGTATCAAGGTAAAGGGTACCAATTACTTGTAAAATATATTCTAATCACTGTTTTAATCGTACCTACTCCACGCCAAGTTCTGTTGAATTAAAAATAACACTGCCAGAATTAAAGAAAAATACGGTACGTCATCTCTTTATGTTCCCTTGTGGATTGTAAATAGAAAATCATGACGTTGTGTTACAGTGGCACTCGGGGATACTAATCTTTTATTGTTTTTGGTATTTTTATAACAAACGAAAGACTCGTCGCGTCGCTTTAACGATTCGTCTTATCTTTAAATAAAAGTTATGTAAAGAACGATTCGTGTTTGTTTTTCTTTTTATTAAAAACTAGCAACGCCTCGCGGTTTCACCCGTGGGAACGTCGGGATAAAAAGTAGCCTATGCGTTAATCCAGGTCTCCAGCTATCTACTTACCAAGTTTCATCGTAATCGGTCCAGTACTTTTTGAGCCCATTCGTTACAAACATACTTACATACAAATATTTCCTCTTTATAATATCATATAGTATAGATTAATCTACTCCCACGTAGTGTGCAGTCTTTAAGTCACATCATGGACACCAGTATTTGTGATATACCTGCACATAAAATATTTGTGCCGCATAAGTAAAATTTTAAAATCGGTCAAAATTTAGTTTTTAGATGGATATTAAAAATGCAATATGGTAGGTACGGTGTGACGGCGTATACTATTTGAGAATCTCGTGTTAAAAGAGTTACGGTGTCGAGCTTCGAGTTGTAAAGTAATTATTTCTTTGTCTAAGTTATTTGTGTTGCCCGGTCATCGGCCACTAATTAACAGTGACCTTTTCATATTACTCACAACTTTATTCTCTTATAAACTCAAGAATGTCGATGGAGGTTGGTGTTACCCCAGTGTTGATTAACAAATCTTGCTACGGTTACCGGGAGGAAAAGTATTTTGTAGGTTCTACTCAACTGTAGCTCTGTAATAACCTCGGTAAACAACTGTATATGTATAAATCATAACCAATATCAAAATCGTTACCTATAACTTGACTTTGCCGCAGTTTCGATGGCAATCGAGCGCCACAAGTAATCGTTTGGCCGCAGACAACGGAAACGTCTCGAGTGGATGATTGAGCCGGAAAATAGGTCCCTGCCTCCCATGTTGAACGCTCAACGCACTCTATTGCACTTAGAGGGTTACTATTCTAAGAAACTTTGAACGAATTGATTTATTTTTGGTTTTATTTGAGTGTTTACACAGCCGTATCTGGTGAGGTAGAATTCTTCGCGTATTTACGTACCTACGTATACGGGAAAATATTAAAATAAACTTCTTTCTAACCTCGTAATCTTTGACTTTCCGAAGTTTATTTTTGGAATGCAGACTTTGGTTTTATATAACGAATTGAATTCAAAATGGTCCAACATCAGATCAGATCAGGTCATATAATATTTTTTGTGTTACACAAAGATAGTACATGCAAGGAAACTGCTTGGCTGTTGGTAAATAGCTTGATTGTTGCTTGTATTAGAGCCGCTAAACTGATCTAGTACTTCCTTCCTTTAGAGGACGATAGATACATAGCACTTCTACGTAGTGCTCTTGATTTCTGATGGTTAGACGGTTATAAGGATTCCTAGGTATAGGTTATCACCTATACCTAGGAATCCTTATAACCTATCGGGTTAATCGACAAAAGACGCTCATAGTGTTTCGGGTGTTTATAGGCACCGGAGTGTCAACGTAATTTTGTAAAAAACTTACCGACTAAGAGATACCTACAACTAAAAACTCATTCACTATCTTAAGTAAAAAAAAAATCTTTAAAAATAGTTTTTCCAGCGACGTTCAATGTACTCTTAATGTGATGTTAGGTATATATAAAGAAAACAACCAAGGTGTAGTTGCAGACCATTAAATAATAAAAAACCGGACGGTTCCGTAAGCAAACAAATTTGTATGTATGTAGTAGATAGTTTTCCGAACCACAAACTTAATTTTGCGGTTCTAAAAATACTCTTCCATACATCGATGTACAACAAAATCAATTTTCCAACCGCAAAATAAAAGTTTGTGATCACAAAAACCATTTTTTTATGTGATAGATATAACAAAACATTAACGACTATCAGATTTTTTCCTTTACTTGTGATGTGAGACCTTGCTTCTTACCAAATTTCATGATTCTCGGTCAATGGGAACTACCCTATAGGTTTTGATGTACCTGCGAAATGTTCAAATTTAGTCAAATCTAAGGCTCAAATGGCTCTATATAAGCTATAAGGGAGTGCCTTCTTAACAAACTTCTTTTTTTTTTTAAAGACAACTCGTAATAATTTTTAGATTTATTATTCAAATTTCACATCCGTCCGTGTTCGAAATTTATTTAAAAAGGGGTACAAAGAATTCTTTCACGTATTAATATATAGATAGCTTATTGTGAAGAGTCCAATCTAATATTTTAAGTAAATAGGTCTCATGGATGTGAGCCTCAGCGAATTACTGCTAAAATCTGAGACTGGAGAAGCATATTCAACTTAGAAAAGTCCACGGTTGAACATCACTGTTATGAAAGTGTTGTGTTTTCGCTTCTCGCCAGGAGGCTCGTCAGAGTTCCATGGGAGTTTTGTTTCCAAATATTCGGGTACATTGTAGACATGTGAGAGGACCGTTAGTGAAATTGAGGTTGATTGCCACATGTGGTCGGGCTTTCAACCTCGAATTCCTTGATCCTACTCCTTGCTGTAGTTCTCCATTTAGTAAGTACCAGCAACCCTCCCCGCCTTGGCACGGGTAGCAGAGACATCTTCAAGAACATATTTTAACCAATTTACACAAAACCTTAACAAATTATACACCTAAACCTTCCTCATGAATCGCTCTATCTATTGGTGAAAACCGCATGAAAATGCGTTCAGTAGTGTTTGAGTTTATCGCGAACAGACAGACGCGGCGAGGGACTTTGTTTTATAATATGTATATGGTTGGTATAAACTAGTTAAGGTCTAGAATTGCTTCTAATTGGGAGACAGGATTATTAACAAACATGAGCACATTAATAAACATTATACTAACTTAGCTTAGCAGAACATTAAATGCCTTCCCAATTCAAAGAGACTAAATAGATAAACCAGACCATTCTTTTAATCTAAAACCTAAATAGCTCGTTCATTAAAACATAAAAATGTCAACTCAGTGTAGGTAATTAATTCAACGGAAAAGCAGTAATCGACTAATGTGTTGACGCGACCCATAAACTGTTGCCGAAGACCACCGAGAATAGCCGACTATTCCCGAATAGTGTACATGATCACATTAGTAAAGTGGTGTCCACCAATTCACACATTGTTAAAGCAATACGTGTTTATTGTGAACCATATAAGGTGTAAATTACAGTGTGATGACCCCACTAATGAATGGACTAGTATGATAAATGGAGGGCGCGGTCGCGAATCGAACTGTAAGTGGATTAGCCACGAACCGTCTTTGGACTGTTTGACTAATTTCGTGATTCTTTTTTTATATTTGAATAATGAATGTTTTGTGTATGACATGGCTGAAAAATTTCACTTTTATAATAACAATTTTCAATCTGGTTTTTTTTTTGTTTTTCGTTGAAAGAGGAGCTTGTGTCATTTTCCTAGTTCAATTCAGACGAAGACACGATGACGTTCACAGTCTTTTCAATAAGCCTATAGTTCTGACCATTTATTATATGACGTTAATACAACTCATCTACCTATGTTAGCAAAAAAACTATTTTAAACACTACTCTAACACTAACACCTTAAAATAGGTGCTTGAGGACAAAAAGTTTATTCTCCTCAATTATTCTCCCCAGAGCACATAAGGCTCTCCGTATCAGTCCCCATTGGCAGATTTAGAATAGAAGTTTCTCAATGAGACTAAAACCTAAGTCACGTAAACTTTGGATCTCAAATCTACATCAACAAAAAACACGGTGGAAAATACTCTCATGAAATACCGTTAACATTTGCTTTACACAAAGGTTTCTGATTCCATATCTTTCATCGGGAATAAGACCTAAAGAACCATTATACTTAAGTCTGCAAACAATATTAAAGATATATAGTTTTAATAAAAGTGTTCGTGCGGTGTCCGAAGCGGGCGGTTGTCGGCGCGCCCGCTCATACTGCGAGCATACATTTAAGTGCTAATTTAATTAATTGTTCCATTTCCCCATATAACCTAGCAGACACGCACCTCGTGTACCCCACACTTTGCACCCACCTGCAGCCAACACCTATATTTTAAAATATTAACTGCAAAATTTTGATACCTTGACCCTGCGGAGTGCTGGTTTTAGAATGCGCAGTCGGCCTTATAGGCATTATGAAGATTCGCCGTGGTATAGTACTATGAAAGGCTACTGGGATAACTCATGACATAGTTAAGTTAGAAATTTTACCCTAACAATGGCCAGTAAAACAAGAAGAACAAAGTAGTTGAAGTTTGACCACTTCTTAAAGACTTTTAATATGGGAACAACATGACGCTACCTAATCCTGACTTAGTAACAAAATGTATAAAGTAAAATAACGAGAATGTTATGATATGAGGAATACACGCGACAAAATGTACTTCTTTCTTCTCATATATAAGACTAGCAGCGCCCCGCGGTTTCACCGCGTAAGTCCCGATCTCGTCGGAATATCGGAATAAAAGGTAGCCTATATGTTAATCCAGGTCTCTAGCTATGTACATACCAAGTGATAATAATAATAATAACTCCACACATCCCACACACGGCCGTCTGATCCCAAACTAGGCAGAGCCTTTACTATGGTAACCGGACTGCTGATAAACATACTTATATATTTCTAAATACATACATATTATAGATAAATTGCACCCAGACACAGAACAAATTATCGTACTCATCACACAATTATTTGTCCTGGATGGGAATCGAACCCGCGACCTCTGGCTTAGCAGTCAGGGTCACTAACCACTAGACCAACAGGCCAGTCGAGTTTCATCACAATCGGTTCTGTAGTTTTGGCATGAAAGAGTAACAAACATCCATCCAAGTTTTCACATTTATAATATAAGTGGGAAGTGGGATAAATTAGACATATTCATGATAATTATTATTGGCCTGTTGGTCTAGTGGTTAGTGACCCTGACTGCTGAGCTAGAGGTCGTGGGTTCGATTCCCATCTGAGTCTGGGTGTTCTTTGTGTCCGTTGTTTGTAAAGTCCCCCGCGACACAGGAGTAATTTCCTAATGCGGGAGTTGTCTTTTAAAAAGAAAAAGAAAAACAAATATGGGTTCAGTAAAGTACAAAAAAGACTATCCAATTATTAACTTTCTTCATCAATTCAGCGTAGTACCCTAGATCTTGACACACCGCAATTTCAAGAGAAAAATTACAAAACTATTTTTTAGGTCATTTCTGTACAAATCATATTTATTGTGTTCAATACACATTACCCGGAGTATTCTAAGGACAATACAAACTAATTTATACGTATCTACCTACAAAATAATATTGAAGAATTATAATGAATGTCACCTGTGCCTCTTATCCCTATTTTCGTTAAACAACTTTCCCAATTTAACTTTATTTGTAGCAAAGCAATACGAGGGACTTAAATAACTTTTTGCGAGTACTTTATCGAGTACCTTAAATATCGTGTAGGAAATGAAAAAAACCAAGATAACTGATTACATAAGAATGCTATCGAGATCGAGTGGAGAGCGAGGGGTGAGCACGACAGAGGGAAGGGGGGGGGGGGGGGGTATGACAAGAGGCGTCGTGAAAAGAGATTCGCCTCCGGCCGGATTATTGAATTATCAACAAAACATCGTACGCCTGAGAGAGTACGCGCCTGTAATTACTTTCTACTCTCTTTGCCGTATCATCTCAAAATCCAATGAGATTTGATGTGTAATCGATCGGGGCTTAATTGAGGACGCTTCGATTTGTTTGTACTACAAATAAAAAGCTTGAATGGGGATATTTACACACGCAATGAAAATAGAGGTATTAAAAACAGACAAGAACCTTAAACGGTTCGCTCGCAGACGACCGGCGGGATTTTCCGGGGAGTGTTTTTAAGCGATCCTCGCCGGAGCGCACGATCCGATATACGTTCGGCAAATTAAAAGCAGGCGATGCGTGCGGGCATTGTGAAGGAGGCCCGCGTTTTATTGTTACCGATTTGTCTGCACGGAAAAACACAAATGGCGCGGAGCCGAGTTAAGCTCTCTGTTAATAGAACATGTCGATGTAAACGATAGCCACCGCGGTCGTTTGGTCAGGGTACTCACCGCAACATCTCTAAGCGCAAGAACCTTACAGTTTGGGTAAAAAATACGGACCAAAATGTAGGAGTTGGAATTCATATGGGCTAATGCCTATTATTACCCAAATTCGTTCTAATTTCGGATGATCCCAGTTTTAATCCAATTGGTTTACTAGCGTGACATTCAAAAATGTAAGTTTATCATTAAACGTTGGTTATCAATCTAAATTATATTTTCTTAAAGCCGATTTGACTGAGCTTTCAACATAATCAATTTCCTCCAAAATAGTAATACCACAGATAAAATAATAGTTACGTAACACAAAAATAAGGAGCAAGGTTATTTAAACATTATGATGGTATCTTTAGTCCTTATTTTATCCTTAAAATAAACTTGTATCAATTAACTCTATCAGTAACGTGATAAAAAAGAACAACCTTTGCAGTTTTTTTTTCAATAGGCCCCGTAGACCAATGTATTGCATTGCAAATTCAGAAAATAATATGATGTTTTGCCATGGCCATGTAGTATTTCAAATTTTACAATATTTTTTAAGATTCATTTTCAGGAAGTTTAGAAGGTATACGAAAACTATTTCAGATAAATAATAATATTATGCCGTTATTTTATATTACTCAATTGCCGTTACTCAAAACTTTAGAGTATTCACTGCACTTTCCCGCTTATTTCGGAACAAAACAAACGGCCCCAACTATGCAGGCAACGAATTCCACTATATCAGAACACCAGGTTTTGTGAATATCGTATTTTATGCTTGCGGAAAGCAAGCTGAAAAACAAATAAATAAATTGTAGAACCTTTGTTAAAATGGAAATAAAGGTCCACCAAAAATATTTTTGTTAGCCTTTGACTGTGGTTTAGAGCAAACATTTCAGTTCATTTATGTAAATTTGACTGAATATTTTACGTAATAAAATATTAATTTGATGCGTTCTTCTTACAAGCTTATTAATGGAAATATTACGTAAGAATCTACCCTAAGCTCTTTTTACTCATATCGCACTTCATATTAAGAAAAAAAAGCAATGGATTTACGAAACGAGAAACGAGCGGTACATTTGTACGACTACAGAAATCAGGTAACAAGGTAACATGACTTCACTTTTACACGCTAAAATATTTAAACGGAGAAGTTGGCATTGTTGTGTGCGGGGGATAAGGTCGGTGCGGGGGGTCGCTCGCGTGAGAAATAGCTCCAAATATCTAGCGACTATCCGAGGGATTCCTGCCCCTATTTCCACGGGATCGCGTCAAAATGACAACAGATTTAGGGAAAGCGTCAAGCGAGGTGTGAAATGTATCCGAGCGCGTTCCGCCTTATATGACATTCTTCACATCTTCTATAAATGTAAGCGACGAGCCGATTTCCTAATCTTGCCTTTTATTAAAAAGTTGTCGAGTTAAGAGCGCCGCGGCGCTTTCTTGACACGTGTGAGTTTTTACGTACCTTATATTTTCTTTTGCTTACCGTGAAGTAAAAAATATTTATTAGAATGTATAGGCCCACTTAAAGTGTAGTCGACAATATGTCCTCGTAAAATGTATTCAGTGTGAAACGGGGCTGCAAAATCGCTGAAGATTTGCATTCATTCATTCTTCCGCTTGTCGAAAGCTTGACGTTTGTTTGAATATGTGATTTCGTTTCCGCAAATAGAGATTTGTGTTTCCACACAATATGCTAGGTCTTTTGCTTTTTATTGAATGGCAGTGGGATCAGTGAAATAACTAACAAATAGATTTTCTTTTACTAATGAGTTCTTAGTCTTTATTACTTTTACCTTTTTTATGCGACTTTATTGGATTATGGCGCTTATATACATATAGTCTTTTGAAAACAAGGAGATACACAGAAACAAATTATTATTTCACAATAATAGACTATTATTTTATATGAGATAACTTAAGGCATAAATATAACACAATTAAAATGTGCACAATGAAGATTGAATGCATGATGAAAAAAAGAAAAGAGAAAGAAAGATGTCTCGCTCGAGGCTCCTACTTGCATAGTCAATATGATTTATCAATGGTTAATAAATACACCTTTTTAATTTATTTCAATATCTGAACATACAAAGCTATGTTTGCATATCTTCTTGTCGTCCTGGGTTTGGTTCTCAGTCAAAGGACGGTATCCGGAGGCCCTCCCCCCTCCTTCTCCCCTACCCCAACTCCCACCTTAAAGGCCGGAAACGCACTTGGAACTCTCGAGTTGCAGGTGTACATGGGCGGCGGTAGTCACTTAACATCAGGTGACCCGTCTGTTAGGTTGCCCCGCATCCCAAAAAAAGAAGAACTTGGAATATACACTATTAACATTTAGGTGAAACCTTCCACCTAAAATAATTATGTTAGGAGTAGGTTTACTTTGTGGTTCGAACTCGCAACCTCTCCCTCCCAAGCTGTTACGCTAAAGTATCTTTAACCACAAATTACATTTACACCCTGTCACGACTAGCTCATAAAATCACCCACTCAACAAAATTCTTCAAGATATCGGCTATTGATAAAGTCGAGGGTACACGCAGGGTGTAATGAACACCGTCGCGCGACACTTGTAATTAGCTTTGTAACAGAAACCCGGCGAGCCCGATCGCACGGAACCCTAATTGAAAATTAGCAATTCTATTGTTTCTTCAAACTGTCCGCTAATAAAGTTATTTCTTTAAGCTGGATCAGGAATTTATTGGATTTTTAGATCAAATTTAAAGGGTTTTTTGAAAGGTTGCTGATTTTCAGGAAGTCAGAAATGGCTTACTAACGAAATTTATACCTGTCGTCATTAATCGAACACAATTTGTTTTTTGTAATGTTTGTTGAAACAGTGATATTTTAAGTGGTGTAACCATTCGTTTCTCACGTCGAAGGTTCAGGTTTGATCTCCTGTCACTTTTGCATAGTTAATATGTGTGTTAGAAATTAATTATGACTTGTGAACTTTAAAAAAAAATAACATCTTAACGTAACGTGAGAGTAGCCATATTGTTATTGACAATATTTATAGACAGTGCTGTTATCTCTTTTGCTAACAGTATAGGTACTGTAGAATACTACACTAAGTTTAAAGATATATTATAATGTAAAATTATATTTTTGGTTAAGATGGCAAGGGCTAGTTAACTTGGTGTTTATTTTTTACCTAAACTTAATTACATATAGAGAACAATAAAGTACATTGAATAAAAAAACTTAAAAGACGAAAACAAATTAAAATGTCTTAAGCAGCATTAGTTTTATAAGTTACTGTAGCTTCTGCTAAATGTATTTATTATATAGACACTTCAATTATAAGTTACTATAGCTTCTGCTAAATGTATTTATTATATAGACACTTCAATTATAAGTTACTGTAGCTTCTGCTAAATGTATTTATTATATAGACACTTCAATTATAAGTTACTGTAGCTTCTGCTAAATGTATTTATTATATAGACACTTCAATTATAAGTTACTGTAGCTTCTGCTAAATGTATTTATTATATACACACTTCAATTATAAGTTACTGTAGCTTCTGCTAAATGTATTTATTATATAGACACTTCAATTATAAGTTACTGTAGCTTCTGCTAAATGTATTTATTATATACACACTTCAATTATAAATCATATTTAATTCAAAGTTTTATTTTGGCAAATAATTAACATCTTCTTTTTTTCATTTTGATAACAGAACCTAAACAATGAAGTACTTTATGAATTCTTGACCACTGATTACTCACCTATTAGATGTATTAATCATAATTACTAAGTACACACATACCATATACTTTTCAATTAAAAAAAAAATACAATTATTAGATGTATTATACCTATTGATATTTTTAACCTCAACCTAAATTATTGTTTATGCTAATTTTCAATAAGTTGCTTAGCTACTTAATAATGAACACCTACAGTATTAAACCGCGTGTTGTGGGTTCAGAGGTCGACCAACCATCACGTCGCGGCGAGCGATACCCGCACGGGACCTCCGACCTCCGGCGGTCCTCCTCAATGGCCACAATCAAGCCTCTACCCTCATTTAAATATCAAAACAGTCTCTTTACGCGCGGTTAGCCAGCGCTCTATCTCCACCCGTGCTCACAACATAACACAAACAAATTAATTCGAATAATGAACCCTAATAAATAGGGATCTGTTTACCCCATAAAGAATAAATGTTATAATAATTGGGGCAAGAGGCTACAAATTTACAGTTTTGAATTCCAAATTTCTGAAGGGGTGAATTAATTTGGTGCGTATTTCAAGAACAATATTGTAATAATACAATGAAAAGTTTTGCGGCGTACCCCACGCGCTAATTTATTGAGTTTGATAGATTTCATCTACCTGCCCTGTGAGAAACAGCCCCGATATTTAATTTTTAAATACTTCATAACTTCAAACAATTTTGAATAAATGGATAGTCATAGAATACGTTCATCCTCTTTCGAAACATAAACAAGTAGACGTATCGTCTGAAGCTTGTACAAAATGGAGGTGTGAAGATTAACCACCGAGAGGGCTCCAACGGTGACTGCATGAAAATACAGTCTAAAATTGTTAACGGACTATAAAACTGCACAAAGGCTTTTCAATTAAAACTTTCAATGGCGTCCTGGCGCTAATTATAGCGCGGCCCAGGGACATCTATTAGTGTAAAATAAAGCGCAAACCGCGGCGGCGACAGCGCGACGCACCGCCGCCGTTCCGCCACGCCGACCCTCGCCTAAGTGAATTCCGTTAATTAAACCATAAAAACTTCGATAAATTAAGATCCCAGCCAATTCCCCTCTCTAATATAGTCGTGGCTCGAAAGATTTCAGATGCAAACGACATCGATACAGGCGGCCGGGCGGCCGGTGGGGAATGGCGACATAAATTGTGTCGTGTTCCACCGCCCCTCCACGTTTGTTTGTGGCTTCATTTAATTTTACTTATTGTACCGACATGCAATAAAGCCAAACGCTTTGCTACTTCATAAACTCCAAAATAATAACACTAATAACTTTATTTGACTATAATTGACTAACATTAGCGATATTTGATATTTGAAAAATAAAAAAGCAAATAAAACAAAACTTGTATAACTGTTTTATAAAAAGGTGTGCAACACAGTCCTCCGTTAAAAACTTAAGCAGCTTGGTTGAGTAACTGTATAAACCCTTTAAAAGAAAAATATTGTCTCTCCGGTCTGTACCTACTACACATTCAGAGCTATGCATTCAGTTCCGAGTGGTTTTTAGAAGGTAGCTGCCATATAATCTCTGGCGCCAGGATTTTAAGAGACTGTCTGACTTAGATCGATGTTAGATTTTTTTCGACCACGGCAATGTAATATGTGACGTGACATGAACAAATCACTCAAAAACGGAATCTTTTTTTACATAAACACAGGTTTGATAAATTAAATATAAAAGTATTACATTAGATACTCTACTCAAATATTACCTCCAGTTGATATTTAATTGGTAACCCTCAGATTTACCGCACAATATAACCTCAATCACCATTATCCATAATTTATTAAAACAATGAAACACCAGGTGTATTTCTATCCATTTCGCAGGACAGAGAAACTCCATACGATAATTAGGTACGGTAAAACAATCCAAGTGATAAGCGATAAGGCGCACCCAACACCCAGTATGGAAATTTTCATTAGTGAAATTTGAGGTTAAGTGCTGTGTGTGTTTTAGGTAATTGGTCCGTGTATGCCCCGCACCCGCCAAAGCTTATACCCCTACACTTTTTGTTGGTGTTCTATCAATTTGGCCTGAACGTTTTTGGGATTTTGTAACTTCATTATGATGTGCAAATGAATACTTGATTTTGTTTTACTAACTAATGCCTTATACAACCATTTTATAACGTGTGGTACAAATATTTTGAATGATAAATAAAGCTTAAAATTGCACTCCTGAAAGTCAAGTTGACTCGAGAAATGAATATCCTTAATATTAAAATATTGCTTGAGAATACACAGTTCTACCCTCGTCTCTATTAAACATTTCTCTTTGACAACATTTCGCAAAAAGAAACACACAGGTGAAACAGTTTTAAGATAAAGTTAAAAGTAAAACATTTGAAAAAAATACTAAAGAGCTGAGTGCACTAAACAGTATTCGAGTGAAGTTGAAAAGCGTTCTCAAACAGAAGTTTGTACTGAAAGCAAATCCCGGTGAACATCTGTCGTGGAAAGCCAACATTTTCCACCAATAAAATCTTTTTGAGAACATTTGGTCGTCTGCACAGTACCAACAGGTGGCTCCTTTTATCAATTTGAATGTAATTGCCGTTTGCTAGCCTTTTTTCGAGTCTGGTCATTCTTTATTTAGTCGAGACGGATGTTAAGTATCTTTGTAAAAATGAGTACCTATATTTGAATTCTATTTAGCTAACAATTTAGTGGTAAAGAGGATTATAGAAGCTAAATATAGACCTTATAATATTCATAGTACCTCATAATGATTTTACTTGAAAATTGCAATTAGTGGTTACTTACTTTCAAACATATGCATTTCAAACGATTAAACAACGCGAAGCATGTGTATTTTGCAATACAGATTACAAACAGACAGGAGTAGAACATAATATATATGTAAATACAATAGTGCCACGAAACACGACAGCTTCGTCTGGCACCTAAAATACACATCCCGCATACGCGACATCTATAATATACATACCGCAAATACACATCAAAATTTTCGGACATACACCACACACCGAAATGGCACTTCAAAGTAGTTCCAGCGTGTGTGAGTCGGAACACTTCAGCGTGTGTAATGGCCACGTTTGCAGCTAAAAGCCACTGAGCTAGTGTCAATCAAGCGGGCAAGCCACTTCGCTCCGTTCCGTACTACACAGCGTTATCTGTCGAAAGTACGCGGATACATTGCTCTGTAATCCCACCGTGTGCCAAGCAACAGAATCGTGTAGTATCATACGAATTTCGATATTACGCCATTCACGCAAAGGTGATAGTGGCCTGAAATAATTCTCCACATGCCACAGCTGTGTCGCTGAGGCAAGTTTATTCCGACGCCCGAAGCAGACGCCGGGCACAAGACGCGTCAAGATTTAAGTAGTTTACGCCAGGAAGTCCGATGCCGTCTTGTTTGGTCTGTGAAACTCGCTAACTCGATATTGCACGCTCACTTTATGCCCAAGTTTAATGTCACGCGCTGCCACCGGCTCGCCTCTTATATTCACCGCGGGAAACATTTATTAGTTTTCTCTTTGGTGCAACAAGTCTAACTTTTGTGTTTCGGTGTACTTCTTTTGGTTTTCAATAACTTCTCCATTGAACTGCTATAAAGCTTTTCAACACTCAAACTATGTTCGTGGACTATATTTTCGTGAATATTGTTTCTCTAAGGGGGAAGTTATTAAGTTTTTCCCTGTGAATCCTATTGTTACATGCAAATGTAAGAAGCTGAGTGTCAAGCCTGCTTACTTCATTCATGAAATGAGACTGATCTTTTTTTTCGAGGAAAGTATGCTAGTTTTGTAAGTAACATAATATATTTTAAAACCCTGGTTAACTTACTAAAAATAAGTATAACCAACGGCATTTCTCTTTGACGTTGCTTGATTCAACAACAATATGAACACCAACTCGTTATACATACAACTTCGTTCAGATTTATTGATATATGACATTAACATTAACAGACGCTAGGTTCACAGGCACCGAAATCTTAGGCATTGCTATTAATATTTCACCTAAATCTGTGCGTCGTCATTATAAAGTATAACAATAATAAGCCAAACAAGTGCTGCATCACTTACCGGCTAATAAAAATCTCCAAACAACGGGCCATTTTATGCGGTCATTAGGGTATAAAAGCGAACAGCTCTATAAGGCAGTGCTCGGTGTAAAGCGATACAGTTAAATTGCGGCGGACGCAATCTGGGAACACGGCGTAAAAGAGGCATTAAGTGCCGCAGACTGCGGCCGAGATGAGCGGCCCGTCTGTTGCGGTCTACGGGACGGGAGACAGACTCGTTCAATTGTGAGGGAAATTTTTGATAATTTTCTTCTACCATCTTATATATGAAATTGTGACATATTTCTTCGAAGACAAGAAATATTTGAAAAAAAAAAGGATATGACAGCGATAGTTACATCATGTGAGGGAAACCACCAGATAATTGTCCATCTACCAAGGAATAACTCAGTATGTAGGTAGTTATTTAATCTGATTACCAGGCAGGTACAGGCTCTGCCAAGTTTGGGATCAGACAGCTGTGTGTGAGATGTGTCAAGTTATTATAATATATTTTTAATGAGCAATTATTACACCATTATGAACACAGATAAAGTGTATAAAGCATAGAGTAAATGTAATGATAAACCTTGATGAATGTCATTTACTTTTAAGCGTCAACTTAGTATGAAAATAAATCTTCAATGTGTTTTTTTAATTATATTTTTGATATGACTACCCATGTATGACCATGTTTCTATTTATCGAAATGGGCAAGATAAACACACGTATACTAAAACAAGCTATACTTTTAAGAAGATAATAATATATGATACTACTGAAAAATTTACAACTAATACCCTCAAACTGCATCTAGAGTTAGAACAATTATCTGTAAACTGTTGTACACTATGGAACCCACACTCTCGAAGCACATACAGTTAGAAAAATGACCAATAAACCACTGTGCAATACGCAACAGTGTTGCACCTGATATTCGAGTGAATTGAATAAAAAAAACCGGACAAGTGGAATTCTGACTCGCACCACAGGGTAGAAAACTTGTATGTAAATAGTTCGTCTAACTCGAAAGTCGATTCTCAAAAATTTGTGCCCGCTTTTTCCGAATGACAAACTTTGTCGTTCTGAAAATACTTTCAGATACTTCACAGTAAATTTTCCAAGCGTAAAATATAAGTTTAGAATCGCAAAAAAAAAATATTTTAAATATATATCTAATGATAAAATAACAAATTAACGACTTTCGAATTTTTAGGGTTTCGTTTCTCAAAAGTAAAAAAGAAAACTTATTGGATCACTTCGTTGTCAATCTGTCTGTCTGTCAAGACTCTTTTTCCCAAGAACGCGATATCGTGCTGAATTTAACACCAAATACTTATGTCTGTGGTCAGAGGCAAAGCCAGGCCAAAGACACGGCCATTAATTTTATTCTATCCTCTTATCCTATTGAGGAACGGAACCCTAAAAATGAGTCATTGTGTTCCAATTATAAAGGGCTTGATCCTAAAAGCGTTCAGTTATAATGTAGAAGATGTGTGCCCTAGACAGAAGTCGTTAAGCGCCAATAACATCATGATCCCATTCGGTGGCAGTATCATAATACCCTCATACTCGTAAGGGCAAGTGGGGATTTGGCAGATATTCACAAAGTTCCAAAGTAAACCTCAGAGTGCATGAGATGAGCTTAGTTCGCTACATTGTCTGGCTGTTTTTAACGAACTTAAAGGAAATGCAAATTTGAAACATTATTTTAGTTTTGAGTATAATGTTTTATACAGTTCGGTTTACTAGCGTTAAAAGTTTGGGCTTTTAGAACTTATGAGTAAGTATACAAATATATGTACTGAGCACACATGTACTAACTTGCATCTTTTGCTATAAATGTAGCCCGTTTAGCATATAATGTTGACTAGGTTTTAGCAGCAGACAGCCCCAAGGATAGTATCCGGTTAACAATGTTTATAATACGCTAGTCGCGCGTACCCAATATTTATTTTCCTTTTTAAGAAACTCCTCTGAACCGATTTAAGATACGAGGTCCCTTTTTAACACCTGGATTTTATTATTAGGATTTTAAATCAAGTATTTATTCTGACCTGGAAAACGCTTCACGCCATCAATTTTACAATTTCACAAGATCTCGCTAAAGAAACGTGCAAACCACAAACTACGTTGTAAAAGGACGGAGACGGTGAAAATAAACTGGTAACGTGAAGTCGACAACCTGCACTTGTCTTAACCTGAGAAATAAAACAGTACGTGATATCGCTTGTCGGTACTTTTACCGAGTGTTGCCAGACAAATATTTTTCCATTTCCACAATTCCACTTTCAACACAGACTCACCCAAATCGAGGATTAGGAACGTGTGCCTCTCCAGACACTTTGTTTTGGCAGTATTCGGTCTATTGTAGCAAACACGTAGTTATTGGCAAATCACGTGTGTGAACAGAAGAATTCAATGAATTTAGATATCCAAGATTTCCGTAGATATTTACCCTATAAAATATCAAAGTAAATTTTGGTATGTTACATTAGCGATGTTGTGAGTGATCCACAAAAGCGGGCACATATCGATCAGCAAACAGCGAGGAGTAGCCAGGTGTCCCCCGCGCAAACACTACACCCTCCGCGGGCCCACTCGCGCGCCGCCCCAGGCCCTACATCAAAATGACGACGGAAATCCCATATTGCCTACATCGGGGATGGAAGCACGATTTTATAAGTTAAGGGATTCGTGTCAATATTGTACTAGGATAGGACGGACCCACCGCGAGCTACATTACTTCGGTTACATCCGCGAGCATCCTCTCGCCTCACGACGCAATCCAAAACTTTATTAATTTAAGACGACTCTATGTAATGTTAACAGAGTTGCGAACACATTTGTTAATCGTTCGCCGAGTTCCCGACGAATTGTTAAGTAAGTATTTTTGTTAGGCCCTCTTCTTCAAAATTCGTAAGTGTATCCTGATTTATGGAATACATTTAAATCATTCACGCTTCGCGTCCCTGTCTAGAAAAATACAAAAATATGATCGTGGAGAGAAAGTTTGACGGAAAGTTGGCCGATGTTTGGATAGCTGCTGATACAAGTAGGCGTTCCACACTCATCACGAACGCCTCGCTACGCATTTGTTCTCGGAGACTGCTCTTAAAATGAGGCCTTTATCGCAACTTCCTTACTGTAAAACTTCTTCAAACATTATTTTTCCTCAACATACGAGTATGTTATCATATACCAATTACGGCAAATTTAGATTAGAAACTTAAAATACCGTAATTGAAATAGCGTTATTTTCATCCCATATTAAAAGGATATTACTGATGAAAGAAATTACTGAGTAAAGTTATACTCATGCAAGCATTTATTTAACTCTAAAGTTAATATACCTACAATCTTTAATTCACCTCTAAAACAAATTCTAAAACGTACTCTTCCGTGTTTGCTCACTTGAGCACAACATGTTCATTAAAATCTTAATAACATCGCATCTCAATTACAGACTTGTACCTGAGTAAGGCTTGCGTTTACGTAATACTTAGCAGCGGTACAGTCGGAAATGCGAGCAGCTACGGTCGCGGTTAATTAAATATGTTAAAGGGTGTTGTTTAAGACAAAGAAAGCGGGGTCGTGGCAGCGGAGGCAAAGCAGGTTTCTGCGGCGCGGGCGCCTTTACCTACAGCTTACAAAGCGGCGCACGTTGCCGCAGACACGTTGTTCTGTAGGTTTTCATGTATAATAAATAGTTATGGGTAGTAATGAAATATTCACTTCAAATAGGGTAATATGAATGATACATTCGATGTGTAGGTGGGCCTGCCCCACAGTCGTTACAATTGCATTGAGACGTCAGTTTACCAAAAACTTTTACATACGAGTACCTATAATATTTGCTAGAAATGCTTAACTGAATAGAAAGTGGGAACAGCTGTTTTTACAGACAGATTCTAGAGAAGTTTTAGCTTAAAAAATCTATAGAACTTAACATATCAGGAAAAACATATAACGTATCATTGATTCTAACCAGAATATAAATGAATAATTTTCTTGCAACTTTTGTCTCAACTCGCATGTAAAATTTACTTTATAAAACTCAATGAAAAAGTGTGTAAACTAGTAATAACATCGCCAAGAAATTAATTTTAAAACAAAATTGTCTTCAGATAATAATTGTTCAATAGTTCTTAAGACAACCCTTGTAAACCAAACACTTCAACGTGTAGTGAAGACCGTAGTAACAAATATTCGACGATATATTGATAGTTTAAAAAATACTGTTCAAGCAAGGTTTGATTTCCTGGTCACTTGCAGACACTCTAATAAACTTCCTATTTTCATAATATCTCACTTATGATCAAATACTCAACCGCCGCTTAACTGTAAGACGTAGTTAACTATGTGCCATCACTGTCACTTTCAGTTGAATTTGAAGCGACAAACCAAGGTTCAACAACATCTTATAATTGGGTACCGATTGATATCATCATCAAAAATTACGTAGCAATTAGTTAAACTTTATACAAACTTGAATGAAAACAGTAAATGAACATTCGCAAGCTTTGATCGCCCTATAGATCGTCTCGCGAAACGAAGTTAACTGGCAACCGCGACACAGCGGGCTTCCTAAATTATTCTCCAAAAGATTTTCTAATTTGTTCTCTCGTCTCGAGACTCCTTTTACCAGTAACGGCAACCGCAGGCACGAACACATGCGGTCCCGGATCCCTCGCAAGGACCTATTATAGGCCTACAGTCACCCTCACTGGGTGTTTTATACGTCGCTCGACGTTCGCCTTTTGGTTGTCTAACATTACACTGTAAAGTATACTTTAACGTTGATTATTATGGTTCAAAATGCATTAATATGTTCTCGCATATGTTTGAATGTATTCGCGCCGCGTGCGCCCTTTGGGTAATGTTACGTAATAGGTAAGAGGCTGTGATTTTGTCAAAGGTAAGAAAATTGGTTACGTTAGTGGGTAATCTCGGCTACCGGGATAAATGTGAATTATGTGTCTGTGAATTAAGCTGAGAGATTTTATATTGACGTGATGTCATTATTTGAAGTTCGGAATAAACTTTTAATATAACTTGGTGTTATGTTTTGTTTATTTTTTGATGTATGGTTGTTTCTCACAGCTTACACAACTGGGACCAAATGACTTTTGAGTTACTCCCGAAATAAAACCTAAGAAAATTGTTTGAAGTGAAGACTCAAGACATTTTGGTGAGGCAAAGCCCTTCTTCTTGGAGACCCTTAGTAGTTGGATGAAAATATTTAGATAAAAAAGATTTTTTAAGGTGGTTTATGCTACATTGAAGTAAAAAGTTAGACATCATATCTTTTTTGACTTGTTAGATAGAGTATCAACTACAAAAACAACAGCAAAAACTACTTATCAACTTTTCTTAATTCTCACATTTGATATATAGTCAAATTTTACTAAATTTTATGACGTCATTAAGTATCATTTTGTCACTATCTCTGTTACAGGTACTACTTGTAACAGAACGACATAATTGAGAAGTGATTGCGTATTCGGCAGTGCCTCTCCGTTTGAGTAATTTGGTACGACTTTTCTTCCTACAACTACTTTAATATAATCTAATTTGTTTATTTGCTTATTAATTATTTGTTTAATTTAACAATTAATTGTTTAATGATAATTAAAAAATGGTCATTAAACAATTAGAAATAACAAGTAGGTATACCTAAATTATTAATATACCTAACTATATTTATTACATATTTTTCATATAATCAGCAAATCTCGTTTCTGGAATTACGGGCATTAACGAATAATAACCAATTATTTTCGTCAAAGAGGCATTATACTTGTATATTCGTGACGGAAGAAGTGAGAGGACGTGGGGCGAGGGATAGACAACATTTGGGGTAAATACACCTAGTATTTTGATCTTTCGGTTTGTCGTTTGTCCACTATTAGGTTGTATTATACAAAGACACAAATGAACTAACCCAAAAGAAAATTATCAATCTTAATTGAACGTGTTTTCGAAGATTTCCGTTCTTTAAATGAATTCGATTTTTAATTATATTAGCAGTTAGTACATTATTTATTAAACACTAACAGCCTTTTTGTCCGTCTGTTGCTATTATTAGATTTAATATTGCGTGTATAGAATTGAGATCAAATTATTAAAAATAGGTATTATTAATAAAGAACTTTTGATTATTATTGCAATAATTAAGATATTTAAAATATTCAAGGGTTACTACTGAGTTTTACCCCTACAATATTTAATAACTATTTGTCAAATCCGGGAATCTAACCTAAGAACCTTATAATTTGAACTAATGCACATACATAAGTGGCAGCTTATGACACGTAAGAAAAAAGGCAGGGGAAAACCAATAGAATCTAGCTCAAATGACCGCAGTCAGAGAAGAAGAAGAAGAGAAGATCGTAGCCAAAATAACCCGGCCGACATTGCCACCTTTAACTTTGTAGGAAAGTTACTAGGATTCTGTTCTTTAACATTTTATCTCATTGTAAATTTTTGGTACAATAGAAAAAGCGAAAAATACAAACGCCCACTAAGTTTATTCCAACTAACTGAAAGCTTCACATTTTTGTTTTTATCCGAATAACGCAAAGAGAAAGCTTTCGGACAATGTCAAAGAAACGAAGAAGAATTAAAAATTAAAAAATTATTACATTAACCGCGGTGGCGATACTTCATTTCTCTAACGACATGCAAGGACTCTCAGACGCACTTTGCTTGCGTGGCCTAATTTAAGGGCACGTTATTTTGCTCACTTAATTTACCTCATTCGTATTTACTCTATGAATGAGGAACCTTTGGCGGGTAGATTTTTTATTTTTCTTCTGCGTAAACTTAATTGAGTTTGGCGAGGGGCGCGATGGTGCACCGCAGCGCCCCCGCCCAAAGTCGCGGTACGCTCCAACCTCTATAAACATTTATTGTCGTTCTACATCTCACTAACTTCACTTTTACAGAGTTTTATGTCCGAAAAATTTACGCGAGGAACGTTACTTTGCGGCCTTTATTGCGACGGTGGTATGCCGCGGGCACACTGCCGTAATTGAATGTAATTTGGTTAGCTTCTTTCGTTTACTGTTGTAGAATAAAATTTAACGTCTTATTTATTGTCACAAACAACAATACTCGTATCTGTGCACCGGGGCTCTCCTCTCTCACGTACAATAGTACTATAAATGGTTCTAATAAAGACGAAGCAATCACTACATATTTTAATGTACTTTATCAAATAAAATTTAAGAGACATTATTGTGATGATGTATATTTAGACAAGAAAATTTATCACCAATAAAAATGGATGCGACGGTATAGCGAGCGGCTCCCGAGCGGCGAATGAGTTTAATTAATTTGAACGAGACCTGTGTAAGTACGAACCCAATTCAATTAGTAGTTAAAAAGTAAATAGCATATTGATTTGGCCGCGCTGACTTATTGAGCCCCAATACGCTCCGCAGTTAATGTAATATCCATATTTTGCAGTCACTTTTGGTATAAACATTGAAAATAAACGAAGATGAATCTGACAAGTTATTTTCATTTTAAATTACATCTGCAGTATGGTCAAGGTAGAAAAAAAGAATGAAGTATGTTGGGACTAATTGATGGATTTTCGGAGTTCTTTTGCGTTTGCGTTAATTATGCATTGAATACATACATGCATAGAATACATGGAAATACATATACATAATTAAAAAAAACAGTCCAGTTCAGACAATATATGAGTTTATTTGTAAAATTCTTTGTTAATTACAGCCTTTGATTACATACAGTGTGTTGTTGATTAGGATCAGAAATTGATTTCTCAAATAACAGTTAAATTTATCTACTTCCGAGATAATAATAATTATAACTTGAGAGTTGAGACACCTCACATACGGTCATCTAGGTAAAGCCTTTATGGTAACCAGACTGCCTACATATTATAGATAAATTACACCGAGACACAGAACAAATGATCGTACTCACACTTTTTTTTTGTATTAGATATTTCGGAGATAGGAATTCGGCTTCCATCAATGGAGCCCCGTGACGAAACACCGCATGGTTTTGATCAGTATGGTTCCGGCATAACGCTCACCCTTAACCCTCCATCGAGGACGGAAGTGGTACCACACACCAAAAAAAGCGTTAATATCGTATACAACATGGATGATATGATAAACGAACACCCTTAGACACTGTACCGAGAAAATGATTTTGTAATCGCAATACGTATGTAAACTGAGTTTATTTTCTTATTTGCCATTGAAATATAAAAAAGCTTAAAATAAATATATTACTAGCATACGTAAGATGTAAATAGCTCTGGAAACCATCCTGTACGAACACAATATTAGTATTTATAAGTTGTGATCATCTCTAAAATCAATCATCATCATCTAGTTGGTCAGCTCCACCGTGAAGTAAGATTAGTTGAATCCCATGTAAGGATAGTTTTCAAGAGGTTTGGATTTTTATGTTAACTAGTCTCTTCTGACTTGCGCAATTCAAAGAGATCAATATCCCTTTGAGAATGTTTGGCATCAGACACCTACAAACACTTTTAATACGTACCAGTGCCTACTGGAACTGGTATTAAAGCGGGATGTCGATGGCAGTAGCCAGTTGCCAGCTAGCATTCATAGAGTGGCATAGGTGGGCCTACTCCAGGTAAGTAGGCCGGCCCACCTATACTTATAGCACGTGGGTACACGCGGTCTTCTTCATGGCAGAGGTGCTTCTGAAGCCGAGACGCTCGCAGTCGAGCAAAAAAGAGAGTTTCATTTTAGGTTTCAGAAATGGAAAATTTTATAAACATAGTTAATGAAGAGAGGTTTCGTTTATTGTTTTGATGGAGATAAAGTATATACAAAAGTGAATAATCGATAAGTTATTATCTAGGGGCGTACGTCAAGTCATGACACTCAGTAATAAGGCTTTTAAAATGCGCCCATTCGTTATGAAAATGTAAACGAATGTCGAATATTTATTTGCTCGTTAAAAATAATAGAGTTGTACCCTACTTCCTTACAGTGATGTGTTTATCGATAGTGATCATGCAGTAAAGGGATAACATAGCTTTGTTAATGCATTATCAGTATTATCATTATTATTTCTTTTGTAATTACCAAACTAAGACTCCTAAAAGATAGTTTTGTTTTGGGAGCTTTTCCTATAAACCTAAAATACTCCCAGTTCAACGATGCGTGCTGGTTCGACAGGTTCAGCGATTTTTTGACCTCAGGCCATGCACTAATTTTAATTAAAAAGTTAAGTATAGTTACTTTATACGTTCGATGTTCGCTGGCTTATTATGAACCACCGATATTTTCATAAACATTAGTCATGTCAGGTTAGTTAATTGAATTTTCATATTCAGCAGCATTTTTTTTATTAAAAATTTTTTTTTGCTGTCTTGATATGAACAAATAATGTCCTTAATGGAAAGTTAAATAAGAAAATGTTATATTCTTAGTCTCTAAATAGTACTACTAATAATATTAATATGAAAGTTTGTAAAAAAATGTTTATTATTCAATCACGCCTCAACATATTTAGGTAAAATGTAACACACGGGTGGGTTGTATAATCCCACTTATATTATAAATGTGAAAGTTTGGATGGATGGATGGATGGATGTTTGTTCTCTTTCACGCAAAAATCACTGAACCGATTGCGATGAAACTTGATATGTAGATAGCTGAAAACCTGGATTAACTCATAAGCTACTTTTAATCCCGATAATAATGAATTAAATTTAAATACTGCACAAGTTGGCTGTCAATTTACGAAAGGCATTCAAATTATTTTTTTTCCAAATTTCGAAATTCCAAATGTTTAAAACATGTTCTAAAATAAAAGGACTTTAGAACATGTTTTATAATATTATTTGTGTAAAACACGCAAGACCGGACTGTTGACTTGCCTGATATTAAAGATAGACTTTTAAGTTGTTTAGTGCTGCCATTTTAGTTTAGTGTTCTATTTTTGCACTAGCTATATTTGATTGTGCTCGTAAATATGTCATTAGTCTTAATAGCTACGCACTGCGTCAGAGGAATTACGGGACGTATTAAAAAGGTAATGTGAGGGTGGCTAAAATTTAAGAGTCTAAAACCAAAACCTCGTTACATTGACTAGATGGCGTGAAAGACATAGCAGGTTCCGTTAGCACACTGCAATGGCTTTAAATTGAGTATTGTATTATTGTAGATCCCCACTTATTGTATTATTCTATATCTGGGAGTATAATCCTTAAAATCGTGAAATTATATAAAAATAGTCCATAGAAAAATATTGTAAAAGTATATTACTTTCAAACATATTTTCAGGATTTTATCAAAGTAAATTCTGACCCGTTCTGCCCAAAAGAGCAACAGTATTCCTTTCAAGATATTTTTTTGTTTTTGAGTGTGAGACTCAGACAGGCGGACTTTGACATAAAGCTACAGAAACAAAAGGACTTGTTCTATAGAATAAAATACCCACAATATGGTTGATATTTATAGTTGTATTCGTAATCCATACATTTGTATAAGAGGTGATGAAAGCATCATCAGCCAGGACTGTATAATCTATATTACAGCATATACATATAACCTACTAATATTAAAACCGTGAAAATTTGTGACGATGTATGGATGTATGGATGTTTGTTATGTTACGATTGCGATGAAACTTGGTATGTAGATAGCTGGAGACCTGGATTATCTGGCGTAGCTAGTGTTTAATAAAACAATAATGTATTCTACACAAACGAAATGAATACGAACCAGTGCCCGCCGTAATTAGTCTATTAATAGTAATATATCAACCAGATGTATACAGATTGACGGGTCGCTAATGAAACGTTTAATTTCTGTGCAACATTGTACAGTTGTACGTTGGAATGTGTGGTGACTGCATTGTTATGCAAGCTGCGCTTCAAATTTACGTGTTTGAATTATCGATATATTATATATACACTGGAATATTTTGGACACCACTAGTTAATTAGAGATTTTAATACTACAGATATAGTTCTAAGTGTAATAAGTGGATATTTTGTACGTATAACATTTGTAAACATTTTCGTTAAACATCGACGTTTCTCTTCTTCTTTCTAGTCTCTTTACGGGTCTAAGGACCCACAAAGTCACCGACTAGCAAATAATTTATTTTATGTGAATGAAAACATTTTTTCATTCACATAAAATAAGTTATTAATGTACGGTTATTTATAGAGAAGTATGAGAAAAGGACTATCTATAACTTTCTCTAAATATTAAATGAGTCGAACTCCTGAGCAAAAATCCTGTAATGCTATAAATAATAAACACCCTCTTTGAAAAACCTATGAACATATAGTCAGAATCTTCAACCCAGTCGGTTTCAGTAATATATATTATAACAGCGTGCAACCGTTGAGCGTGGGCACTAATAGCTTACAAAAAGTATGTCTTAAATAAACAATGCGGGAGTTTATAAAATTAAATAATATACTGTGATTGTAACACACAATATTGTTAGAAGGTGTACATTTATAATTCTGATACATTTTCTATTTGAACTTCTTATCCAGAGGACCTCAGGGCAGATTTTTATTTCTTAAGCATGTTTTACCAACTACCTATAACGTATTGTGCTTTCAGAATTGTTTTAAATTAACCCATCGTTATTTTCTACTATTTCGCCTGTCCGCAACGACAGGAGGACATCTATAGAATTTGAAAACTGAACGGTCGCGCACTTCTTCCCGTGAAAGCTCAAATTGTAATCTTCTAGAGAGATTGATCAGCATGGAGTGTCCACGTTTTCTACCAGGCAGAACGTATGCATTTTTGTTGCAATATATATATAGATTGATATTATTTTTAGTATAATGTCATCCTACAGAATCAAGGTTTTATAGAAATAAATACTTCAATCTAAGTATTAGTCTGTATAGGACGTCGACTGGGAGGCAAATCCATTCATTGTCCTGTGACATTTCTTCCCCCTGTTCAGCCAACTTTACAACTATAAGACCGGAATCCATAAACAAACAGACAAAGGCTCCTATTGCAAAAAAATATTTTTTTGAGTAGGTACGTGAACGTCACGTAGCTAGCTGCCATATTTCGTTGCGTCATTATTTCGCCTTACGCTTTGACTCTTCACTGTGGGGTTTTACTTTAAGGGCCCGTTGTCATGACAACGGCAGCTTGACGGATTTGTCGGAAAATTCGGCGCACAGCATACAGATTATTCCGTATTTTAATGTAGGGAACACGCTCGAGGCATCCGGTCGGCACGCGAAACTTGTTCACTAGGTAAATAGTTAAAGTTTGTACTCCGTTGTTGCTACAATATTACGTTATAAAGTCATTTTCGTGTAATGTCAGCGAACGAGTTTGGAACTTGATTTAGAGGATGGAGTCTACCGCCTAGACTATGAACCACGTTATATGCTTGTCATTCTGTGTGCAAAGTAATTAGCTAACTGCCAACTTGCGTGTTACATTTAACGTTAATACACATGCTGTATTATGTATGAATATAGGCATTTAGAGTTCAGAGCTCAACACATTGATGTTGTAGAAGACAAATATGCAGAGAACAACTGTTCAGAAGTTTTAACTTAGCAGTAGTGTTTTTGACATTTTAGTGTTACATGTGGGATAGAAAGTTGCTGTACTATGTCTAAGGCCTGAACTATCAATACAAACAACTAAAATTGTGTCTGTTTGTAATGTCAAAATAATAGTTTTTTTAAGCTTATTTGCACGATACCAATGCCAAAAAATCAGTTTTTAAAATGTTTGTCTGTATCTCTGTTTGTTCCGGCTAATCTCTGGAACGGTTTACCGATTTCCACGTAACTTTGACTGACAGAAAGCTGGTGTTATAAGGAGTAACTAAGGCTACTTTTATTTTGGAAAAAGGATTAGGGTTCCACGGAAAATATATAAAAGGCAAGCGAAGGCGAGCGGGAACTGCTAGTATTTTTACAAATTGCTTCAAATCATAGTTGCACTCGTATTTAATTGACCTGAAAATTAATTATAAAAACAGGTATACCAAGATTGTGATCGGATTGGAAAGACCCGATTGTGGAAGCATCTCCACTTTATATAAGACTTGAGTTAATCACCATTAATAGCGTAGTATTGTATTTCGTCTTGCGAGTAGGGTCGACAGAGATCGATTGTTGCAATACCACTCGTGTTACGACTGTTTTTAAACACCGGTAACGGTTTCACTACAGGAGGGCCTTATTCTTGTTTACTTGATTGGTTGGTAGGTATAAAATATATAAAGTAAGCAATTGATACAGGCGGGATTGACAGCAGCCGTCACATTCCATTACAGTGCTGGTCTTTTGATCTTTAAGCCGCTGACAACCTAATAACCAACTATAACTGATGAATTTATCTCAGTCGGCAAAAACCCATCTAATCAGCCTAAGACTGTAGAGACAAAATTTCTTGTTTTTTTTTAATCCCATTAATATTATAAATGTGAAAGTTTGGATGGATGGATAGATGGATGGATGGATGTTTGTTACTATTTCATGCAAAAACCACTAAACCGATTGCGATGAAACTTGGTATGTAGATAGCTGGAAACCTGGATTTAACGCATAGGCTACCTGATATTTCCACGGGATCGGGACTTACACGGGTGAAACCGCGAGACGCTGCTAGTATTTGAAATATAACATTAACGTTCAAGTGTAGAGTGAATAGGTTTCTCTTGGTTAGGCGTGTACCATCTTCGTGTTCATCGTCACTTTCCATCAGGTGAGTAGGAAGACAAACGCATAAGCCATTTCACAATAAAAGTTAAAAAAAATAAAATTATATGTGGAATAAAATTGTCACGCCAAAACACCGTGTCTATAACTAGTCGTAAATCTAAGAAACAATAATATTTTCTGTAAGTCTGCTACTTATTCAAATAACAAACGCATAGTAATGTTCTAATACCCAATAATACATGGAGCAATTCCATAGTATCCCACTCACCTCTAAATAAACAAAGAAGTCGCTAATAAAACATTTAACCTGGGGAAGAAAGAAGACCAAAAAAAGGCACAATTAATTCCATAGCGGCCACAACAGTTGCAATATGTGAAGCCATTAATTTAATTCAGTGTACGTGCGGCCCCGAGACACGGTTTTAACCTTAATTGAGATTTAAGAACATCTGGGGGTGGGACGTTTTTGTGTTTGGATGCAGCCTCGGGCAAGACGCTCCCTCACCGCTTGCCTCCATTCCGTAAGCCTCCGTAAGAAATGTACTGCCAAGGTAAGCTTCGTGTATAGGTATCCGTTGTGCCTTTTATAATTCAGTTGTTTGCGCACCGCTGCGCACTTTTAGCTCGCCTAATTAAATGTTAAGTGACTTATCGTGACTACGTAGTCTTAGAGGAAAATAAATGACCTTTTTTTCTGATCAGATATACTGGCCTATATTTAAACATAAGTAGATATTTATCTAGTTTTTTACTACTTTCTGATTTAGTATTCATTTTATCTATTTCTGATTCCTTCCCGTCAATGTTGTTATTAAAACAATAGGGCTTTGCACTTCCTATTGGTAATCTTCCTATTGGTGAAAAAGTTTTCAAGGTCGGATCAGTGGTTTCCGAGATTACTCCCTACATGCCTACATCCAAACTATAGTTTTTATTCAATATTGGTATAGTATGAATGGACTGAATGTAAAATAGTTTCAAATAATAGGTACATTTTAAAAATGTTCTGTTAAATGTTTTAATTTTTCTTTGGATCTGAGCAATATGATTTACCATTTTGAGTCTTAAATATATGTTATATCTAGGTAGGTACAGCACAGGATTTATTTACAAGATCCCAGATATTGCTGATTTGACAAAAACAATATCGTACAATTTATTTACATTTTTATGTTGTTTAAAAAATATTTCACAAAATTTGCGAACTCCCTTTTGGAAATTGGTTAACAATTTCATTAACAGTTATTAATATTTTTAATACCTACTATTTCGGATACATGCCTTTTTAGGGTTTATTCGAGCTACTTATCATTTGGATCATGTGCTCCTTCGCCTGTTGAATGTAAAGTAAATTGCGTATTTGTTCTCGTACAACATCGTTTTAAACAAAAGTATCTGTACTCCTTATAACATTTTTTGTTTTTAATTCTACCATATTTGTTCTAATAAACATTATTTTTTAGGTTTTAAGCTCATTGAGACCCTCAGGCTGTTTTCGTATTCTGTCAAGTTTATGTGTACCTACAATGTTTTCTAGAAAATTTTCAAAGCATCGATAATGTTCACCTTATAATTATCGGAATAAATTTTAACTACAACTAATACCGTAAGACCAGCTTAAAAGGTTTTTGTAAAATAAACCTAATATTTTATTCTCAAAGCAAAGATATGTACAAGGCGCTTAATATCTTTACAACTTCATACAAAATTCGTTGTATCTAATTCGAGGCTTATCTTGCCATCTGTAATCTCGCCCTCGTTGCCTACTGCCAAGGAGATACCTCAAATACCTCCTGTTTCCCCCTCTCGCCCCGAACGTCGCCCCTCGTCACCCTCCAGCACCCTCAGCCCTTGAGTTCTTAGTTGAAGTTCATAATACCCTATTAGTGGTACACACGGCCGACAAACATACTGTACCTATCTACACTTACATTCACATCGTAATTTTTTCGATATCCATTATCGATTATATCTAAATATTCAAGGCATTTTTAATTTGTAGTATTTTTTTTTATTTTTACCAGCAGTTGGAGTCTACTGCTATCCACAATATACCAAAATACATACGTTGGACATTTTCCAACTCTTAGGATTTTTAAATCCAAATTGATATGGGACCACACTAAGGAACTACATTTCTAATAAAAAAAAATGTATTTGGAAATTACAGAATTATTACCAAACATAACTACATAAAAATATAGTTTCCGAAGAATTGAGAACTTTTTTTATTCGGTTAAAAATAATATATATGGTAGAGTAATTAATGTTGATGTTAGAACATCACACGATTGTTATGTCCTAAAATCTGTCAACAGACAGGTGTGGTAAAGAAAAATTGTACGGTATTGGCAATTTTTTTGTAGACAACCATACCTAAGCTCAAAAAGCCTTTAAAGGTAAACGTTATTGACTGCTTCTGCATTGACTACTAGGTTTTCAATGAAACCCAGAATGTGTCAGTCAATAAGTGCCCAAAGCTTATTCAATAATAATTAACATTTGCCATTACACATATGATCTTCATCAAATAAAATCTTAATTCTGTCTTCTAGTTCCTAAAACTCAAAAGTCCAACAGATAATAAAACGTCCTATGTACATTTCGTACTATACTTAATTTATTTCTCAAAATGAAAACAGAGTACAACCGTAGGACAGTATAAATAGGTAAGTAATATCTCCCGCAGGGACCGAGTTCACTGGAGCGACTAATAAATCTGTTGACAATCTTTAATTCGTCCGCATCGTCAGAACGCCATCTCTTCATAAAAATGAAATCTCCTTAAGAACACCCCTCTTTTATACATTGTTTAATGTTGATACTTCGCGGATGACAGATATTATGAAGATGTTATAACTCTACGATTTTTCTCAACTTCAGCCTTATGCTTCAACAACATTCAGATTTATAATTATTTAACTATTGGAAGTATGTGACGAAACTAAACTCCATGTGCATGCTTCGTAATTAAATATGTATGAGGAATCGAACGAACCACGTGGTTATTATCACATTTGATCGGTTTGGTGGATAATTCTAAATCATCTCAACAAGATCTATTCTATATTATATGAACATGTAACAAAAATATTTTAGGTCTGTAGCAATAAACTTCCTCAATGAAAAGGGAACTCTTAAAAGAAATAAATCTACTGTGCAATCATCAAACCAAGTACACAGTTCAATGCAGACATTATCTACATGAAGTGAATGTTCCCCAAGTATCTGTTAAAACGGCAACTAAGCTAATAATGTCGTATGAAACGCAGGCTGCAGTAAAATACATGTGTTGCACTGACGAGCGCTCGTTCACGACTGGCCGCGTCCGGCCGTCGCGCGTAAATTGTAGCCTGCGCCTATTGAGGGTAGACGGTCAAAACCCGAATTACCGCTAAATGGGACGCTGTAATTTGTACATTGCCGGCGAGGCTCCACTAAGAGAAATTGCTAGCCGAGCTATGTAGGTCACATCTCAGATCGTTACGATCTACGTTAGTATTTACATGATCTTATTAGAGACTTATATTTTTTTTACCAGAAATTAGGTATCTTTTCCCAGTAGAAATCGGGTAATTCATATTTGATTGATTTGATTGTGGTAGTGATTAAGTACAATCAAGAATCCAGTATAAATGAACATGTAAACCATTTCGTTTTATTGATGAAGGACCCATTCACGAACAATGCTGATTAGACCTAAAAATATGTAATGTAATGTTACTACGAATACACGTTAAAATCTATCGAAACTGTTAATGCAGCATTTTTATAGTATTTTAATCTAAACTATCTAAACTAATATTATAAAGAGGAAACATTTGTGTTTTTGTATGTATGTTTGTAATGTTTTGACACAAAAACTACTAGACCGATTGCGATGCGAGACTTGATATGTATTGATAGCTGGAGACCTGGATTAACGCATAGGCTACTTTTTAATCGACATTCTCACGGGATCGGGACTTACGCGGGTGAAACCGCAAGGTGCTGCTATGTTCTATAAAGTTGGTAAACTACAGTCGATTTTTCATATTGCAAGCATCCATAATGCTTTAGTATTGACTTATCATCAGGACACTTGTTTCATCATCACAGAACCTTCCTTAAAATAAATAGGTACCTACTGGAAAACAAGATATAGATATACAAGCTAAATCTCAAAGGTTACAGCGACCATTAGTCGGGATCTAGGAGCTTAGTGAGCGATACAATGGGGCTTACAGACTCACGTGAAACTCTGTCAATGAATATTCACCTTCCGTAGTTTGATAATTAGTTTGAAAAGTCAAATAAACCTTCATGGTTTTATTATGTGTTGTAAGAATGTGAGGTTAAAATCATTGATCCCGTGCATAGAGTTACTTTTCGAGTTGTTGATCATGAATGTCGAAATGAAATGCCCCAGTACATGCCTCTGAAAATATTTTTACATGTATATACATAAAAGCAAAAATTGTGAATTATTCGGTATATATATACCATGTTGTTAGAAGCACAGAAGCACAACAAAAGAAATGATAAAGGAAGCCATTGAGAATTTTAAGAAAAAAAATGTGTTTTTTGTCCGGCCAATGAGCGTGAGTGAATATTAGTACAATGGCTTATAAAAATATTTGGAGAGCTGGACAAGAACCAGAGAAAAATCTCCACAATGTGAAAAATCACTTGAAAGCACTGAAAAGCACACATTGCTCAGGGTTTTGTTCCTGATGATGGTAGCTTAAGGTGTTGGTTTTTTAGGCACTGGTAGCCACTGTACATGTTTGCCACCCTAGCATAAAAAATGGGACGAAAACAGTCCCACTACGAATAGACTAGCAACTTCTAAAGAGAGAGAATAATTATGAAACAAAATCAGTCACACACTTCTTAGCACCAACAACAGCTGTAGTTGGTTGAAACTAAAACTAAACTGACACGATCCATTGTCTATGGTGAAGAATGTTATATAATAAAGATTGTTTTATCTACATAATGTCACAAATAATTGAAAAAATCATAAAATAAAAAGTCACGGCGTTTCTAATCCAAACAAAATTAAATTAAAACCAAACAACAAACTTTCAATTCACTTTGCCGAATGTCAGCACTTAAACGTTAAGCGTTCAAGTTTAGTAAATTTAATAATTTAGCAACGCCGTCCTCAGGGATGCCCGCGGAAACCAAATAATGTCTTAAAATGTGAAAGTTTTTTGAGCGAGAGCATAGAAGCGGGTCCCGGCAGACACACGAGAGTGCCGAACTGTTGAGGGTGCAACTAGTTTCGTACGAAGTTATTCCGTGGTATGGCATCCCTCGAGTTTCAATAAACAAAGCACAGAGCATTGCACGAATTCAGATATTTTCCATCACGTTTTGGTGTTATTTTTTAGTTACAGATGCAGCAATCACCACTACATCGTGATAAACATTGGTGATTTGGTGCCGAATTGGTGCCACCGAACTGGAGAAAACCCTTCAACCTACAGAAGATTGCAGCTATTCAGTACTACTAGCAGGTGGTAGTTCAGGCGGGTTAAAGCTCCTAACGGCTATAAGTTCCTATAAACGAGAGCAACACTGCTAAAGCTGGAAATAAGTATGAACACCAGTACCTGTTGGTCTAGTGGTTAGTTACCCTGACTGCTGAGCCAGAGGTCGTGGGTTTGATTTCCACCTGGGACAAATACTTGTGTGATGAGCATGATAATTTGTTCTGTCTGGGTGTAATATATCAATATAATATGTAAGTATTTAGAAATATATAAGTATGTTTATCAGTAGTCTGGTTATCATGGTACAGACTCTGCCTAGTTTGTGATCAGACGGCCGTGTGTGAGATGTGTGGAGTTATTATTGTTATTACCTGGTTACACTCAGTTTGGCCGTGTATCAGCTTGCAAAAAAAACAGAAGATCTTTGCTCTAATTCGAGTCACTTTCCAGAAAACTGCGCCGCGCATATGTAAATAGTATTATTTTACACAGTTACTAGGGAAGAGCCTCACGCAAGAGTGAACTACTGGGTATTTGTACATGCAGAAAATCACTGCCATATGCACTTGACGAATGAGTATGTAAGCCTAAACTCCTGTTAAAGAAAACACGAGTGAGTAACACATAAGAGTATCCGTAAGTATACTCTATGTCTACTATCTGTGGATGTTGCCAGCATTTATAAAAATCGGTTAGTCAGAAAATAAGCTTGTTTATCACCTTAGTGGTCTAGAGATGAGAGTGTACTGGCAAGATTTTAACCAGGAGCCTGTTGCCTGGTTGGTTGAAACGCTATGTTTCACAATGAGGTGTCACTGACGTGCATGTTTATCGTGTCACCCTTATCATGGTAATCCTATATTGTGTGTAATGGATGTTATACAGGGTTCTGACTCACATTCATTCATTTATTACTCGCCCATTGCAGCTAACCGCTGGACAAAGACCTTTCCCGGAGGGATATGTATGACACACGCATTTACAACATTACTTTTCAGAACAATACGTTGAAAACTTGCATTATAATTATTCCTGGAGGATTCAAACAGAGCAAAAACCTTTTGATATTAAAATTAAAGTTTATATCATACAATAAAATTAAATGTTTACGCCAATAAGAAATGAAATGTAAAAGAAAGTGCAAAATTAACCGGGCAAAATTAAATTATTCCTCCTGCCTATTTCCGAAACTAGTAAGAGTTTTTCGAGAGGCACCAGACGTCGAGAGATATAGCGATTAACTCGCCGCTGGCTTATTTGACAAAAAACCAGAGTTAAAATTGTATTCCTGTAGGCGGTGGGGTCATTAGGGCTCAATGTGGCCTTGAGGATTAGGTTTGGCAACATGCTAGTGACGGCATAAGAACTGTGTCTGTTTCTAAGAACTCGTTAGCACGCTCCGTCAGCTGGACCGTTTAACGAAACCTTTGTTCTCAAACGACATAAAATACCCCCCGCTTCACTAATCGACTCCTGGAGTTCTAATTTGAATTATAGAAATAAAATAAACATGTCTATCTGAATATCCACAAACAAAAACAAACAAAATATCTACAAATTTTAAATAACACGACATTTAATATTAACAGTGAAAACTCGAGGAAGTGAGCGAACAACTAAACCATCTCGCTGAATATTAAATTCGAAAACAAATATAGCTGAGTTTGCATTGCTCTGTGCTCGCATGTCTGAGCTCATGTGGGCTGACGTATTTATTATTTATTTGGGAATTCTCGGGGCGACCGGCAGTGTACAGTCAGAATTATGGAAAAATAACTCATCTCCGACGACATATTGACTTCGCCTACAGACGGGGAAATAGAGGTACGCATCCTTTCGGGAATTGCATCGATACATCGCGCCATCGTTGTTCGGTGTTTCTACGTTTTAGTATATTACCGGTACTACCACTGCTGCTGTTTGAAAGTAAAGTTGTTTTATGTATGAGTGATATATGGGGAAATATATTATCAATATTTGGGAAAACACAGAAAACTGCAATATTTAAAACCGACTCAGGTTATAAACTATGTAGCTATATCTATAATATAGCTTCAATAACCTGAGTCTGTTTTAAAGACTTATTTTCCACAAAACTTTTTTATTATATTCTAGTTTGAAAATAAACAATGAAATTGTATAGATAATGATATCAATGATGAGACTTTTAAATTTTTTTGTTTCTCAAGAAACTTGCACTTATGCAGAGTCAATGGTTTCAAAAGTTTTTATAAAAAAAACTATTTTGTATTAAATATTACAAAATATTAATAAACTATCAATGATGGCTGTATGATCTAACTATATGCCAGCGGGTCGAGTTTGACTTCCGATCGACCACCTCTGACTTTTCAAAGTATACAGGCTGTTTACAAACTATCACTCTTTTTAAAGGTCAGGAAAAACATTGTGTAAAAACGTTGCAAAATTGAGAGTGCTCCATAACTTTATCAAACTTTTGTGAAGTCAGTCAATTACAATCTGCACTAGATCATTGTGGTGGTCTACGGCACAATGCTTCTCATACTGACGAGAGGTTTATTTTACCAAACTCCCAGCTTATAAACAAGGCTACTCTTATGTTTTTGCATAGCTTCGGAACTAGTGTTGCGAATATCAGTAGGCAACTGCTTAATATTAGGTAGGCCTGTTTGATGCCTATTTAAAAATGTTGATTAATTTGAGGCCTCAAATTTACAAAAGTAAACCCGTACACATGGGATTTCCATTACCATATAAATTATACCTGGCAATCACCGTAACAGACAATCATCATCGTCATCATAATTTCAGCCTTAGGACAGTTTACCTGCTGAACATGGGCCTCCCTCAATGATTTAGAAGCCGGTTAGAAGCGGCCTGCATCCATAAAATAACAGAATATAAGAAATTAAATTCTACCACCATACATGTATAAGAGCAAGACCGCATTGTCCCATTTTTGAGAAAAAACCAATCAGAACAACAAAGGCACAGACAAAGCCACAGTTTATTATCGTTCCATAAGAAAGGCTACTTTAAACGAAACGCAGATTTCAATAACAGACGAGTTCATTGAATAGCGTTACCTCATAACATTTTTATTGAACAATAAGACTTTTTCCGTCGACAGGGGAGCGTAAACGGTCTGATATTGCTTATATCGAAAGATTAGGGTGCTGTTATATTGGGAGCTAAACGGTAAATGAGCGAGCGAAACGAAATTGGCATTCAGGAAAACCTTTAGTCTAGTTTGAGAGTTTTAAAAATAGTATCTACTCACAATGTGTGGATGTATGCCTGTAGTAAATGTAAAAATAGTACAAAACTAGTGATATATGTATATAATTATTGCCACTTGGGACACGCATTGTTAGTAAATGAGTAAGCCTTTCTTTTCATCAGCTGGTAAATAATGAAATAAGAGTTTTTCAGATATCGTTGAAACAAGCAAAAACTAACGAGCGACCTAGGTCAGGAACTATCAATCTAAATTAAGTAGGTACTACCAGAGGTCTACAGTTAATAAAAGCAGAATGAATGGAACAAGAAAAACTTAATATCCTTCAATATCTCACGTCAAAATTATTTAAAAATACAAAATCTGGTTTGTCTTAAATATCGATATTAACTGTATATTTAAAGGTATACTCTTTTGCTACAAGCGATTGTTCAGTGAAAGTAAGACCGCAACCGCGGCTCACCTTAGTTGGAAACTGCCATTATTGAGTTCCGCCGTGGAATGTACTTGTACCTGCATTGATATATTATTATTGAGATGATAAACTCATATGAGCTTAGTACGAATATTGAGGTATGAGATACCAGGAAATAAGTGACTGAGATTGCGTAAGATATTATTGGAGTAAAATAAATAAGTGTCAAGTTTGCTTGTGTTGATCCATGGAAAATAATTTAAAAAGTTTCCCAAGTTAGTTTTTACGGATTTTCTTAGTAATGGAATGGAAAATTCCAAAAAAAAAAATATAGGTAGATACTATTTAAAAAACTTAACTTAACATATTCCACCTACTTTTATGAGAAACGGAGGTAAAACTACCTGGAAATTCAAACATTCATAACTTGTAAACGGATAGTTTTTTTCAATTTTTTTTGTAGCTCCATGCTAGAGTCATGCATGCCCTTTCAGTGATTTAAATAAGTGTTCCTTTGTCAGATACACCCTGTAGATGTACGTTTATCAGTGTTACCATACCATACCACCAGTGGACCCATACTAGTTATGTTTAGTTTGGGTCTAGATAGCAAATAGCAATGAGCTATATGTCCCAGAATACTATTATTAGCTCAGGAGCAGGTTCACCAGGACACCTTTAAACGCTCTAGTGTCATCACTGGTGTAGCGAGTATTCATTAGTACCGGTAACCATTTTACTAGCAGACTATCTGTAAACTTATTTTTCATTCCTTAAATAGACCATAACTATCTAATAGCCACCTACTACTACTTAATTTGTAAATAAAACTAGCTGGTGTCCGTGACTTCGTCTGCGTTGAATCTACTTAAGTTAGCTTAGTAACTATTATAATCATTATTTTCTGCAACGCCATACAATTAAAGATATTCTATACTTTTATTTATATAGGGTGAATTTATTATTATTTTTAGTATAATTCCTTTAACAAATTGTATCCAGGCTTAATCTGAACAATCATATTAATATTAACATAAAAAATAATCAGCAATTTTAAAATATACTGTATTTTAAAAGAGGTCGGCTCTTTTGGGCACTGAAATGAATTGACTACGATAACATTTAGCAGACAGAGTCCTCTACACACACTATTAAAAATTGAATGACTCACTAACAGCATGTGTAAACACCATTCGAAAACTTTTAAACTGACAAACAACTCATTAACCATTTAAGCTTAATTCGTCTACAAAATGTCCGTAAAAACGCACTCTAAAATGGGGAATAAAGTTTTATTCTTAAGATTAGAGCAGCGGGGACGATACCGTGCAGTAAAGTTGAGATAAACAGAGTCTGAGGCGCGCAGACAGCCTGTAAACTATTTTCCATGTCAGCGAAAGTGCGCGTTTATGAACAGCAAGTTTATGATTCAGGGGACCGCGGTGTCATAAAGCTATACGGCCCGGTACAGCCGGCTCCAGGTGATAAAGTGAAGCTTGCGGTTAGTAAATTCAAGCTGCATTTTAACGAGTACCCTTTTGAATTATTTCACGGTTTTTAAGCAGGAGGCGTGAGTGCAGATTGCTGCGTTTATTGCTTACATCAAGTGCAAGTGGATTGTTAAGCGTTTGCGTTTGCGAAGAGTTCAAACTAGGTTATTATTTCAGTAAAAATATTACTGAAATAATAACCTAGTTTGAACTCTTCGCAAACGCAAACGCTAAATAAAGGTCGTCGGTTTCATATATATTTTAGATTATAATATGAATTAGGAATAACATGATTATAATATTTTAGATTGAATTTATTGAGCTTTGTATATCTATAGACAAATGTTCAAAACTTTATCGCGAATCTGTTTTACTTCCTGTAGAGATTTAAACTGATTGATGGATTCCCGGCCAAAGTAATTTGTGTGCATGAATATGTCTACTTGCATTACTCAGGGTAGTTCTATCTAAAAATGTGTGTATTTACAAACAATTTTTTCCAAGTATGTTAATACGAATAAGCGTGGTTTAGGCCATATGTGCTGCCGTATGATATATTTCTTTTATTTTTTTCTCTATTTTTGGATGTCCACTTGTGCATTTGATGGTGATTTTTTTGTTCTGAGAGGAGGGGCCAGGAGTTCATAGCACAGTATCCTAGTTTGGGTTCCTGACTCCCACAAAAAATTTAGATCAAAACATGTATAACTTTTGTATATTTTGTTGTGGGAATTCAATAAACATTATTATTATTATTATGAAAGAGTACTATTAGACACGAACGATAATAATAGCTAAGTTATCGAAGTACATACTAAGTATTAAATAGATTTTGTTTGTTATGCTTTTACGCCTTAGATACTCAAACGATCATCATGACGTAGGACATAAGGTACCTATTATCGAGAAAAAAGAACGTTTCCGAGAGATAGATAGATAACTTTTTGTTGCTGATAAATCTCTGACTGTGCAAGACTACTTATCTAAGTTAAGTCACCAATGTGGTTTCCAAAACAAGGTCACAAATCCTATTCTGTAGATAGTTTCAAGCGTTGTGTTTGCTGTTACTGGTACCGCGCTCGGCTCCACAGGGCGCTTGGCTTCCCACCGGCGGGCGATTTCCGCCTGCTGGACTCCATTTCCGATCTCCTTCGATCGTCTACACTCTGTTTTGCACAGCCAATACGTCGAATTGTTTGCAAATCTCTATGTAGTTTGGTACTGTTGAAGATCGAATAATTGCAAACAAACTAGATTCAAAAATGTTTCTTTTAATGCCATGGTACATAAAATATAGTGAACATACTTACACTTGTATATTTTACGTAACACACGAATAATTCTAAACTAATTGACAGACATCAGATCATGACGCCTTAACTAAACTTGGAGATGCTATTCTGGCAACCTAACGCTTTACTGTAACTTTAGGAGTAACTGTTACAATTACAAAGTTTTATAAGTTTTGTTATATTTTGTATAAGTTATGGCCATGCCACTCACTCATCGCTTGAAACGTAGCAAATTTCTTCGCTATATCTACGACTAGCTGACCCGCGCAACTTCGTTCGCGTTTCTAAATTCTACCAGTTTTTGCAACATTTTTCATTGATGCTCCGCTCCTAGTCTTTATATAGTCTATAGATATTTATATAGTCTATAGACTTCCACGATAAATGGACTATGTAACACCGAAAGAATTCCAAGCAAACAAACTCTTCAGCTTTATATATTAGTATAGAAGTACCTATAGATTTAAACGACGACCTTGAATATATAAATAGTTTAAATAAGTATCATTGTATTCTACCCTTTTTATTTATATATTATAACTTCTAATAAACTTGTAAAGGGACCCAGTGTAAGGTGGATTCATAACAACAAATCTTAAATAAATTTCAGTAAACCGGGCTACCATCAAAAACCGCTAGCTAACACACTTGAACAATAGTGTCGATATGTTTTTCTTCATAATAAGACACTATCGAACTCCAAGTTCTATTGCTTTGCTAAATTTTATTACCTTCATATCAATACTAATATTATAAAGCTGAAGAGTTTGTTTGGTTGAACGTACTAATCTCAGGTTCTGGTTCACTACTGGTTCGAATTGAAACATTCTTTTAGTTTTGGATAGCCCTTTTATCAGGAAGGCTATATAACATCACGCTAAGACTATTAGGAGCGAAGCAGTGACCATAAACGCAGGTGAAGCTGCGTTAACGGCTATACACCATAAATATAGTTCAGGAAAAAAAAATATGTTTTATTTCAAAAATCATCCGAAGCGTAAAAAAACCTAGCTTGTATCATTCATGCATGGGAGATTCAGATGAGATTGATGGGTACATATCTTATTTACTCATTGTGGATACGAAATACATACTTATAATAACGACATAATACCAGTCTATAAAACAGGTGTATCTCAACAACGTCTATACAAAAGAACCCCACAATAATAATAAAAATGTCACTGCAACTTGTAACACGAGACTCTGCCACCGCAGTTAGGGCTGAGAGGCTGAAGGGTCCGAAAATATTGCAGTAGGATACATGTCGAAACTGATATCATGGCTGTTGACTTTGTTTTCAAGTAGTTCCCTCATATTGTATAATACCCCGACATAGTTCTGTACTCACCCCACTTGAAAAAAATGAATGGCCTGATATTCAACCCACATTCTTGCGAAGTAAGCTTTAGTTTAGCCGCAGGTTTATTATATTTCATTGTAAGTAATTGGGTACGTCCTATTATTGAGAGGCACTTGTTTTATTATTAGTGGCCTCGAGTGTAACCCATGCTAGTAAGCTATATTTGTATGGTGATCACTTTAATTTTGAAATTTCCTTCCTCTCGTTTTGTCAACGAAGCAAATTATTTTGAGTGCTTATATGTATAGATATAACAGATATAGCCATTTATAGAATGGTGTAGTTTAATTTAATTTAATAAACAGTGAACCCACTGAAGAACCCAATTATAAGTGTGTCTACGCCGATATGTTTACTGTACTGTACTAATTTTAGTTTTATTAGTTTAATATAATAGTTTTCTTTTCATTACTTTAAAGGCTAAAGTATCCCTACTTTAATATCATTATATGTATAAAGCTTGCCTTTTAAACTTTACTTGCGAATGAACGAACTTTTATATAGTTCATTTCCACTTCCCTTTTACACTCACTGCCTTAACGTTGTCGAAAATACCTTACGTACTTTAGCGCTCTGAATTTACTTTATATTGTATTTGTTAAGGCATTTAAAATTATACTAATTATACATATCAGAAGCTTTACTTATTTTGTCTTTGTTATGTAACAAACAAATAGAAATAGTACGTGAGGTAGAAAAACCTTGGACCTGGAAAAAAATATAGGCTTGTATTTGTCATAGAAAAATATCAACGCTACTCATGAGATGGAAGTTATTATTTACGTAATAACTGACATTCACCACCACACGAAGCGCTGCGATGCATGGCCAAAAAAACGATTTTAAAATTAGAACTTTGATATTCAACTTTGAATATACGACTGTATAAGCGGTTTTTTCAAATGGGTTTTACATCTATACACATATAAACTCACACCTGTATTTTCGACGGGGTAGGCAGAGATAAACACCCACATTTTGCCATCTATGATGTCCCAGTAACACAATAGAAGGCAAGCCGCCACTGGACACTTTAAGAAATAAAGATTGGGAGTATAATCTACTCCCAATGTTTATTTAATATTATGTTAGAATTATACTTATCTATATTTACCTTTCAATAAAGGGAAATTTAGATAAGCAGGTAATGGAAGGAAAGGGATATTGCTTGTACGGATGAGTTGAAAGAAAGAAAGAAAAGTATATTATTTGTATCTTCTATAGTTATCACAATAAACAGTTGGGAAATGTAAAAGTAATAGCTCGAACAAGTCAGGGTCGCATCTTTGTAACCTGACTTGGCTATTGCCGGGAAGTCAGAGAATTAGGCTTTAGTGTTACTATAATAAGATTTTAGAAGTGAGACTAGTATTTTTTGAAGAATACTACTTCTCTATTTAAGTTTAACATAGAGATCAGGTCGCAGTTAACACTGAAAACAAACAGTAGTCACCAGAAATCAAACGCGGGACTTCGACTTAAAACAACTAAACTCGAAGTAGTTTTCTGTACTAGTGTTATGAGTACTAGTGTTATGAGCGTCTATACATACAGGTAACTGGTTACCTTACTGGTCCCGATTATTAAATAGTCCATGTTTTTGTTTAAATAAATATCGACAAAAATGAAAACCGAAAGTATTTGACCACCATTCTGCACAAGGTTGGTACTATTACGCTTTATGTTATGTATTAGGGTTTATGTTTTAAGTTTGTATAAGAACCAGAGACCCAAAATCAATTATCCTTTTTATTCTTACCATAACTTGAACTTAAACGCTACGAAGTAGATAAGTACGTTTTAGAATTCCGGGAAGCAACGCAAGGAAATTGTCATTAAGTAGAAATCCATATTTCACGTACATATAAGTAAGCTAAAACAACATGAATATCAAAATCTGTTGGACATTCCGTGGAAAGTTATAATTTATTTATTGCTTTACCTCGTATGAATATTACGTTTCGTTTGCTTGTACTACAATGTACTTTGTGTCGATAATAAACCCACAAAAATAGCAGGAGTGAATATGAAATGAAGTCGTACAAAGTTACCCGTATTATTCCAGCGGTTTCGTTCAAAAATGTCGCCGTGGCACAAGAAATATAAAAGATATATGTACCCTATCTCCAAGTATATCATCGATTTAGGGTGTATTTAAAATACATAGTGTACATTAATTTTCAACTCAATGGTATTGACAATAGCAAACACTTTGTCTAACAATTTCACATGACTTTCATACTTGCATAACTATTTAGGTACAGAATCTTACACAGTCAGAACCTCTAGAAGTGAAGGTGTTACTCAGTGGCAGTGGAAGCACCTCCACTCTAAAAAAGATCCCGGCTAAACCAACAACAATAGAGCATTAATGTATTTTTGCTAGGACCGATTATGGTACTCCATTGCTCCTCCAGGAAGGACTCTCATGTAATAAATACAATCATCATCCTCTGCGCCTTTTCCCAACTAAGTTGGGGTCGGCTTTCAGTCTAACTACGATACGGCAGAACTTTGATATTTTACGTGAAGCGACTGTCATCACCATCAGGCCTCCACAACCCAAGTACTTGGCGATATCAAAGTTCTGTAGTTAGACCAGGTTGTCGGACTTTTTAGAGCTCCAACTACCCAGTAAGGAATGCCACGGATGTTCGTATGGCAACCGGGACCGACGGCTTAATTTGCTCTCCGAGGCAGGGAGGAGTCTCAATGTGTTAAGAAATGGTTACTCATCCTAAGACCGACCTCTCTAATATTACTTAACCTTGTAATGCGCTAACCTACTCGGTTATCACTTAGCCACGAGCCCCTCTGTAATAAGTACAATAATAGAATATATACAATACCGCTAGTTTCGAAAGTGTTTATGGGCACCGATGACCGCTTACCGTCAGGCGGACCGTATGCTTGTTTAAAAAAAAGTTTTTAGACTGTGTTAAACCTCTGGTAGTTACAAACGTCTGCAATAATCGATCAATCGATGCAATAAATAATTTCCTTGAATTTAAAGATTTAAATAAATGATGTAACAACCTTTCAAAAAGCTACCATGTTTAAGAATATTAAAGCTTTAAGAGAAAAAGATTAGAAGGAGTTATAGCTATTCAATTCGCCAACAAAAGTACACGCGTCATATCAATATTGTTATTTCGTGATAAAAATATTGATTCTTGATAACATTTAACAACGAATGTTACAATGATAGGCTACACTCCTGAATGATTTTATGAGATCCTACATTATATCAATATGGCTCAGCTGGTATTCCGAAGTACTTTTTGTATGATATAGCAAAGTTCTGCTTGGATTGGAAGCAGGAAGCACTCCACTCTATAGCTGACTGCGGTTAACTAGCAGCTAGCTAGCTTTCTAGCGAAGTGCTTTCGAGCTCCAGGGCTGAGTTTGGCAGTATGTGTCGTTAGTGTTAGAAGTGCTTATACTTGACTTTCCCATCCAGGACAAATAATTTTGTGGTGAATATGATGAACATGATTATTTGGTCGGTGTCTGGGTGTAATTTATCTATTATATGTATGCATTTAGTAATTTAAAAATATGTTTATCAGCAGTCTGGTTACCATAGTACAGGCTCTACCTGGCTTGGGATCAGACGGCCGTGTGTGAGCAGCCCTCGTGTGTGTTAGTTGTACAAAACAACTTTATTATTGGCCAGTGAGTCGAATGGACAACAAACGGCTTTTCGGGACAGAAAACTCAATTACTAATGGAGACCACATAATTATACTCTTAGGGAGGCAGAGATGAGCTCGATAGAACTTTTTTTAAAGTGGCAGAGTCGCGATCACTAAAATTTTACGGAAGCCAGCAATAACTGTGAGCACTGTCTACCTGTTTTGAGATTTTACAAAACCTTCATGGTTTTTTTTCTAGAGAATAACTTAAACGCTGCCTAAAACTATCAAAGTAGTAGAGGACTGGAAGGTAAGGGCAAACCATTACTCTTTTTTCCCAATTCGTATTGAAGTTCAATAATATAGAACCAACCATTACTTAATACTAAGAGATGGATACATGCATGGAGCCACCATTTCTCGAAAAACGGTCTTGTGGCTATACTTAATAAGTAGTCGTATTTACTACTATTTACTACTATTAATAAGTAGTCGTATTCGGACGCTTGACCCTTGTCATCATTACTTGGAATCCACGCCCTGTCTTTCACATCAACACAATGTACTCAGTCTCTATCTGGATATGTTCTCTCTGATGTAATCCATTAATTAAATAAATGCCTTTTTTGCCATGCTAAGACGAAACTGCTCTGTCACTGCTGAGTAGGTTAACCATCAGCGTCTCACGACCGCTATTCGAATCACAATTTCCGATCACTCACCTCTAACTTTTTTAAGTTAATTTTAGAAGTGAATTATCATTTGCTTTAACGGTGATGAAAGAGCGATAAGCCTTCAATAATATTTGCTAGTTTGCTAAACCGCACTGGACCACTGTGATTATGAATGTCGAAGTCCATTCCCAACAGAGGACCAGCGTCGAAACAGTACGATGTAGGCCGAGATTTTATTGAAATATTATTTAATAAATTATATTTGTTATATTATTATAAAGAAAGAATATTCGTTAATGAGCGACTGTTTTAACTGGAGTTATAGATGTCCCATTCTGAAGCCTTTTACATAGAGAAGTTCTTTGAAGACAAGACTAAAGCTAAAAAAGAAATACTTTTATTCGTGGGTGTGTTAAGTCTATATTCAACATTACTGTCGTTTCACCAATACTAAAGAGGCACCTGTCGACCCTTGACGAAAATAGAGACACCAAGTCATGTTTGGCATCATGGCAAAATAAAGTAAGTCAGCCGTGAGATCGCCCGAACCGGAGTCAATAATAACCAAATTTCCGAATTCCATGCAATGGGATCTCTCGACACTTGTACAACACGAACTAATTTATAGCTCTTATTCGAAGGCTCGAAAGGGGCAGACGTATTGCGTCGCAACTCAAACACGCACTCGACGTAAGTGAATAAATGGGTAATTCGACACCGGTTCCTTCCTATATTCTTGAGAGCAACTTCGGGAATTCACCCTCACTCCACACCTACTTCTACAAAGTCGATCAATCATCGTTGTGGACGGCGACCGATCATACTCTGAACTCTTTCATTTATCTAATGAGTTCTGTGTGCCCACACCCCATGTTTGCCGGGCGGGGTCGTGATACTTCGACACGTCTTGATGAATTAATCGGTTGAAAACGTTCTAATATTGTTACATAGTTTCTTTATTAGGTTTAAGAATGGAGTTACTTGAACGTTTCCAAATCTTAGTTTATATTGTTTTGCCATAAGGGTGATATTGTTGTGGTCACTACGATGTTAAGAGTAAGTTAATTGATAAAGTGACATACAGAACATTAATTTGTATGACTCACAGATAAATTTATAACTTACACCTTGCGACATGTGACAATATTCTATTTTCGTCTCGGAACGGAACAATGAATGATTTCCTAATAAAATGAGTAGTTATGTCAATCATAGCAAAAGATTGAAAGTTTATTAGTTTAAATAAGTAGTAGGTATAGAATTAATACAATATCATCCTTTATTAAAAGTAGATAAGAAACAAAAACATTTGTGAGTAGAGAGTACAAAGTGCAACGTCTAAGCTCTCTGTCAGACTTAATGTTGGATTCAGGCTTAACCAGATCTGAAATGCGCTAGCCCTAATCCTCTTAAAATAACAACGGGGTTAATGTTCCGCCACAGAACCTCGGCATTTCTTATTGTCTCGTGTCCCAAGGATTATGTACCAATTTATAACAAGTTGTAGGTAATGTATTTCTAAGGAAGCACTTGTTTAAAGCAGTGGCAATCATAGAGTAATAAAGACTACAGAGAATTCGTGTTTGGAAAGACTATCACTACATATTATAAAACAAAGTCAACTGCCGTGTCTGTCTGTCTGTTCGCGATAAACTGACTGAACTGAACTAAACTGACTAAACTAAAAAGTACTGAACGGATTTTCATGCGGTTTTCACCAATAGACAGAGTGGTTCATGAGGAAGATTTAGGTGTATAATTTGTTAACGTTTTGTGTAAATTGGTTGAAATATGATGACGATTGTTGAATATGTCTTTACTACCCGTGCGAAGCCGGGGCGGGTTGCTAGTTTTTTGATTAATTTATATTTAAGTAGGTAGTTATTTATTAGGGAAATAGCACATGGACAAAACTATCCATTGTTGTGACTTGATCAAAACAGCAAAATGTCTATATTCTGTAAATAACTATCACTATACAACCCTTAAGGTACCTTCACAAGAAATTGCGCAGATAAGTTTAATGGCACTAAGATAATTTGCCGTGAGTTGAAGTTACCATTAGTGAAATAGTTTTGAGTTTAATATAATCAATCGATAGAACGAGTTGTTTACAACTCGTTCAATACAATTAATACAAAATATGTTTGAGAACAAGATAGGATTTATCCTATCTTGTTCTCAAACATATTTTGTATTAAAATCTGGAAAGAGAACATAAAATATTCTATTATTTCAAAAGAAATATTCGAATGCGATGTTAGCCAGACACGATATATGTAGTTGTGCGTCTGAATTTTGAGGTAAATTAGTTTTGAGCAGTTTCAAGTTCTCAAGTTGTTGATATCCCTTGGGTGAGTCGTTTTAGAGCGAACGCCACACATCCTGCAGTTAAAAGCATTCAACTTCTGACATCAAGTTTAAACTCTAATTGAAATTTAAATTGTCATACGATATTCGTCAGAAACAGGATAACCGATAGCTGTACGTACATGGTTCGCTAATTACTTTAATAATATGAACAACAAAGCCGGCATTCTGTGGCGCGCGCGCCGACAAAAACGAATCGCTATGAGCGATCGCTACGCCCGTCCAACTTCGCCGACCGGTGTTCATTAGAACTTAGACTTGTATGAATTTTCACCAACTTTCCGACGTAATGAACACTAAAAGGAGGTAAGTTTGAACGCTTCAAATTTTAATACTCTCGCTGTACGGTTCGCTGCGGACACGGTTTAATACTAAATTGGCCGTATGGAATTCATGTACCGTCAGAGTTAGAAATCCAATATCCTCTCTAACTTCTTGTTAAATGAACTCTGCCTCCTGTTTGTCTGAATTTTGAATTGTCTTTTCTAATACTTCCCGATGTAGATACGGTTCTGGAAATGTTGGTACTGAGCGCGATAGGCGTAAATAAATGCACTGTACTTCAACTGTGTTATTAAAGTAAACCAACCTGATTCCCGATCATTTGGACATGATAGGATATGCTTCATGTTTCAGAATATATAATTAATGTCTAATGTTTCTGTAACAAATATAACATAGCCTATTGTGTTAAAATTCCAGTAACGGGTTAATATGTCTTCAACGTTATAAATGACATATTTAGGAATTTGTGGACTAGATATACAATGTACCACAGAGCAGTGAGGTCTTACTTTGGGAGCTATTTAAATGAATCGGCTTGGTCAGATTATAAAAATTAAAAAAAACATCTGGTAACTTTATTTAATAAATATTATCTTCGTAATTTTTAAACAACGTATAAAACATAAAGTAGTTTTTGATAATAATAATAATACTTTTTATTGACAACTATACACAGATTTGTAGGTACCATTGGCGGCCTTATCGCACAAGGTAATCTCTTACAGGCAACCACGGAATGGAGCGAATACGTCATAAAGATTTGTCTATAAAGTTAGTCGAATGTTGAACCTTAAATTGTCCGATAATCTCAAGTGAGTGTGTTTCATGGATGTAAGCAAAACGTCTTTTAGGTACGATGGAGTAGGTATGATTACAAAAGGAAAATAATAATGTGGGTATTGAGCTTTGTGCGATACTCAGAAACATCATCATACTTGCGTCGTCCAAATATGAATCTTATACAAAAGTTCTGAAGTTTCTAGAGTTTATTTAGTTGGTCCTCGGTTAGATCTGATATGAAAACACATTTTTGCGAGTAGTCTTTAATTCACCCCATGTTTAAATCAATTGAATTGAATTGATTGTATAAAATAGGAGGAAGTCACTTAATCCAAGATATTATATAATGTTAAGGCCGTCTTGTAGACATTGAGACAGTTTTATAAAATTTATATAATTACATTTTTTTCACTATTTCATTTTTGTTTAATTATAGGTTTTAATTTATTTCCTTATGTAAGCACATATTATTAATGAATAATTCACGTCATGTGAGCGACAACTCTTATTTTTAGCTTTTATTAACACTGGTAAACGCTTACCATCAAGTAAATTGTGCTTGTTTCATTGGTAGTGTAAAATCCCAAACTATAAATTATCTTAGCTATTAATATTACCTTTATATTGTTTAAAGAAACTATAACTGTGATGTCTTTCTAACACAAAAGGAGGTCCTCCTCGCTAGACAATCATCATTTAAATTTAATAGTCCTACATTTTATTTTTTAGAACTAGGATAATTACATAAAATCTAAATTCCAATTAATTAAAATCTATTTTTGTTGCTTCGTTGGCCCTGTGGCTTGAACTTTTTTCTACATATACTATTAAACTGACAATATTATAAATGTTCGTGAAATATCATTAAAGTATCGCAATACGGATATCAAACACAATACGGATACTCGGGTGTGTAAAACTAAAATCCAACTCTTTCCGGCTGTGGTCCCAATAAATATTAAATATCAATGTGACGAGGCCCTTTGAAGTAGGCTTGTAGAAGGGTCGACAACTAACCTATTGTAACTTGTCGAATTAAATTCCAAAGGCAACCGATCCCGCTATTTGGCATTATAATAGTAGGTAGGTATATATTTGTAGATGAACAAACGGAAATTTCGATGTCAAAGGTAATTTTTCATTAGTTACTTAATAGTATTTTTTTGTTAAAGCTTAATATAATTGAGAAATATTAATTGTATTTTTTACTTACGTTTGTCCAATTTATGTAGAAACATATTTAAATCCAAAAACTAATAACTGCCGTATTATAAGTGTGATAGTTAGACAGACAGACAATGATGTCTTGGGGTGACAAGGTACCATTTTCCACGGTTAAATAGTGACTTTCCTGCACTCGATCTTTTGATATTGTTTGATGATTGTATGGTTTAATTGACCAATTGCTATTAATTTTATATTTATTTTATTTAACTTAAATAACCCCTATTTTCAGTAAGCGGTCTTTTTTGATTCTGCTATTTTATTAATGGCCATGGTAATATAATCTAAAGAAACGACTAATCGTTTCTTTTCAGTTCACGTTCAGAAACAAAGACCGAATCAATTTTCATTGTTAAATTTTAAAAGATTTCTGAGTAATGTTAGTAAATTGCTCAGAAATAATTTAACATAAGTGAAATAATTCGTTTTTCGAGATATAATGCACCTAGACAGAGAAATAGAGAGCAAGAAAGCGCTCAAAGATAAAAAGAGCCATGGATAAAGATTATAGGAATTTAAGAATGAACAGGCATGAATGATGGGAAAAAAGTTATGACAAAAAAGCTGTACTTACGAAAGATGTCAAATTCTAAAAGCCACCGATTTTTCTCTGTTCTAACTTTTAATGGATAACTATATAATAAAAATTACATAATTGCAAAAAAATATAGAATATGGTTTCGTCAGGATAGCATCAAACTGAAAATAATGTTGAAAGAAGAATAATAATCATAGAATATAGTATTCTTGTTAAAGGTTCAGACTATATTTAAACAATATGCTTAATGCCAATAGTACTTATTCTAGATAAAAATTAAACCCACAACGTCTTGCAACATCATCTCCAGTCATCATCAATAATTCTTAGCTCAGATAGCCTATTCCTACATACATCTTTCATTCTCATATCGGGCTTTATATCACAAAACGCTGAAAGCTTTAATGAGGAAAGGAAAATATACTTAATTTTCTGTTTCTGTTGGATGTGGAACCGTCAAATAAGAGTAATTAATAAAATAATGCACTTATAGCTTCAGTCCGTAAGAAACCTGTCGACCAGTTCGCATACAATATAAAGTAATCTTTTGGCGGGAATTGAACACTGGATATCTCCAATTACTATAATGACCATGAAGTTTACTTGTTATGGCATAAAATATAATAATCTTGTGCAGGAGATTAATGTTCAAATCAGACTTAAAAGAGGAAAGTACCTCCAATCTAAAGAAGACCGCCTTAAACAGCCACAATAGTATTTCTACTTCTTCCCGTGTAGAATTGTCACAGGTCAAAGACAACGTGAGAGTAATGGCAGGCATATTTACAAAATTCTTAGTATTAGAATAAAACTAGCGAAGATTCTAATGAAATTCCAATAAGAATAAGTAAATGTTAAGAATTGTCTACTTATAGCGGACCCTACCTACATATGAGCAGACGGAACACCTGATGGTAAGTGACTACCGCCGCCTATTGATACCTGCCACTCAATAGTCACAAGTGCGTAAGTATAGGAAGGTACGTAAGTAAAAAAATTGTCATTAAATATGCTTTTTTTTACATTCTGAAATAATCACGTAGGTATATCATCATCCACCGCTGAACAAAGTGTGAATGATTCCTGACAATCTAACCACGTCTTACCTAACAGTCAAGTAGGTACGATTTCAACGTCTTTCTAGTATTTTCTATAAAAAAGGTCTTTATTTTAAGCTAGTAAAAGTAATTTCAGTACGCCCACAAGAACCGAAAAATCTACTTTTAAAATATATTCTTAACTATTCCAAAATACAGATATGAAAAATAATTCTATTAAAGTCTATAAATAATATGTGTAATGTAATGTAGAGGAATAGATTGTATTATTTTTAACATAGTCTTCATCGTCGTAGACAAAAGAGTAAATACCATTTTCACCTATGAATAGGAGCGATTGAATTCTACATAGGGTTTGCTTAATTGCTACAAAGACAAGCTCTCTTAGAATTCAGACAAAGATAGATGGAATATTTTTTATTGTAAACCGAATGACTAAGAAAATTCGTTCGTTGAAAAAATTCTTATATTAATTAGTTTTAATAGAGTTTAATTGTTTTAATCTCTATCTTTTCAGAAAGATTACGTTACCGTCGTCTTATTCCTTTTTAAAACAACCCCATATAAAAAATATATTTTTCTATATTATTCATTGTTTTTTTCTGCGTTATGGTTACTACAGGCTATCTTTATTCCTTTCTGTAGTTACTTCTTTATGTAAATTAGCCAGAATAATACACCTAAAATAATTTTATTTTAATTAATTAATAAAAGTTACTAGCGCTGCTATATCGTTTAATTTAAATCGTTCAGCTCTCGAAGATCTTAACTTTGCTGATAGAACTAACCTATGTTATACCTTTGATACCTCAATACTACATTTCATACTAACTATTGAATTTGAGATTGTCGCCCATTGATTTCTTTTAATAAGCTTTTTATAATTGTTTGTTACGGGCTCTTGTACCTCAAATATCACCATCGGTGTTGCAAACGTTTATAGATGCGCCTGGCCGTTTGACACATACGATACCAGTAACTTTTTTTTGCGCATTACGGTGACCCAACATTTCCTAGACTCCAATTATGTTATTAAAATCCGATAATAATACAAAAAAATGGTACTCTATGTTCAACATAAACCAAAAAACATGATTTCATTCATTAAAAGTAAAACAATAACCGTAAAAAGCGTGGGTGCTTGATTTCAGTTCATGTAACAAAAAAAAAAGAAACTAACGCTTTCGTTCGGCAAATTTTTGTTTTTTTGTTCATTTAACCGAATACTTTACTGTTTTGTTTTTATGATGAACCAATGCGGCGACGCCTGCCTGAAAAGAATCTCCTTTGTGCTCTTTTATACTCGTACATTTCGTTTGTGTGTAAATTAATTCAAATACTAAAATTCTGTCTCTGGAAATTTCAATATGACAAAATTAAAACGAGCCAACGTGAACTAAACAATGGCAGTGCACGTTTTGTCGGCATGTGGGCGAGTGTTTAGCTCTAAGCACCCGCATACTACTCTTATCACTGTGATACGTGACTCGACTTGTTAATGAGAGCGATCGATACACCGCACTTCTTATCAACACTCCAAACTTTAGTTATGAAACTGTTGTCCCCTCTGTTTGCCCTTATATCTGATACTATCTGATAGTCCATCTATAAACAACCAAAAATGTCAGACGCGCGTTATTTAAGAATATTCTTCCATCGGATACATTTTTGTTACAAAAATAAATTAATTGTAAATAAACAGCTGTAGACGTTACATCAGTTTTTTAAACCCTCGCAATACGATTGGGTTGGACTGGGACACTCGAAAATATTAATAAATAGTACCTTCCCTAAAATACTTCAAATTATCCGTCTTAAAACATTTTTTTTTAGCAATATTTTCAAAAACTTATATAAATAAATTTCTAAGATTATTTTTCTATCCGAGTACATAATCAGTACATAAATGCTCATTAAAAGACATACCTAGTCATGACATTTCACCAAGTATTTATTTTTTCATTCGAAAACTAGTAAAACTTTATCTTTACATATTATAAACTGTTAAAATTTAAATCTTACGATTTACATAAAATAACACTTATTTAAGCCTGCGCTGATTTTGTTTTAGAAATTGCCAATGTATTTTGAATATAACGTAAACAGCTGCGGACGTGACATCATATTTTTTCAACCCCTCGAAAATATTTATAATATAACTTTCCCTAAAATTATCCGTTGTAAAACAGTTTTTTTTTTTCTAAAAAATGGAGCTTGGCTCTACTTTAAAAATGTCCTGCCTATTTGATGTATTTTTTAAGATATTTCTGTCAAAGTACATAATCAGTACTGAAAATTGCTTTTTAGAATACATATTTATGATTTTTTTCTCAAGTTTTTTATTAATACTTATTTGACGCTACTTTTTAATGATTAAATACGTACTATTTATCACAGATATCGTAAACCGTAGACTCCAAAGATACTGTAATTTGTTTTCCCGTTTCGTATTGCAGAACAGTCATATTTTACCAGAAATTTCTGCGAGAAAGGCAAGAAATTTAATATTGTAAAGCCCTCGGTGCTAATTAGTGCAAAAGACTGCTATCGGGGTGTTTATTAGCAGTTAATAGAATTGCGGAGCTCAGCAGGCGGGTGAAGGCACCGTTTCGTGCTCGAACGCCCGGCGCTCGCCAACCTGTTGCCGACGGGACCGCCTTCCGCCCATTCGCCGCACAGCTTTTCCGGGTTCTATGTTCCTAAATATCAAGCCAAGCTGCGAAAATACTTTCTTTTTTTACTTACCGACTTCTTCCGACCCGATGACCCGAACAGCTTCTACGACTCGTTCTTTTTATTACACAAAAAAGTAATAAACTACGAAAACAATCGAATTTAATTTTAATTTCTTGTTTTTTTTTTTAATAAAAAATCTCAAAATATAAAACCACTACAAATAAATCATCAACGAGAAATGAAATTTGTAATAATAAATAAAGAAACGAAGAAATAAAAATGTTTGAGCGCGAGCGGCGGCAGAGTTCGAGTTAGAGTTGAAGTCGAAAGAGATATTAGGAGATCAGGATACTGGGACAGGTGCCTTAGCGAGGCGCGGTGCCGCTGCCGCGGCAGACTACAGAATGGTAGCGGGCTGAACGGCATCGGGCCCCACCCCTAGCGCACGCGCGTTTCAGCCACCCCACCGCGCATGACTGACATCCTACCGAAAAGTGGAAAAGTGACTCCTCCAACGTAGATACACCATTATGTACTAAATAAATATTGTATCGTAATAGATGCCGATCTCAGTACATAATTTTGACCTAGTTCAATATTTTTTATGCTCGATTTGGACCACGTAATTTATAAAAAAATAATAGTGCTATCTCCATCGAGGTCGTGTTTCTCCTTCTTATATATGTCTAATGTACGCCCCATTTACACATAGGTATCTGGCTAGCAAGTGAGCAAGTGCGATTGAAAGGCAACCTAATGATTCATCAAAAGAAGGTTTATTATTTTACTCGTCCATATTTTTTTTCATGGGTGATTTCGTTGTACAGTTCTCTTATTCCGCTAAAATATCCGTTTCTTAGTGACGTTTCGTAACCCCGGGGCATTGTTTGGAACTTTGACATTATAATACTCTCCGATCCCAGAAACACGCGCATCTCGAAAGATAAAACTATGCCCAAATCAAACGCGTAGTCAACACTATGACCGCAATGTGCCTTTCCTTCGGCATCAAAAATGCTGGTATTAGTAAATAAATGAACACCTGATGTTCTCTGATTTACCCTAGCACTAACATCAGCGGCAACTTTATTAACATAGTTTATGTTTTGTGACGGAGACCTTGTATAGGCGTACGGATAATTGATGGAATGACCGTCGCGTTTTATCGACAGATACACTTTGGTATCTTTTTTGTGCTTGTTTAAAACGCTCTTGATGAACATTGTTTCGTTTTCTGATGCAGCTTGCGGTCCAGGATATATTTGTGAGAATCCCCAGTCGACCTTGGGACATGAACCCCACTGGCTTTCAGAGTTGCGAGTTAAGTCTACGCCAAAACTTGCATCCTCTTGTGATGGTTTAAGATTCTTTTTCCATGGTATCTTGCTCTATATAATCATTTAAACACAATTAATATTGTCGATTAAAATTAGGCCTAGGCGAAATTCTCTGAAATGTGTAGGTAATTAGTTACAAACGATAGGAACAAAATTAAACGTTCGCTGCATTGAAACTAAACTGTGACTGAGACTTCTTCTGTGTTAATATTTTGTTAAATAGTTTGGGTTAGTTTTGACATAAGAGAATGTATAATTTAAGCATTAACATTTTCTTATTTCGATTGGCATTCGGGCAAACAAATCAAACATAAAGAAATGGAGGATAATAGTCTTATTTATATTCAAGTTTTACTTTTCGAAACTTCAAATTTAGCCCACTTTGAAGCTAGTAGCAATTCAATCAAATAGTACAATGGAACTAGATTAGGTTGGAACTTCTCAAATACTTGTAATTCTATATATTTTAGGCTTATTGCATTGTTCTTGGCAGCTGCCATAGATGTAACTACTCGCCAGAATAATAAAATTATAAAGTTCAAAGGATGACGAATGAACTTTTTTTGGGCCACTAAGAGTGTACATCAGCAAAGTTTTTGAAAAGATTTTATAACAATATACTTTCAATCTCCAATAGCACAAGGTCTCTGATTTTAAAAGATCTGATTTCCTTTTTTTCTTATTTTATTAGAAATAAATTGTAATATCCTCTGTTATAATGGTCAGGAAGAGTATTCATAAGAATCCTGTGTATCTGTCTGAGTGTTGTATATAATGTTTTTGAAGGATTGTGAAATCTACCGATTCGCACTAAGCCAACAAGATGGCCCAGGTCGCACATACTCGTTTATCAGATTTTCTTACACTAGTATATTCAAATAACAAGTAATGTCGAACTACATCGAATATTTACTATTAATATAAAACATTTAATCATTAAAAAAACGAGAATTAGTATAGTGTTTTTTACTACTAAACAACTATACTTTGAGCTATGCTTGTCTCAAATCCTCCTAAGAAATACATATACATATGTATATAAAAAATAGATTATATAGGATAAAAAAAAAATATCTACTAACGAGGTAAGTAGTGCTAGTTTAAGAACAATGGATTTAAAAAGAAATGATATACTTACATATCTGGAGTATTCTTGTCCGTCAGGGTTGGTACATGGTAATATGACCCATCGCACATTTTTAAGCATGTGGTCACACTCCTCGCAGGCAACCAGCTGTTCAATGATGAATAATGCCATCATGACGGATTCCGAGCCACCTTCTTGACCTGCTTCTATGATAAATATTGGCTTGGCTTCGTCTACTCGTTCTCCCTTCGGTACGTTGGGGGGAGGGACACTATGAGCTAAATGCACCTAAACACCCATCGTTTTATAAATATAAGTAAGTAAGGTAAAGGTAAATGTGATTTAGTGTGCTTAGTACACAGGTCGATTGTTGTGGTAAATTCCTATAATTTATTGATCTACTGTTGATTGAATGCCTACACGGGTGGCAGTTTCCAGTTCAGTTCAGTTCCCAAACAGGACAAAAATTTGTGAAATCCACAAATAGTTGTCCCGAGTTTGTAAAGTCTCCCGTGACACAGGAATTATGCCTAATTCAGGAGTTCTGTTTAAACAAAAAAAAGGATCAGCTAGGTATGACTGATTTATTCGTCGGATTGGTTGTTCTGTAGTTAAAAATGCAATTAGTTAAAAATGACATAGAAGTTTGTGGTAACTAACCTGTAAGGACGCATTCACAATTTTTTCAGATTTTACTAATAAATTATGTAATAATTGCTTTATTTATGACTAAAATGTTGGTAAAAAGTACAATGGTAAAGATAAGGTTGGCTCTATAGGTTCGCGAAAAAAGCAAAAATCATTTACCCTTCACTATTAGGAAGTTTATAACACGTCCTTATGTTTGAGTTTGTAAGTTTACACATAAAAATTAAAATTTTAGCTTTGTTAATATACTTTCCGAAGTTTCGATGACATTTTAACAGCTATCTGACGTCAATTTAGCACATAGACCCTTAATAAAATAACATTCCAGCCCAGATGTTTTATGCATTTTCTACTATTTTTAAACGGTTACAATTATATATTATGGACATCACCTCGTAAAGAGTCCTGCCTTCAAACGTCATATGATCACCGAGAACATCGAACACATCGTAGCAATATTGTTTCAGAGCCCTTAGGAAGACTGTTACCTGTAAACATTTATTTCTTATCTTTAAGAACATCGGTTTATTTGAAACAGTAATCGTCATTAAAACGCTGATAGGTGCGAAACTGTGTTATACTTGCCAACGCTCCTCGATAGGAAGATAATTAGTTACAGAGGTATACATTTAAATAAGTTTATTACATTAAAAAATATATTTTAAAATTAAAAGTAAGCATTTCGAGCAAGTGGCTGCGAATTTCCGTGATGCAGCGACATTGGATATAGAATGAAAAATATAAATGGATATTGTTACGCACTACATAATAATAATATAAGTACATCAGAAATACATGGCTTATTTTATAGCAAGTTGCGACATTTTTAACTGTCGCGATTTTACAAGGAATTGCAATATATAGCCATTACATTAAGAGGTTTTATTATTTCGTCAATGATAACATCCAGGGTGTTAGGGCTCTAATACTGCGATGCCATGAGCCATTAAGGCATGAAATAAAGTACAGGTTTATTGGAAGCGTCCGACTGATCCAGCGTCTCCATCCACCGAAGACCCGTCCATGGAAGCGGGATGCGGTTGGCAACGCACACGTGACACCACTGTTGGTTACACCACGGTAATGGCTTACCTACGGCTTTGTTTACCAATTTAGTTGCATAAGAAATAACAAAACCTAACGGTTTCTTACAAAAACATACAAATAGAATTATATTTTTACATGTACCGGGAATTTTAAGTCTAAAGTCAGGTAAGATTAACTTACAGAGTTAAGGATAGTATTAATCAAATTTTATTTAAAAGTCTGAAAAAATATACATATTTACGTTCCAGTCCAATGTTAAATGCAAATTGGTAAGTTTGAAATTGGTAAAAAATATATATGAATATAATTTTACACAAAATAGCGACTTTCGGACTTCCTCCTTAACTTCGACTCGGAGAGCTTACTTTTTGCCGAATTCCCTGATTTTAGGTCTAAGGGAGTCGGGTAATAAGAATCTACCGGATAGTAAGGGTTATTTATTATTATTATTACTAGGAACAAATTTCAATATTACGATGTAAAACGGCATTTTGTGATTGATTAATTTACAGGGACATTAAACCTAATTATTTTAACGAAATAAGTACCTATGCGTGTTCAATAAATGTTTTAATCGGGCAGTCTGGCAGACAGGCACATGGACCACGAAGAGTTTTTATAAAGGTTATATTTTATTCTTCGAGGTTTTCTCAACTTTCGAATTTATGGTTTCTCTTTCGCATTGTACAACAGTAAAACAGTACAATGTAAAAGAGACCTTACGTGCAGTAACGTGACGGGTTGTGACATGTCAGCTTATGGGAGAGTAATCAACCGCAGCGACAATGATGCGGTAACAACTGTGCTACGGCATAGTGAAGCTGCTGCCTGCACGTGTAGAGAAAATGTTGCCTTGAAGTTTGTAAATTGAATAACATTACATCTACGGGTTTGGGATTACCATACATATTGTTTATATATAAACTGGTTTTCATGATTCGAAAAATGTCCTCAAAATGGTGTCAAAAAGGATTCCAAAAACATTTAATCTTTGAAAAATGGTTTCGAATGTGATTTCAAAAGCTTTCAACTATCATACTCATGAATGCATGCATCGTCATCTTCTTGTGATCAGATGGTATCATACAATACTGACATAACCGAAAGCCCGATACGTATTGAAAGACTTTCGACTAAGCCTTTTCGCGAGTTGCAGCACTCGGCTGAGACCAATTTTTGACGGTGCGGTCATCGCGATGGAGCCACATTGCTCAAAAAACTACCTCTTGCTAAGTTCGAAACCGTGTATTTATGTAAAATATTCTAACACAGACACACAATTAATCAAATGATAAATAAATAAAAGAAAATAAATGAAAGAAAACTGACAATACCTACTTAAAGTATCAACGCCTTTTCTTTTTTATAAAACTACTAGCTAGCCGGTCGCATGTGGCCGCGCGGGTTGCAGGTGCCTGGCAGGACGCCTCACCAGTTGATAAAGGGCCCCCGTCGGGTCCGAAACTAGTCGGGCATCCCGAAATATACACGTGAGTAAAACCGTATATCTTAACTAATATGAATACCACTCACGAAAGTTTTTATTGGACCAAACTGCACACAGTGTGCAAAATTTCATTAAAATCGGTTCATTAGTCTAGCAGTTCATTGCGGACAAACAACGTGACACGAAATTTTTATTTACTATATAGAGATATGTTTTGGCAACCAGCACATGGTTCACCTGATGGTAAACGGTGACCGTCTATAAATATAAGGTTCCTATAACAACTCATCACCGATGATTCTATATCTGCGTTACCTATAGTCACTAATAAAAATACGACTAGGTACTAGTATTGTTAACCGTACTCTTCTTTAGAAAAGACCTCTCTCTCGGAGGTGTTCTCCGTTGTGTAAAGTGGCTTGAATTTGAGAAGATTTCTGTGGTCTCCTTCTTATAATCATCCAAACCCTTATTTATTTCAACCATATATCATAAATTAAATATAAAATAACAACTAAATAACAAAATTACTTTACTGTTCGGGGCTCGTGGCTCGTCGTAAGTAGTAACCGAGTATGTTAGCACATTACAAAGTTAAGTAATACTAGCTAGGTCAATCTAGGATGAATGCTCATTCTTAATACATTGAGACCTCTCCGTGCCTCCGAGAGCAGGTTATACCGTCGGTCCCGGGTACTTTACATACATCTGTGGCATTCGTTACGGGTAGTTGGAGCCTTAAAAGTCCGACGAACTGGTCTAACTACAGAACTTCGATATCGCCTAGTACTTGAGTTGTGGAGGTCTGATGGCAGTCGCTTCATGTAAAATATCAAAGTTCGGCCGTATCGTAGTTAGACTGAAAGCCGACACCAACTTAGTTGGGAAAAGGTGCGAAGGATGATGATGACTTTACTGTTTGGTTAATGCTTTGTTCCTATTCTCATAACATAATTTGCTTACTGTTGTGTTTCTCTTTCAAACAACCCAATTTTTTGCTGTAGCTGTATTCCGTTCCTTTAATAATACTATTTGACTACTGTTCTGTCATTGCTCTAAATAACCCGATTTGTTTACCATGCCCAATATGGTGAGAGAAGTTAGAGTTTCAGAAGTAGTGCTAGTGTCACCACTGGTGGCGTTGTAGTTCAAAAATGGCCGTATGTTTGCTGGCTAACGCAGTTAAATAAAAACTTTTCTTGTTCTATTTAAAACTTATTAAATGGAAATATGCTTACCGTGCTCAAACCTATAGCTGCATCTTCTATACAAGGTACTTCATCCATGTCAAGTAGATCATTTAACATGTCTTGGTAACAACGTCTGATCGTTTTGCAACTGAACATAGATATTTTTATTAAAAATCAAATAAACACGTACAGAAACTAACTTGAAGCTTGAGTACAAATGCGACTTGTTAATTAAATTAAATGATTTTTTGTATTTTGTATTTTTTTTTATTGATTAATTCGTTCCAATTACGTAAAAAATATAAATAAAGGTTGTCTTCTAGTTGTACGCAATATAAAAGAACATTAGTACTCAATACTGTCGTATAAATTTTAATTATATATTAACTTACCCACATGTCAAACCCTCAATATTGTTAATATTAACTACAAAAAAACAGTAAATTAAAAGACGATAAATCAAGGGATGAGAACTTTAAACGTAAACTGTACCAATTAAGATAAAAACGCACCTATAACTACGAAGAATAATAAACATGTGTAACCATATTTTATATTAATTAAATTGATCATATTGAACGTTTACGTCTACAAAAATATATATTATTTATAATCTAAGAAAACAAGGAAAAAGAAATAAAGTTGGCAATTTTATTACAAAAGTAATGCGATCAATATCGAAATAAATAAAACTTCAACTTTTATGTTTCATTATCCTATTCACAGTGAGTATAGCTTATTTCACAATATCAGTCTTCAGTCGTCATTACTTCTCTTTTTCCGATGCCTACCAAATTCATTTTTAATCTGTGAGCCAAATTCACGGAAACCTTCATAAAATTGTGGTAACGTACGTTGGAGAAGGCGCTCCGGGAAGGAGAACTCAAATCCATCAGTTAATTCCATAGTATAAGAGTATGGGATTCCAGCTGCACCGAAAGCGAAGTCATCGCTTCCACCAGCCGCTGGATACCACTTCCCTGCGCTCAGCACTTTAAAAGGTTTTCCACCAGCCCCCTGAACTTTCTCAGAAACTGCTTTCGCCAATCTATCTAATTTTTTCCATTCCGGTGGTAAGTAGTTCCCTGTATAGCCCCATGGATAAACCAAATATTGTCCATAAGCATGTAGTGAGACATAAAGTTTAATTCGTTTTGCGTTATCCATCATGACATCCCTGATAAGTCGTGTCTCGGGCTCTGAGAAGGCCTTGGGTCCAGCGTAGGTCTCTCTGTGACATGGATCATGAGACACTCCGCTGACAGCCCACTTAAAACCATAGTTTCGATTACCATCAACTCCATAACAATCACCATTTTTTGATCTTGTTTTTCTCCACATACGGTTCTGAAACAAATAATATAATTGAATGTGAAAGAATTGCATTTCAATTTATTTTATATGTGAGACTGATGAAAAACATCATTTCAGTATGACAACAGGATAGGAATGAGAATGTGAATGTGAGCCCCGGTGAGGTGACGACCCGTGGGGGTTTCACGCGATAAAAATATATAAAAAAATGCAAGGGAATCGTAAGAGACCAACTTTGATGAGTATTTACTGTGAGCCTAAATGTATTGCTAGCTTTTTTTGTATAACAAAACTAACTAACTTCATTAATTAATATCCTTTTTGAGCATATTTCTTTACCTGTGATGACTTAAGTTTGAGTACTGATCATATTTTCTTGCGCTAAATAAAACACATCTTAAAACCAGTTGTGTCATGTTTTATTATTATGAGTATGGTCAAGCTTTTCGTAGTGCATTTAATAAATGTATTAAGAAATACATTGTTTTTTTTTGTAACTCAGGGCAGTAAAGGTTATAAAAAACTCGAAATTGGATAAACGCTTAATCCCCGTTTCAATTTAGTTCGAGTTCTTCATATATTATTTTTCAGAACTTGTAATATCCATGACCGCACCTTTCAAAGCATTTTTGTAGCCGACTACAGACCACAAGCATGCTTGAATGTATTATGTGCCAGTGATAGTTAAGACAATCGACTTTAAGCTTTATTACATTACTTGCAATTAACAAAAAAATATATCAAATCTTGAAAGTGTATTTTAACTTTCTTCTAATAGTCCTATCGATATCTAACTTTGTATGCGTATATAGTTCGCACGATAATATCATAATTTGCTATCTAGGGGCTGATCTGATGATCAAGCCAGGAGGTGGATAATGAAACTCTTCGGTGGCTACTAGTAAATGCCTGGAGTTTGGTCTGTTATAATATGTTTTGTCAAACCCTTTTATAAATTTTAGCACGTGATACATAATAACAGTAACAACTTGAGACACCTTACACACGGCCTGTACTATGGTAACCAGACTGCTAATAAAAATACTTATATATGACTACTTTTATTCTACGTATTATTATCTGTTTTCACCTTAAAAAATTGACAGCCTTAAAATTTTTATTTTATTATAATAAAATAAAATAAACCAATGTTTAAAATATTGTCTAGTCTAATTATATATTTACATATGAGATGTTAAGATACTAACGCTTTTACTGGAGCGACTGTATTCGTAGCCGTCAGGGTTGGCCACAGGGAGGATGTACCAATCCAGGCCGTCCAGCTCTTGACCATTTAGCTTCGTCGTAGGATCAGTCACTAAACGGTGAATAAGGTATATTGCCATACTCGGTGCAACCCATTCTCTGCTGTGTATACCTAGGAAAGTTTTACAAAAGATACAGCGTCTCATCAAAAATATTTTTAGGCTAATCAAACTAAAAACAACTTGACTTTGACAAGCTCAGTGGCGTTAGCTAACTATCAACAAGATCACTGTGTATACAATTGAACAACTATCTGTTTCTCAAACTTATAAACCCTCCCGCTTTAACTTTATGGACACTGCTCCACTCCTATTGGTCGTAGCGTGATGTTATATAGCCTATAGCCTTCCTCGATAAGTGGGTTATCCAATAGAAAAAGATTTTTTCAATTCGAACCAGTAACTCCTGAGATTAGCGCGTTCAACCAAAAAAATAAACAAACAAGCTCTTCAGCTTTATAATATTAGTATATTTTTATTTTTTATTTATTTATTTACATCCAACGCTTACATCTATTTATATATGTATAGACTAGCAACCCGCCCCGGATTCACACGGTTAGTAAAGCATAATATTATATTAATTTTTCCGACACCTTCAACAACCTTCGTTATATTTCAGCCATTTTACACAAAACCTTAATGAATTATACACCTAAACCTTTCTCATAAACCACTCCGTCTATTGATGAAAACCGTATGAAAATCCGTTCGGTATTTATTGAGTTTATTGCTAACAGATAGACAGACAGACAGATGCGGCAGGGACTTTGTTTTATAATACGTAGTGTTATCTACTCTACCTCTATATCTTTGGTATATCCTACGTACCTGCGTCCACAAATATGATGGGATTTCCAGCACCACGGTTCGTCGATATCTTTGCAAGTTTCATCCTCCGTCCTTCGTAGCTATTTCCGAGGGTCTCAAGAGTCAGAAAGTTTGGATATCTGTTCGCCATCGTTTCTAGGTATTCTTGGATCTGAAGAAAAATACAAGAACCTATTATTTTGTAAATGTATTATTACCAATAGTATAAATCTAGGGATGTTTATGACTGAGGAAACTTTTCTAAACGTGGCAAGGTACCCTCTATAAAATATATAGGTCAAATATAAGTGGAAAGGTTTTTCTTATCCACGTTACACCTTCAGATTACTCACGAATTACAGTACAAAAACATACTAATCTACTAGCTACCCGGCCACGCATTGCTGTGGCTAAGTAATTAATAAATTGAGTTTAAAACTATCCTATCTCTCAAGTTGGACCAAACTGCACACAATGTGCAAAATTTTATTAAAATCGGTTCGTTAGTTTAGAAGTTCATCGTAGCCAAACAACGTGCTACAAAATTTTTATGCATATAGATGGATTTATTAGGATGTTAAGTGAGCTTACCTTTAAATATATTAAGGTAATCTAGTAAGTGTCCTTATTTAGTCTGCTAAATGTGTACATTAATATTTAGTCTGCTAAATGTGTACATTAATATTTATTCTGCTAAATGTGTACATTAATATTTAGTCTGCTAAATGTGTACATTAATATACGTTTTGTTTATTCCTTGTTTGAGTTTGAAACCTATTTTACACTTGTTCTTTTAACACTCACCATATGGAAGGAGTTATATTGGTACACGTTGAACTGTCGCAAGATTCTTCTTCTGGGCATGCGTTCGTTGAGGTCTTCAAACGATCTATTTCAAAAAACACACGTAACGTTAACGTATTTTTCAATACTTTTTGTTGACAAACAAGTTAAACTGAGGGTTTCCAACCTTATCCTATGAGTCACAAGATATTCATCACAAAATATTAATCCCTAATAGAATTGTATTTTTTCTTGAAAGATATTCGGTCCCCAAGAGTGGTGAGTATACAAAACATTAATATTTCTCTCTTGAGTAAATAATTCCATGTAAGTTAGTGGTTTCTTGTAAGCGTTTCGTTATCTATCTCTGTTCAAAAAAATTGTTTACTGATTGTATTTTTCAGTGTACGTATGAACAAAATGTATATATAATACAAAAAAACACAACAATACAAATAAATTATAATACAAAACTAACCTTCCATAGTTCGATTTTGCGTCAGCTACTAAACCTTTTTCTTTAGCAAACTCTTCAACATACTGCATTCTATCAAGTGGCACCAAGACATCGAGCGTGTCATTGATGCCTCTGCTGCTCTTCAAAATTTCTACTTTATCTTCAGGGTCATGGAAACTATAGGTTGCTTCTAGTTGTTCAATGTTTGTAGGGAATAAACGCATTAACGTATGGCTGTAAAGAAGAAAATATTTAAGTGCCTTATAAGAAATACGGAGCAATATCGCGTCAGGTAAAAAGTGTGTAGTAGAAGTTAAATCGCCTACGTAATCGTTAAAAAGTTACTCTACAAAGGTCGTTGATAGACAAATTCATTATGTTACATCCTCATGCAATGGTAGAACTAACAGTCACATTAAAGTGTAGGAGACCTACTTTAGTAAGTAAGAACAATTACCATATTACATGTTTTCATCTTCGCTACTGTGTATAGTTTTATCGCATGCTCAATCTTAATAAATATATTATGTAAAGCAAATGGATTTAATCGTATTTATAATAAAAAACCAGACATTTTAAAATTAAATATTAAAACATATTGTTATTGTTTTACTTGCCTCGCTATATTAATAGAAATATGTTTCATGATAAAATATTTATGTTTACATTAAAGTTTTCATTTTCACGCATTTATTACGCTTCACGAAAAGAAATGTAACAAAATGAGTGTGAATTGAGTTAAAATGTAATTTTTTACGCAACTTTCTTCATACTGTGACCAAAATTGCACTTGCGAATACGCTACTACTTCCTATCCTTGATATTGCAGATGTGAGTTATCCGGATCTCGCCGAGACCCAATTAGACAATCTCGAGTGACATCAAAATATTTGTATAAGATTCATATTTGGTTTACGCAAGTATGATCACGTCTCAGAGTTACCAATACGCCTTCGCCGGAATGCTCATATCCTTATATTGGTAATACTAGCGACCCGCCCCGGCTTCGCACGGATACAAATTATACACTTAAACCTTCCTCATGAATCACTCTGTCTATTAGTGAAAACCGCATGAAAATCCGTTCAGTAGTTTGTCAGTTTAGCGAGAACAGACAGAAAGACGCGGCGGGGGACTTTGTTTTATAATATGTAGTGATATTGTTTAACCCTTCCGCACCTTCCTATTTTAAGGGACGTTTTGAGTTTCTCCACTACACACATACGAGATTCGTAAGACCATCAGCAAACCTAGATTAAAAAATGCCTTTGCATTCCACGTCGTTTCTTGACAAATCCTTTGCCGTTATTGCAACACGGTTGTGGAATGCATTGCCAATATAAATGAGAAAAGCTCAAACCATATACTCATTCAAAGCCATGGTTAAAAGTCACTACCTAGACGTATAGTTCTAACAGTATATTATGTTATTGTCGTCATTGTAATACTATTTAGTAAATATTATTATGTATTATCTCTGTATATGATTACTTATATAAGTATGTATTTGTTTTATTATATGTATTATTATATATATATATATATATATATAGCCTTAGCTACCACTCATTCCTGTCACTAAATCTATCTAAACGTTGTCTGGTAGACATTGCTTTAAGCGATAAGACTATTCATTGTACCTCACTTTAATAATATACTTAAGATCCATTGTTATTTTTATATGGTGTACAATAAAGAATATTCTATTCTATTCTATTATATAAGGCACACAACCCAACCCTTCCTTCCGTTGTCTCAGTCTACGTTTAAACATCAGTGATCACGTTGCAAACCCCAACAAGTGAACTCTGACAATCCTCACTCAAACCCTCTATCAGGTAAAAAATAAAAATACTACGCTATTCTGCTGTCTGCTCTTATACTCTGGCCAATTACTCAAGTTATATATTTTTTAAACCTTAATGCGTGATGTCTTTCTTTGAATTAAATAAACCGACTAAAACACCCCGGTGTGCCATACTGAGAGACCTAAAATGAGTAGCATGCTACAACGGTATGTCCTCATCCAGCGTACCAGGCGATGATAACGGTATATCGATAAAAGGGAGATTTTCTTTCAAAAACACAAGAACGAAATGGTCAAACAACGTTCAATAACGATATGTTATGGAATTAATCTTCTCATTACGTCGTTATTAATACTTACATATGCCTAATGTGCGTCACAGTCATAGTTGATTCGTCAAGTGTATTAAGAAATGTTGTAAAATACGGCTATTATTAATTTTATACTTCTACATCAAATACAAGTTTACCTATTCATCATGTTTACGTCATCCTACTAATATTATAAATGTGAAAGTTTGGATGGATGGATGGATGTTTGTTACTCTTTCACGCCAAAACTGCTGAAGTGATTACGATGAAACTTGGTATGTAGATATCTGGAGACCTGGATTAACATACAGGCTACTTTTTATCCCGATATTCTGACGGGATCGGGACTTACGCGGGTGAAACTGCGGGGCGCTGCTAATTTAATATAAAAATAAAACAGTTTTTTTTTCTTATACTATAATTTGACAGTGTTTAATTAAAATAAAATTATTACAAATTAAATTAGCCACAGAAACAAAATATCACAATATAACAATCACACATAATTACAATTAAAAATAATCTCAATATTATATTCTGTATCTATTTTAACTCTTCGTCAAGGTACGACAAAATTCTTCCCCACAGGCATTTAAATTGTTTTTAATTTTTTTTCATCGTGGTGAAAATAATCTCCAGAAGCTCAGAGTACGGTGAGTAAGGAGCCGACTAAAATGCGTGTTTTTATAACTATTTGCGATACATAACATCCTTTGACCAGTTAGCCATTCTGGGTGCCTAAGGACAATTTTATGGAGAAAAAGTGTTTTAAATAAGAACGAGGTAATTTCCGAGACTATTAACAAAATATTAACTTTCATTACCGTAGTGTTGGTTAGCCCATTTATCAAGGAATGCTATAGGGTATATAACATCACGCTACAACCAATAGGAGCGGAGCATCAATGAAAAATGTTGCAAAAACGGGGAAAATTTACAAACGCTATATTATAATATAAACCTAAATTAAGGTCTTCATAGTAACTGTGTGTGGGTGGTTCTATGTACCTATCCTTATTATTAGGCTCCAGAAACAATTTGTTTTTATTTTAATTAAAGCGTTTTCGGATATCCTCACCGTTCCGTCAATTGAAATCTGTCCAAATAATGCCATAAATTATGATTAGTTGGAAAAAGACTACCGTTCCAAAGTTAAAAGAACGTAACTATTTTTATAATGAATATATTAAACAAATACAGGTTAAGTTAGCTATGTATCTTCTAGGCAACATTTACTAACACAACTGCCTGCAGTAACAGTCATATTTTTTTCCCAGTCATATTCAGCATAATTGTTGTGAAGTGACCCGCTCATGGAATAATACTTGTTGCAATCGTAAGGAGTGTAGAATCAATTAGATAAACTTCAATTTCTTGAATAAGTATTACTCTATATCTAAAGTTGCCGAGAAACATTAAATACAATAACAGTTTAATAATAATACATGTTTGATAGATTGATTACTGATCCAGGCTTCATGGCTGATTGATCACTACATATTATAAAACAAAGTCCCCTGTCGCGTCTGTCCGTCTGTCTGTTCGAGATAAACTCAAAAACTACTGAACGGATTTTCATGCGGTTTTCACCAATAGATAGCGCTCTATCGCTATTCACGAGGAAGGTTTAGGTATATAATTTGTTAAGGTTTTTGTGTAAATTGGTTGAAATATGGTGATGATTGTTGAAGATGTCACTACTACCATTGCGAAACCGGGGCGGGTTGCTAGTATTAGTATTATTACTTCAATACTTACACCGAACGACTAACCCTATATTCTAACCTATATTCATATTTTTAATCGATTGTCTCTAGATTAAAGATGTAATTTAGACCATTAAGTTTGTGGAGGAACGCGGGTCATGTCCCAACACAAAGGGAGGATCCTCTGACCAGGCGAGGTGATCATGCCTGGCGGGCCGCCGCCCCACGGTTGATGTTGGGAAGTTGTATATATACTATATCGGGGCGAGAACTCTCATAGCGCGATGCAGGATTAATAGGTTGTAGATGATGTTGAGTATGTTTCTTTTTGCTGTATGTGGAAGTCGCCACATCACTCCCCTCCAAGACCGGAGGTCGATATCTCGATGAGTCAGCTGTCTATGCTCTATTAAGAGAGCGTGCCAGGGCCAGTAGTGAGTAGTGCCGAAAGTTCCAGTGAGTCGGGACTGAATGCCAATAGTCCCAGTGAGTCGGGGCTGAAGTCCGCTAGTCCCAGTGAGTCGGGGCTGCGTGCGGTGCTGCGGTGAAGTCCCCAGTGAATCGGGGCAGTTGCTGCGTAAGTACATAAGTACGTCCTATAAAGTCGAATACCAAGCAACATGAACCTATCTGCGACATAATTTCAAATTATGGTTCTTAAAAACGTAAGGCACACGGCTGACCACATTGTAATGTCTTGAAGACAGTCTGCTGTATCGTACAGCAGCGTTTGCTAACATGCTATTACTGTGTAACAGTTAACGTATCATACACATATTCTAATTTATAGTAACTAAAACGAGAGCATCGAACTGTCTTATAAGTTACGATTTCTAAATCGTTTAACACGTTAACGTATACATTATTATGTACTACCTGCGCCCCGCGGTTTTACCCGCGTAAGTCCCGGTGCCATGGGAATATCGGGATAAAAGTAGCCTATGTGTTAATCCAGGTCTCCAGCTATCCACATATCAAGTTTCATATTCATTCAGTTTATAATATTAGTGGGATATTTAATTTCAGTTTTCAATACAGTTTTCAAATACTACGTTGGAACAGTTTATCGTGCTAAAAGCTCTGCTCTTAAAGCTTTCAAATCTATAATTAGAAGTATGTGATTGGCTGCAAAACTTAAGGTAAATCTCTTACAAATTATAACAAACATTCATCGTCTTTTACACACCTACACATACGTACACGCATACGCTCTAACCACGGTACTACAGTTCAGTAAAATACAATGGAAACTGTTATATTGTATTACGGTGAGTTACATTTAAAAGTGTTTTTTATATTGTAAAGCTTTTTTAAAAGAAAAAAACATCACTTTCATAATAGATACACCCCCAGACGCTAATAATAACATACCTACTTGACATTAACTTGAAACAGAGGAGAGTGTGAATCTAAACAAAATTTAAAAAAATCTTTTAGTCAGATATCAATACACCTTGCTTTTAAAATACTTGTTGTAAATCTATAAGACTCTAGACTGTCCGTCCTATGGGTGGACATAAGTAAATTATTAATTATAATTAGGGTATTCACGATTTCACGATTCACGATTGGATAACACGTCAGATAATAAAGGTATCGTCACCTATTAATATATAACTCGAACACTAACCATGTTGCGCACTAGCTGTTACTGCTGACGGGCGCAGAGTAATTTTATTCTAAATAAACGCAAATCATAACAACATATTCCGCATTTGTATCTACCTATGGTTCTCTCCGTTCGTTTGTGTAATGAATTACCGGTACAAATTCGACAAGCTGAAACCCTTACATCTTTTAAAAATTTGGTAAAGCAACATTATCTGTCACTATAATTATATCCACTAAGTAGCTGTAATGAGTGTGAATGTGTATATGTATGTAATTAATTAGTATTTGTCAATATTTAGAATAGTACGCCATCAACTACTATGTTTTTATTAAATAATTTTGAAATTATCTCCATCTAAAGGTTGTCTGGTAGAGATCGCTTTTAGCGATAAGACCGACCATTGTACTCTAGTTTGTAAGTTATTTATTTTCAACTGTTTTTTATTAATGGTGTACAATAAAGATTGTTCTATCTATCTATCTATCTACGTAGTGGTTTTCAACATTAGTCCAAATATACAGAATTAGGGAAGCTAAGGATAAGTTAGTTCTCAATTTTAATATACTCACTTGTCATATTTGCTGCTGAAGCTTCCTTGCCACAAAAACACGAAAACACCTGAAATAAAACATTCAATTACTATAACAGCTAGTATACTTATAATCTTCGAGGTAGGTACACTTTTTTTGGGAGTCATGCATTAAATTTACAATCACTGGCCATATTCAAGAAAATTTTTTAAAGAATATTACTTGGCTTCTTAAGTTTTCTTTTTTGTCATTTGCTGCATTTATCGGATATAATCTAGAAATATATTTGTATTATTTATTATATATGTTTATGTGTGTATTTGAATAAATTAAATGTTACAAAGTGATTACACTTGTTTCCCTGCATTACCTATCTAATTATATTGTTTATGTATATAGTTATTATTTACTAGTTTTAGGCCTAACACGTTTTGATTCCCACATCATAACTACCCATTAAATTATTATATTACTGGTCATTATGTTTCCATCCCAAGGTTGCCTGAAAGGAATTGCTTTTAGCGGTTAGGCCGCCCTTTGTATTGATATGTACATACACACACATGTACGTACACATGTATATTGTAAACTAACCTTAAGCAATATGTACTGTTTTACAATAAAGATTATTCTATTCTATTCTAAATAAACCCAATCAATCCGATATCCAATCGAATTAATTAAACCCTCACCATTCCTTTATCGGACTACTAGGCGCAGACAGGGCTTCCATCCTTACGTGGTCGAAACGCCAAAAAGTCGAACTTAAACGCTTTGGCAGCTCCCTTTTTGGTTCGAATCGCCAAGGTGTGGAATGACCTGCCTGCGTCTATTTTTGGTTCGAGTCGCCAAGGTGTGGAATGACCTGCCTGCGTCTATTTTTGGTTCGAGTCGCCAAGGTGTGGAATGACCTGCCTGCGTCTATTTTTGGTTCGAGTCGCCAAGGTGTGGAATGACCTGCCTGCGTCTATTTTTCCAATAAATTATAATCCAGGTATATAGACTGAACAGATTTTTCTTGATAGGCGTGTACCATCTTCGTCTTCATCGTCACTTTCCATCAGGTGAGTTGAAAGACAAACGCCTATGCCAATTCTAAACCTCCGAGTCTTTTTCCGAACTTAGTTGCTGTTAGCTTTAAGTCTAACTACGATACGGCCGAACTTCGATATTTTACGTAAAGTGACTGCAATCAGACCTCCACAACCCAAGTACTAGGCGATATCAAAGTTCTGTAGTTGCACTAGGTCGTCAGACTTTGTAGGCCTCCAACTACCCGTAACGAATGCCACAGATTTTCGAATGGCAACCACGGCTTAACGTGCTCTCCGAGGCACGGAGGAGTCAGTGTGTTAAGAATGATCACCCATCCTAAGACTGGCCTGGCTACTTAATCTTGTAATGTGCTAACCTACTAGCTTACCACTTAGCCACGAGCCCAAAATGCATATTTTTAACTGGTGTTTAACATCATAAAATTATTTGTTTATACCCAACAGGTAAATATGTTCTGTAAGATTCAATATCAAAGTTGCAAGTCTGCGTTAGGCGCACGGGTGACTTTAATCAAGCTAACTGTTTCGTCATTTGACCAATCTATGGTTGCCTACTAAAGTAGTTAGAGTTCATTCTTCTTCGACTTTTTATACAATGAAGCTCGTAGTCGGACGGTGAGCAGTTACAGTTAATTAAAAATACTCTACAGTTACACCAAAATTGTCATTGTCAATTTTAACTCTATCTCCCTCCCATGAAACTCATGCGATTTTTACCGGCAGGAAGACAGTTCTGTTTTCTGGCACTGAAACAGGGATACATAGCTTCTTTTATAATAGAAATATCTTCAGTACCCTGGTACCAATAGCCAATAGACATACTCCTTAATAGACTTAACTCACTCCTCAGTGACAAAAACAGTTCCCGTGGTAAAAGTCCCCTGTTCGCGCCGTGGTAATGTCTGTTTTATTATATAAGAAAATATTATATAAGAAACAAGTTGCGTTAAGACTTCAACACAACCTAAACGCGTAGTATGATAGCAGTAGGAAGTTCAAAAGGAAAGTTAATTATTCCCAAAGAGTCTTTACATCGCTATAAAAAGGCAACTTCTTTTCATAGCTTCATACAAAATATCAAGCACGAATGTCTGTTGGTACATATATTAATAAATTTTGGTCATATAATGTAAAAATGGGTCCAGACTTAGCATTCAATTCGTAGTATTCGAGTTACGAGTATACACACGCATGTCTACAAGTGGAGGTACGTTACAGAAATTAAAAGTTGCATCACTTATAAATTCAGTATAAGGTGCTGAATTTAAAAGTGATGAACATTTTGTGAGTACTTGTTACCTTTTCGAAATAGGCCATAAAATATGACATGCTTTTTTTTACAATATCCTTTAACAATGTAAAGTGAAGAGCCTTATCATTCTACAAGGCGAACAGGATACAATACGATACAAATCAACCGACTAAATACTTCTGGGAACCTTCGGTTATTCAGCAAGATAATAATATAAGTAGATATATTACGTGAGTAGGACCAAATTACGATTGTCAAAATGTGGGTGTTTACTACGCCTCTACCCAGCCAGGTTTCACCCTCTTAAGTCCCGATCCTGTGGGAATATCGAGATAAAAAGTAGCCTATATGCTAATCCAGATTTCCAGCAATCTACATACCAAGTTTCATCGCAATCGGTTCAGTAGTTTTGGCGTGAAAGAGAACAAACATCCATCCATACAAACTTTCACATTTATAATATTAGTGGGATTACGCTGGGGTATACTATAAGGACAAACGTATTATATGGTCCAGTTGTCCATTATGTATAAATTATATAGGTATTTATTGCGATAATTATATAGTAAGGATGTTTCAGGTACGTGTAAAGTATGAATCTGATCTTTTTATACAAAACATAGTCGGGTAAACAGTGGCCGGGCATCGCGTATAAACAGGCATTTGCCGACTGTATAAATGTACATCTCTGTGCTACAATAGGGAATATGCATGTTGTTTAAATTTACTTGATTAATTTTCCCTTGAATCTTTATTGTCCCGATATTATGCCTAAACATTTATTTTCTTATTTAGTTCGTGTTTAATTGCAAAAAATATTAATTAAAATATGTAAAATAAGGGCGCGAAATTCAACTTTGCAAAACGCTTCACCATTGGTCGAAACAAAACATGACGTGACATTCCACGTTCTGTCATTTATCGGAGCCTATATTCGTAGTGTTACGGAGAAAGATAGGTGTTCCTGTGGTTTTTGCTCTTAGCTAGTGCAATTTAAGCATTCTAGTGATATTAGAAATCATCTAGGACAATGACTGAATGTAGTTTTGTCAAAGCACAATCGGACAATCTACCGAAAATACATTCATGATGACTATATATTTTGCATCAAATCCAGATTTTACGTTCGCTGAGGTTAAAGGAGTGAAAGCCGCAAGGTAATTATTATAATACTTGTTATATTATAATCTAAAGGATAGGTAAGATATGTATAGTTAGTTATATTCATGAAGTTTTATTGGACTTTTGTTACCTAGTTTAAGTAGACAAGCAAGATGCCTTCTGCTTGATATTTAAAACAAACATAAATTACTGCTGACTAATTCACACTTTACTATCAATTAAATTGTAATATGCTTACATTAAAGTGATCTTCACAACAATATAAACACGATATTGAAGATACTTCATCTCTTCTCATTAAGGTACACCATTGTTTTCGTATTTCACATTATTATTTTGTACAGGAAAAAATACTGTATTTGGTGTACTTCTAATAGTGTTTATACACTTAAAGACAAGGCAATACCTATAAAATGGTTTAACTTTATCCATCGTCTATTAATTACAATAAATAGTAATTACAACTGGAAATCGGTATAAAATTACTGTAACATTTCAAGTAAGTTTATGAAACAAACACTAAGCGTGGAACGTGACGTCATCCAAGGCCCGCGAAATATGACGGCGTTCAAACAGATCAAATTTTATCGATGTTTTCAATGTTATTTTAAAAAATAATTTGAACATTGCCAAGGTTATTTATATTTTTTATTAGGTTAGAATGATGGAACAAGTCAATAAAAGATAAAAAAAAAATACATGCTTATTGACTATTATTGAAAGGCTCTACTGTCCACGACACTTTTATGACGGGGACCTATATATATCAACGATAAATACCGGTATAATAATTTATTTCCCAATGTAAAATGATTTCGGTTTAAACTGTATCTGTGCAAAGAGGATTTAATATTTTTAATTGTATAGGAAGGAAATATTGAATGAACCTCAAAACTACCAATTTTTTAACTGTTTATAATTTTATGGGAAGAAGAACAAATAGTAGATATGATTTAAAAAACATCTAATTTTATTTTCCCTTGTTTTTTTTTCGCATTGCTTTCGATTTAGTTAGCATTTTCAAACACTTATTTACCTTTTCGAGTATGTTTAGTAATGGTTTAGAAACCCAGCTTAAAATATGTCAGATAGAAGCTCGTACATGCAAAAGAAATAGAAGAAGATAAATTGTGCTTGCGTAAATGTAGATTTTGACAATGAATAGTATTTTTTCCTGAATGAAAGGTACCCTGTGTCCTTTTCAAAATGTGTGCAAGTGTGTGTTCTTTTCAAAATGTGTTCAAAATGTGTGCAAAATTGCATGAATTATCATGCAATGCGGTTGAGAAGTTAAGAAATGAAACGGTATCAAATGAACAAAAAATCTGATTTTCGCATTTATAAATAACAATAGTTAGGTTTCGTGTTCTCTTGCTACTAAATGCTACAATCAAACATCTCCCTAAAACTGTAAATATAGTTATTATGATACAAATAACATGCTAATGTATCACCGTAATTTTAAATTTCAACACACTCACTTTCTAGATAATATAATAATAATCATAGTTTCCTGTTATTTACTAAACGATGGGTGCGTTTATAAATAAACTTTCTCTTCGTCCGACGACGCGTGACGCCGCGGTTCAACAGTAGAGCGATTCCTTTATAAAGACTTACACTATAAGAGTGCTTGCATACAATTTGTTTTATGCTCTCCGGTTTGGTTCCGTGGTGCGATTGAGGTGTCATGGAATTCTTGACGCACAATAATATTTAGGTACACTCAAATGAAACGAGATAATTCTAAAAGTAAACGAGTAACGCGACGGGGTAAACATACAGATTCATCATATGTGTGTGTTTCCATCAGAAAGTTCAACGTAAAAGTATACCATTTGTTACCTCTTACAATTTCATAAGAGATTACCGCCTGTACTCTACTAATGATAATTAACTTGAAAAAAATATACATAACCAACATCAATGCACCTAAATCATGATAGAAAATAAACTCATTATCGGATCTTTAGGAAATTGAAATGGGAGCACTTCAGAATAAACCTCTTTCAAACAAGAAAAGAATTTTGCAAATTCGTCTATATGACGCAAACGTTTAAAAAAACATCCACATTGAGAACTTCTTCCCTTGTTAATAATAATCTTAAACAACGGCATTGACAGCTGCGAACTGTAAAAATTTAATTTTAATATTCTGCTAAGAACTCGGTATAATATGCTTATATGTATGCATATTATGCCATACGTGTAAGCAGAGGCTTTAATAACTTTTAATACTATTATATATATATATATCCAGATAAGTTAAATAAATAAATATTTTATTCCAAAGATTTAAACAGTCTCTAGGTGAAATAAAACTAAATTTTTAGATAAATAATCTAAATGACTTTACAAGTTTATTATTCTTTTTTCGTAAAACTAAACACTTAAAAGAGAAAATGATGTGACTTGCTAGTTAATATAAAAGAAAATTATTAAAAAAATAATTCATTTCACCTAGACTAAAATGCTTTTCAGCCACTGTTCTTAATCATAATATAAACTTGGTCAAACTTTGATGAAACAAAATTGAATAGAGACATCTAGATCTTTAAAATATGTAAAAAATGTATTGCATAGGTCTTGGGTTTTATTCTATAAATCGAATACCAAGACCAACAGCATTTGGTAGGTACATTCTTTAATAAAAATAATGCTTCCAGTTCAGATATTATTAAATGTAGATAGTCATAAAAAAATATACAAATTTTACTCCAAAACCTATCTAGATAACTTTTAAAATTGGCTTTCCATTTTAACCCTATTTTTGTTTTATTGTTTTATCTGTTACTCTTCTTTACACATGTCAAATGAACAGACGTAGACTAAACATGCTTAGCTTAATGCACTGTTAAAGTTAAGCATATATTATACTACGAGTACATCTGAATGTGAGGGCTGTACTCTACGAAGCTTTTGACGTACCGGATTGCTGCGTAAAGTGTACCGTCCACCTAATTGTTCGGTCCCGCTATATTTGTGTCACAGCTCTCGGAGGGCAGATTATTTGCGTCGAATGATTCTTTAATTTGTAGCGACATTTATCGTATTTTCTTTGGCTTCACGTAATTGAGCTCTCTTTACAGCGATGTGATCCGGCTTCAGTTCTTAGACCAATTTCGTACCAATTGACATCATTACAGGCCTTTGATCGTTCAGAGTCCCCAATAATTTTGATTTATTAAAATCGGAGTGTTTCCTATTGAATTTAGCCGCAATGGGCGTTACAAAATTAAACTTGATTTAATAGAATTTCTCTTTGATGATGTTAGTGCTTACTGCGTTCATTTAACGTAGTTTATATTAAAGTCTCGATAAGAAATATTGAAATATTAATTTATTTTACATGCAAATGTGTACATAATAAGTATACAAAGGCAATTTGTCCGAGCAGTTACAATGAATAATTAAATATTTTAATACGCTTTATGTCACACAGGCCCGGAAAAAAACGATGGAATGTTAAAAATAAATTAAATAGTCCTTGTTAGTCATAGATAAATAAATATATGAAAATTAGATTATCGCATGGTTCAATTCCGTGAATAGACTATCATCATACCACTACCAAAAAATAAATAAATATATTTCTAGCTACGAGTATTACGGACAACAGAAACGACGTCAAAAAATGCATAGATATAAATGTCCTGGCAAACGGCTTCTATTTTTTTTATTTGTATTCGACATCCTGTTATTTTGGTGAATGCTTTCTTAAAAATGTAATGTAGTAATTAAAAAAGAAATTAAATATTTTCCATCCATCAGTATCGTGCTTTTTCAACGCTTATATTGACTGTCGCAATTTGCCAATGTGATATTTCTACTTTTACATTAACACTTTTAAACAAGAAAAACATTACAAAATTATTTTTTTTACTAAGCAGCTTCATTTTAATGTGCTGTTTTGTGCAACTGCGTGAACTGTCATATATAATATCGGAAATTAGCAGATAAGAAAACAGTACGACCCTTCTTCACAACAACTAATATTTACAGAAAGTACTTTTAAAGAAAAATAAAACTTTGAATATTAAATTGAGGCTTGTCAACCGCAATATCTATATATCGCAATATAAAATGTCTACCACAGTAAACATTTTATATTTACTGTAAAAATGACGAAAATAATTATTCGTACTATTATGTTATACTTAAAATGTATGTAAATAAATAGGTTAAAGTTACAGTTACATTTTTTTACAAATACAGGTACCCACTATACAGGAATCGGGACCTTGACTGGTGCCCTGAAAGGCTTGCCACAGCGGAGTTTCATTCTTAAGGTCTCTTCTGTCACGATGCTTGTACCCAGTGAACACTAGTAAATGAGCAAACTATAATACTATTTACTCTTAGATTGCCTATAGTTTTACAGTACAAATACCTCGACCATGTTACAAGTTCATTTTTTAGGCTATCGTCCAAGAGATACGTGAACAAAGGCGACTCGCATACAAGATTACTTTATACTTCATCTAATACAAATTAAAATATACAATTGTATGTATTACTACCGAATTCGTTTGAAATAAAGCATTAATTTGTGTCGTATTTTAGGTTATGATTATGATGGTGAATGAGCAGGACAATACAGCTTATAGAACAAATGTAGACTAAATCTCTCCTAAGTCTTAGAGGTTTAATTTAATTTTAAATATAAGATCGTTTACAATCGTCTCGACTTATCTCAGGCCTATCCAGTAATAACATGATACATATCCCATATAAATTAGAGTTGCGAAATAATTGGCCCTTACTCGATATCGAAGCTTCAAAAGTTAGTGACTGTTAGGAATCTGCTTTAAACGAACAATATAAATTTATTATTAATATTAACCATTTTCAAACTAATTTTAATGAGGTCAGTCAGGTCAGATATTTACGGAGAACATTGACTATATGTTTTCCGTAAGTGTGTGATGAAAAGATGTTGTTTTGATTTAAATATGTAATAACATTTATGTACACACAAAACAAACATATCGTGAGTCACAAAAGTGGTGATGTACAATCTGTATTTAAAATTACAAAAATAATTTTTCAATCATTGATCATACTACATTGTTTTGTTTCTTATCTTACAGTTGCTCGACCAACGGTGCAGATAAGAAATAAGGCAAATTATCCATTTTAGTTTGAAGACCAGAAAATCTATCAGTTAAATTGAATTGGCGGCAACAAACCATTACAAGTGACACGATAAGAAAAACATTTTTAAATCAGAAAGGCATACTTTTTAATGGTGTGTGCGCTCTTTCAAGCCCAGAAAACTTCTACATGCGTCACAAACTACACTTGTAGACTACAATAGTATTGAGGAGCAACGGATGTTATGCTCCTCCTACACATAGGGGGATCTGCTAACCAGGCTAGGTGATCATACAGTGAGGGCCATGGCCAGACCGTTGCTGTTGAAAATTTGTAAATCATCCTCCGTACCTTTTCCCAACTAAGTTGGAGTCGGCTTTCAGTCTAACTACGATACGGCCAAACTTTGATATTTTACGTGAAGCGACTGCCATCAGACCTCCACAACCCAAGTACTAGGCAATATCGAAGTTCTGTAGTTAGACCGGTTGTCGGACTTTTTAGGGCTCCAACTTCCCGTAACAAATGCCACAGGCATGGCACTCGGGACCGACGGTTTAACATGCTCTCAACTGTGCCTCAGCACAGAGGGGTCACAATGAGTTACGGATGGTCACCCATCCTAGACTGACCTGACTATAATTACTTAACTTTGTAATGTGCTAACCTACTCGGTTACCACTTAGCCACGAGCCCCTCGGCTGTTGAAAATTTGTATATATTTATGCCACTCAGTGCGAGAACTTTTATTCCGCGATGCAGGATCAGACCTAGTTCTTACAGTACTTATATATATAGACTTGATTTGAATATTACCAATTGTAATCAAAAACGTTTTAGCAATCCAAATTTCTCCTCCTTTTGCATGTTTAGAGTTAAGACTTATAGTATTTTAAAGAGTATACATATAAAATAATAGTAAAATAATAGAAAATTAAATAGACCAGACCTGAAATGGACTTGCATGGTGGCAATAAGCATCAGATATGTCTAATGGAGAGTATCCTATGGAGGAAAACTCGAGCTTCACCTGGTCACCCAGCATCCCTAGTGTGAGTTTTTATGGCTTACGTGAACAATTCACAAGAGTACAATGTATGTTGCGTATACCACGAAACATTAAAAACGATTTACGAAATGATTACTCTTCCTGTTTATCTATATTCCCCAAAATACTAGAATCACAATTCATTGACGCAAGGTGTATAGAATAATGACTTCTATTGTGTTGTGTTCAACTCAAAACATTTAAAAATAATGACTCTCAAATATAAAATTTAAATAATGGCCGACATGCATAGTGATTCTTTTTTGACGTGTGGAAACCCCCACGGGTATCACATTACCGGCTGATTATGTCGCAATGAAACGGACTGCTTAACGTGTCCTCCAAGACGACGCAGGAAGCTGGAAGTCGTATATCATTCTTCGGTGAACTGACCTTCTTCTGCGGTTCGCTGCTTTTTCTCATCTTAAACACGAGGCGGTGGAATCGCTCGAATACCATAGACTCCCGCTCTGGACAATGCACCGAAACATGATCTTTTACTAACCAACTTTATATATGAAATGTAATATGCATAATTGCTTCCACCAATAATTACGCAGATTGACCTTTTTTAAGCTTGTTAACATTCAAACCGTTATTTTATTGTTTGATGTCTTACGTCATTAATATTATCCGGGATCAAGTTCAATTTAATGTCCAATAATATATCTCCTTTTATATTATATTTGAGGTTTATGCACTTCCGATCAAAGTTATAACTAATAACATTTGAGTTATTATTTGATGAAAAGTACAAATCTGATCTGAGCACAAATCTCCATTAATCAATTGTAAGTAGCGAATCCGTACAGTTTTAACAATACACTGTCAATTTTTATTTTTCTGACTGCTGCTTTATGGAAGTCTAAAATACATAAAATTACGTAAATGAATGTACGTTCAAATTATGATACGATAAGATTTAAATCGTTCTGTTATGCCGCGTTCCTATAATCAAGAAACGATTCGTTTTTCTTACGGACTTTCAGAACGAACAGACTTACGAAATTTCAACGAAAATTTTACCGTTCGTAAGCAAAACGAATCATATCTTGATTGTAGGAACGCGGCATTAGACAATAATACAATATTTTTCAAAAACTTTAATTTATTTAATTTATAATTCTCTAACTTCTTTTGATGTTATATTAAAGGTCTTGATTCAAAATATACTATTTTGGATTGTCCTATAACACGTTTAAATGTAGGTATAATATATTATATACTAGCGACCCGGCCCCGGCTTCGCGCGGGTGTAATGTAGATACAAATGTGGTGAACAATATTATTGTCATATGATTATACAAATTAAAACAAAACAATATTAAACTATACACTATACAACTATACCTTCCTCTTGAATCGCTCTATCTATTGGTGTAAACCGAATTAAAATTCATTGCGTAGTTCAAAAGATCTAAGCGTACAAACGGCCCAAGCGATTTTGTTTTATACTATGTAAAGAAGGTATAATATCACTTTAGAAATTATTTGATACACTATAAAACAAAAAACGACCCGTTAGACAGACATTACGTCTGTGTTTGCTTATTATAGCATTTGCTATTGTCATTCATTTGGTTATTGCAAGGAACAAGCAACTTGCAAAGTATGTAGTATAATTGACAGTTTAGGGTTAGAAGTTATAACATTCAACAATGTAATCGCTGATGCTGATGGTTTAAAATTGTATAAATTTAGCAACTGTGGGTGAACGTGCTTACAGGGTTCGTTGACTTCAAGGAAAGCGATGAATGTGCTCCCTGGCCGCAGGACACTTTTACGCTTCCTTTTTAAATGAACAATAAAGGTACTAGCGGCAGATCCTCAACTGATATCGTCCTCTTTTTGTTTATTATGATCTGATCAAAATGAGCTACAGTAAGAAACACGAGGTGTATTTTATCAACATGTTATTAACATAGCAATTCGACTGCAGCATTTTTTTATTGCGTTTTAAGTCGACATCGTTGTGTATTTATACCTTAAATACTAACAATAGTACAGTATATATCAAGACATTTTTTTTGCTATGTCATTGAGCCATTCTTGATTCATCATTTATATTCATTTTGATTCATCAGACGTGTGTAAGTTTTGAGAGCTCCGAATTTTTGGAAAACTAAATTTATCACTAGCTATTGACCAGTGATGGTATACATGGACATTAAAGGACTGACTGACTTGACTGACTTCCTAAAACGATCATTATGCAAGTAAGTTTTGTTTTACCCTTTTTCATTATAAAGTTCTTGCTTTAAAACTTAAGTTTTGTATTCTGAGATGTTATTGTGGTTACTGATAGATTTAAATGAATAGAAAATATTTCAACAAGTCAAATCAGTATGATATGGTTATTATAACTAACAAAAAAATATTTGTACATAAATTGCTTTTATAACGGTTTCGGACACACACTATGAACATTGACATTACACACTTGAATAGCTACTCAATTAGAATCTTTGAAGAACTGTGGTTTCATTTTCTGTTCTAACTCATCAGGAAAAAGAGCGTGGCGTTCGATACACTGTATATTTGAAATTAACCCGGCACATCTTCGTATCAGATGTTACAAATTGTATAAAAAATCGTACAACATTTTTTTTAAGGTTTTTTTTAAAAAGCAGAACATCAACCAAATCGTACTCACCAAACCCAATTAATAATCTCGCCATAACAATAAATATGATTACATAGGTGCACAAAACTGTGAACTTTGATTAAAAATGTATAATATTTACTTTCGCGAGATGTGTATGCGCATGCGCAAGAGAGAGGCGCGTGCGCGCGTTCTTATATGTTAGTGTTCACTGCTGCAAGCCGTTGCTGCCGATCCGGGCCGAGAGGGAATCTTCAAACCGTAACGGTAAACATCAACCCTAATTACACGTGTACCGAGGACGAGTGAAGTTGTTGTAGAATGCCATAAAATTCGTGATGTCGATAAGAAAACAATCATTTTCTTAGTAAAATTGAGACCGTCGAGAATTTATGAAGTAAGTAATGCAAGAATAATTACAAGGGTTATCTATCTTTCGTAAGTGTTTAAAGCAAAATTTTTTATGACTAATTTAGAAATTTTACTAATTTTACCAAACAAATGTAATATTTGATTTTATTTTTATTATTAAACTATTAATATTTAAGAAAAATAATAGAATATTAGTTTGTAATATCATTTAATCAACACTGAGGTATTATTACTAGCGTAATCTCGATGTTAACCAATGATATTCTTGCAAGGAATCTGATAAAATTAATAAACATTGTGTGATGTAATGGTGAGTAAGTATATATTTGGAAACTGGAAGTTATAGATCGACACAAGCAGGCAGTAGATTTTGGTGTTTTCACCTAATTTACCTCGACAATCCAGCACATGCTGTGGCGTCTGTTTGTGCCGATCTATGATTTTAACTCTAGCTTCAATTTAACGTTCATAAATGTCACTTAGTGTCTTAATTGAATAAATGATTTTGAATTTGAATTTGAATATAAGTATACTTACATCACAAAACAGAATAGACAGCTGTGGGTGAGTTGTCTCAAGTTTAAAAAAAAAAACAATTATAGAGTTCATAATGGATAAAACATTATTTTGTATGTAACTAGTGGTTTCGCAAGTAGTAATAGTTATATGTTTATTATATATTTTCAATAAAATCAGCATCTTCACGAGATTGCACATTTGATAAATAAATTATTCTACAATTAGGTGATGGTCACAATCTTGTAACATAAATTTTTATTTTTATTTTTTTAAATGATTCGATTTTAAAATTCCTCGATTCAGTCTGTTATTACCAGCCTTTTTTTATATAGTTATATAACATTGTTATTCAAAGTATATTTAAATTAAAAAATGTAGCTGCAATCTAACGATAATTGATAAATTTGTTTAATCATACTGCGTACGTCGCGGCGTCGTATGTATCATATTTATGGACGTATTTTACGAACAAAACGTACGTATATGCACGTACATATGTATTCAATATTTGCCTTTAACGTCATCATTATACAGTCAACTTGATGTATTACTTTCCTTCCTTCTTTCAGTCCTTCCAGGTGACCCGTCTGCTCGTTTGCCCCCTATACCATAAAAAACATCCTCTCCTATCTTATGATTCCACCCGATGCACTACTTTACTATGTTTCTCGTCATATCACACGTCGCATCAACGAATCCTCCTCAAGTTGGCGTGATCTTGTTTCTGATATCCCCAAAGCGGCATCCTCTGTCCTTTAGTATTCTCTATATTTATCAATTTAATCATTAAGAGTATTAAGTGTGTTCATCCTCTTAATGCCGATGACTTGCAACTAGTCTATCAAGCCAGTAGCCACTGTACACATCATATCTGAGGCTATGTTTATGATAAATCGTCACCGAATCGCGATAGCCTCCAGGGCTAATGGTAGCTGGTCCGACAAATTTTGTTTGACAATAAACCCATCAAAATCCCAGACTCTCATTGTAGGCAGTCAACGTCTGATCAGGAGGCTAGACCAAGATGGACTGCCATCTGTAACTTTCAACGGATCTGTAATACCCTTTAGTCCCTCTGTCTGATCTAGACCTGTTTGTTGATATTAATCTTAACTGGCAAATCCAGGTTACTAGTGTCAGCCAAAGTGTTACATGATCACTTAGGGGGTTATACCATATTTTCTCCCATCTAAGACCAAAACTATGTTAGTTCAGGCCTTGATTATACCCATTATGGATTATGGTTATGTATGCTTGACCGCCAAAATGCAGATCTTGTTAACAAATACGAGAGTCTTTTGAATAACAACATTCGATTCATTTTTAATCTTTGAAACTATGATCACGTTAACTTTTTTCGCTCTGAATTGAATTGGGTTCCGACTCGTAAGCACCGTCATCTGTGCGCCCTCACTACGCTGAATTCAATTCTCTATCCCCCCACTTCTACATATTTTACCTGCATCTTCTAGTATCTTTGCTATTAGAGCATAACAGAAATTTCCACTCTTCAAATAATCTTCTCCTATGACGTCCCAGTCATTCTTCAGCGTTTGTCAATTCTTGCTTCATTATTCAGTCTGTCCTTCTCTGGGGCGCCCTACCCAAGAAATCAGGATGGCACTTAGTTCGTCTTATCGTTTAAAGCAAGTGTTCGTGCTCTCCTCTTCCGTAAACTGGCAGTCATCAGAACAGTAGAAATATATAATTATGTATCTATAATATATATAATTATGTATATATTCATGTTTATATGCATCTATGTATAATATATTTATCATCCCATATTTTTTTAATGGACCTTGCCGAATCTCGCCCCAGAATCAACAAACATATGGCTTACACCATAATTATTTATCTATTTTAATGAATTACAGGCAAAATTTTTATCAAGCAGACTGGCGGGAATTCTAAATTAATAGTTAAGAATACTGTAACGATTTTTATTTGCCTACATTTTCAACCAATGTCAACCGGCTAAGGATGCGCCACTCAATCCAAATCAAATTGAAAGAAATCGATTACTAACTAATGTAATCGTCTTATTACCTATAATTAAATTTTGGTTCTGATTACATATTAAAAGCTAACACATAACTACTGGTTTTAAGAATAGCGATTAAATTATAAAATTATCTACGTATTAACGGGAATTAACGCGATCACGAAAAGGTATTACATACCTCTGGATTGCCTGACTATTGTGAGTGAACAATTTCCTTTTTTTTCAGGTGCAAGCTGTTTCTTTATATCTTTATATGCACTGCATGTAGGAATTTGGCCCAAGAGACTGCTCACGCTTCAACTACAAGCAATTTTGGTAGAAGTTGTAAACTCTGGTATAGGATATAGGAACTTCATACTCATTTGCATTAACTACTTACCTTAAGAACGGATACTCCACATCACCTTAGCATAATAATATAATTATAGAAAGGCTTGCACAATAGGAGGAACATTAACTGACATATTTATTTATTTGGTCAACTACAACACCCTGATATTCTATGTAATTACATAGAATTAAGAGATTTTACATTTATTGTTACTAGATAGTTTTTAATAACAATGTAATTTTTTGGTGTTTTTGTATAACAATACAACTACAATTATTTTTATAACTTTTTACAGATTCACCATCAGATCAGAGACTAACGTGGGAGAGCCATGTTTCGGCACGTATGGCCGGCTCGACTCCGCTCGATACCACGGCCTCACAGAAAACCGGTAGTGAAGCAATACTTTCATTGCATTTCGCCGCGTGAGTGAGGTTACCGGAGGCCCTAACCCTTCCCTCTCTCCTATTCCCGTCTCTCCCCTCTCCCCCGTCCCCCTCTTCAGGTGACCCGTCTGCTCGCTTGCCCCCTATACCATAAAACAAAAAAGATGCACTTTGTCATAGATGCTTCCAAAGAGCGGAAACAGCAGCTAGCGATGCCATATTACCTGAATTGGAAGTTAATCCAATTCCACAGATGTTGGAAGAATAAACTTGTCAAACTATTCTAGAGCATCAGATACACTCAGGAGATGCATATTAGAGCATTGCTATAGTACCAGTCAGCAAGTGGTCCCCTTGGTATTATAGGTGAGGCTCTTCAGAGATCACAATTATTATATACCACCAGATTGTCGAATATGAATAAATAAAGATTGTAAAAAAAATGTCTTGCATTTTTATTTATAAAATGCATATACCTACACAGAGAAATGCTAACATAAAATGATATAGGTAATACGACGAACTCGTTAGTCTCGTGGTAAGTAACCCTTATTGTTAAGATTGAGGGACTGCAAATCTTTCTTTGATGAACATGTCTGTTCTGTAGGTTGTTTACCTTTAAACAAGTATCTTTAAACACTTACCGTATTTATAAACTGCTATTGATTGTCTCCATATCTATAAAAAGTATTTTAAAGACTCGAAATCCTATCACGGTAAATATAACAAATAAGTGATTCCAACATAACCTCAAAATCTGATATATTTTTTGTGATTCTGCGCTTTACCCGCTAGTCTATGTTTTAAATAAAATGTCAAATGTCTATTCATACATGATTTTAAATATAACATTCATTTTTTTATTGCTGTTGGTTCTGGGGCGAACGATGTATGGACGCAGAACAATGTCCTTTATTCTTTCCTTAATACTCATTCGTATAGATTTTAATGCACCTACCTAATTCATTTATACATCATCCTAAGGTAGACTGGCAGAGAATGCCTTTGGCATTAAATCTGCCCCTGTACACATTGTGCCTAAAGTTTAAAAAAAAAAACACATTCAAGCAATCAACTAATAACATTATGTTTAGACCTTACCGCTGATGATGAAGAAGTAAGATCTTAAGCGTGACTATTGTTATACTTGCCAATAGGTGGGCTGGGTGGTTATCCACATATCTTAGTAGTATATAAATTACAAAACAAGTTCCAACACCAAGTTTAATGAACCGGTTACTCTTAGTACGGCTGGAAAGAGCCACCCACACAACAATAACGGAATCCATTGTCCTACAACAATATAGACTTAGATCACTAAACATCAGATGAAAAGGATTACAAAAAGACTTTTGCATGATTAACAAAACAACTTAATACATTCGTTAATAAGCAGGTATTTTATTTTTTCTGAAAAGCTACACCTCTAACAAGAAGAAGTATCACAAAAATGAATTCAATTTTTTAGCCAAGTTTTGGTCAGATATTTTTAGGTTGAACGAGCGTATAGTTACACGCCATGTTTCCAGATTTCGTACTGCCAAATACGCAGAATTTAAAGAGCGAGTGTTACAATTTACCCAATAAGGAATCGATACAGAATATCACGATCGCAAGCAAACATACGTACGCGCAAAAGAAGTCGGTATCCGTAACTCTAGCCGTGGCGGCCTTATATCAGTTATCATCATATGATTATAAAATGATGATATTGATGATGTTGATGATAATAATGATCAATTATAAAATAATAGTTTAGTAGTGGAAGGTTAAATTTAGAGAAAAAACACGTTTAATGGTATAAAATCATGATTTATGTGTAACTATGAATAAAGTTTTCATATTTAAGGCTAATTTTGTTGATGCATAAAAGTTGACGAATTCGAACACTAAAACATTAAACATACAAAAGTTCTTAATATATGTAAGTATGTAGGTATAATGCTTCTGTTACTTCTTTCCTCGCCTTATACCATTTAAAAAAAATATTTACTAGCGTCATCAATGGGTTTTGTCATCGTCGCAAATTCATGTACGGTTTCAAAGTTGTTTTATGTATGTATTATTTGTATGATAAGAATAATTACCGGTACAGCTAGTACTCGCACACTATTTAAACATTAATTTTATGCAATTACTCATAAGGTCTCATTCTCAATATTTGCTTTTGGGTTTTTTAATCCAGTCATTGACCCAATATAATATGAACAAAGATTTGACATGTAAAATAACAAAGGTGTTAAAAAACTGTCAACCAACTAAGAGAAGACTCTTAATGCAGGTAGGTACTGTTGAAATATAATTTAAGAATGGCACTAATTTGTATTGTCATGAGGAAAAAGGGGATTGGGCTTTGAATAAGCTTATACCTGCTAGTTAGTACTTTATACATATATACACAATAGCAAAGCAAGCTATTTCGACTATATCATGTTCATCATTAGCTCATTTTTAATGTTACCTTAATCAAATACTGTAGGAAGAGTCATATAAAGTTTAATGAGTTATTTACGTTCATATCAATTCGTTTGTATTTAGTAACGAAAGAGTAATAAGCAACGAAGATTTTCTAAACATTTTGACGGCAACGTTTATCCTAACTAATCCATACTAATATTATAAATGCGAATCTAACCATGTTTGTTTGTTTCCTTTTCACGACTAAACGGCTGCATGTATCGTGGCAGGGAGATAGATTATATCCTGGGGAAGGACATAGGCTAAATAAAAATGAACAGAAAAATGTACAGTTCCCATGGTATTCATTTGTATGTCCACGCGAATGAAGTCGTGGACAACAGCGAGCCATATCCCATATATGCGAAAGTGAGTTACTCAACTGATCATCATGAATATTTGCATGCATATTGTCAGTGGTACAGAAAAGGACGTACGGGTACCTTTCATCCGAATAAAAATTACTGTATCCAAGGGATATCTGTATAGACTGACAAAGCCTCCATACACGCGAGCAAAGCTAGCAAATGCCGGTGTTGCTATAAATGCTGGAAGTATTAGGAGTATTCGATTGGATATGATTAAATAGGGAAACCTATCAATCAAATCCAATGCTGTGGGACACAACGGTATATAATAATCTGCATAAAAGTCTATTCAATTCAATTCTTTATTATGCATTCCAATATGTTTACAAAGGTGAAAAAAACTTAACTGAAGTTTGGACCTCGATCACCTTCTTTGAGTCACTTTATTAATTTTTCTCTAGACTATATTTTTCCCAATGGAATCTAAGACAGTGTTTTTAAGATAAGTCCGTACTCAGTCAATGATATAGAATTTGAACATAAATAAAATAAAATAAAAAATATATTAAAAAAAAAAATATATTAAAATAAAAATAGGCACTTCAATATTTGCCGACATCGCACGATTTTGATTCAAACATGACTGCAACAAAACATTGCATAACAACTATATCTACGCGTGGTGTGTATCCATAAGGTAAGGTAATGAACTAAACACAAACTTTTATTGAGTGTCCTTTTTAAAGCTATTTTGATATAGTTGATAATGAGTAAAAGGCATCGACCTCAGGCATCAGCTTATTCGCTGCATAGCGTAGGTAACAGATCGCATTGCAGCGAAGTGGGGTTTAATAATTCCTTTTCTTTTCATAGTTGTTTTAGAAAGCCTTTATATCATGATCCGAATACATACTTTTCTTAAAAACACTGAATTAGATGCCACGGTGTTTCCCTTAATAAAATAAAATGGCTAGAACCCTTTATTTCCACACATTTTTGATCTGTTTATATGGAAGAAAATGAATAGTAAAAAAAATTACGTGGGAATGTCTTTATATTTTGTGATATTCTTTGTTGCCTTTCTTTTCTAGCTGTAGCACAGCACATTGTTCGTTGTAATTACTGTGCTTCTACTCTGTCACACATAAAATATCTGGAGTTATTGATGTCAAACTTTCTATTTTAAATTCAATTTTAGTTGAAATACATACAAAACAAAACAGCCAGATGAATAAACTCTTAAGTTTTAAAGTCGTTTAAAAATAGAAATGTTATATTTTTACTAGTATTTAACAACTTTATCCTTTAAACGGCTTTCACTTGCCTAGATCACGAGGGTTTGTAAAAGAAAATACGTTTTCTATTTCTGTTATAGGAAAGTTGATACCTACTGGATTGTTTTTATTGAGATAGTGCATTTTCTGAGGATTGGTCTGAAGTTTTTTACCAAGGTGGGCGATGCTATTTTATTTATTTCTTATTGCCAGCAACCTTATCTAAAAGTAGATTATTTAAGCGATTATCCTATTCGATTTGTCGAATTATCATTTTAACTTCATATAAGGAAAATGGATGTTTATTCTTTAACTTTGCTTGCACATTTTTGCAAAACTTGTGAACCAATTCTTAAGTGATTATTTATTATGTTTGATAGACGAGAGGGGATAATTAAGTTACTGAATGTTAATAAAATATCTATTTAGGATTGGGGAATGTGTTTTTTTAGAACCGATTACAATGTATTTCTTGTGTGTAATTTTTTGATATCATAATATACAATTACTTAGTCAATTTAAACCTTCCAGTGCTCCTACCTTTTAACAATATACCTTCAAAAATAAAAACAAAAATACACAGACTTGATTGTCAGCTTGTTCACGTGGGTCACGGAATGCTCTGAATACCTGCCGCGACAGTACGGCTTAAAACAACGCACTCACCGGGTCAAAACCACAAAAATGATGCGCTCACTTTCTTAATACGTTCTCTCAAGAGCCTCTTTGTATGCACAACCAGTTACTGGTGACAACAGGCCTGACATACTTCCGAACCACTGCACGTTTCTATACAATCCACTCAATCACATACATTAACGGCCACAAATACAATATCTGCTCATTACTTTACAATAGACAAGCAGTGTATAGCGCACATCACAATTTAATTGGCGTGTGCTAAATATGTGATGAGTCTGATGACGCATAGTTTACAAACACGAGAGAAAGTGTCACGTGTTTAGCCGAATCGGTTTGTAGGAGTAAGGACGTTACCAGGTTTCTAAAAAAAGTATTTTATTGGTTATAGATATTTAACATACCTTTTTTGTAATTTAAATACAGATATTAACATTTTTCTGATAAAGTCTGGACAAATTTTATTATAGTTATTACGATTTATTCACAAATCAAATAATAGAAGTTTGAATAGTATTGGTTATTAAATACCTATAAGGCTTACATTATAGTGTTTGTTATCGCCACCTCAAAAACGCGTATTTTTTTTAAGTAGGGGCCAACTATAATAGATGATAAAACAGTTCACTTTTTAATCAAAATGATTTAATAGACATTATTATGACTAGTTATACCGGTAGTGCTACGCTATTGGTCTTTTAATATATCACTAAATATTATAAAACAAAGTCCCCGCCCCGTCTGTCTGTCTGTCCGCGATAAACTCAAAAACCACTGACTGGATTTTCATGCGATTCTCACCAATAGATAGAACGATTTATGAGGAACGTTTAGGTGTATAATTTGTTAAGATTTTGTGTAAATTGGTTGAAATATGATGATTGTTGAAGATATCTCTGCTACCCTTGCGAAGCCGGGGCGGGTCTAGTAAGTTGATAATAATCACTTGAGTGCTGATTGACGTACACACAACATAGCAGTTACTGTTATTTACTAATTTTGATAGTTTATAGCAATAGTTGTGAGATTGTTTGTTGTTGTTGATTCTCTAACATGTTTGAGCTTCAACTAAGGGGATTGATCTAATAAACTGCTAATGCCGCCTTCCAATAAACAAAACAAAAAACGAGTCAATTTGCTTACGGACGGTAAAATATTCGTTGAAAATTCAACGAAACTTTACCGTCCTTAAGCAAAACGAATCGTTTTTTGTTTATTGGAACGCGGCATAAGCAGAACTTGTTACAGAAAGTAACACTGCTGTCAAGTGGTACCGGAATTTTCGAAAGGGAAAGAATTATTAGAGGATTAGAAGAAAGAAGGAGAAGAGGTAGAAGAAAAATGACCCTTTATAAAATGTTAAATACTCATATTAATAGGTTGTGGCAGCGATATGATCAAGTTCAAGATTCCTAATTTGTTTATTTTTTTCCTACTATCGTCACAAGTACCTCAAAAAGGGGCATTCATTTTTGTTCCCGTAGAAAATATCCTCTAATTATGGACTTTCCTTGTTTTTCCATGTCTCTATGCCAATTTAGGTGTTTTTATAACTCATGTATGTTTCAAAAGGAATCTAAAAGAAAACTAGTTAGCAAGTTGCCGCTGCTGGTAGGACTGTTTATGGGAACCGGTAACCGCTTGCTAGGTGTTTGTTTGCCTACTTACTTGTAAATTCTGGACAGACAGTGTTCCAATGATACCGTTGGTTTTTTTGAATTGCTGCAATCGCGACATAATTAATATCACGCGATGCCAAATCTATGAATAACCTCATTAAGCTCTGACAATCCTATTCACCAACAGATATACACTACGCTATTTATAATGTCAAATCTATTTGTAATGTCAAAATCACACATTCACACAGTTATTTGCACGATACCTATGCCTAAAAATCAGTTTTTTTTATTTTTGTCTGTCTGTCTGTTTGTTCGTCTAACCTCCGGAACGGGTGTACCGATTCCCACCGGACTTTCACTGGCAGATAACTGGTGTTATAAGGACTAACTTAGGCTACTTTTATTTTGAAAAAACAATTGGGTTGCGCGCAAATATATAATTATGTACACAACGATTTTTTCTATCATTCAATCCCCCGTTATTTGTACAGCTCCTCTTCAAACTCCATTGACCGGAGGGAGCATAATATAAGTTTAATCGCCAAACTAAACTGAACAATTTATGACCATAGACTCGCAATTGACAAGATCGTCAACTTTACAACGCCACAATTTTCTCTCGCACCACACGAGACATCCAACTAATCGACTAGTATATTTTATTGGTTATATGTCAATGACTATCTTGACCCCCGTTGAGCGACAATAATTTTCAATTAGGTCTAAACTAGAAAGGTAATTGTTACATCGATTACTCCATGAGATGATTTAAACATAAACAGACTTATTATGAAACGTGGACTAACGGAAGTCTGGGTTTTAATCATATAAAACCAACAAAAAATCATGATTTCTCTTATACCCTCTTATAAGTTCGCGATATCATATTGTACTAACTGTACCCTACAACGCCACAATCGTCTTTGTATAGTTACTACTTGACTCCTCTGGTTTGTAGTTTCTTTTTCTGGAAACGGTATGGTTCATATTATGAGAAAATTAATTAGAACTAGCTTACCCATTTAAATCAATACATACACACGGCGAAAACAAACGCCATGACCGTAATACACCTTCCTTTGTGATGATCACCAGATTTTGTTTATAACGATTCCAGTAAAAGGATCATTTCACTTCATTAAAAGGATGTTGTTAGTATGAAACCTGTATTCTTTTATAATCGTCATCAAAACCCATTTTAATAATATTAAGTATTTAATGCAAAATTTAGTAAAACATAAATTATATTACAAATCTGTAATTTTTCACTTCGTTTAATCATTGTTGTAGCCTTTACTTAGACTTTTCCATATGTTCCTGAATACCACGTCAATATTCCGCCGCCAAATGTGGTATAACGCGTCCTGTTCAATTTTTTCATATACTTGCATACAAAATTCCATAGCATAAGGAATACCGTATACCTGTTAAACAATTTTCAAAAATTTTAAAACTTTACAGAAAGTACCCAGATTGCCGCAAACTTGATTTTTGATTGCAAATTAATTGTCACGTCACATAATAATATGATAATATAAGTTCATGACAAAGTTGCTGCAACTTACAAATTATATTGCTAGTTACAAATTATATTACAATTTGATTGTTGACTTAAGAATTGCCATAGCTGACATGTACGTATTTTAGTGATTTAGTAAAACCTAATCCGAACGCCCAATCTCAACAAGATTATATTGTGTAATTTGTAATAATTAAAAATAATTCTCAAACTTTCGAAAGATGTCGTTGTATCCAACGGCTGACTCGCGATATGGTAGATGCCTTTGTTAACTTAAATAGCACGAAATAGAATATTAAAACAGATAAAGAAGTAAGAAAGAAAGCCTGGTTCTAATCAGTGCAACCATATTGCAAAATCAATACTTGAAATAAAATGTTCCAGATTGGCATTTAATCCATAATTTTCAAAGATTCTTTAGATCTTAAGACCTTAATCAATAATAACAACATAATATCTCGTGAAGTGTTTTTATTAATAGGCATTAAATAGGTAATAAATAAAAAAAATATAAAAAATATCTTACTGATGAGGCGTAATCAACGCTAGCTCCCACTACTTTTCCGTACCAGCTGTATAGGGATTCTACTGCCACAGAAATTACTCTAAAGGTTGCGTTTTTCATGGACTCCTCGAGTTCACCCTTTATATCCATATACTTATCATCATCGTTTTGAACATTTGTATATCCTCGAGGAAATAAAATGGCATCACCCTAAAATTCAAATGACAATAATACTACCTTGATATGAGTAAGCTAGAGTCTTAAATACTGCTAACAGACAATGGAACGAGGGACCAACCAGACAACGAACATAGTCACGAGGTTGAGTTCGAGTCTTGTTTGTCGAGTGCATGTCATAGTCCAGGGGTTTTGGGGAAGATTGGCAGTTTTTTTTTATTCTCAAAAAACGAAATGCTTTAATCTATACGACTGAAGATGTTTACGGTTACTTTAAATTTACTTTTGCCATCTATACTAATATTATTATTATAAAGCTGAAGAGTTTGTTTGTTTGGTTGAACGATAAAAAAAAGTTACTTACTGTCATGATATAATTTGTCACTAGAAATATTACTAACGCTAAAAAGAACCTAAAATGTAACATTTACAAAGTGTTATGAATATAAACCAAAAGTAATTCAACTTAACTTGAGGCCCGTATTTTGTTTTGACTAGCATATATCATACCCTTCGAAGCGGCGAGTCTTCTAGCCGGAACTGCACCATGGGACCTCGAAGCGAAGACACTTGCGTCGTTATATCAATGGCACAAAGAGCGAGACCCACTCCTTAGGAAATTCTTCAAGAAAATCCTCAGGAAGCGACAGAGCGACTTGAGCGACCGAACGCATGGCCGAGGCAGCTCTGCAGCCTCTTCTACCAGCTGCCGCAGGTGCTAACCGACCACAGTTGTTTCGGTAAGTACTTGTGTTGCATACGCCGGGAGGCAAAGTCTGCGTGCCATCACTACGGAGGCTGTCGCGAGGATACTGCACTCCACACTCTTGTGGAGTGCTCAGCGTGGATGCAACAACGCTGCTGACACGCGGCGACTAAACCGATAGCCCCGGAAAGCCTCTCTCTGGAGACCATGATTCCGTCTATGATCCAAAGTGAGCGTGCGTTGGAATCCGCCGCTTCTTTATGTGGGGAAATGATGTCCTCTAAAGAGGCGGCGGAAAGGGAACGGGAGAAGGCTAGTACTCTTCCATCCCGAAGGAGATGATGAGCTTAAAAAGGTTTTAAAATTCGTGTCTCAAACACTCATCATCATATAACTAGTTGACTTCCACTACTAAACAAAAATCACCTAATCAAAAGACTTTAAGTTAGTACACTTCTCACAGGCATTTGATGAATTCCTATATCCTTTTCTTAGTGTGGTTTCATAGGTGTCAAATCCCTTACCTGTCATACTATGACCGTTCTAATCTAACATATTATGTTGATACTTAGTACTTCCATAATGCAGATCTATAGACAACACGAAATTTATATCTAAGATAATGTTAGTTAATGTTTTTGACGAGTTGGATGTTACTATACCTTAAATATTGAAGTGTCGTACGTTGAAGCGTGTACATGTATGTAAGCTATGATCTTCTGACTGTATAGATGCAAGACATCGCGAACAGCTCTTGTCTCCGGCTCAGAGAATGGAGCAGGACCCGGGTAGAAGTGACTGCAGGGGCTTATCCCATGCGATGCGTTCCATTCAACATCAAAGTTTCGATCTAACATCACGCCAGCGCAACTGGATTGCGGTGACATATTCTTATTCCAAAATTTTCCATGGTGGGCCTGATATTAAAATTAAAAATGTTAAATTAAATGTATATTTTATTAAATATGCTACAGTTTAGTATTCCTACTATTGAGCAAGATTTAAAAAAAATTAACAAGTAATCATTAAGTTCTCACTATGACATGGAACATCTAAAATATCTCATATCAAGACTTAGACGCACTGCATAGCAAAACAAAAAATCTAGCATCGTAAAAGTATTTGATTGGCGATGAGTTACATAATTACAACTATCTATATTCTACTTTTCTTGGAAGCTGAAATCTTAACAGAATAAGTTGCCGGTGATGGAAAATTTTGATCCCGTTGAATGCAATGACATTTTTGAACGCACTACCGTCGCACCGTGTTACGTACGCATCGCGGCGGTAGTGCATTAGACTTCAACATCCTATGTCATACAGCTTGTACATCAAAGGTCGCGAATATGACTATTTGCATTGGTTTGCGTGTTTCTATGTACAATGTATATGTTGTAAATATATTATACGTTATACATAGTTAAACACCTTATACATATTTTACTTTATATATTAAAAAGTATTTTAAGTATGTTAATCCCTGTTCTATAACCCATTGTCAAAGTTACGCTTGACTTGGATCTGGATAGCCTTTAGTTATGAGTCCCAGAATTTAAATTTTATTATTACCTTAATACTTACATTTAAAACGGCTGTAAACCCATCAGGATTACCGATTGGTATTACAAATATATCAAAGTTGGAAAGATGAGCTGCATAAAAAGACATTAGAGTTGCAAACGTAACTTCGGAATCCATTAAGACACCCATTCCTCTCACAGCAAGTCCTTGGACTATGAATATTATTTTCTTTTCCGGAGCATCATCGGCATACTTGTGTACGCGAAAGTAACTGTCCTTCTCTTTTCTAATCTCAGTTATTTTGAGCAGTACTATGTTGTTGTATTCAGCAGTGCGCCCTATTACTTCCATTGTTATGTTCATGTTGCCTTTGTGTGTATCCATATAGCGCAGCATTTGTTCGTTAATCTAGAAAACCGATGACCACTTATTATTTGTATCTTTCAACATCAATTATTTTCCTTTCTAAGTATAGGGTTAACTTATGTAATGACCAGTCCAATCAGATTTGGAGTATCCCCATCACCATCGTGAAACCACTTGTATTTAATAAGTTTAAAAGGACCTTACTAATTGTCTAATTATGAGACGCTCTATGATTTTAACAAGGCGATCTCGCTTTAAAAGGAATCATAAATTTAATAAAGTAGTAAATAAAATACTATTTTTTTTAGATTTTCCAGCAAACGTGACAAGATGTGGTTCAATCTGTACTTGACCTAGGATTTAATTAAAGGTTTTATTTAGTGTTTAATTATTTTTGAATCTTAACGTCAACTCAATTCAACTCCTAACTACAAAAAGGGCGTGTACTCACTGCGTATGGATTTAAACGATCCTTTCCATAACATTTATTTTTTCCAAATATGCTAAAATCAAGTAAAAAATACACTTGTATAATTAAATTGTATTTATATAATAAATAGGTACAAACTGTATGTAGGTGTGTTGGGGCATGATCCTGATTACTATAATTTTACCGTGATAAAGCTTTTCTCAAAACATCATCTGCCCCAACATTAGCCTTTCTCAAAGACCAAGACTGCAAATAGCTCTATATAATCTTGCTCCTCCTCCAGAACAGCCACTTTGTCCAGTCTATACTTTATTATTATTACTCGACGTGGTGATTTCGACACGATCCACCTATTTCCAACGATAGTAGGGGTAGTCTACTACTAAAATGAACAGAATTATATCGCCTACTACTACTAATTTATTTAACTTGCCTTGACTTATACACAACATTTTATAGATGTACTAACTTTTAAACTTACGTGATATTATTATGTATTATAAATTATTATTAGTATTACATATTACGTGATCGCGTAAATTCCCGTACATTTACATAATTATATGTTTTAGTAGTAATATTTTTGACCCACTGGTCTGTTTAAAGTCGATGCCAATCACGAAACGCAATAAGTAATACTTAGGGATATAAGCAGCTTAATTAAGAACGGAATATAATTCTAATGAAATATCTGAATATTTTGTTAAAAAAGTGTCATATGCTTAGAGTATATATAAGCAAACTTGCTTATGTATACTCTAAGGTAAGGTTTGAAATTGATTATTTTTCACTTTTCAGTGCCTTTCTTAGTGCTTTTTGAAGCAGTTTTAACTTTTTTTTAAAGTGTTTATTTTCTTTATGGTAGAAAAACAAAACTTACTTACTTATCATCTTCCTGCAATTGATACGCCGGATGCATTTTTGTCATTCTAGATGAAAATAATATATTTATTACTACATACATACTAATACATTTTAAACTTTCGCCTCCGTGGCCGTGGTGAGTCAGCCTGTCACCACAAACCATTTCATTATAAAGTAAAGTAACGAGTAGAGAACAAAAAAAAGGAATGAATATAAAAGTAGTTTCCTCTGGCTTTGTTTTGCTTATGTAAAAACTCATCAAGTTTGATTTTCGTTTCTCTCTTACTAATTGGACTTAATCTAGTCTAATTTAACAGGAAGACACAACGAACACAGGTTTGCACATTCACCGCCAAAAAGATACCGTTTATCGTATCACCTCGCTTTAAGAACACTTCTCTAACTGCCACAGCCAGCATCGGAATCCTTGGCGTCGATATATCGAGCGAAGTCCAGTTTCGCGGTCATTTAGAGGGTAGGGCCAAATTAGCCTCAAAGAAGCTTGGTGTGCTGAACAGATCGAGACAGTATTTCACCCCGGACCACCGCCTACAAATTTATAAGGTGCAGCAGGTTGGTGCAGATTCGTCCGCATATGGAATACTGTTCTCATCTCTATGTAGGAGCACCCCATTACCAGCTTCTCCCTCTAGACCGCATTCAACGGAGAGCGACTCGAATCTTGATTGCCAGGATATTTCAGATCGGCTTGACCCCTTAGCGTTGCGTATAGATATAGCTTCACTCTGCATTCTCTATCGCCTGTATTATGGGAAGTGCTCCGAGAAATTAATCGGACTTATATTGGCCGCAGCGTTTCGCCGTCGTTGAACGCGACAAAACTATCATCCCCATCACTTGGATATCTGGTAATCCACCACTGTGCGATTCTACGGAAACTTTTTACACGCACAATCAATATGTGGAACAAATTGTCGCCTGTGGTATTTCCGGACCGATTCGACCATCAAACCTTCAAGAAAAGAGCGTACTCCCATCTCAAAGGCCGGCAACGCACTTTTGACTCTTGATTTGCATGTCTACATAGGCGAAGATAGTCACTTACCATCAGGTGACCCATCTGCTTGTTTGCCAAGTATAACATAAAAAAAAGAGTACTAACATACTCAATCGCCGTCGATCTCAAATTAATCTGAACCTCGATTTAGGAGATTTAATAATTTGGGTAATAACATGATTATTTACCTTATAGTTTAGTTATGCAGCAATTTTTTTTGTTATATTGTATTTGTTATATAGTAGCTTAGTATACATATTATGGATAAATTAACCCAGACAGAACGAATGATCATGCTCATGACACAATTATTTGTCCTGGGCAGGATCACTAAACACTAGACCAACAGGCCCGTCATAGAAAAAAGACTTTCTAATAATTACGTTATTATTTAAATATTTGATTAAAACTACAAGGAAAAATACAGTTACCTCACAGTGCTTGACTTCCTAAACCGATTCTTTTTCATTCCTACGTTTTCATCAGAGTCTCGATATCTGCCTGCCCTCACGGAGAGTGTAGGGTCGACACTTTGGTTTCCGTAATTCACCTTTTGTCCAATATCTTGATCTCCCCGCAATCTGTGTAAAAATAGTTCATATTTCATTATTGGATCATTTCCTATTTTGTCATAAAATTTGTAATTAATTTCAAAATCAAGCAGAAGTCTATGTACACTTTCTTTTAACTTTTAATATTTAAAAAATATATCATAACTGTCCAACACGTAAAACAGCCTACCAATAAATAACTCATTGTACCACAAATCAATTTGATTGAATACCTAAGTAAAAGAAAAGTAGTGTTGCAATTATTAAATCTGCATTAACCCGACTCATTTGTTTAGGAGCTACAAAGGCCATAGGCACACATACCATCATCCCTTGTTTTCGATATCATCGGTGAATAAAATTATAGATACAAATAAGAACCTACTGTTCTTCTTTTGCTTCTATCTGGTTTGGTCTAGATTCTGTCTTAAACTTCTTTTTCGGTTCATCAGGATCATCAATTGGTTCTAGATAAGGTGATGTACTTCGAGGCTCGGTGTCATTATCATCATTGTGCTCAATGTGATTGTGAGATTTATGGGAATGATGCTTTGAAGCACCTGGTGGTTTCTCGATTACGAAACGGTGTCTGAGACAAAAGTACGACAAATCAATATAAGCAAACGTGATAACTCAAACAGGGTGATATGTTGTTACGACGGCATATACCACACTATTTGAAAGACTTGTAACGATTAAACTATTTATATATGTTTGACAAACTGCAATAATACGTTGATACCATCTCCTTCATCCAGTTTGTATCTTACAAACCGGATGAAGGAGATAGACCACTGATAATAACTATGGAATACTCCACGGTGATGTATGATTGATGGCTTGTTACCTGGTTACATTACTGTGACTCAAAATCATCAAATTTGTATACCTTATTAATTTAATAAATCATTTGATAAGGTTAAGAAAATATAATGCTAGTTTCATAATTTTAACCAACTTAAATACTAGGTCATAAAAAGGCATAATACCGTTAGTTAATGCTTTACAAAAACGGTACAGAAAGAATCACAATGTGGTCTGAATTACTTTGAATTAGTTCTTAAATAATAACCTCTACAATTGCCTGCGAGACTAGACGCAATCATTGAGTATTGTGGGTTTTCGATATACTCGTACGTATGACAACTGGCAAGTTTTTATTTGATTCGTAGATAGTTGTTCTAAGTCTGAGGGAGCTTTCCTTACAGTTTTTATTTGCTCTTTAAGTATCCAATAACACAGGGATAGTTCTTAATAATATGATTATAATTGTAATATATTTTACATGTACTGTTTCTCTGTTTATAATATAAAATATTTAATAGTATAACGAAATAATAAAAATATAACAGATTTTTCTATCTATTTAACAAATACAGTCTGTGTAGCAACTCTGTGTTTTAGTTTAAGAAAAAATAATAATTCAATTTAATTACTTGGGTTTTTCTCCATCCTTTGTATTTTGTTGTTTTGATAGACTTTTACCGGTTGAATGATGGCTACCCCGAGATTCCGTTGGTCCATGTTGTCTTAATCTCGTTCTTTTGACTATATCTTCTTGTTGAGGTCTGGAACTTGCAGGTTGTGTGTCATTACCTGATAGTAAGAAATGTATTTTATATTTGTATTTTATGAAAATAAATCGCTTTGGCTTTATTCGTGTGATTTTAAGGAATTAGAAGGAACTTTTCATCAATAACCTTTAAGGCTTAGAAGTAGCATATTTATTCACGTGTTTTCATCATTTAACGTTCATTCTCTATAGAAATTTATTCCGTATATTTTGTCCAATCGTCACGTAGCAACGTGAAGAAAGCACAGAACACACTTTGGCATTTTAATAGCCTTATTAACAGCAGTTAAATTTACGAAGTAACTATTATCTTATCTGTGGTTAAATTAAAATAAGATTTTCTTATATTATCTTTCGATCGATATTAGATTTTCTTATATATTTAGTCTTATATTATCAAACGTATGTTAAGACAGAAAGAAAATAATTTAGAAGTTGAAGAACATCGTTAATCTAGATAACTTTCGTGTCACGTTGTTTGTTCGCGAGGAACTCCTGAAGTAATGAACTTTTGATTTTATTGTAATTTTGCACAATGTGTGCAGTTTGGTCCAACTTGAGAGGTAGGATAGTTTTTTGTCTTTTATTGCAAATTAAATAGCCACAGCAACGCGTGTCCAGATAGCTAGTTCATTTATAAAATAAGAGGCAAAAGAAAATATTGTTACCAAAGCAGTAACTTTAGTAGCATTTAAAAATTTACCTCTTTACTAAGTTAAGGCCTAAGAAGGCTCAAAGCTCAAACTTCATTTTTATAGCTCTTCGGTGAGCCAAAGTAAAGTATGAATGTTTCCAAAGGACCAGACGCACCTACTCTTTTAATTCATAAAATGATTAATAACTAAGTTCATCAAGAATGCTTTTACAATTAGTATCACTTATAGTATTTATATTAAAAGAGAATTAAAAAAATGGGTGACTGGTAATAATGGGTGACTATTTTTTATACCTCCACCTTCTAGAAACCTCCTAACAACACGCCATATATTTGGACTTGCTTTCCCTGAAAAAGGAAATAAATTGTTAATATCACTTATACACATCTTAAAAGTTGCAAACTAATTTGTTTAAACACCGTATAAATTTTAAATGAGAAGGACAAAATTAGTCCATTAATTAATAGCCATCAATTAACGTCTTTCATGAAACAATTGATGATTGATGATTGTCAGTATTGTAAATAGGCAGTTATCAAGCAATTTTAGTCTTAAAGCCTGAAACAATCATTGTATATATTTGATAGACTATTATGAAACTTTCGACGCCGTAAGAACCTGCGATATATCAAATGCCACCATTGAGGTCCCAGATCCCAGACCAGAAGGTTTGATTAATTATAATAAAAATATTCACATGTTAATGCTTATAATATCATCGAGGGGCTACCACATACGATTTGAACAAAGATGCCTCTGTATGCTTGGCTAGAATTCAGGAGAGCAGGTGATCCCCGGGCGACGCAGAAAGCGACAGTCCTTATTTTTTTTCTTTGAGGTATATCGTTGCTACTTTTTGTTAGTATTTGGTCGAGACAGGAGTACCCCATGATCCTTTTGGAGAGTGAAATTGGTCTGACACACAGACCTCGGCGCATTTGTAACCCAAACCCATATAGGAAGCGGTCGGTGGCTTTTCCGAGGATGCAAATATGAAAAGCTCTGAAAGTATTACCCAACAAGATCAATTAGATTTGCTGCCTCTAGATTCGTTCAGAAGTACTGGACTCGCTTGTGCAAAATATCTCCATCCGGTTAAGGCAGCCGTAAACCTTCGGCAAGGCGTAACAGTAACGGTGATTTTTTGCTGCTGCCATCATTGTGTCAGAGCAACCAGTATGCTCGTACCTCGCGCTCTTCCAGAGAGCAGAACTTTTCGTTTTTCGCCAAGTGGGAAAAGGCGCTGACTAAGCCACAGACTGCCAGCAGGTCCTTTTTCTTTATATTCCATAAAGAAAAAGGACCTGCTGGCAGTCTGTGGCTTAGTCAACGCGTTATGAGTCTACTGCCTTTCCCGGCGTTGATGTTAGAGAAGTGCTATTTTTTTTAGTTATAAGAATCAATTTTAATGTAAAATGAAATCTAAACATTAGCTGTCTTACAACAAAACCGTGTTTAACACATGTTTAGTTAGACGCTGCCTAACTCGATGCGTGTTCTATATAATATAGTAACCCTACGAAACGTTTTGTTACGTGAAGAACTGATTTTGAGAAACATATATATTACATATTATTATATATATTTTATTATAAAAAAGTTTTAATTTAATAAAAATCTACATTAAAGAACCATATTCAATATAGAGTTAGGCAGCGTCTAACTAAACCTGGGTCAAACACGGTTTTGTAGTAAGACAGTAAAAGTCTATTCATTTTCAAAACAGCTTTTCCGACCTACCAAGTTTTACAGTTCATGGCATACCTGCGTCACCACACCAATATATACATAATATGGTTGTCACAATTAATTTCCACTTATTTTGCAATATTTTCACCATTTTTAGGTTTTCATGAACAAGTTAACAGTTTATTGATTTCACGCATCTGATATATTCGCATGCGTGAAATCGATAAGCTATATTCATAACAAGTATAATGTAATGTTTCTAACAAATTTATATTTTCGCTATAAAATATTCTCAATAAAAGACATGAATTCATAGATTAATTTAATTTTTCTCTCTTTATATTAAAATAATATGTTTTATCTTTCTAAAATATATTTTGCTGTAATTTGGATTTTCTGTATTAATCGATTATTGCAATACGAGTGTACATATTAATGCATAAACAAATATGAGAGGCACAAGGTGTAAGCGTTGTATCTGCTCAGCAATAAGCACGATTATAAACTTACCTGATGAGACCAGATCTTTTTATTACTACAGAGAAACGGATAACCTTAAAATGATAAAAATTCTCTCACTAATCAATATGAGCGTAGACACTTTAGTCGCCTATCGGCTACAACATATAAAACTCATTTAATATAGACGCATTCCAGGACGCAGGTCAGTTTTCAAGATATTTATCGAAGGAGTCTTCTATAAATATCTTAAAAATTTACCTGCGTCTCGTCATTTTCGCGGTAGGGTAAACCTGTACCTTTTCTGCAATTAACTCAATATTTTAAAGTGTCTTAGTCAGTGGGTGGCAGACGTGTGCCAATCTAAAATGACACTAAGTGTATCACTACATATTATGAAACAAAGTACTGTCTGTTCGCGATAAACCCAAAAACTACTGAACGGATTTTCATGCGGTTTTCACCAATAGATAGATCGAATCATGAGGAAGGTTGAGGTATATAATTTATTAAGGTTTTGTGTAAATTGGTTGAAATATAATGATGATTGTTGAAGATGTCTCTGCTACCCGTGCGAAGCCGGGGCGGGTTGCTAGTACTGTATATTTTCTCCTAATAACCCATAGACATTATCTGAGGATCAAAGTAGGATTTAACATTTCTCAGTCGGTTTGATTTTGGATGCTGAGGAAATGACAATTATTATATATAGGAACATCGTTCCAATAACATACATTATTTCCAACTAGCTTCGCCCCGCGGTTTCACCCGATTTCCTGAAGGGCCCGAAGTCCCGACGCCGTGGGAACATCGGGATAAAAAGAAGCCTATATATTCAATCCAGGTGTTCCGCTATTAACATTCCAAGTTTCATCGCAATCAGTTCTGTAGTTTTTGCGTAAAATAGCATCAAACATCCATACATTACGTTTACACGATTTATCGAATTGTTTGTTTATTATATAATTAGTAGTTGAACATCTGAACTGAAATGATCGGTCTAACACTGTCCTTTTATATGTAATCAATGGATGACTAATAAAAAATACTAACATCCTAGGATATATTAGACGTCATATGAATTACTACTGCTTTTTAGTATATGCATCGATCCTTTATGCATTTGCGATTCCGCTTTCTCTGATTATTTTTCTCACTCTCTTACAGTTCAGGACATTGTGCGAAGTTTGGCGGAAAATTACTTATGCTCTTTTTGGTTGCGGGGTTAGTTGCCACGCAGTGCAAATATACATGAATGAATACGGGGTTTTCTATTTTACAGAAAAAAATCTAAGTATGTTTATCCGCCTTCTAGTCCTATAGTACTCGAATTCATATATACCTATTGTATTTAGTTTGGGCCTAGAAGAGAATGAGAAAAAATAATTCAAAAGAGTTGTGAACTATGTATGTAGTCCGTATAATTAAGTTGAGTTCAAAAGGCCTAAATAAAATAAAAAATAGTACCTATATGAATTTTATTCAAAGAAACCAAATAAAGTAGGTAATTCATTTGTCATCTTCTTCATGTATAATACCCACACTTTTTGCAAAGTGTTTGAATACAACATAGATGATGCGTTTCCAAATCTGGGTTAAAACATTGTAGTCGACGAGTTCTATGTCTTGGGAAGCAAAAAAATCACTTTTATACAATTGCATTACAAACTCCAATGCAAAAGGAATTCCAAAGACCTGTAAAAATAATAACATGGTGTGAGTAATGGTGACCAATTACCATAGGCTTGGTTGTAAATTTTTGAGTAAAAAATACTCTTAGTGCCTACTTAGGATGTGCCTTCAACGGTGTGGTGCCCAGCGCGACCTCTGCGAATTGACGTCTGGTCTCACATTTTTTGAACGACAGTATCTAGCCAGTACAACAATGCGATGAAAATGAGGTTGAAATTAAGATTGAAATTTTAGACCAACTACTATGAGACACCGATGCCGCACAGTGGGTTCTCACTAAATAGTGTAGTACGGTATTCTCCCGACAACTTTGGTATTAACTAAGGAAATTGACTTTCTAATTCAGTTATAACATTTTTTTTTAAAGTGGTTAAATGTTGGTCACGGAAAACTTGAATAGTTTCCGACAAAAGGTTTTGCAATGTGAGCTATAAACCTTTTAGGAGAAAAGTACCTGACCTGAGTCTTAGTTCACACTAATATGACATTTTCCTGATCTCATTAACCGTCGTTATATTTATCTATTATATGTAATGTTTATCAGCAGTCTGGTTACCATAGTACAAGATCTGCCTAGTTTGGGATCAGACAGCCGTATGTGAGATGTGTGGAGTTATTATTATTATTATATTTATAAAGAAAATTAAACAAGAACAATGGTTTTTTCCTTACTTGAGCAGCGTAATCCACACTGGAGCCAGTCACTTTCCCGTACCAATGATACAAATTATCCATAGTCACGGACATTACTCGGAAGGTGGCATTTCTCATCGCTTCTTCGACTTCACCTTTGATATCGAGGTACTTATCATCATCACCAGGAACATCTGTGTATCCTCGAGGGTACAAAATTGCGTCACCCTAAATATTAATGTGTAGGTTTTAAAATATTTATTTTATAATAGCCATTATAATACAATTATGGAGGCCATACTAAGATAGACATATTATTATACTCTATTTACAAACAAAATCTCAACACAGAAGATACATTTATCACTACATATTATAAAACAAAGTTCCCCGCCGCTTCTGTCTGTCTGTCTTTATGCGATAAACTCAAAAACTATTGAACAGATTTACATGCGGTTTTCACTAAGAGATAGAGCGATTCATGAGGAAGGTTTAAATATATAATTTGTTAAGGTTTTGTGTAAACTGGTTGAAATATGTTGATGATTGTTGAAGATGTCTCTGCTACTACTGCGGGGTGCTAGTAATACACTAAATAAAAAATACCAAATATATGTGATAATCTGTTTTGAAATCTTAACTTAATCGTAATCCTACTAATATTATAACGTGAAAGTTTGTGAGGATTTTTTTTTATGGTATAGGGGGCAAACGAGCAGACAGGTCACCTGATGGTAAATGACTACCGCCGCCCATGGGCACCTGCAACTCAAGAGTCACAAATGCGTTGCTGGCCTTTAAGGTGGGAACTTAACACAAGCGTGGCCGCGGGCAAAAAGCTATTAAACAAATAAAATGTCTAATCATATATCAAAATCATTAGTATGAGATACTTTATTTATCCTTTATTTGATCAGATACTGTAATTTGAATTATTAAACTTTTCAATTTAATTATGTTTTTTACACTTTTACTGACTTTGTAATAAATTTCTTATGGGTAGCAAATAATGGTTACATGTTTCAGTGCATCAGCTTATTGTCTGAGCAGATGTAGTGAAAAATGTTACCGTTAGCTCCGGTAGAGTGATGACCCGTGGGCCGTGGGGGATTCCAACGACTATTGTATAAAAATATAAAATAATTATATTTAAGGTTGTTATGTTGCTTTGCGAGTTTTGAACCTATATTATGAACCATACTCTAAAAGTCTCTTGACAACGCATCCTATTTGTCTGTTATAATTTAACCTGTTGTTATTGCCTTTAGCTTTGCTTGCTCCGAAAATTTAGAATATAGATAATTTAATTTTCTATGATACGCTTGTTTCTATTTTACGTTTATGGTCACTGATCCGGTCTTATTGGTTGTAGCGTGATGTTATATAACAAAAACATTAACAATAGTTATAACATTAACAACAATTAATGTTTAATGTTTTTATCCCACTAATATTATAAATGTGAAAGTTTGGATGGATGGATGTTTGTTATTCTTTCACGCTAAAACTACTGAACCGATTGCGATGAAACTTGGTATGTAGATAGCCGGAGACTTGGATTAACATAAAGGCTACTTTTAATCTCGACATTCCCACGGGATCGGGACTTATGCGGGTGAAACCGCGGGGCGCTGCTAGTTAAATAAAGACTTTACCTTAAACGTGTTGGTATCGTATGTTCCCGCGTGAACATTAATGTAAGCAATGATCCTATGGCCATGAAAATGGAATACATTAGATATAGCCTTCGTCTCTATTTCAGAGAATGGATTAGGCCCAGGATATGACTGGCTACAAGAGCTTAGATCATGCGTATCGTTCCATGCTACATCAAAGTTCCGGTCCAAGGCTACTCCCCTGCAGTCAGCCTGTGGAGACATGTTCTTGTTCCAAAAGGCCTAAAAAATAATAAAGTTGTGATTGTTTAAGAACTAGTTTTTCTCTCCATCATCCATACAGTTGCCCGCCACTAAGGGTTTAGGAGATTGGTTAGTTAAGTAACGGTGGTTGACGCACTTTTGGAGTAGGCGCTAAAAGGGGGACCGCTGATGTCTTAGCGTAGTTCGATTCCGTAACGTGTAAGGTTCACGCAGGTTTTCACACTTAGAAAAAAAGAATAATTCTCCCCGAGTAATTATTCTTTTTTTCTACGGGGATCTTTGGAGATTCCTAAAGACAAAGTAAAATTCTACAGGCCCAGTGGGCAGGATAGATGACGTGTGATACTCCGTAGATACCTACGTAACGTACGTAGAGTGAAGAAAAACTCAATTACTTAAAGATTAAAAGGTCACAGGAGGATTATTTTTTTTAGAGTTTGACTATTTTTTTAAAATTTTAGATTAGCAACGGATGCCCATATGAAAATGTCTTTTTATTAAGTTTCAAAACAAAATAATTTTATAAATTTCCAGGAAATAAATTGCGTTATTTTTAATTATAAGCTTTTTTCTTATAAATGGCTCTTACTTTACAAACAGGTAAACTGTAAGCCTGGTTGGCACAGTTATCCTGAATAACAAATGCATTCGTGTATTTTTTGTATACTACTAACATGTTATTTATTGTGGTAATGTAATTTTCATTCTACATATAGGGGTGTGAATTGTCATGCCCAACAATGTTATATAATTCTATTGAAAATAATTTTAAGAATTAAATTTAAAAATAATATAACATGAAATTATACTTGGATAAATAATAATATAATTAATTCTTGTCAGTATCGGGACGAAAAATTAATACGGTATAAAATATAGGTAATACGGTTCAAACACGCCTCATCCTAAAAAATGCATTAATTTTGCCTAAATACACTAATAATTACGGTAAAAGGAAATTAGCATATATCGTTCCATTCCTGATTAACGAATTACAGATATCACTTCGGGAACAATTAACTCCAAAAAATATTAAAAATAAATTAAAACAATATTTCTTGCAAAATATATCGAATAATTTATATTTCTGTCTTACGTTTATGTACATGCATACACTCATTCATACATACCGGTCATAGGCATAACCAGCACACAATATATATCTGTATAACATAACACTAATACTTTTAAATTTGCATCCATTACCTATATTTTATTTCACTTAAATATATCACTCTGTATAACGCTTTACTTATCTCTGCATGAAACTCGATGAAACCTGTTGCCATCGGGCCGCCGCCGCCGGTCGGCAATGTTCGGTGCCGGTGACGTAGTATACTCAACACATACTCAATACTTTCGTTAGGCACTGGATGCACATATATGCGTCTTTGTACTTTTTTCCTATATACAACTATACAGGAGGTGTGTTTGTATAGCATTAGTTAACGTATGATTTAGCAATAATTAACTATGTAAGAATGTATAAATATGTAATGGTGATGACACTGATGCTCGGAAAAACTCGAACGAGTTTATGCGGCATCTTACAGATTGTTTTACTTTTTTACCTTACTTTGTAACAATAAATAAAACAAATACACTGCGTCGTTGTCAAACGATAACCTGCTTTGAGAGCAATTTTTTGAAATTTCTGGTAAATATGTGAAAGTAACAAATTAGTGTCATTTAATGATAGTAACATTGTGAGTCATATTACAGCGCCATCTAGATCTTAATAAGCATTGCTTGTAAGATGGGTTCTAGAAGGAAAAATATATATGAAATGGTTATAAATATCACCTTATGTTTAGTGGCTACGTAGCCGTCTGGGTTACCCATCGGTATTAGAAATATATCGAACTTGTCCAAATGCCTTAGATAGTAACCCAAAAGTATTTTCAAATCATTCTCTTCGGTAAGGCAGCTTAACGAGTTTAAGCCCATTACACTAAGCCCGTGGACTATAAAAATTATCTTTTTTTCAAGATTTTCATCATCATATTTGTGTAAATCTAAAGTGCGGAATTTCGTGTTGGTATCATTTCTATTAGCAGATATTTTGAATAGCATTATGTCGTTAAATTCCGCTGTACGTCCTAATAATTCTGATGATACATTCGTATTTCTAAATTCGGACAAGATTCGTGCCATTTGTTGCGATATCTGAAAAAACAAACTACGAATTATAATATATGTATTTACACGGGAATTAACGCGATCACGAAAAGGTATTACATACCTCTGAATCGGCGACGACGGAGGGCGTGCAACTCTGAGCCAGTCAGCCTGTGACCTAGGGCAGTGCAACATGATCGAAACGTCAGGCAATTCAGAGGTATGTAATACCTTTTCGTGATTGCGTGATCGATATGGTCGAATTGAGAACCTCCTTTTTTTTTCGTTGGTAGTAAAAGATGGTGATACATTTTCAATTACAGATGCGAGGTATGCGATATGTACCTGATTGGTTGTGTGAGGCATTGAAAAGAGATATATTTAAAGGTTTAATACTATTACTAATACTATACCAACTTTTAAACTTTCGCGTTCCATGATATAATATTATCTGCTTATTTACGGGAATTAACGCGATCACGAAAGCCTGTGACCACGGCCAGTGCAACCTGGTCGAAACGTCAGGCAATTCAGAGGTATGTAATACCTTTTCGTGATCGCGTTAATTCCCGTAAATACGCAGATAATATTATATTACTAATACTACTTTAATTTAATTACTCTGGCCAGTTGCTCTAAAAAGTGTTCTTATTCAGATCTATCTCAAAAACCGCTTTCACTGTCAGTACTAAATACTAATTAAAGAGTACAGCACATGTTAGCCAAGGTAATAAACTAGTTACTAAGTAACTTATCATACTATCTAATATTATAAACGTGAAAGTTTGTGAGGGTGTATGGATGTATGAATGTTTGTTGCTCTTTCACGCAAAAACTGCTGAACCGATTGCGATATATAGATAGCTGGACACCTGGATTAACACATAGCCTACTTTATATCCCGATATTCCCACGGTATCGGGACTATCGCAGGTGAAACCGCAGGGCGTAGCTAGTTATTAATAATACTATGATAGAAATAACATTGGACTTTTATTAAATATTTTTTTAAATATTATATTATCTATGGGCTTTAGATTTAGGTAAGTCTTAAGATGTTACTCACAGCGTATGGACTCAGGAAATCATCAGTTATTTGTTTGGAATTTTCTTTGGGTTTGTAGCTTAAACCATTAATAAAACATTAGTTATAATTTTTTGTTGAAAACCAATAATTTACCATATAGCCAGGGCCTAAGGGAACCGTATTAAAAGTTATATATTGTATTCAAATCATTATTACTCAGTTCTCAGTTATATAAACATAAACTCAGTTCGTTGGAATTATCTGCCAAAAAATTAGTTTTTGTTATTTCCTTTTTAATTTTTAACGTGACAATATGACATTGTGAATATTGAGATCACTTTACCAAAAAATATCAATACATGCCACATACTATCGAAAAACTGAAATGTTATTAATCAAACAACATCCTCAATCAACTGTTTTACTAGCGCAAAGCGTTAAAGATCATTCGCCTAGCACGCTTGTTCAGCGGCCGTACAGGCGTACATTGCGTAGGGCGAAAAAATTTATAATTATTAATGCTTGCATTTTTATGATGATCTGACTTTTGCAACATGATAAGTACCACAAGAAGGCGTTAATATAGGTATTTAGTTTAATACACTCTATGGAGACGGATCTGCCCTAGGTATAAAGTACCAAGTACATAATATATTAATAAACACAAAATATCAACAGTGTTCGTGTCGAATTTATAAATATTAATTGATAATAATCAAAAATAGCTTATGGGGCAACCTGAGAGGTGTATCCGTCGTTTAACAGTCGTTTTCAGTAGTAATGGCTCAACAAAAGTAAAAGATTATTCGGTGTTACGGAGCACTGAACAAATAATGAACTGTGCTCTTAACTTATGTTTACCTAAAATATGTTATTATAACAAAAGAAGTGTTAACAATAACTGTCTTTAAATAACCTTCCCGCTTGCTAAGGAATCCAGGGTACTCTCTACCTGGAAGTATTCCAAACCTTACCCCAACAGGTCTTTTGTTCGTTAGGAAATTCAGTCAGCTCCTTAGTTTTCTTTATAATAAGTATATCAAAATGTATACTTACAGGGAGTACGGGTCCCTATCCGTCGTTGTCTCTCCTTGGCGTTTAGTGTAACTAGAATAATATAATAAATTGTATTTTTTTTTCTTTATGGCTAACGATTCAGTGATTCGCCACTAACAAGCATAAATTGTATCTTTAGATAATATTGAACTTAGTGTTGCCATACTTTAAGGTCATAAAATATTATTTTAATTAAAAATACTAGCGGCCACATTTTGATAGACACCTCGACAAAAATATTAATATTAAAAATTTGATTTTGAATAAATACTTGATGAACGTAGTAATCCCGAACTACAACAACAAAACAAATCTGCTGCCTTGGATTTAAAAATGGAAGTAGGTACTTTCCAATAAAACGTTAAAACATATAACGTGGCAATGCTGCCAGTCTTCTGGGAACACTGCCAGTAAGCGACGATGCGGAGGAATTTTATGACGCATGCATGTAAATAACCCGTATATATATAAATATTTTAATTAGTCATAAAACATGTATATTCCGTTCAGGATCAGGTTAAATGTCAAAATCAGAAAAAAAAACAGTTGCCACCCTCTAATGAGTGACCGGCAAAGAGATCCTATCAAAGTGCTTCGTATTAAATTTTCATAAATAACAAAATATATACTTACTAGATAGGCGTTCTACTCGTTTTTCGTGAATTGTATTTCGTTGAAGTCCTAGAATAATAATTCAAAAGACATCATTGTTACACACTATAAACGAAGGTAGGTATGCCTACTCCAAACTGCAAGAATTACACTACGTTAGATGAAATCCGAGTTGGAGTATAAGAGTATACCATGAAATTTAAAGTGTACAACATTCTGCATACTTTATTTATTCCTCTACAAATCAGGTAGGACGCATTTACAGAATGCTGTTGATTTAATTACAATATGTATATTTATTAATGTAGATATTTAAATTTAATTGGGGCCTGCGAGAATACCAGCGTTGCAGAGCGATCTGCGACACTAGCTGACGCAGGTACCCTATTTGGTCTTCAGTACCACCCTAGTCTTAAGCCATATGATTTTTATTGTTATCACTGAAGATCCAAATAAAATATTTTTCTTTCTTTCTTTCATGTGGTTGTAATAATACGTTGTTATTGATTTTATCGTGTAGTTCTTGTACTTTTAGTACTATTATCTGCTAACTCTAATGATAATGCCGATATTTAGTACTAGGCTAGTGTGAATATTTTTCATTCTACATAGTAATCCAAATTCAAATAAATTATAATAATAATATGTAGTTTATAGCTGTGACATTTCTTTAAAGAAAATCAGTTGCTTACACCATCAAAAATCTTTTATAGTATTGGAGTTATTAGGGTCGGAAAAGTGTTATTTTGCTGAGTTTGTACGGAACCCTTGGTGTCCGACTGGCACTTAACCAGTTTTTAGGGTTCCATTCAACAAAAGAAAAAAAGAAACCCTTATAGGATTACTTTGTTGTCCGTCTGTCTGTCTGTGTCTGTGGCCTTTTTCTCAGGAACGCGTGGAGGTATTAAGTTCAAAATAACATCAAACACTTACGTAAAAAATCAAGCTCCTAAGTCAATGCAATCAAAAGGTACGGCCATTTAAGCATAAGATTTTAAACAATTTGAACATTTTGCAGGTAAATCAAAACCAATAAGGTACTTCCCATTGACCTAGAATCATGAAATTTGGCAATAAGTAAAGGTCTCACAGCATAATTTAACGGCAAAGTTCTGAAAGTCATTAATTTGTTGTTATGTTATAAAAAAAATAATTTTACGATAACATACTTATATTTTGCGATTGGAAAAATTTACCGTGTCGTACATCGATGTGTGGGAGAGTATTTTGGAACTGCAAGGATAGTTTGTCTTTCGGAACGAACGGGCAAAAATCTGAATACAGGAGCGATTCCCGAGATGGTCTTAGTTCGTCTATATACAAGTTTGTTAGGTTACAGAACCCTCAGTACGTGAGTCAGACTCACACTTGTCCGTTTAATTTAGTTTTAGGTAATTACACCTTTATACTCTTTACTACCTAAGTATTAGACTGACTTAGTAAGATTAAATGCATTTTATTCAATTCAAAATCTCGACTTCTTTTTCCGAAGCTTCTTCTTCACGGGAACGGGATTTACGCCGGTGAAATTGCGGGGAACAACTAGTAATAATGCTAACTATTGCCTAACTGATTGGTAAATCAGAATTTCTAACTATAATAAGATGAAACAGAACTTATGAACTAATTCTTAACATAATTATACTACACCATGAAACCAATTGATTTTTCAGGGGGCAAGGGGTATTTTAAAATACTGTTGAAATATACACTTCAGATACTGTTGATGTATAAGTATATTTCTAATAGAAAATAGGTAACTAAACAATTACAAATAATTATTTTGTTTTAGTTATCTACTTAATCTTTCTCCGAGAGCTGTGTAATAGCTCTGGGCTGTAATTAAATATAATGTTATTCGCTTGTTAATTCGGTCGGTTTCTGGTTGCATAGTAGGAGGAGAGGCGCGAGTGTGGGAGGTACCCTCAGAAAGCGAGTACTGGCAGCCGCCACTCGCCAAATACATATTGAATACTATCTATAAGTTTACGTTTTATGAATTCATATTGTTACGTTTTTCTACTAGTCTTAGGTATTTAGACTACTTATTTCTTTATTTTGGAATTATTTAATTTGTTATTGTGCAAATCCATAAAAACTAAGTTAAAAAAATTATGCATGTTAGTTTTTATGGATTTTCTCAACACACCAGGAGGGAGAGTGCAAAACCATCTAAGGGTTGGCAGGGATACCCGTCGTCTCAGCAGAAGCAGAGACCACACGCTCCTCTCAAATTCTAAAGAGGCTAGGCCCCCTAGCACTCCACCTTAGGTTTTTATATTGTTTAACAGGCAGCGAAGTCTGCCGGGTTTACAGTTTTCTCTCTAGGGTGCACCTGAGACGCCGTTAATAAGACTTCGTGACGACATACCACCTTGTCGTTACCCCGGTGAGATGATATGATAACCCTTTCCACACGTGAAAAGAAAGTTGTAAATTTAGAAGAAAACCCACGGGAGTCTTGTGGCGTGTTCACGAGTATTAAACAAAAGGAAAGGAAAACAAATATACAGTTTACAAAATGTTTTTAATATAATAAAAACATTTCGAAAGCTTGTAGAATTATTAATTAGTGCCCATTTAATTAAAAGATTTTAAATTTGGATGTTGCAAAATTTTAACCTTGGTTTGGGTTACGCGAACGTGTGCGAAAATGAGTATAATATAGTTATTAGAGTTTATTTCATATTGTTTTTTTTTTGCATATTCGTATTGATGACTACCATTCTTAGAGCTGCTACGTCAAGAAAATCTTAATCTATGGTGCATCTCAGATTCTTTACACAGCTTGAAATCTCTTTGGTTGTTTTGACAATACGTTACAACTAAACATTGATGTTAAAACTTAAACATTCTTAATTGAACAGAAACGATGTAAAAACATAACATAATGCAATTCACAGTAATCACTTACAAGTACTCACACAAACACACAATTACATAAATACTTATTCATAGTTTTAATACTCTTATTACATACTGTACTTATAATTATTCAAGTAATCTTATAAGCACTCCAGTCCTCACCTTGATCCCATAAACATTGGTAGACTAGTGACTTCAAGAGTTAGGACAATACAGAGAAGGATAGTAGATTTAATAGGAATATAGAAGAGGAAGTAAAACCAGAGTAATGAGTAAGACAAATATAATTTGATTTGCAGGACTAAGAAGCCGCAATAACCAACAACACATGTCACAAGTTGATGTACGTTATGTACGTAAAACAATTTTATTGCGATCCTTTAATCTGTTTCGTATAAGATAATTCTTGTTAAACATATCATAAATTGCATATCCGCCTTGAGCTTTTGTTCTTCCCCTCTTGTCCTGAATACTCGGAATTTTGTGAGACCATCGAAGGAAAGGTTGCCTTGGCTTATTCTGATCTATAGCAGCTTTGAGCGGCGGCGTGTACCTAAGCCAGAAAAAATTCAACATCTGAGTCGCATGCGTACTAGATACTACTTGAAAATATCGGTTGAATTCACACTTTTTTAATTACTCTTAAGGAATTCAAAATTGTTAATCACAAGGTTAAAATGGCAGATGATAAAAAAACTTTAGCGTGTTGCGAACAATAAACTGGAATTGCTTGCTGTTGTTAAGTAACGTTGTTATAAGTATGTTTAACAACTTAACTATCTGAAAAAAGGCGTGATATTATCGTAACCTATTTCAGTTATATGCAATGCAGGCTATATGTACTTTATAATGTTTAGCTTCTTCCAAGATACAGGCTGATGCGGATTAATAATTTCAGTGTATTCGTTTACTTTGCGAACTTTTGCAGTTTTCCCATTATATATTCGCTCAGTGTTAGAATATTTCTTAAAGTGTATGTGGTCAATAGCAAAGTTATTTTTAATCTCAGTACCCTCTGTATCAGCAATTTTTTGGTAATTTTTTGTGTACCTAAGCCAAACAAAAAATCATGGTCAGCTGTTTTATTTTTGTTTTTTACAACATTGAATTCAAAATTGCAGGTGGTTGGAAGACTATACGGTAAATATATCAGTATTAGAAAATATTAATATTAAATTGTATTTACTTTAAACTGTTTTCTTTCTTGTTCTTGAATTTATCTTCCTTTACATAATTCTGCCAAACGATAAGAGAAGAAGGATTGTTTTCATTACTAGCACTCAACAGGCTTCTTTTCTCATGTTGGTTCTCATCCTTGTTTTTGGTAATTTCACCCGTGTGTACTTCATCGTAACTGAGAATCTGATTTGGTTCGTTAACATCTTCTACAGCTTGAAAAGTTCTCGGGTACCTAAACCAAAAAAAAATGATTTTGATGATCATTTTCAGAAATAAAGGTTAACTTCACTTTTTTTAAGTGTTATGCCTTTCATGAAAGACCATTTTTCCTTTTTTCTTTAATTTCCTTAAATCACAAAAGAAAGAAAAAATATTTTCATTTTGCATATTCGCAAATCTAAGGCACTGTCCACAGAATAATGTCGCGGAGATATTGTTTTGTTGTTGGGATAAACAAATTAATTTGAGATAATTTGATAATAAAACATCGAGATGTGTTCAAATTGCTGAGCTGAAACGTATTCGGCGTTAACGTATCACGCGCTTAACGTCTTCCATCTTCTTTGTAATCGTAAAATCTCACCTTCTTCTATCCTTGTAATCGTAGACTCGCTGGCGAATTAGGTGTACAATGCTCAACTATCTTTGTAGTTGCTCCCAACAGATAGATAAAAAAGTGACTATGTTAAGATGAAGATTATGTCTAACTAACGTAAAAAGTAACTATGGAATGAAATTAAAATTTATGGCATATCTTCCGTATTTTGTCGCAAGTTGATTTAGCTCTTCGTCGATCGTTCGTTCGTTCGGTCCATCATCGTTCGAAATTTATATTTTCAACTGGAATCCATAGGGCCTTCTGTTTTTTTTAGCAACTTGTTTATTGAACTTCCCCCATCGATCTTTCTTTTCATCAACTGACCAGTCCAATTTCGAAAATTTTGAAGAGGTTCATCATAAATAAGCAATTCTTTACAATGTAATCAACTAAATATTGTCCTTAACTAGAGTATACCTAAGTCTAATTCTAAATTGCCCCATTTATTGGTCCACGTATGTCTGACTTGCACTAAACGTCTTACAACGGTGAAGCGTTTTCTGAAGCTATTCATAAGTAAATGGAAATGCCATCATACGTAGTATCTACCTCATCGTCTAGATGCGTCGAGGTTGAAGCGTAAACCTAAATTACTTTCGAAAAATGCCTCAAGATTTTGAGTTTAAAGTATCCCAACAAGTTCAAGGTTCAGTTATATCTGACACTTTGTACTTTTACGCAAAACGAATAATGTTTGCAATAACATGTTATATAAATGTAATGTAATATCAAAATCAAAGAATTTTCTACGATTAAAAGAGATTATAAAATGGAAAAAGAGTAAGTATGCTATTAGTGTACAGATCCTTGTCAGAGATATAAATGAGAGCGGTTAAAGATTACTCCAAGCACATTCCATAATCGTACAACTTGTACTACCAAAGATATACCTAATACTATTTTTAATACAATCATTATAAGTGCAAATATTTCATACATACATACATATATTTGCCTGGATATATTTCCAAATGTCCAATTTTCAATAAATTCGAATTCATCATTCAAACATTGCCTAAGTTCTAGCAAGAATTTGTGGATTTAGAGAGAAGGGGATTATTCAAACTCTTTTGACGTATTATAGCACTATTAAACACCACACTCGTACCTTAAAACTAAAAAACTAGCAATAAGAGAGTTTAAAGATACTAGTAACACCTACTTTGTTGTCCAAGCCTTGAAGGTTAAATTAATAAAAATAATAACTTCACACATCCCACACAAGGCCGTCTGATAACAAACTACGCAGAGCCTGTACTATGGTAACCAGACTGCTGATAAACATACTTATATATTTCTAAATACATACATATTATGGATAAATTACACCCAGATACAGAACAAATTATCGTGCTCATCACACAATTATTTGTCCTGGGTGGGAATCGAACCCACGACCTCTGGCTTAGCAGTCAGGATCACTAACCACTAGACCAACAGGCCAGTCATCTTGCAACATTCAAAAATTTAAAATAAGGAACACGCTAAGGATATAATAGTATATGTATATAGTATGTCTAAACTAACAAGGAAACATTTATGTTTTTGTATGTATGTTTGTAATGTTTTCACACAAAAACTACTAGATCGATTGCGATGAAACTTGGTATGTAGATAGCTGGAGACCTGCATTAACGCATAGGCTAGTTTTTATCCCGATATTCCCACGGGATCGGGACTTACGCGGGTGAAACCGCGAGGCGCTGCTAGTAGACGATAAATTGGTACTTATGTCTAAGTATACGGACTAAGTGTACCTGCGTATCCAACACACTTGCATTAAATCAATGGGTAAATCAGGTACAAGAGTCCTCGCCTCTGAACCTATACATTTGACTCTGTATAATGTAGAATAATAATAGAATTTGTATAATTACTTTTCGTTCCTCGTTTGTTTCTTTTGCTGTCTTCTAGTCTCGTTAGATATTGTTTCACGTTTCCTGTAAAAAAGCAATTAAATTGATTTTAATAAAATCATTTCATCTTTTATACCTTCTTCACATAAATGTGAAATTAATTTAAAACGTAAAATTTACTTCCAATCATATTTAGATAGTATTAGTATCTAAATATGATTGGAAGTAAATTTTAGATTACGGAATTCCATTTTTTATTTTCTGTTTACGAATACACACACTTCAACTCACAATATTATGTTAATAATTTACAGCAAGACTGATTCTTCTTCCAATCAACAAGTCTATTAAAATAAGCCTACTTTCTGTACTTATCAATCGTAAATTTATAACCACAGTATAGTGTGAGCATTCTCGTGTGATATTTTATTTTATTTGGAATGAAAAATCTATCTTTTTTCAATTTCAGAATGATATCCGCATATATTGTAAAATTCTAAACATTTAAAACTTATTATACATTATGAATGAATTTTTAGTTTTCTTCCGTCACCTTATTAAATACCTAAGTTATTTAACACTCCTCATGAAACAAGTATTATAGAATTAGATTATATTATTAGCAAGTTTTTATGACCTTTTTTAATAGTAAAACCAAACGTTTAAAGTAAATAATTGTACAATACCAAATTATGACGTCATAGGTTGATATTTCATACTAGTTTCTATAGAAAGTAAAGTTTTGACGTTTAAGTTTTGTTAAACTATTATGACTTGACAGTCAAGTACCGCTGTAATTTTAGTGGAAGAGGGGGAATGGGTAGAGTAGAGGGGGAAAGGGAAGGATTAGGACCTCCAGTAAACTCACTCACTCGGCGAAAAGCAATGCAAGCATTGCTTCACTGCTGATTTTCTGTGAGGCAAACTAAAAAAACTCCGGTCGAGCCTTCCCAAGTGAAAATCAAAACACGACATTAAATGTCCGGTTCCTATAGGAACCGTTTTGTATAGGATAATAGGATTCATTTTGATTATAATCAAAACGAATAGTTTCTTATATAGGAACCGGGCAAAAGAGGACTTCGGCTAAACGACGCAAAAAGAAATACATAAAACATGCAAAAATATTAATAATACATACTCTGAAATATGTAATAAATAAATATTTGATTATATTAATAATATATATTGATACTTACCAGAACTCTAGCTTATTCAGTTTGTTGGACTTCTGGTCTGTCGACAAGATGTATATTTCTACCATTAATTAAATAATTAAAGCAAAAATTTCTTGTTATATCACTTGTAAAAAGTAAATCTCCGGACAGGACCCGCACCCGTGACAGATTATCGCCGTATATTCTTGCCAATTGACCTATCCTCAGAATAATATAATCCACGTAATAAATTATGCTTCATGTGCAAATGAATCGGAGTGTTACCAAGTGATCTTTTCTCTTATTTTTATTCTTCCGTATAAACATAACATAATAGATAACACTTAATATGTACACCATTTGGATAGTGGAAGTATCACCAAAATATTATATTTCTAACACATAATGTACAAAGGGAGGCATTATTGCTAAATGCAATCTCTTCTTGTCAACCTTAAGATGGATCGAAATGATTCCGAGAGAGAGTGGTAGTTGGTGGAGTATTAATTTTTTTTGAATTGCTAATAAATATAAAATATTTTATACAGATACTCTGTAGTCTCACCTACTTTCAATCTGATAAATACCAATACTTATTTATATTCGTACATAAATATACATACATCAACTTAAGTATATATTTATATACAATACATATAAATATGTAAGTAAATGTTCATGAACCTTTATCTTAAAAATGGTTATTGATTGCGCTCGTCTAATGTTAACTGGTAATGTATTCCACAAGTGCACAATTTAAATAGTAAAGGATAGATCACAAAATTTGGTGGAATGCAGTGGCATATAATCAAAAATCGTCAGATGACCTAAGACATTTTTCGTGAGTATCATGAAGGAACTTGAACCGTTCTTTGAGAGTGAGCGAGAGCGAATTGGGAACCACTTGAGGTTTTGACGGAATTTAGAAACCTGATTAGATTTTCTTAGCCTATATATGAACCCCATATAAAAATTTAAAAGTCTGGGCGACTTCAAAACTTTCTTCTTTATCAAGTTGTACTACAGTGAGATTAAAATAGCTGACATTGGCATAGTCGAGATCTGGTAGAAGTACTTATGGAAGTGCAGATTTAGTGGCAGTCGGAAGAAAGTTAGGTAATCTAAATCTAAAAGTTAGGTAATTTTTGACACTTGTGTGTGTGATTTTTCCTGATGTTTTATGTAGTGTAATGGTCTTAGAGACACTTTTTCGGATAGGTCTTAGGTGGCTTCGTCTATCAGAATATAAAATTCTCTGTATGGTGAGAATGAAGCATTTTTATTAAGAAAGATTATAGGAAGCAATTGACACAATACAGGCTGGTTACACGTGTACCCTTTCCCCTAAGATGTTGAACTGTATGAACATGGAAGACGCAGATTAATGATAGTAAATATACAATTACCTGCCCTGACTTCACACCAACACAAATACAATATAGTTATAACTGCTAAAGTCCAATAATTGGCAATCATTTTCGTTATTTTAATGAGCTGATAAACCAATGAAATACATTACAAAACGTTCGTATAATTGCGGTGAATGTATTTGCAAATTGATTGATAGCAACACGATCCGCGTAATATAAATGTTTTATTATGTTATATATAATAAAAACATAAATTTATATTTGAAGCAATCATGTTTTACAACTGTGTCGCCTTATTCTTTATAGTCTGCGAATCTAACCAATCTATGTAAGCATCTAACCGTAGCCGCGTAGGTAACGAATAGAGGTTGCTCAAATAACTTTACTATAGAAATTTATTGTAACGTCTTAAGGTTTAAAAACTGTCTGGTAAGATTAGACGGTCACCTTCATCAGAATCAAAAACTATATTACCTGTCAGCTGTTATCTGCCAGCTCACTCTTTGTGAACGCGATCCTCTATGACCATTTTTACTCGTCACTACAAAAGAGGGGCATGGATTATAACTAAACCTATTATAATTCAGTCGACTTTTAAGTACTTGTTACCAGAATGGTTCCACAATGTTTTTTTTTCTTTACAATAATTATTTACAAAAACAAGCAATGGTTGCTTTGCATTTCTCCGAATGAGTGAGGTTACCGGAGGCCCTAACCCTTCCCACTCCCCTATTCCCGTCCTTCCTCTCTCCCCTCTTCCCCCCTCCCTCTCTTCTTCTACTCCCACCTTAAAGGGCTGCAACGCACTTGTGACGGCGGCGGTAGTCATTACCATCAGGTGACCCGTCTGCTCGTTTGCCCCCTATACCATAAAAAAAAAAAACAATATTTTCTTCTACAATCAAAATAAACGACTTACAAAGAGTAAACAATTACACCCGTCTTTCTTTTTTCAACGGCAACCAAATTAAGAAACAATTCCACGTCATAGTAAGGTATTACCGGTATTCGGACAAACAATGATGTCACTTGTGTGCTGCAGACCACAACCCTCCTCCTCCCGTAGAGCTCCAATGACCCTACGCACTAACAAGAATTGAAAAAACAAAACAAATCAGTACTTTAAACGCTCCGCTTTCTAGCGTTGGTCTACTGAAGGTAGGAGGTAGCACATCATTCGGGAAACCTTGCTTCTTTAAAAATACAAGACATAAAACACATACACGCATATGGACATGTAAGTAATCGTATATGAGGCTGTACTATATGTTATTATAGTACATGTACCTATATAAAAAAATATAGTTATACGTGTGCCTCTTAAATCTTGACCGCTAAGGCATTAAAAATTTCACGACCCCTTTAAAAGTGTTGTTTTACTCTTCACGGCTGTTATGGCAAAGGCCGCTAAACCATGGCCCAAGTACAATACTTATGGTGTAAACAGATTTATTTATATTTCTATTATTCAAAGGGATACAGGTATTTGTCTATCCTGCACAAACACCCAATTTTAAGAGAAACTGTGAAATTATATGAGTTTTACCATATTTGAACGCTAAAATTATTTGAACTTAATCGGGGGACATTCATAGACAAAAGGTTTTCAAATGATATTTTAAAATGTTTAAACACTTCATTAAAAATTTAGTGTTTGGATCAAAAAATATCATAATTTCTGGACTCATCAAAAGATAGCTTATTCTACTTTACTTTTAATAAACATTTTAATTCTTATCAATAAATAACAAGGGAAAAGTACCAACAGCTGACCAGTACCAGTATGCATGAGCTTTCTATCAATTTCAATCGCTACCTCTCATACTTAACACCGTCTTAAAAAGCATCGTAAACGCGTCCTAAGATTTACACCTACACAAAAAAACTGTTAGCCATGCTGGCTCAATCTACGTCCGGAGCACAACCGTAAATCGGACCACTGACCTTAAACGATTTCCGGGGGATCACGGAACTACCCCTTAATGTTTTTTACAACCCATTAACTGCGGCGTTTAAAAAATCAAATCTATGATACGTACATATAACAGGATCAAATGAAAAGACAATTCAATCTGCGTGATCAGCAATGGCAATGCACAATTGACAGTATTGGCAAGCTTCACAGGGATTTCCTTTCTAGGGCCTTTCTAGGGCACCGTGTTCGTGGCGTTTGGCCCCTGTGAGGTGATGACCCGTGGGGGTCCACACAAAAAAAAAGCGTTTATTGGCGCTGATAAATTATAATCCCTTTCCATCAAGTGAGAAATGTATTTGTTTGCTAAATGTTTTTTTACATTACATATTTCAGAGAAGTGTATGTATGTTGATAAATGTTATTAATGCAGCAAATGTATTAAAACGTCTTTACTTGTATAACCTTTTTTAATTAGACATATTTATGTACAATATATATGTGTACAATATAAATGTGTATTAAATGTAATAAAAATTTAAAATAAAAAGGGTGATGACAAAGAGACCCCAAATACGTTAAAAAACGTATCTAATCATAATTGTAACGCATTTTTCTGTAGCTGGAAATTGAATTACTTAATCACTAGCGCATAAAGAAGCTGTCTTAGTATGCAAAGTTAAAACGAATGAGTAGAATCACTGATGTTTAAATAACATCTTCAACTTTTTTCTCACATCAAAGGCAAGGGTGTGCCCTTGCCTGGGATGTGGGAAAAAGTGAAGATATACTGTGGTATATCTTCACTTTTTTTAGTTACGGATGGGATGGTAAAGATCGATGCAAAATTGATGCACTTGAAATGTGGTGCTGGTGGGACTGCTGCGGTTCTCCTGGACAGAATTTCGGACCAATGTCTCGATCCTAGACGAACTGAAAATTAAGGAGAGATTATCGTTGACTGTGCAAATACGAATCCTTCCAAATACTTCGGACTCGTAATCTAAGGACAAGTTGAATGTGGTCGACCGAGTGTTTGCACACTCATGCACTTGGTCGATCAACTATGTACTGGACAGACATGATAAAAGCTGCAACACAAACCTTCATAGCCCAGTGTTCCCATAACGATGAAGACCGCAACAGATGGAGACGCAACGCGAGAGATGCAGATGCAATAGTCTCGCAAGTTCCAATGAGTCCGAACTGTATTTAGCTAGTTCTAGTGAGTCGGAACTGAACGCCACAAGTCCCCAGTGAGTCGGGGCGATTACTGCGTAGTGGCTGGCTGCTGCGTAGACAGGAGAGAGATTCAGGATTAGTAGTTACTTCGTAGTTCAACTCGTCTTCGCTAGATGATGTTGGAGTATGTTTTTGTTATATGTAGAAGTCACCACAAGAGCATCACCATAAAACCACGACCGCTCTGTCAAGAGTGACCGACTGAGGAGGAGGGAAGGTAATGTTTTTACTCAATACCGAGTTGTTAGAGTTATTGAGAGAGTAACTCTCAATAACTCTAACAACTTGGTATTTACTCAGTACGGAATAAAGTTTAGGTCTATAATGATTAATGAGTTTAATCGAATGTCGAATATGAATCTTCATATACATTTGCAGGAAGTAGATAATTTGCATTTGCAAACTACAATAATTTTAAGTAACGGAAGACTTTGAATGAAACTAACCGTTTCCAGTATAATACATACTTTTTCTCTTTCTTCTCTTTCCTTTAAGAAAAGACAACTCCCGCATTAGGAATTACTCCTGTGTCGCGGGGGACTTTATCAACATACAAAGAACGGACGCAAAGAACACCCAGACTCAGGTAGGAATCGAACCCACGACCTGTAGCATAGCAGTCAGTGTCACTAATCACTAGGCCAACAAGCCAGTGTAAAACTCATACTAGCATCCTGCTATGATATATTTTACATGTACTACTACTTACACACGTACTTACTAAACGCCATCTTGCGTAAAAAAATTAAATAAAGCACATTCCTATTTTTAGCCTTTTCGTCTCGATAACACATTTTATTTTTTGAGTCTATCTTTTTTAGGGTTCCTTACCCAAGGGACCCTATTACTAAGCCTCCGCTGTCCCGTCCGTTCGTCCGTCCGTCCGTCTGTCTGTCAACGGGATGTATCTCATGATCCGTCATAGGTAGACAGTTAAAATTTTCACATAATGTGTATTTCTGTTGCCGCTATAACAACAAATAATAAAAATAAAAAATATATAAAAAAACTGCAAATCTGTACGTATTGTTATAGCGCCTCATTTGTTTATTTTCCAGATGTAGTTAAAAAGTACCTACATAGTATTAAATCTTGTACGATGGTGCGGAACCCTTCATGCGCGAGTCCGACTTGCATTTCGCCAGTTTTTTTTGTGACACCAATCTGAATATTGCGTTTTTACTAAGCTCTGCAGTGAAGAAAATCAATGAGTCAACAAGTGAATAAAATATAACCATTTTATGTACTTATTTAAATGTTTTACTTTATCAAAGTCCAGAAACTTTATGTGGCCTAAATTAATTAAACTGTTACAATAAAGCAACCCTGGTAACGAAATATTAAGTCTACATAAATCTGCTGGTTGTTAATTTAAATCGAAACTAAACAGCAAAAATGTAAGGGCACGTGCCGAAACAATAGTAAGTGACAACATTGTATATTTTATGTTCAGATTTACAAGGTGCTAAACCCTACAAACTGGAAGTAGTCACGAAACAAGTACTAGCACCGCTCGCACTCTGAAAATATTACAGATTTCTGACTTTACTGCTGTTCTTTCATTAATATCACTACATATTATAAAACAAAGTCCCCCGCTGCGTGTCTGTCTGTCTGTTCGCGATAAACTCAAATACTACTGAACGGATTTTCATGCGCTTTTGACTAATAGATAGAGCGATTCATGAGGAAGGTTTAGGTATATAATTTGTTAAAGTTTTGTGTAAATTGGTTGAAATATGATGATGATTGTTGACGATGTCTCTGATTATATTGATGATAATAAAAGTATTTCATAGTATTCGAGTAGCGAACTGTTAGAACTCCATACAGTGAGCTTAAATTGGCGCCGCTGCAAAGGGTAAGTGATATGCATACCTACTTACTACCTATTAACCATTACTCTAGTAGCGCTGTGTTCATGCTTGTGAAAAAGTTGATCTGTGTCTGGGTATAATTTATCTATAATATGTATGTATTTAAAAATATATAATTACGTTTTATTTTATGGTATAGGGAGCAGACTGGTCACCTGATGGTAAATGACTACCGCCGCCCATGGGCACCTACAACTCAAGAGTCACAAGTGCGTTGCCGGCCTCTTTAACTCTCCCCTCTCTACCTCTTTCCCCTTCTCCCCATCTTCCTTCCCTTCCCCTACCCCCACCTAAAAGGCCGGCAATGCACTAGTGACTCTTGAGTTGCAGGTGCCTATGGGCGGCAGTAGTCACTTACCATCAGGTGACGCGTCTGCTCGCTTGCCTCCTATCGCATAAAAAAAAAACACATGATTCAATACCGCGACCAGAAGTTGAGTAACTTCCGTAAATGATCTCACTTCATAAAGAAGTAACGCCTTCCTCACCCCAACAATGAAAACGCTGTCTAATGGCTATCTCAGAAGTACTCAGCACATTAACATCAAATTTCGTTGGCAATAAAACAAACCGTTAAGCCGTCGATTTGAGCTGAAGGCCCTTTTCATAAAACTCTTGGAACTAGAGTAATGACACAAATTATTATAATAAAATTATTACCAGCATACCTTGTAAAGTGTTTTAATTCCTCATTTAGTAACGTCGAGCACATTCGCTCGTTGACAATACTACAAGGAAATAGTTGGCCGTAATGGATAAACTCTTACTGGAGAAACTGCATGACCAGCTACGAACAAGGCTACTGAAAGCTAAAAAGTTACTTAGTCACAAGCCACTGTCAAGACTCAAGGATTAAAAAGATCCATAGGATATCTTTTGAGTGTTTATATCACATAACGTATGAACTTGAATCGATTTTGCAGTATTTTTTAGAATTACCGTAAATATCTTAATATCAGTGATGGTTATAAGAACTTTGTGACCATTTTGTATTTAAGAAAACTGTATCTTACTATATTTTGGTAAATATCAAATACCAGTCAACAACAAGATCGTCAATCATCAGATAAGGTATGTAGGGTAGCCTAGTGTAATGCATAAAGCTGTTTTAACCGTATTAAACATTTTATTAGAAAAGGATATCAAATAGAAATAAATTAATCCTTTTTAAGCCCCTCTATCTTCATGCAGTCGAATGACTTTAATTTATTTTTTTGCCTTTATTTCACGACGAGAAATTTATTTTCATAACTGACAATAAATGTCAAGTCATTGGTAGTAATAAAGTAAATAGGGCTTGCTTCACCCTTCCCGTCGCGTTGTCGCCTGTCCCCACGACACGACACCCCAACGAGTATTGTTCAAATTAACGCATGAATATACATTAATTAACATTTTTGAGGCTTTATCGTGTCAACAATTACATCGTAAGAATATGCAGATTACTTATTGCTTTAGATCACCACCAATACATGGTAGTTAAATGTTCAACCATTTGTAGTATTTTGTGTATGTTTGTTTGAAATTAAAATAGAAAATCAGGTCTACACACAAAGAAATGAAAAAGTTTGATTCACCTGAAGAAGATTGTAAGTCTTTGTCAGACAATATTCACAGTTCCGAAAGACCCCAAAGACAGTGACCCCCATATTCACCTCTCGCTGTTTCTCAACTGTGCCATCTGCTAACCGGAGGGCCATGCAGAGAAACAAATCGGTTCAAAATATGGGATTCCCGCCTCCGTAGAACATTAGACGGAAGCAGCACCATCTCCCCTAAATAACAAAAAGAGGTCCGTTTTAATGAGTCCATAAGATGTCAATAGATCTACCCATAACCCCTTCACGTATGGAACTAAGGCGAACAAGCACATATCCCGGCCACTGATACTATGCGGTTACCGATACCTTTAAACACTCACATCATCAGTGTCCTCACCGTATGTCGCCAACCCTGTCCATCGGCCATACAAACTATTAGAGCTTGTATGGCCCTCAACAGCAAGAAAAAACACACACAGTACACTATTCAGTAGGCAAGCTGTCTAATCATCGGTCTTCTCTAGGCTGAAGATACTACGAAACTCGGCTTCAAGTTTGAGACAAAACCCCTTTTGGAGTATTACACATTTATTCATAAGCTACTGGAATTTACAAGCTCTATTGTTGATATTATCAAAATATTAATTTCCATACGAACGTAAATTGCTTGCGAAAGGTGAAGCCTGCCAGTGCATGTTAATTCAATCGCTGAACAAGTAAACAAAATTTAAATAAAACGAACGTTGTTCAATGAAGTGATGTGAAATGTTTCAGGGGCGGGTTTTTATAGTGGCTGACGGCTATCCAATCTACTAATACGATGGAACTAAATCTCGAGAGGGCACGACTGGCCTTCCACTCGAGAACTTCAAATGAAATGGTCGCCAAGACGCTAGAGTAACATTATCTTACTTGGAAAATACCTATTTAAGATTTCCTGTACAAAATGATATTGCGAATGATTTTAAAATTAAAGAGAAAAGAAAATAATAAAATGTGATATTTATATCGTTATTAATGCCTACAATTCGTCCAATAAACTGATCACTATGAATATAGTTCACTTTGACCACATAACATGATCATAGGAACCAGTAGGTGAAACATACTAGTAACTGTAGTATTACTAATTCTCCTACTGCTGCATACATTAAAAAATTACAACAATATACTTAACTTATCGTGAAATACGTTTAAAACTAAGCTGTGTTTTGACATTCATTCATCTACTGATGAGATCTACATGAAGGTATTGATCACAACGATCTCTGAAACAAATGAAACTTAAATGATAATGGTTGATTAAAGTCATTGAAGATAAATATACACAAAAAAAACAACCAAATTGAAGATATCCACCCTTTTGAGTTCGGGTTAACAGTTGAAGTACCTCCAGAAGATCCGATACCTCATTTTTTGCCTTAATAATACCTGCTTACTTTAATCCTAACGCAACAGAACTATTGCAGGGCAAAGCTCCTTAATTTTGTCACTGACTCACTCACTCACCCATCACCAAAATTCTTAGGTATATCTAACAGACCCACAAGCTTTAAATTTTTAAACAGTGAGTGTGTAGCCTATAAAGCAGGGAAAAACTCCGTCATACCGCAATTTCAGTCCCATTTTCTGAATATATAAACTGCATAACTAACTTTGTAATCCCATAGATAGATACATCCTATACATAGATACATATCTAAGAATTTTGATGATGGGTGAGTGAGTGAGTGAGTCAGTGACAAAATTAAGGAGCTTTGCCTTGCAATCGTTTTGAAAGTACAGATTTAAAATAAATGAAATTTGGGAATATTTGGGGTACCTTGTAATATTAGGCCATGGTCCTTAATCACTAAAAAATCATGCCATTCCGAGCTTTATAAACAACGTAAAAACCCGTAAAAATGTCTTGAAAGGCTTCAAGAAAATGCCGATGTGCATTTGTTTTTTTTCTTGTGATTAACCAAATAGTAAGTAGTTTGTATATAAAAAGTTGTCATATAAAAAGAAGGGGATATTTATACAGTCTTTTCTTAGACTGGCCAGCCAGTTTTCTCTTCAGCAAAAAAGTAAACGACTACACAGTGTTGGTTTCAGGGCAACAAATTTCAATCAGTGTTCGAATAAAACCCGTACAAATCCACAGCATTAAAATAAAATAGTGAACCCTTCTGGAATCCAAATGTATGAAACCATCTTACTGTCAATTACATTAGATCTTCCTTCCACTGGAGCGGCATTTACATACGTACATAGGTGCACTCGGCTTGATTGGTGCGGTCAAATGATGTGCAGAGGGACCTACATCGTTTTGAGACCCAGCCACTGCACGGTTCACCGCCATTTGCCTTTGTACAATGTTGTAAGAGGAAAAATTGCCTTAGAAACGTAGTTTTCTTTTTTTACAAAAAACATTTACATACATAACATTTAATATAGCCTAAATATATTTATATTTTGTCTATCCATTAAAAAAAAAATAAGCAGTCAGGGGACTGCTGACAGAAGTGAAAACTTAAACAAAACGACGAACTTAAAACGTCACATTAGCAGGTTAGTGACATTAATTAATAAGGAGCTGACAGAACTCTATGTTTAGATTAGCGCCCTCTAGTGGATCTATATATGTATTATTAGCGTGACGGTTACGAGTTCAGTGCTTTTTCCCCATAGCAAAAGTGCACAAACGTGCCTAAAGAAGTTTCATGTCAAAAAACGTAGGTACGTAACTATAAACCACTTCGAAACATAATCTATTCGCTTGCGTTACTATCTAATATAGTTTCCCGTTACATAATAACAATAATATATATTAACCTATGTACTCAGTTATGTTTTGTTATAGCCTGCAGATATAATACCGGTAAACAAAACATGTATGTATTAAATAATATTATTATATTATAATCAATGTTTGTTAATTCGAGCGCACGTAATATGGTTACTCTGCTGGCATCGACTACAAATTGTGTCCGTGGTACGACGTGGAACAATATCCGGAACTGTATCATCTGCATCCGTGTTTATTGCTGGCGATAGTGATGAGCGCTAGAACATCCTACAGCTTTTCTCGCTCGCTATACAAACAACTTCACTCCATATTTTCAAAACCATATGATAGAAAATTCCACCTTGGTCACATCGAGGTTAGAACGTTACGATTTTCCGTTAAAATAATAGCCATGTCAAAAGCACTGCTCGGCTGACGCGAATACTTTCCGACTGCTTGGCTTTATTTTATTGCGCATGTTTTAATATTAATTGTAAGTTTTCTGCCTCGATGAGTGGCGACGACTTAATGCAAATGTATACGCTTGTCAAAACGTTTAAGGCGTATAGTGAAATTCATGGCAGTTTATTTTCTCGCACAATTTCGTTCTCGTTATAAATAAAAGGGAGTCCATATAAAGTGGATTGTTTTACCTCAACTTCTACGTGTACTTCGAGAGTTTTGCGTAGACAATAGCGGGAAGTTTTTAAAGGGAAAATTATGACTATAGCTGGATTTATAATAAAGCGGGAGCGAGGAGGGAGTGGGTAGGGGCTCCGTTTGGCCAGGGGGCACGTGCGGCGCTCACGTGGCGAATATCGACTATATGCAGCTGCCGACGACGTGGTCATGGAAATGGCGATTACTTACATAACCAACCCAATTTGGACATAATTTACTGAACAACTTACGGTTCCTGCAATACGCAAATGTTTGCTGTAGGTTTGTGCTAAGTTTGTGTGTTGTCTAAATGGTATTATTTAAAATTTATATTTAAAATAAGAATGGATACCAGCAGCTTGAGTCTAAAATAGCACGCCGCTAGAACAGATGGTTTATACGGGTGAGATTGTGCAAGGAACGAAAAAAAAATTAAGAGGCGAATCACTTCACATTAACCAAAATTCTTTTTACACTAAGTAAAACATGCATTTAAAAATTTAGTTAATTTGAGTAAAACATACATAAAATATGGATGCAATTCTAATTAATAATAATAATTTATTTAAAATATAAACAGGTACGTGGTATTTATCATTTAGCATAACATTACTTAGTGGATATATTGTTGTTATTTCTATTTTCTTAAGCGGCTATAGTTGCAAACAAGTATACAAATGTACTAGTATGTACTGTGTACAGTCGCCAGTGTCTTCCACCAAGAATGATCCAAACACAAGTGTTCTTGTTTAAAAAAAACTGTTTTTGAAAGATTTTTATTATGAAATCAAATGTAATATTTTATAGAGGTATTAGCAATAGATATGGATACATAGGTACATTATTAGGAAGAGAAGTGGTCTATTTGTTGGGAAGAATAACATTAACTCGGTTCTACGGATCCGGAGAAGTATTCTAAAGCTTCTAAACTTTTTATAATTTTTTCAAATATAAGTCAACGTAATTACTTTATATTGGTCCATCATCGAGGAGGGTCCACGCTGCGCTGATATTTCCATTCAATTCACACTCCTATTGTATACCTAATGGTATTTATAACAGTGATATGTGTTTATTTATCCTCTTTCGTGACAACAGTTGGCTTGCGTGTGCTCATCGGCACCGGCTCCCATGCATGTGATCTGTACCTCTATCACGAATTTTTATCACGAATTGTTGTCGAAACTACCCATACATTATTTTAGTTACCCACTGTTTTTACTCATAGTGTCAGCAAATGCGTATGAAGTCGGAGAATATGCACTATATGTAAAATCGGACGTAAACTGTACCATAAACTCAAACTAGGAAGAGTGCACTCCCATAGAAATGGATAAATAGAAATACGAATATTAATCGTTTTCTGCGTTGTTATATTTAATTTAGACTCAACTGGCATTGATTCCATAACAGATGTAAAAATAAACTAAAAATAAACCTGCTACACTCCACTAAGTAGGTACTTATATTTTGTCAAAGATATTATTTTGTCGTCGAATGGACGGCTAAGATTAAAATCTCAAAACAAAAATAACGGGAGGGCCCGCGTTGCCGACTGACAGATCCCGTTGAAATAGATAAAGCCGTGAGATAGAGGCCGTCAACGTCCCTTGTGTCAGAAATGTGTGACAGCTCGTTAGAACCGCAACGAAAACACGTCCAGCGTTGGGAATATCAGCATATGCTCGTAATAAAGACAATGCCGTTTAGCAGACTGTTGTGTTGACAATGTGAACACACATAACATGTTTTTGTAATAAACGGCCTGTTCCTAAAGGGACTTGGGATATATCATCCTGATATATAACTCTGAAAAAGGATTCAATTTGCTTCAATTTTTACGAACCCTTTCTTAACAGTACGTCGAGCACATGAGGCACATATCTGAAAATTGTTATTCTTCTATAGCCACCGACTGGTGTGCCTGTGGCCACCACACCACTGTGCCCTGTCTGTCAAACGGAATATGTAAGCTTTTTTAGTAGGTAAATCCAATTATGCACTACATGTTCTGCATGACATCAAAAATCTTTAACAAACTGCCATCTGATTTATGCCTCATCCAAAATCTACTTGTGCGTTTAAAAGTAAATTAAAATGTATTTTATTACAAGAAACGTACACTACTACTACAGTGTAAAGGAGTTTCTGGCAGATAAATGTGTTCGATCTCACTGTGATATTATTTGTTATTTGTAATCAACTTATTTTTTTTTCTTTTTGTTTCTTCTTAAAAAAGACAACTCCCGCATTAGGAATTACTCCTGTGTCGCGGGGGACTTTACAAACATACAAACAACGGACACAAAGAACACCCAGACTCAGATGGGAATCGAACCCACGACCTCTGGCTCAGCAGTCAGGGTCACTAACCACTAGACCAACAGGCCAGTCAATTAAATTAAATTAAAATTACTTATTTTTGAAGTGAAAACTTCTTTAGGCACGTTGGGCACTTTTGGTATGGGGGAAAAGCACTGAACTCTCGTGACCGCGCACAGATGTGTGTGTGTGTGTGTGTGTGTGTGTGCGTGTGTGCGTGTGTGCGTGTGCGTGTGCGCGTGCGCATGTGCGTGCGTGTGTGTGTGTGTGTGTGTGTATATGTATATACAGTGTGAATTTATTTTTTACTTTGTGTTAAGTACCTTTATAACAGAAAATAACGCTACTGTCACCTTCAAATACAATCATGGTTGTTGTTGTCTAATCAAAATTGTACTATGCATACTGTACCTACGTATGTACCAGACTGTCAAGTAAAATTTGTTACAATTTTTTACTGAACGTCAAAACAGTGGATTCCGTACATACCAATGCATATGCAGCAACAAGGCGTGACGTCACGCGTTAATGTTATTTATATAATTATAAAATAAATTAAAAACGTTAAAATACAAACGTAATGACACTTGTCACAGTGCTTTAATATGGATGTTACATTGCCTGCTACAGGCAAAATAGAACTTAATTGATTTTGAACGTAGAAATCTACCCAATTTAATTAATATTGTTAACGCTTCGTCATTTTTTTGTTTTACAACTGATCATACAAATATAAATATAAACGGAATTTTTGTGACCGGAAATAAAAATGCATTTGTAACATAATATAATGTTGTTTGCTACATTTTTGAAGACACTAGTTGTTGTGAATAAAAAAGCGTTAAATATAGAAAAGACAGCATTCCCGACTTTTGATGGAGGTACTTACAAAAATTCACAGCTAGTGAACAATTATTTAGTTAGTAAATATGTAACTATTAAGTATTGTGACATCGATCGTAATATTTGCCTTATCTATCGTTATCCTAACTAACTAACTAATTATGTTTAATTTCTGTTCAACTGTGGTGTACAATTAAAAATGTTCTATCTATCTATCCTAGTGCCTACCTGTTTCGCAGAGTACTAAGCATTTATTTTATGGCCAGTCGAAACTTTGTTTTTTAAACATGTACAAATATACCCGAAGAGACAGTAGAAGCTGCAATTGACCTGATTCTGAAATATTCCAACACACATCTCATATTCACTATCTTAAAAGAAAAAAAATTGCTAGTTCAGTATATCTAAACATGATCTAAACTATATAAGCGATAAACCATAGAAGACTAATATTGCTAAATACTTAACGATCAATAAAAAATATCTTGTCATGTTTAATTCTTTAACTCCTAAATAAGTTTGTAGTCGGATTTTTTTTTTAGTTATAGAAACACATTGAAATTTTTCGAAGTGATAAGCCTAGGAGGGAACTTAACGATTCCGACTGTTGTGACTGCCTTTTAAGTTTGAGACTTTTAATAGATTATTTGGAAAAAGTCTATCGTAGATAAAGTCATCAAAGTGTCTTTTAGAATATCGTTATCTTGCAACGTTTGAAAGGATAACATTGGCTTTGAGGAAAATTGTTTTTTATCGACTTTAAAAATGTGTTGTACCTATATTTTTTGCACATTTACCGATTTTGCACTAACGGCTTTATAATTACATTTTTTTTTTATTGAGTTTACTGCAATAAGATTTAGCTAACTAGCGAAAGTGCTCTCTGGTCCTAGTCGAAAATGAATGCGATTCAGTCTGGTTTCAATCAGTGCCGGATTAAGACAACTTGATGCCCTAAGCAATTCACGTCTGTGGGGCCTCCCCTACCATAAGTAAACTAACATCAGTCTTTAAAAAAAATACACGTTTAATACAACGAGATAGATCATTACGTACCTTAGAATATGTATGAAGGACACGGGATATGTGGATTAGGTATTACACACAGTAAAAACCAAAGGTTTCTTATTTATTTATTGAAATGCGACTTGCGACTTTTTCGTGCATTAAATTCACGGAAAATAGGTTTTAAGTCCAATGTTTTTAGCATATCTGACTCTATATATAATATCGATAAAGCATCCAGCCGTTCTTGCAGCATCGTCGTTCTTTTTTCGTTATTTTATTATTTTCAATTTCGAAAAGGATCGTTCCGCTGTGCAGTTTGATATCATCAGGCATAAAATCTCAATTGCGAACGTTTCATGATTAAACCTAGGGGGAAATAAATAATAATAATTCCCTCGTCATCCTAATGATTTTTATCTTAAAACAATAATACCCGTATAGCTACCGGCTTTTAATTATAACAAATACGCGATTGTCGCGTCTTTCGGTGTAGGTACAGCCACAGGTACAGCTGACGCGATTGACCTGCAGTGAGGCACGTGGCGAGAACGTGCGCATGCGTTTGTGAATAACTGTCGGTGCGTTTACTATTTATCAAACTCTATAAAGATATTAATCATTATATAAATCATTTTCTTTATTTTATTAATTACGTCTTTTACTTATATCGGTAATAAAAAATTATAATTAAGTAAGTAGTTATCCTGTTTCTTTCCCAAAACGAAACTAGATTAGCAAATAGACACTCGCTTTCTGAATAAACTTTGGTCATTTAATTAAATGCACATTTACGTCTCTGGCCGTATTGTCCGTGAACGTGCTAGAGACAAATTAATACCTACTTTTTGCATCAAGCATAACATATTGTTTTATCAAAAACGACCACACAGACATACCTATACATACATATAATATTAACACGGCAAGTTAAATAAAAACTACGTAAATAAAAAAGTAAGTTATTAAACGAAATACTTGAGATATTTCGACTTTGGATAAAATAAAAAAAAAAAAACAATATAAAATATATTTACGTACCTAAATATACGTATCCATAACAGAATTTGCGATAATTCTCGACACATTCACACCACACCGTAGATTTATAGTTTATTTAACTTGAAGTAATAAATATTTACTTAATTTATTATTTTATTTAATCAAATCAATTGCTCAAAAAACAAAACATTCAACTGACACAAAACAGCTTTGGTGGGGCAAGTGTGGTGATTGGCTGATCGCAAATCGGGAGCATTCGAATTTTCGCATGCGCGAGCGAGCAAGAGGGAGCGGGGTTATGACTCCGAACGTTAACTATCTGTTCAATTTAAAACGCGCGGATTTTCAAACAGCTTTACCTTCATGTGCTAGCAATTTTTTTTGTGCTGTTTCTGGTGAACCCCAAGACGTGATGCCCTAAGCAATTGCTTAATTTGCTTATGGGCTAATCCAGCACTGGTTTCAATCACTTCTTTATTGTAATGTCAACGACAATGAAATTACTAAAAACTGTTTACGAACATTTTCCATAATAAATAAGAATACATTTAGGTACCGACTCATATTTTTAAAGCAGACTGGGCTCAGATAGGTTCATTGTGTAAATAAGTTGCACTACACAATTATTCAATTTTGTTCTTAACGCTAGTGGTCTATGATGGATTGTCTACTTGTCTATTTCAGTGGCTATTTTTTATAAATACATCCATATGCATCTTAACGTAATTTAGTTCATATACCAATAAAACACAAAGTAAAGTTAACCCCTCGGTTTTATTCAATCGGTGAACTTGCAAAAGCTTAGGTAAAAATATGTTAAATGTTTGTCATTTTTTGGTATTATTTAATTTTATTTGTCACGATATCATGTTTAAAAATACTGTTATAAAAGTTTTGCTAGATACTATCAGATACAGGCCCGAGAGGCAGAGCGCAGTGTTCCACGCGCGCTTCTCAGAGGAGTGCGACCGATGGGTGACGGTTGCACCGGGTGACGAGACCCGTTTTGGGTGAGACGGGTCAATGCCTGTCGGGGGTTGAATGAATGCAATGGCGATTCTCGCTCCCCCGATCTTGGGCAAGCAGTAGAACACCGGGGTGGTTTTTAGTCGGTAAGAGTCCGACAGACCCCTTCGAAAGGGCGCAGGACATCCATGAGGATCTTCCGTAGATAATTGTCGTAGTACCTACTTAATGCATATATCATCAATTCGGTGACTTAAAACTGATAATATAAGACGCCATCACAGTTTGCCCAAAAATGCGAGGCACACAATCGGGTTTTAACTATTACTAAGAGTTATACTTAGCTCTTTGAATAAGGCTTTCATTAAAATTAAAATATTTAAAATCGTGTAGTTTCCTATGCTTCTTTTTTTTTCTTCTAAGTCAGAACCGATGTTACTTGAAAGTTTTTATTTACGTTATACCTAATCATCAAATCAAATTAAAATAAACGACTTGACAACACGTAAGGTGATGCGTCACACTCACACCTTGGTATTTAATACAAAAATGTACCGAACTACCGTTTTGACGTTTAATGAAAAGAGACTGATTTGACGTCAACGTGCTTATTTTGTACTGTTATCATCTCAGTTATCACTACATATTCCGCCATCTAGCGAAGATAGGCTCAACTACTCTGCACAACTTGCCATTCATTTTCGTGTTTCGCAAAACCACTATTTAAAACACCTGAAGGGAGGTATAAAACATGTATAAAACACTTAAAAACTTTATCTTTTACATAACACAAGTTCCGCATTGGTATCTAGCTGTAAGAGAGATAGATACAAGTAACGAACAAAAATTAGCATCTATTGTGATGACCTAACCTGTAACACTCGAGACGATGGCGTCTGGTAAGATATATAAGAGATGGCCAGTTAAACTACTAAATTATGTATACATACACGCCCGCTACTTTATCAGTACGAGTCAAGCTATAACGTACCTACACCAAAACATTTTAGTTTTTTAAGGATGCTAATGGTAGAAAATGTTGAATTTTGTTAGACTTAATAAAAAAAGTCTTTATAAATGCCTATGCTTTTACAGGTACTTTTCATTAAGATTTTGTTTATATTTTGCATTCATTATTTAGAGATAGCACAGGCTTTTACAATGTCTCTTACATTCAGACTTACTCACTTTTATTTCTGAGCGTATTTCTAAGCTCTGTAATAAAAAATTAATAGGACCAAACTGACTTTCTCGCCCTAGCTCTCTAACATTTATTGCCCCCTTACTATAGTATTTTAGTAGCTTTGATATTAAGATGCTTTTTTGATTTGACATTGGCGTAAATATCGTGAACTTCCCCTACGGCAGTAGCAGTCTAGCTCATCACCTAATGCTAGATTTTACATTAAAGAATCTGACAACAACAGATACCGATTAATTATTCTGGTGCCCTACGTACCTATGGGTGTTTTCAGTTTACGTATGTGATCACTCATCCATATTCACAATACATTATTTTTATATATCAAAGTTTTCATTAGGGGCGTTGTCAGAAAACATGAAAAATATTTTCTCATGTAAAGAGTGATAGCGATAATCATACGCGTTAACAGAAAAGTCCTAGATACAGGTACTAAACTATGTAACAGAATTGTCATAGAAACTCGTACTGTCCTATTTTCCTTGTTTTGTAATCTCCTTTCCGTCCTATTGCCTTCGCCCTCCACTGTTTATGGTAGCCAAAGAAAATTGATTCATAAAACGTCATCGAATGTTCCTCAACTGATAACTGAATAAATAACACCATTCAGAAGCGAAGCTTAAAGAAGAGATATCTGTTAGTCCAGATATTCAAAAAGTCGTGAAAGATGAACACTTTGAAACTAAAATAAACTCTCAAGAAAATGAAGCATACCTAATGGGTTTCTTTCTAAACAGGTACTTAAAAAATTGGGAAAACTACAGACTGTGTCCAATTACTTAGTCTAAACTTTAGGAAATTAGAATGCATCAACCTTAGAAGTTGAATTCCTAAAATCTCACTTCTACTTCTTTCCAAAGAAAACTGTGGATTAAAGTGAAGAACAAGGATGGAGATTCTTTCAAGGCATAAAGACTTTGGAAATATATTACCAAGGGAAATAGAATGTTACCATGACTGCAGAGTATTGCTACGGGCGGGCGAGGCGAATTTTTTTAAAAAGATGCTTCTATGACAAGCTGAAGAGGTATTACAAAGATTTATAGCAGTAATAAACTGCTATAAATCCTTGTAATACTTGTATTGTCAGTTATTCTAATGTTAATGTTTTAAAATCCTAATATATGCAAGTGGGCTTCGTGTTTCTTTTTTTTATATTTTAAGACGATCTCTTGGCATAAAATGTATTTTTATTTTTCATATATCTAGAAAACCGGAAGTATACGCAATAGGTAATATATTCGAAATCAACGTCACAAAAATAACTAAGTAGTATAGATAGTTTTCAGACAAACAATTTTCAAAAAGGTTTAATTGGCATACCAATCAATGATCTGTGTAACAATTTTTAGCACAGAAAGTAGAGAAGAGCGGAGGTTAAGATTGAGGGAGGTCTTGCCATAAGTGTACGGTGGAGATTTGTTTGTTGTATTGTCGCATAAGATACTTACTGACCCCAGACTAAGTATGTAGATACAAGTAGGTAGTGTCCGCTATATGGATTAGTTCTAGATTTCTTGAGTAAAGCAGGTCCCGTGTTCCCTAGCTTATTTCAAGCTACGCCCATGCGTTAATCATACCTACACGTAAACTGAAAAAATCATACAAGGGATTCTGATAATTTGTAAAATAGATAACTGATATTTTTATGACAATATGTTTATTTTATCATAATTTTTATATAGACTAGAAAAGAAGAATTATAATAGTAATTAATATCTATACAAATAAATAAAATTGTCTGTTCGTAATGTCATAATGACAGCTTTTTACTAAATGCATCTAAATGTTTACACGGTACTTATACCAAAAAATCAGTAATTAAAATTTTTGTCTATCTGTCCGTCTGTTGGTCTGTCTGTCCATCTGTCCGTTTGTTCCGGGTTATCTCCAGAACGGGTCTACCGATTGCCACGGGACTTTCACTGGCACATAGCTGGTGATATAAGGATTAACTTAGGTTACTTTTATTTTGGAAAAAGTATTAGGGTTCCGCGTAAAAAATATAAATGTGTACACGCTAACGAAGCAGCGCGGGGCACAGCTAATCTTGAATAAAAACGAAATATTGATCGGTGTCTAAAAGAAGTAACGTTAGGTAAGAAGCTTCTGAAAAAGCTAAAAGTACATTTTTCTTTTGACTAAATACGAACACAACCATTTTTATATTATGATACGTCTGTCGCTTTAGTTAGTAAAAAAAATCATAAGTCCAAGAGGTACTCTTGGACTTATGATTTTCGCATCTTGCGATACTTAGTCTACTTATATAAAAAAATTAAGCTTATGTTTGTTATTTTCATTATAATTTACAGTTTAAATTAATGAATGATTAACTTAAACAATAAATATAATTATTATTACATTAAGCCATAATTCAAACAGTTATTTTATTAAAGCGCCATCTAACACGTAGAATACTAGCAACTCATTTTATAAGTGCCATCTATGCTTTCTTTAAAAGAATGATAAAATTTGGTTCTGTCTTCAATATTCCTACTTCCCAATAGAGAGCGCTGTCATTAAAGAGATTATCTATTCTACTTATCACCAGAGAGCGTCCTTTTACTGTGTTGCTATAATAGAAATAAGACCTAGTTCGATTGATTTTTCAAAGTAGTAAATGAGTAAAATAAATATATTTTATGAGATAAAATAGTAATTGCATATAAACCTTATTATATATTTAATTTGATAATATCTTTTTAATTCCCCTTTAAATTGAAGAAATTATCTTTCCACGTAAAAACGTGTTTTTCGATCTTTGCAAGAAAGTAATAAATTATTCCTGTGGCAAGAATAAATCCGGGACTCGGACTCGGGATGGGTCAAGTTTGGAGAAGTGAGGAGAGGAGTTGACTAGACTGTTAACCTCATAATTGGTGTGTTACTGTCGATTTATGTAGTGTTTTGTTTATAAATTAAAATTGTTTACTTTATTTTTTCTTCACTGAAACAAACGAACTGCAAGGTGAGTAAGTTAAGTTACATTTTCTAAGTCATCAAACTTAAGATGTAAGGTCATGTTAAAATAATGAGTGAGGGCACTGATATTTTAATGTTTTGTTACAGAAATACTTTACTAAAGTCAGTATGTGTTCTTGAAATAATCGCTATATTTATAACAGATAAGCACATCATGTAATCAAAACATTGTGTACCGCACATTTTATTCACAACATTGATGTTTTGTTTGCAAGTTATATCCACTACGAGTAATTAACAATACAGTTTAAAACAAACAAAATATCTTCATCAGGTTAAGTAAAGTCACACAGAGTTTTATGCTACGTAAACTTATCTTTAACCTGTCTGTCAAGTTAAAGCATATTGGGTGCATCTTACACACTGTCTCTGTATCAAATAAGTAGCAGCGATACATCCCCTTTGTTTTCTACCTTTTATCATAGAGAATCTTTCGCTCATAACTCCTAATGTGTAATGTATCTTAAATTGTATAATTGAAAATGTTAATAGCCTAGTTTTTATTTTTTTTTTAAACTTGAATGATTTAGAAAAACATTTAGCACAATATTTATATCTGCTTTCAGCTATTACTTAGTTTTAGTGGTTAAACCTTAAATTAAATGTAAGGTTGTAATTCAATAGATAAGTAACACCTTTTTACCACAAAACTCTACAACAATAATGATTATAGTATTTATTTAGATAATTAAAATTTAAAAGATAGATTGCTAACAAATAATTAATTGTTTGGGCTGCTTGTAGTCCGATATACAATCATACCATTTGATAAAAAAAGGAATAAGAAAGTTGAGTTCAGTAGAGTTGCATAATACAGAAGACCTACATGGCATGGATAATTTTAATGTATTTTAGAATATGTTCTCTATAATAGTTTTTCATTTATTTAGTCCATAAACTATACATCATTTTAATCTGTTTAACTTCAAATGTTACTGTTACCATATAATCTGATTGAATATTTTATATATCTTGGGTGTCTTTGTATTACTTTAAACAGAATAAAATTATTATAATAAATCAAAGCAAAGAAAAAACAAAAGTAATATACAATTAAATTATTGTATTGACTGTGGTTCAATCTGAAGTTTCAAAAATTGTTTAATATTTTCAAGTTTTTTTCCTTGTTCTTAAATGTGACTAAATTATCCTAGTAAAAATGGATCACAAGATCTATTCTGGCTATACAAACAAAACCTAACTGCCCAGGTGTCAACAAGCCTCTTACTATTTTCACAACAGTTTATAATAATTTAAGTAATTAACTTATTAAAAAAATATCACAAATTTCAATGCGCATAAATCATGACAATTTGCGTTAGGCTGTATTGTTTGTATTCTTTATCCCTTAATTTTCCATCATTAGAGTAGAATATATTCTACAAATTTAAATTTGACCAATCTTGGATACCAACAATTTAAATAAAAAGAAAAATAAGCATGATTGAAATTGGTTCACAAAAAGTGATAATATTGCGTAACATTATACACAAAAGAAAAACAATATTCAGTTCAATTGAGCTCCTTTTATTTTTATTGGTTAAAAACCAGCCTCATATGTGCACTTATTCTTGAACTAGCAGCGCCCCACGGTTTCACACGCGTAAGTCCGTTCCCGTGGGAATATCGGGATAAAAGTAAAAATAAAAGTAGCCTATATGTTACTCCAGGTCTGCAGCTATCTACATACCAAGTTTCATAGCAATCGGTTTAGTAGTTTTGGCGTGGAAGGGTAAAAACATCCATACATCCACACATCCATACATCCTCACAAACTTTCACGTTTATAATATTAGTAGGATATAGACAGTTATGAGCTGTAAACTTTTTATCTGGTAACTGTCTGATGTATTGTAGGGATAATTATCAGAATTGATTTATTAAAATGTCTTTCATGATCTTTTAAGTATATTATCATATCTCTCAAGTATTATATATATTTAGTTATATAAGAGTTTGTAATACAAAAAAAGGGTCTGCAGGAGAAAGAGAGAAAAAAGTCCACCCACTTTCAACTCATAAGTATAAATATTTTTATACGAAATTGAGAAAAGTTCTCACAACTTTCCTTAAATGCATATAAAAGGAAAATAACAATCCTTATGCTTTTAAGGTAAGTAGAAGTAGGAAATGCACAAGACTAGGAATCACTACACACTACACCCATTAACAAATTAACAAAGATGTACTAAATATCCTACTAATATTATAAACGTGAAAGTGTGTAAGGATGTGTGAATTTTTGTTGGTTTTTTACACAAAAACTGCTGAACCGATTGTGATGAAACTTGGTCTGTAAGTTGCTGGAGACTTGGATTAACACATAGGCTACTTTTTAACCCTGATATCCAAACGGCATTGGATTTACGCGGGTGAAACCGCGGGGTGCAGCTGGTGGATCATATAATAACAATACTTTTAGGCACTTCACACACAGCCGTCTGATCCCAAACTAGCCTATACTATGGTAACCAGACTGCATATAGACATACTTATATATTACTAAATACGGACATATTAAAGATAGGGGCTTGTCGCTAAGTGGTAACTGAGTATGTTAGCACTTACAAAGTTAAGTAATACTAGTCAGTCTAGGATGGGTGACCATTCTTATCACATTGAGACCCCCTCCGTGCCTCGAAGAGCACGATAAACCGTCGGTCCCGGGTGCCTTACAAACATCTGTGGCATTCGTAACGGGTAGTTGGAGCCCTTAGTCCGACAACCTGGTCTAACAGCAGAACTTTAGTATCGCCTAGAACTTGGGTTGTGGAGGTCTGATGTCAGTCGCTTCACGTAAAATATCAAAGTTCTGCTGTATCGGAGTTGACTGAAAGCCGACCCCAACTTAGTTGAGAAAAGGCGGCGGAGGATGATGGTGACATACATATTATAGATAAATTACACCAATTATTGAAAATCAAACCCATGACTTCTGGCTCAGCAGTCAGGATCACTAAACATTAGACCAACAGGCCCATGGCCCAATGATAATACCATATTGCCCCTAATTTCTTTATATTAGTAAATCATAATGCTACGATCCGATCTGTTGAAAAGTTTTTAAAAGTTTTAATAATAACATGTTAACTTTAAATTTTCAACAGTTAAGACAAATAATTTTAAGAGAAAACATAAAATGTATTCAGCCAGTTACCGGTGAGAGATTTTAACAAACGAAAATCATCTTCGCAATCTGATTACAGACTATGGAATCGATTCGTTAAAGATCGTAAAATCAAGTACAAATATACGGGGTTGGTACACAAACTTGTTAAATCATTTCGTGACTATGCGTAGCCACTAGATTCTGCGGTCAACGACCTCACCTGAAATATCTGAATACATATTGCGCGCCATGTGTTGTTCAAATGTCAGTGCTCGGAAATAGGTCGCATGCATAAAAATATTCTAGTTGTCTCCAAACATTGAAAATGTTCGTGGCGGGAATAAGAAAAGAAAATCAAATATGTGATATGTTTTACCGTAGAGTATTATTTAGTGAATGAATAAGACTTCCTTAAGATTTGGCAATTCAAATGAAATCAGCTGTTGCTTGTTTGTGTAGTAATTCTGAAAATCCGTAATGTAATATATTCTAAGAAAAATAATAGTAGCAACACAATTTACACAACACACATAGTTTTTCCTGGCGAGACGCCCAATGCTGTAAATAGTTTTATGATCAATGTAACGTAACTTTTTTCATCTCTGGGAAACTCCAACGAGATAGCTCTGAACAACAATAACATTTCTTAAAATTATAAATCAAATTCAAGACACAATATTTTTTGTTAGATGTAGGTATTTTTATACAAACTAATGAAAATTTGAATACTATCAAATCTTACAATGAGTGGTAGGTAGCCTACCGGTTAACGGGCTTTGGTTGCTTTGCGTCTTCTGACCCAGTACTTCTTTAAGGCACAAAACTGCCTTTTCAAGAAGCCTTTCTTCCGCCTCTACGGACAATAGACGGTATAGCTAAATAACCAGGATCTGTTGAACATAATCCCCGCAAATAAATGTCGGTGTGAGCGGTTTTCCGCTGCCTAAATCCAGTGAGACCCTGCCACTTTTCTTGTTAAGAGTTAATTTATTCGGGGGATATCTCTCCAGTTCGTAATCGCTATTTTCCCAAACTGTATTTAGTTCTTTAAGTAAATGGCCTGCGCATTGCTCTTTTGTCGAGAGCATAGGACCTGTCCACATCACCACGGCACGACGTCGTCGCCGTGGAACGGTGCGGTGCCGTGGCGCGGCGCGTTGCCGTGACGTGGGAATTTACGTTGCCGTACCGTAAAATTGTACGTTACGACGCCGCAAAGTTACACGTCGCCGTGCCTTGTAAATTTTCGGTACATTCTTCACTAAATACCAGATAAATAGCAGTCTCGTTGTTGATATGGACTGCACAAAACGTATTCTGCTTCTGTTGTTATTTTTATTTTTGTCGTCAAAGTCATGAAAAATGTTTCGACAAACATCCTTTCAGCCTTCCGTTTTTCAGTTTTTGTCTTTGAAATCATCTATTGTCTTGTCCCAAAGTACTGGACGTTCTTCAACAAGTGAAATCAATAAATCACAATCTATGTTCTCCGACATCTTTTATTCACACGTACAACTAATCGCTAAGACAATAACACATCAACTGATCGAAGGCATCGTACCCGCGTCACCGGCTTACTACGCCGTCCGATGCACCATTCCACGGCGGCGTTGCCGTACCGTGCTAGTGCACGGCACGACAACGCGCCGCGCCCCGACACCGTACCGTTCTACGGTGACGACGGCGACACGTCGTGCCGTGGTGATGTGGACAGGCCCACACTATTATTTATAGTTGTATGATGCTCACAGACATACGCATATGCAAACACATACAAACTTCAGTGGTTAATATATATACTACGATATTCATATGTTGGTATAAGGCATGCTTGTCACGCATGATAGCAATACTCTCTTGGTTCTGTGTCCCCACGGCCACGTTATTACACTGGCTGACTTACTGACTTTTCTCAACGCACAGAAAACATGAGTCACGCTTAATTTAATATTCCTAATGATTGAGTGCACTATGCGCCAACTTCCCCCGTTGGTAATAAGGACTGTACTAACTTCACGGTTCCGAAACCAATATCGTATTATTATCTTCAGTGGAAATTTTGTTACTCACATCATCTTGCTGACATGTCGACTTTTGGCACTAAATAAGCTTACCACGTAAGTCTGACGACGATTCCTTCAAACTTAAAGGCAACGGGAAAGACATTCTTCCATTCATGTTGAAAATATGCCACAAACGACAAATCTTTCTGTGCTTTTAGAAAGAACTCAAGTTTTAGAAGGGACTTTTATCTGCGGGATTAATAAAAGAAAATATATATAATATTGTACCGATCTCATATACGGTGACGGATATGAAATTATTTCAGATTATCCCATAGTTTCGGGTATTAGATTTTTTAGAGATTGTAATAGAAACATACAAATAAATAATGATTTACATATTTTGAACATATTTTGCAATAAAAGATTATCCCATTTTTGTAAGCAAAAACAACAAAAAATAGATTTAAATTTAGTCAATGAGTCACGTCGTTTTTTGGAAAAAAAAAAAGATTTATTTTATTACAGATTAGTAGAAGCATAGAAAGTGTATAGAAAGTTTTGCTCTAAGCAGTATTTATGTTAAAAAGTATATAATTAACGTTCAAGTCCGATGCGTTGAAAAATATGTATCTTTCATTCATCATCAATACAAATAAATAAAATTGAAGTGTCTGTTTGTAACGTCCAAATAATAGATTTTTTTTAAGCTCACACAGTTATTTGCACGATATGCCTATGTCTAAAAATTTATTTTGCCTATCTGTCTGTCTGTTTGTTCCGGGTAATCTCCGGAGTGGGTGGACCGGTTTCCACAGGACTTTCACTGGCAGATAGCTGGTGTTATAAGGAGTAACTTAAGCTACTTTTGTTTTCAAATTAGGGTTCAAGAATTAGGGTTCCGCGCAAAATATATAAATATGTACACGCGAGCGAAGCCGCGCGGGAACCTCTAGTACGAAAATAAAATAGTAACAAAGCAAATGCATATTTTTTTTTAATTAGTTTTTTGTATATGCATAATTTCTTTTATTCATTAGTTCTTGGTAAGTATGTACTTGGTTGATGCAGTAAATATTTTCTGTACCTACTACGTACAGATTTAAAATTATTATTATATAAACAATGAAAATATTATTGTATTATAAACTAAGACCAGCCGTGGGAGTCTTAGGGTGGTTTATGTTTATATCGAACATGCAAAACGTATGTGTTTCAAGAAGTCCTCCAGCTAGAGGTTCACCGCTGTACTGAAGCCCTAAAGCTCGGTTTTAACCAACGACACCATTTTAAGTTCGATTAATGCCATTATCGATCATAAAACTATTCTCTTATCGATCGTTGTAACAAAATAGTGCTGTACTTTAGTGACCACATTGACTTAATACTAATTAACTTTAAGATAATTAAGGTAGGTAATATATTTGTTCATTACGGATTAACCAGCACACTATGAAAGTGACATGTGAATGTTGATATTAATATATGTATGAGAGTGGAATACAACATACATATATGAACGGAATATGTGAACTAAACCTATTGAATATCAGTAATGTGTGACCCACGTTGCTAGTATTCTTAATTAAAAAAAAAAATAAACATGTTAAACAATGCGTTAACAGTTTAGTTTTCAGCTACTTCTTCATACTTCAATCTATATTAATAATGAAGATTATTTGTAAGCATTTTTAAGAAAATTTTGTGGGACGTGAAATTTGGAATAGGTACTAAAAGTTAATGTATAGAATTAGTCCAGAAAGCTAAAATATTAAATCAATATGGGTTACAAATTTAAAAATTACGTGAAAATGCCTACATTAAGTTACACACGTCCAACTGGACAGACCCCCTACGTACCATGACAGGTCAACATATATAACTATAACTATATATGTTGACCTGTCATGGTACGTAAGTCTATACAATGACAGTCCAAGTTAGACTGGCCAATGAAATAAACCAAAAAATAATTATTGTTTAAATTCGACCTAGTAGTAATTATTATCTAGTAGGTACTTATTATTCGGCTTTAAAAAACGTCTTAAATAAACTTTTATTTTTAAGGGGGTTTTTTAATTAAAGTTAGTGCTTTCTTAATTAGGTACAAAAAGGCCGTCGCAGCAGTAGTCCTCTTTGGAGAATCTGCAAAATTAGCAAAACTGTCTTCATTTATAAATATTAAAAAGGCGGGGGGCTTATCAGACCATCGTCTTTTTTCCAAGCCAAGTGTCAGGGACGATATATGTCTATCGCGAGAGAAGAAGGGTTCCGTCTCTAAGTGGACGGGGTGGCCGAAAATTGTGCCCAGAAGTTGCAGCGGTATGTGGGGGTGGTTTAGTTGCCACCTTCGTGCAATAAGTCTCAGGCAAAAGATCTGTTGCAAGGAATGCGAGGTTCCCTTACGAACGCGACGTTTTAAAAAGGACTGAAGTAGTCAAAGTACCAGCAATATAAATAACACTATTTAATTATATAAATACTAAGACTGCAATATTATAAATACGGAAGTCTGTAAGTCAGTTTGGCCTTCTTCTATGCAATAGTTCGACGTGCTCATAATATGTAATTCCCATTCTAAGTGCACATTAAAATGGCGAAGTACACTTGTGTTTATGTTATCTATATGTAGTTCTTCTATTTAGTAATATAAAGTTAAGGATGCTAGATAATGTGCAAACAAATTTAATTTGAAGACTAGTCACCACCAATAATAAACATGACATTTGCTTACGCTTAGTTATGCAACACACGCACCGAGACCATAGTCACGGTAATATTATCTACATATCCAGTATTCTATCTTCATACAAACGGTCGGAAAGCGAGTCTCAAGTTCGGTATACACTCGGTACACAACCAGTCGCGAATGCGCCGCAGTGACGAACGAACGGTGTGATGCTTTTGTAAGCAGTAAGCTTGCGATTTGGGTATTTGAATGAAATAAGTGCAAGTAATAATAACACAACAATGTATTTTTTATACTATTAAATTTAATATAGCTATTCGTACGTCTCAATCGAGGCGCAAATATTCTTCAGTCTTAAAATAAGTGCCATAGTCCAGACGACATTATATCTATTATACTCTGTACACCGAATGCTGAAGTGATATATTTTTATATTACCTTATAGCATTTGTGGCTTACTTCGAGCATTAATTAAGTCGTAATATTAGAAATCATGATAAGTCTTGTCAAAGTTGAACGTCTTTCAAATTAGTAGTTTCTAGATTGAGGGCTCGTGGTCCTACTGGGAAATCCATCGTCATTAACTTAAAGGATGTCTCGGATAGTAGTTATCAACAGCCTAACCAAATATTAATACATAATCGGCAAAAAGTGTATTAATATACAATTTCGGATTACACTAAAAATTTTGCTGTTCAGCACCAACAGTAAGACCCAATATTTCGCAAAACTAATTAGCTTAGTTGGAATGGTTGACAGACAATACTATATATCTACCACCAGTGCACGTTACCTAGTCTTTAAAAATATTTTTTATTATTTCATATCCCAGCAAAAGAACACTAACAATATTATTGATTTTTACAAATACGTTACGTAAAATATTTCGCAAATTTTCTGTAATTGGAAAATTTCGGTGAACTGCCCAACACCGCACCGCTCAGAAGCTTAAGATAGCAATCAAGACTAGCGTACTTTTTATAGTACCATTTACCTTTCATTATTATCGTATATAAAGTTTTATAAACGTAATCGCGTCACCATCCATTTTTCAGGCTCGTTAGAACTATCCATTAGTGAACTAACTGCTGATTTACATTTTAACTGGTGACTGGTTAAGATTGGCTATCGTTTTCTGCCTTATCTCGCAACCTTCCCTAAGGTTGACCCAGTGCCTTATATGAACCACTTGATTAATTCTTGCTATCACTGAACTTAATTTAGATAGTTATTTAGGCTGCTGCTTTTTAAGTTTTCTGAGTGTTATCTATGAATCAAGAAAAAAAAGTATTTGATAAAAAGAGAATGTTACATTAATTTAGATGAAGCCCTACCATCATCAATACAATCATATTTTTTATTTTTATTTTAATAACTTCAAACATGTCACACACATCGGTCTAATCCCAAACTAGGCACAGTCTGTACTATGGTAAGCAGACTGCTGATAAACATACTTATATATTTCTAAATACATACAATATCATCACTACATATTATAAAACAAAGTCCCCCGCCGCGTCTGTCTGTCTGTTCACGATAAACTGAAAAACTACTTAACGAATTTCCATGCGGTTTTCACTAATAGACAGAATGATTCATAAGGAAAGTTTAGGTGTTTAATTTGTGTAAATTGATTAAAATATGTTGATGATTATTGAAGTTGTTGTCTCTGCTACCTGTGCGAAGCCGGGGCGGGTGGCTAATTATATATAAATTACACCCAGACACAGAAGAAAATATGATCATGCTCATCACAAAATTATTTGATCTAGGTGTTAATCGAACCCACGACCTCTGGCTCAGCAGTCAGGGTCACTAACCACTAGACAAGTGTTTCCCAATAGATAGATAGAATATTCTTTATTGTACACCGTTAAATAAAATTAATTGGATCAGATCATGGCTTAAAAATAGAGTACAATGGGCGGTCTTATCGCTAATAGCGATCTCTACCAGACAACCTTTAGATGGAGATAATTATAGAAGTATTAAATAAAAGCAATAGTTGATGGCGTACCATATAGAAAATACAGACAAGTATTTACACACATATATATATATATATATATATATATATATATATATATATATATATATATATATATATATATATATATATATATATATATATATATATACATACATATACATACATACACACATAAATACACATACATACATACATATACACATACATACATACATACACACACATACATAATAATCCAGCTATTCAGTAGAGATTACATAGTAAAATCTAAAGTAATTTTGATCTTAAGTGTGAGATGGAATAAAAATAAAGAATAAAATAAAGGTATTACAGTGATAGATAGTATTGCTTGACCATATTTTTAAAGGCTGTAAGGGTTTCAGCTTGCCGTATTTGTACTGGTAATGCGTTCCACAAACGAACAGCCATAACCATAAAAGATTTATCAAAAAAAGTTGTTGAATGCAACCGGCACCTCTAATATCAGACTTTCCGATGATCTTAGGCATTTCGTATGGGTACCATAACGGAACTCAAATCGTCCTTTTAAGTAGGAAGGTGTATGAGGGTTAAACAGTATGCTGTATAGCAAAGAGAGAACATGGGCATTCCGGCGAAGACGAATAGGTAACCACTTGAGCTTTTTTCGGAATTCAGAAACATGATCATATTTACGCAGTCCAAATATGAATCGGATACAAAAGTTTTGAAGTCGCTCAAGTTTATCTAATTGGTTTTCGGTGAGATCTGGATAGCTGGCGTCCGCATAGTCAAGAATTGGAAGAAGGAGTGAATTTGCAAGGGCAGTTTTGGTGGCAGTTGGTAGAAAATTTCTCAATCTTTTTAACGATCCTGCAGAGGCGAATAACCTACGGCTTATTTCTTGTATTTGAGGAGACCACGATAGCTCCGAGTTAATAAGTATTCCTAATTTTTTTACTTTTTCACTAAAGGGTATAATAGCGCCATTGAAAATAATCGGAGGAACATGTGACCAGTCAATCTTTGAAACTTTTCTAGCGCTCCCAACGATAATCACCTGGGTCTTCGAAGGGTTTACTTTGAGTCCGTAGGATTCACTCCAAGCATTTATTTTAGCTAGATCTTTATTGATGATCTCAATTGCATTAGCGATGTTATCTATTGGTGCTTGGGAGTATATTTGAAGATCATCTGCATAAAGGTGGTAAGAAGAGAGAAGTTGATCAGTGATAGAGTTTATAAATAACGCGAAGAGTAAAGGAGATAGAACGCCCCCCTGGGGCACACCAACAGATGTATTACACCAAGAAGAGAGGGTGTTATCAATGCGTATACATTGTCGGCGTCCACACAGGTAACTTCGAAGCCAATCAATCACCATTGGAGATATGTTAAGTGAGCGAGCTATGTTAATTAGGATGTCGAAGTCCACCGTGTTGAAAGCATTGGAAAATCTAGGAGCGCGAGAACAGTTAGACTTCCACACTCCATACCGTATCTGATGTCATCCGTAATATTCACCAAAGCTGAGACGGTACTGTGTCCAGGCCGGAAACTAGATTGGAAAGGATTCAGAAGGTTGTTTTTGTGAAGAAACACACTGAGCTGATTATGTACGAGACGTTCAAGGACTTTAGACAGAAATGGTAGTATTGAAATAGGCCGATAGTCAGAGAAAGAAGTAGGTTTTTTTTTTTAGGTAGTGGAATGATCTGTGCATTTTTCCATAAGGTTGGAAATACACCACTGGAGAGAGAGGAATTAAGGATGTGACAGATGACTTGAAGAATCTCATCAAGAATGGGAAGGATCATATTACGGCTGACACAGTCACTTCCAACCGCATTGGATGTGATCCCAATTAGTGGTACGCGTACCCCCAGGGGTACGCGAGGTTGCATCAAGGGGTACGCGGAACAATCACTTGACTAAGAAAATCAATAAAAAAGTTAGGCAAACAGCAATTGTCAAAATATATTTTTAATCGATCAGTGTGCAGGGAGTCAGACAGGGGTGCCTTCTGTCATTTTTTATTGAGTGGGCCACAGGGAAAATTCTAAAAACAGGTGAAGGAGGGGACAAAAAATAGCTCTTAAATTTGAAGATGAAGAAGAAATATTAAAAACAAACAAATTTTTTAATTTAATAAGGGATACCGAGTTTCAGGTCTTTTTTGAAGTGGTACGTAGAAAAAACTAATTGGGAACCACTGCACTAGACCAATAGGCCAGTCAAATAAATCTATCTGTCTGTCTATCTGTCTGTTTGTTCCGACTAGTCTCCGGAATGGGTGGACCGATTTCCACAGGACCTTTACTGGCAGATGGCTGGTGTTATAAGGAGTAACTTAGGCTACTTTTATTTTGGAAAAATATTTAGAGTTCCGCGCTAAATATATACAAACGAAAACGCGCAGGAACTGCTAGTACACAATATTTTTTATCTAACTTGCCTGTTCTCACTACTCCCAAAAGTTGTGAAACCCAGTATGCTTATGCACTCCCGTACACCTTACGAGTCCGAATCATAGGAGTATTATTACCTGAGTATCTTAATTAAATAGGAAAAACTGACTGGAAGTAGGGTGGATGAGGATATAATACATTTGCTATCGAGAAATTAATGACAATACTATTATGAAAACGAACATTTAATTTCTCTTATTTATTTATTGCCACTTACCAGTCTTCCTTTCCTTATTCGAAACTAGGTCACGGAGGAGTGGGAATGCTTTAATATGGTATTCAGTTTGTTATTTATAACTTCACTCAAATTTGCGGCGGTAGATTGTGCCTACGCTTAGCCTGAGTAACTGTAAGCTTGGTAACCCAGGCATGATAAATTTATGAGAATTTAATCAAACATTGTAAGATATTCAGCTCAGATACCACTGACAGACGAACATTGGCGTCAAATATTTAACACCCACTTTTTAATACTAAAGTGTTAAAATGTAAATATAAGTGCTTAAGATGTTATTTAAAATAAACACTTTAATATCATGATGTGACTCGCTTTATCAGACGAACGTCAGGCGGTGTTTAGAGAATTTATTCTCTTAGAATTACATTATTGTTTTGAAATGAAATATTAGATATGTATCGACTTTATGTACATTTGTATAGCTACCATTATATGATTTCAAAGCTTCTACGTCAGCAATATAAGAACCGATAAAAAAGCTACAAGGTTGAAACAAACCGCATTACAACACTAGGGATAGGATGGGACTTTTTGTATTGTTATTTAATACGAAATAATAATATACTACTCACTTTAAATATTTTTTACAACAGAATCTACAATGTGATAAGTCCGTGTGCGTGTTAAACAGCACATTTATAACCCAGTTAAAACATAAAAAGGACGCTTAAATCAAAACTGTAAAGAAAATGTAGCAAAATAGCAAATATTACTAGATTATTTTAATAAAAAGTGTCACAAAATTGTAAAAAATGTCACATGTTAATAGGAAACCTCGCACAGTATATAAATAAATAATTTATCTTTGTTAAACACTCGCTATCTTTAGTACCATTGCTGTCAAAACTTTTATACGGTAATGATATTTATTGAAACAGATGCTCGGGCAACACAACTAACTCTCCGTATCGGACAATGACTAATTTATTACACCATCTGCGTATAGGTCGTTTGTATTCATAGACAGTTTATATTTCTCATATAGCGGTATTTTTTTACCAATGTTTTGACTCGTCGTGATCTGAACAAACGTTCACTGCAACTGTTGTTTCGTAAAGATAAGGTCGAATTTTTTATATAAGAAACGTCTACGGGTTGTAAAAAATGTTCACTACCTTTGTTTTGGCAACTTATTTTTATAGATCTTTATCTTTAAGAAATCTTAAGATTAATAGTCACGGACATAGAACTAGTTTGGAGTTACAACCAAGACAGAAACTGAAGTGAATAACGAATTTAATTACATATTTAGCTGCACCTGGTATTTTTGTTTTCAAATCTTTTCAATTTCCATGTGAACTGACCTCATCGAATCATTTCATTTGCGCAGGTGGAGATTACGGATAGATTAATTTTAAACAAAAATTGTTTTAGTGCTCAACTATGATATTTCAATTCACCGGTTTAGGCTGTGCGTTGTTTACCCTTCAGAGAGCTGAGTTTTATTGGTATCTGCGTTTTAGCATGATTACCCACTCCTAAACTTAGATTAGGGCACAAACTTTTATGCTCTAATATATTAGTGTAGAATGTAGACGCACGTCGTGGATATTTTAAACTATACCTATTTTCTTATTCTCTCTTTTGATGAATATCTGACAACTATTTAAATTAACATGAAATTCATCTGGCTTAAAATTTTAATTTCATTTTCGTCGAGGATTTCTCATTTGGGGTAAAAGTAAGTTGTACGAAAATGTAATGTCACGAAAATATTCAAGCTTCTGATTTATAGTTCACACAGTAGAGACATATATACATATTTTGTCACTCAAATATTTGTTTATATTGCGACATCCGTGCAGTCAATATACGCGCGTGACAGTGTACTCAACCCCACCTCGTTACATCTGACTGTGCGTAAATCTATATCTAAATAAACGTTACGTATGGTATGAATAACCGCAATGGAATCATCTGATGACTCAGTCTCAAGACTGTTCGCAGAGCTGTATCACAAATTTCGAGGTTGAACAAGCGCTAACGTCACAATGAAGTAACTGCTTAATGTAGAATGCGAAAGACAGGAATTAATACTTGGTTAATTTAAGGTGGCAAGTATATTATGTAAATAAGTTAAGCTGGTTTGCGATGCTTATGCATTCTTGAACTACCGAATTCTCAATCAATTACCTATGGCCTAGAGCCGGAGTTTTACGTTCTCACTACAGTCACTTCCGTTCCTAATTTGCCTCCATCACCCTCTTTTTCAGTCAATCAACTTAGTATACTAGAGACTACCAAGTTAATGGTACCCACCTTATTTTTAGTAGTTATGCTCAAATCAAGAGCGAAAACTTCGATCTTGACTATCTTCTTGTATCTCCATTCCATAACCCACCTTCTTCGTTGTATTAATACGGTATTTCTACTTTGGAATGCAATGTTTATATAAATCAGTATGTCTTTTAACCGTTCACGGTTTCGTTCAAAATATGGAGGTAATAGGTACTTGAGTGTGAAAATCCATGCTGTCCGCTTTGACAAATTGAAACATCTCAACAGTCACATTTCAAGTTAAATTCTTTAATATATAAAAAAAAATTTAATTCTTTAATATATAAAAAACGGAACCCTTATAGGATCACTTTGTCTGTCTGTCTGTCTGTCAAGAACCTTTTTCTCAGGAACGCGTCCAAGTATAAAGCTGGAATTTATATCAAATACTCAGGTCTACTGTCCCTTGGAGCTGTGAAAAAATCAAACTTCTAAGCCGACGCAATCAAAAGATATAGCCGTTTATGCCGCAATTTGTCGACACTCGCAAGAGAATCAAAACCTACAGGGTACTTCCCGTGAACTCAGAATCTTGTTGCGAAGCAACGTCTTATAGCACAGATAAAGGAAAAATTGCGAAAATGGCAAATTCATCATATAATAAAAATATTTTACGGAACTCGCACTTGGCCGGTTTTTTTATATATTACAAAGCTCTTACCTTTGGTGGGTATTTACAGCCATCACAACACATAAAAAGCATTAGCTAAACAAACGTTTTCCGACCGTATTAATGACAAAGAAAATAATGGTCCGACAAAAGCATCGAAATGGATCAGTCGTTGTATATATGTATGACATTCCGGATCAGTTACTATCAATAGTGACATCATCCATGACCACACTTGTTACAAAATCAATGTTAATACAGTACAAAATCGACTCTGTACTGCACTGTGTCCGTAAATATAATTATTAATAAGTGCACAGCTGTATAGAAATGTTTCATTCGTAAAATTAATAGTGAAATGGGCGTGTTGCCACCTGCCAACCATTAACCAAATATCGCTCCATTATCATTCGCTAATGACTTATGGTTGATTCTCAGTATTATATCTTCTACGGTTCGTATCTTTGTATTCATTTAGATAAATAAATTGCTTGTCAACACACGCTCCAGTTCCGAGACTCTTAGAACCTGTAACAACTCACATTGTCATCAATGCCGATCATTGCGGCCAATAAAGTGATTAATTCAGCCCATAAATGTATTCCGCCGATCTATTTCGAATTAGGTCAGTGTTGCTAGACGGTTGCAACATCTTGCCATTTCGGTCAATTACTGTTGGAATTGTATACTTTATGATAGCTTCTCTATTGAACAGTATGATAGAATCGTTTACGTGTGCTAGATAATGCAAATCTAATTCAGAATACCTACATGTGCGTATAGTGTACTAATAAAGTTGCGCTCGTCCAGTTGCAGCATTCCGGGGACTTGTGTGTAATTTTTTTTTGGATAAACAATAGCAATTAATTACGAAATACTTATTTAGAAATTAAGTTACATGAAAGATAAATTTACCACCAACATCATTTATTCAACTTTAATTTCTCTTTATCGTTACGCTGTCACGGCTATAGATAGTAATCCACATCTCGCAGGTTATAATATTTATGACAAAAATACTTGACCGCTTAAAGATATGATTACATAACTGTGAATAAAAATTAAATACATACTTTAAATCTAATACTCATTATATTACAATTCACGGAACTCAAGTATTTTTATCTACATCTTGTTAATTTACGCCAGAGGGTCAAAGTTTATTTAATATTCAGCTCCTAACGAATTCCATTGAACGCTTCAAGTCTGTTATTTTGTTGCGTTTCAAGAAAACCTTGAATTTTAAACTTATCATCTTATGTCACGATTTACGGTTCACATATCATAGGTAAGCAGCGGAACACCGGGTTTTTTTTTGTCGGTAAGAGTCTGACAGACCCCTTCGCCTCCCTAAGGGCGGAGTACATCCATGAGGATCTTCCTTGTCGTCACCAAAAAAAACGGTTATCCACATAGCCCAACTAATTAGACCTCTGGTACTGGTACTTACCACCAATAAGGCAATACTAGGTTATTAGTGCTTTCCAAAAGCCTTTTGTGTCTAGGGCACATGCAATATGTATAAAGTTCGAAAAGTGATCTTGATAATAGTCTTGCCAGCATAGGTTCTTTGGATAATTTGTGTTTTCTCATTTAGTTATCTCGAGACGACGCATGGGTGTAATGAACTCGGGGCTTCGGATAAACTGACTATTCTTAATCACGTGACAACGGCGGCGGTCGTAAACTACTGAATAATACTTATTTTATTGAATGAATAATAATAGTAATTGTCACTTCATTGTTTTAAATTAAATTTCAATGTCATATTCGAAACCGTATTGTATAAACTTCTAAATTACGTTTCATGCGTTATAATATTTTATTATGTAAAACTTTCCAGATTAGTTCTCAAGGCTATCACTATTTCATTTCTGAAATTCAAAGAACTGGTTAGCACATGGATAACATCAAATGTTTGTAGGCTTGTGCCATGATACTTAATTTAAGGCGCCACAAGATCCGTCAAAGTAGAAATTTTAGCAGTAGACGTCCATTCATCCCAATATGTATTAGTAAAAGGAAAATTACTCTCAAAGATGAATTGCAAAAATGGAATAAGTAAGAGTCATGTCAGTTTAGCAAATATTCGCCGTCTATTTAAGTAGGTGTGATACAATTACGCATAAATAAATAAAAAAACAGATTGTTATTTATTAAAGTAGAATATTAATTACTAATATATTATTTTCACAAAGACTTCTAAATTCAGAGATCGTTTTCTATATTTATCCCAATTTAATAAAAGCCGTATTTTATACGGAAATATAATACAAACAAGGTCGAGTGTCCTCGAATAAATGGAAGTACCTACTTACCAAGAGGACAAACATTCTGGCGATAACCAATGCTGTTCTAAGTACCTCTTATGTTTCTTTATCCCTTGTCACATTCACTAAGTTATTCCTACACCGGTGAGGCAAGCATCGCCCACACGTACCAGATTTCTACCCAACAGGTTATAAGATATAGTTGTTTTATTTAATATCCTACACTTTCTAATAACAAATACAAGTAAACGCAGAATGATAAGATTATTACATTGATACTGATTCCGATCACGACTTCACATTTTTTTGCACTTGCATACGTTCACAGGAATAAAAAAAGTGAATTAAAACTTTTGTCAACTTAAATTTACTTTGGTTGGTTAATGTGAACGTTGGTAATGTCGTAAATAATGGTTGAAATGCTGTCCCATCAAATATTCCTTATATTCGATAAATCACTAATTTCGTTAAACGTGATTTTTAGATCAAAATTGCATGATCACCTTACAAATTATGTCTTATGCTCAGTAATAAAAGGCATTGAGACTCGTTTCTTGTAACCGTAGGATAAGATTAGGAACTAAACATCTGGTTGGAAGTTTACATTTTGGTTTTGTAGGAAAGATTTCCTGTTACACCTAAATCTACACAAATACACGGAGGACATAATTTGGGGAGGTTTATTATGCTGGGTGCAAAGGCAGTTCACGGGTCTGTACAAAAGTGGATTTATTATAATTTAAGAACGAGTCAAACCAGAAAGAAGTAAGGTCAAATCAAAGAGTAAACAAATTTATACACTGTAAAACTTCCATTGATACCCAGCGGTGCTTTCAATAAGTTTTGGAATGCACATGTTGTGTATTTATGTATGAAATAGCCCTAGTTACACCACTGTCTTCTTTCTGTAGTTTACTTAACGATGCATTCCTTATCATATAGAGTTGCATTTCATTATTCATAACTTAATTAATTAAATTTTCTATTATTTTTTCGCATTATACGTAATTTACGCAGATTAGTGTGATGGGCTTAGATCTAACCCTCTCTTACGCTTAAAGGAGGCTCGTGCTCAGCACTGAGAAAGTTTATAAACACGGTTAAAATTGTTATCTTTACCAAGTTGTTCGCTGTTGTGCGAATTTCCGCATGAGCAATTGTGGAACTTCGCCAGTCACAATTTTAACATTAACACGTTTTTGTTAAAAACTAAACACGCGCAAAATGTGGAATTTGTGTATAATATTTTGTATTTAATAGCAAAAACTACCACTACTGTCGAGGCTTTGGTTTATTAAGTAAACTACTAATCTATAGAATTGGCAACTAATTTTCTTTATCGGAATCACTATCCTTGATGCCATGTGCTTGCGTTATAGACAAATTGGTAAACACCAAGTCGTATCCATCCATCTTTGGTTTTAATTTACTCATTTGGACTGCCACTGTAAAAGGAATCTATCATTATTTTGTTTTAATTTAACACCACCCCTTTTCCAAAAGTCTTCACAGTGAATAATAAAGCTGTCGAGACCAAACATGCTCATATATTTTAAGGTGAACCCAATTTGTCAGGGTGGTGGCGACATCTGGTACCAGTTGCCACGTTATTAAAATCGTAAAATATTATAGAGACAGTTTTTATGTGTAGCCGTGCGTGATAATCCAATCCTGTTACTCAGATTATACATTCATTGTTAGGGATTGACTTCAATGTTGGGTTTGCTCGTTAGGACGGCATTTGTGAAGCTATAGTTATGCGATTCAAAGACGAATGAATATAAAATATGTTTGTAAAATGGATTGTTTCAATTACACCTGGTATATATTATTGAAGTTTGTTTAATGCTAATGAGCTAATATTATCTTTTAGATTTCAACTTTCTCTTCGTTGTAGCCATGTGATGTAACAAGTAACTTTGTTAAAAAAATACCATGTTGAAAAAGAGTGTTCTTGTATTTTTTTGCCTGTTCTGCATAGGATCTACGTTTTGGAACAGGCAACTAGATTCACGACCGACTTATATTGACTGACTCCTCCTGACAATTCGAAAATACCTACAATGGGTTTACTGGAAATAAATAATTTAGATTTTGATGATTTTGATTTTTAGCTTTTTCACTAGCTGTTCACTTCTATTTATACGAGTTGCAATGTTTGTTAGTTTGGATCAAGTCTGTTGATAGCTTACAAGCTGAATTAACAAACACCACTTGCTACTATCCTACGAAGTTGAAATTTTATATGTTGGATTAATTCCGATCATGATGCTGATCCCAGAATTGACGAGGCCAGACGAGGGACTCGTGAGCGGTCAACAGTACAGGCACGAAACTTACTAGACATGAAACAGTTACCTTCATCCTACGGTGTGAATACGTCTTGTAGATACATACTTATATATGCGTACAAAGCGTGATGTCTGTGGTCTAGTCCAGACTGTTCACTGCTTCCGACCGATTGATTCGGAAGCAGAGAAAAAACCTGCCTGACTCCACTGGGTAATTTCATAAAAAAAAAATTTCTTTTGATGAAATTACCCAATGGCAACACGAAAGAACAATCGTTCCTGGCCCCTGCCAGTTAAAATTATGATCAAATTACGATCCTCAGCGATGGTCCCATATATTTTTTTAAATAATCTTACCATCAATTGAAAGTTTCTAGTGGCACGATTTTGTTATTGTTTAAATTTTTCTTTTTTAATATTTCATTGCTGTAATAATCAGAGAAATACTTTTCATAACAATTAATTGCTTCCATAAATTGTTTTTATATTTTCTTTTCGCGTGCTGCAGGCCAGTTTCTGGTTATCGTTTTACACAATCAAACCACATTAAATGTGGGTAGCCTTTAGTTTTCAGTCACATATTAGGTGCAATGGAGAAACATTGTAACTCTGTTTTTGACAATCTTGATCCTATTTTTAATTATATTCACAAAATTTATTCTGTAAATATAATTAAAATCTTATTTATTATATTTGAATTCGAAGCCAAAGATGTAGTTACAACAGAGTGCTTTTAGGGTAGGGATTTCAAGAAACAATACCGATTTTGATCGAAATAAAACTAGTCTTGGTCTTAAAGACAAGAAAAAAGACCTAAACAATCTTTGTAGTACCTAACTTTCAGTAATATTGAAATTAGTCTTACATATTATTAATATGTAGCGTGTTAAACGGCGAAGTATACAAAATTTCCCCAAAAGAATGATCGTAACGCGGAACATGCCTCATCTAGGTGTCTGAACATAAAACAAGCGTTAGAATGACAGGCAGTGGCGGCAGAAATTACAACGCTACATCATCATATCAATAATGTTGACTCTTTTAAAAAAACGATACAGCGTTGTATTCCTAAAATACTTAGTATTTGTATTGTTAACGAAGATTTTGCAACTCAAGGAATCCTTACCAGGGCCTAAATAAACATAAATATCGAATATCTAAACTATAAAATGAACAACTAATTTATGTAATGTTACACTTACAATGTTCACAGTTTATAGTTCTGTTAGTGCCTTATTCTCTGATGAGAGTCACACTGTATAATTTTATGGATCTAAATTGGTTGGTAATTAGGCCTTCTTTATTTTTATGCGACGTGTAGGAACTGCCTATGGCTCATCACCTCATCGGCAATATCTAAATCGATCTGAATAAAATCACACGGTGTTTCGTCACGGGTCCTATGTAAGGCCCTAGTAAGGCTTGGCCGCCGGCTATCGGACTGCGGTATAATCCTAGAATGGAAGGGGTAGTAGAGTTGAGAAAAACAATCTCTCGGCTGAACACACTATTCTGCATCTCGTGTCTGCTTCTGCTAGGGCTACAGGCAGCTTACGATTAAGCATGGAGGTCGGAGACCGTTCTATGCTTGCCGTTGTATAACTAAGTAAACTAAAATAAGCGGGGTTAATACGAACCTTTGTGATCGAATAGTAACGCTACTATTGAGAATAGCGAATACGGGGCACGACCACTGCGAGATAGGTGTTTTATTGGGCTCGTGGTGCTCTGGAAGTTCTATACTAATCACTTGAAAATTATAGTAATACAAATATTTTAATTAGTACAGACTTCTATCATATTATTTCATAATTCAAAACACCCAAACAATTTTGAGTATTTGCGCATTAAGTATTGCCGATTAGGTATTATACAATGTCGTGGGCCAATCGAGAACTTCCTGAGCAGATGGGTAGATCGATGATAACCTTTTTGCCGATTTGCCCAACTAGAATTGTCACTTGGCCTCATCGAGATATGGATGGGAGCATCGTAATTTACTTCAGATGTACGACACTGCAGGTGGCGCTGTTTGCGTTCAGTCAGCTCTATGTTTTCATCCGATAAAGATGGCGGCGTCAAACTGTGATGCCTTGTGCTAATTATAATAATAAATCATGACTACTTCTTTGATTTCTTTATGTTACACTAGCTACCCGCTGCTTTGCACGGGTAGCAGCATTAGAGCATACCTATACTATTTAGTTATTATTCGTTAATCTTAGAAGATAGACATACGAGGGGTGATCCAAAAGTAATGAGAATGGGTACATTAAAATAACTATATACTTAAAAATAAAATTTATTTTTCTACATAGTCTCCTAATAGGTCAATACATTTAGTCCATCTCTTTTCTAAACCAACGATACCCTTCAAAAAAAAATCTTTATCTTGACTCTCCCAAAATGCCTCTACAGCGGCCATCACTTCGCCGTTATCCTCAAATTTCTGGCCCCGGAGGTGTTCCTTGAGCCGAGGAAACAAATAAAAGTCGCTGGGGGCTAGATCTGGAGAATAGGGTGGGTGTTCAAGCAGCTGGAAGCCAGCTTCTTGAATGGCAGCCATCGCAACTTCAGCTTTGTGTGCAGGTGCATTGTCTTGATGGAACAGAACTTTTGCGCGCAGTTTACCCCGTCTTTTTTCCTTGATGGCCTCTCGCAATCTTTTGATTTGGTCAGCATAGTAGGAGCCTGTTATGGTAGCGCCCTTATCAAGGTATTCAACCATAATTATTCCCTCAGCATCCCAGAAAACAGACGCCATAACCTTGCCGGCAGAGCTTGAAACTTTGAATTTCTTGGGAGTCGGTGAAGATGGCCTTTTCCATGTCATTGACTGTTGTTTGGTTTCGGGATCAAAATGATGAATCCACGTTTCGTCCATAGTCACAAATCGAGCCAAAAAAATATCTTGATCCGCCTGGAACATTTCAAGATTGGTCCTTGAAATGTCGAATCGTTTCTTCTTTTGTTCGTCGGTTAACATTCTCGGGACCCAACGTGCAGAGACCTTTCTCATGTTCATCTCGGTAGTTAAGATCCTTTGAATGCTACCAAATGAAATGCCTGTGTTCTCAGCTAAATGACGAATGGTCACTCTTCGGTCTGCCAAAACCAGATCTTGAACTTTTTTGACGTTTTCTTCAGTGAGGGAGGAGGACGGACGGCCTTCGCGGTGTTCGTCTTCCGTGGATGTTCTTCCCATCTTAAACTCCTTGCACCAGCGTGCAGTTGTAGAATATTGAGGAGCAGAGTCTCCCAATGTTTCCACCAAGTCAGTATGAATGTCTTTGGTGGACATTTTTTTCAAGCACAGGTATTTGATGACGCTTCGCACTTCATGTTTCTCCATTTTGATGTTATCACTCCGACTGCTAGTATTCAAATGAATGTATATTTTAAAAATGACGTCCTATTTATACCATTTTTTGTCAGGGAAGTTGTGAAGGATTAGGGAGTTGAAAAAATATTTTTTTAGAATTTTATTATTACTAGAAATATCCGTTTATCATTACTTTTTGATCACCCCTCGTATAGCTTTGCTATATTGTAATAGATATTATTATGAGGAGTATTTCCGTAATACATTGTTTTTATACAACTCTATTGGTTGACGCGGCACACGCCAGTAAAGCTTCCAGGCGGCATGATTTTTTCCGACATCTTCAACAATCGTCGTCATATTTGAACAAATTTATACAAAACTAATAATTTATACACCTAAACCTTCCTCATGAATCTGTTCAGTTTATCGCGAACTAACAGACAGATAGACAGACGCGGCGGGGGACCTTGTTTTATCATATGAAGTAATAGGTGATTTTAGAATTCCAAATGAGGTTTAAATGAAAATCCTATATACCTTAGTTGTACATACAATTTATACCTAAAAAATACAGGTTTTTTTTAAGTTTTGACTTTAGACGAATAATAAAAAATCACCAATAAACACAAAAAGTGAACCGTACGTGGCGACTACTCTTTTGTATTATATGTGTTGACTATGACTTCAATTGTATCTAGACAAACAGAAAGCCCATTTTTTGCACATATGTTTTCACTGTATCAGTTGATTTGCCTTAAATATATCTACTACGCTTTTGTTAATATGTTGTGACTTTGACCACAAATGAATACGACGAAGACAGCCAAGAGTGCCGACTATTATTAAGCTTTTTATTTTGTGACTTGTATCAACAGTTTATAAGCCGTAACCCTCAATCGACTACTATTTAGTCTATGACAACATAGTCACAAGTCATCTACATAGTCGACTATTGTTTTCATAATATAGGTAAATATATATTGAAAGTGAAGATAATTTACGTACATTTAATACGATTCGCCCTTCAAACTTCAACCTAAATTTAGTCGTTCTGTAGTCGTTCAGAGTAAATCATTCCAGAAACGATTCGAGTTACAACAATAGTGTTTGATTCCATTTGCGATGAAGTTTTTAGTGTTAGTCGTTTCGAAACATTCGGTTATTTTGATTGTATCCATATTTCCATTACGAAATGCGATTTAGCACACACGCAACATTATTCGTTCTGAACTAGTTTCAGAATTAGACGAAAAGTGATACAGTTAACTTGAAGAAACTAAATTAACAAGACGCTAAAACATAGTAATATCTCACACTTTTTAATTTCAGTATAAGTTAACCACATCTGAGTGACTGTCTAATTATTTTTGAAAATAGCAATCATTTGTACCATTTCAAAATACACTATTTTAGAATAAAAAGTTAACTTTCATGATGGGTCTCAAGAATGTTTCTTCTCTGCGTGCTTTAAAAATATTTAGTAATCGTATTTCGTATTTATATATTATAAGAAAGGCTTCCATCACAATAGCACAACCATTTAAAGATAACACAACATGCACATGTATAAACAGAATTAGATAAAGTTAAATAAAATTAAGTACAGAACATTGAATATTATAATATGAAGGCACAAGTCACAACATAAATAGCATTAATATTAGTATTAGTTTAAACAGAATTATATTATTGATAAGAAATAAATGCAACAGTGGAATTAAACATTGTAAATAGGTATACTAACAGAAGGAAAATAAAAAGAGGTATCTGAGGTAACAGTATTTTAACTGTGGGAGAGCCATGCTTCGGCACGTATGGGCCGGCTCGACCGGAGTGATATCACGGCACGGTGAAGCAATGCTTGCATTGCTTTTCGCCGAGTGAGAGAGGTTCTTCTTCCCTCTCCCCCCCCCCCCCCCCTTCCTCCCTACCCCTACTCCCAGCTTAAAGGCCGGCAACACACTTGTGACTCTTGAGTTGCAGGTGCCCATGGGCGGCGGTAGTCACTTACCATCTGGTGACCCGACTGCTCGTTTGCCCCCTATTCCATAAAAAAAAAAAACGAAATTCACTGATTAGAATTATGATGATTGAAATAATAAATACTTTATTAAATATTAACAATACAAGATAAAAGAAATACAAAATGGAATAACTCTACATTGACAATAATACAAAATTAATACACATAACAATTAAATTAGATATTAATAAGATAGTAATAAATAAGTCATTTTGGTATTGATTTGTGGGCTAGATTCTTGAAATAATTTAAACTTGATGAAAATATGTCTTAAGTCCCACAGATTTCGTTTAGAGCTATACATAATCTTGGAACCGGGGAGTTATAGACTGTCTTTTGAAATGGAGGTACCATTATTGAAATTGGTTTGCTTGGCATTCGCTGTGGTATTTTGTAATTAAAACTTTTGATTTATGGAAGACTGTCTACATGATTACGAATTATTTTAAAAGCAAAAGTTAGATCTAGGAGTGTTCTTCGTTTTTCTAAAGATGACATTTTAAAATAAACTAATTTTTAGTTATACGATTTGCACTTTTTTAATATACCAGCTGAATACGATAAATATCATAAGAATCGCTTCTGAATGCGCCCCAATCTGAGTACGTGAGTTGAATAGTGTGGTCTCCATATAGTTTTGTACAATATTCAAGTATACAGCGTACCAGTGCATAATACAGTAAGATTTTTGTTTGAGGCTTTCGGAATATCTTGCCATTTCTGATGACGAAACCCATGTTGGGTTTCGTCATTGGAGGCTTTCTTAATAATATTTTCGTTATGTGGGACTAAAGTGAGTTTCTTATCCAAAATAACTCACAGATTTTTAATGTTTTCGACTTTACATAAGGTTTTACCTCCAAGTCTGTACGCTGACTGAGTGCCCTCGTGTTTTCTTGTAAACGTCATATGAAAATCCATCCATTTTCTCGGTAGAAATATTTATATTTTTTTATTTCGACTGCTTCACGTATTATTCTGGAGTAGTAATGACGGTCGGTGGGGAAGATCTGTGGTTGGTGTAGTTCAATTGTTTGGACCTGACTCCAGAAAAGACTCGGCGATTGCTGACTCATTTATCTAATGATTTTTTACAGGTGTGATGTGTTCTTCAAATTCTTAATGTTCAGGGTCGCACAAGTGACAAGTTGTAGGCTCGATTTGTGAAAGAAGCTACAACGGATTTCAGATGACTTGGGTGATGGTAAAAATATACTACCATAAATTATTTAATTCATACTATATTAAAACTTACAATTTATGCAAAATGTGTTAAGGCAAAGTAGGAAGCCATCTATCCAAATCACGGAAGAAGGAAACGAGATACAGAAACAGGTTATATTGTTTTTAAACGACTGTTCCCTAATTAAACGAAATTACTTTGTGAAATATGAAAGACTTTTGCTTTGAAGGGGTATTTTTTTTTATTCTACAAAAAAAATATAACTTAACTTTCCTTAACGACCTTAACCGTCTTGAACGATAAATGTTTTTTACGGAGTTCTCGTAGCTATCTTTATTCTAAGAATATCAGTTCTCGACCTCGTTGGGGAATTTTAAACGATAGTAAACTTGAGTGCGCAGTAGCCGATCTCAATACTTGCAACCACTAAAGATCTCAATAATAAACGACCATAAACAAAGTTCCCATAAACAAAAACGCCACCAAATATTTGTAAACGATACTTAAACGTTTTTATTATATTTTAGAAAGGAGTTTGGATGTTTAAACAAACAGTCCTGTCCAGACCACACGCACAGATTGCATGAGTCACTGTCCATCGTCTTTGCCGTCTTGGTATAACAGTCTACACGTGGATAATGTACGTCAAGGATATTTACCGAACGTTCAGCTGGCTTATTTATTGCGTTCCGTGGATAATTTTAAGTAATCTTTTACATTTTCTGCCTATGTAAATGTAATGTAGACTAGCCTTAACCCCGTAATGCTATATAAAAGTTTACATTCGAAAGCTCCTATAATTGGCCTAATTGATCTTTGATTACAAAGTTCTTTATTCAAGAAACATACAATATGAAACCTTTAAGAAAGGATATAATAATAACTTCAATGCGCAGATATGTTAGGGATTTTTTTTATATCGACTGTATCTCGCGATATTAGCTATTTACTTGCCATGTACGTTAAAAATAGCTACTATTAGGGATGGTAAAACAGCTTTTATAATAATTAAATAGCGTTATTCGTAGTATTTTTTATCATAAGTTATTCAATTTTTTTTCTAATCGCTTTTTTTGTTAGCTTCCAGTCTAAATAACTGTTGGTAAATGAGAATAAAAATTGCTGAAAAATAAAATTAGGTCGTCCGATAAAATTAAGTTCAAAGCGTCGCGTCGCTTTAAGGATTGCTGCGGTTATATACTGAAATCCCGGACTTAGTTCCAGAGTTGGAATATTGTAATTAGAGTTTGTCTGCGGCTTGCGGCTCGAGATTAGAACTGTGAGTGCTGTAAGCCGTAATACCGTAATACTCGATAGGCCATTATGATTCGAGATCATCTGTACATCTTGTCAGTACTATAATATCTCAAGAGAAATGATAAAAAAAAAATATGCATTAATTTTTCCATCAGATTTCAACTGAAAATTGAAGTGTGTGTGTGTGTGTTGATTGAAGAGAGTAGCAGTGCGGTGTAACATAAAATTATTCCTACTACTTACTGACTAGCTCACTCCTGGAGCTACACCCGTGTCGTTGTACCGTGCGTAATACGTATGAGAATAATACAATATGAGCAATACTCTGTGAGCTCATTAATTACAGCCATAAGTGCAGCTAAATTAGCCTAAACACTACGTGCGATACGTAGTGTTTAGGCATATATTTAGCTGCAAGTGCCATCTTTAGAAGAAAATAACTTGTGTTGGCGCAAGAGGTAACGTTGATCTTTATTCGTTTTTGCCAGAGTTGGTATTTATTCAAATGTCTCGTTAAAGTGGGACATATCGGGGTTTTATTAGTTACTCTGTGATATGAGTAGGGTTGCTATTATTAGATATATTAATGCATCTAAAAAAAAATTGTAGCTTCAAAACTTTAGTTCACGAGAGTCCCGACAGTCCGCTGTATTGTTGATACTTTAAACTAGACATGTTGAATTAACACAGAAAAAAAATGCTTATTAGTTATTCTGTGTCTATTTTCAAGCTATGGACAACTTTAATCATACAATAGTAATTTATTATAGCAATGATACCTATAGCAAATTTCATCTCATGTCATGCTGGCAAGATGTATCGTTACCGGTTTTTACAGCCACCAAAAGCGATATCTCTCTGACATTACTCCATATATACATATATATAAAAATGAATCCCTAATTCCCTTGGTCACGGCATCACGCGTGATCAGCTGGACCGATTTCTCTATTTTTTTTTAAGTGAAAACTTCTTTATGCACGTTTGTGCACTTTTTGGGATGGGTAAAAAAATTTAAACTTGCGTCAGGACACGTGACCCTGATCGAAAATTTTGTTATATTTAACAAAATATAAAAAATGTTTTCACTTCAAAAAAATAAAGAAAGTTGCACGGGAAATTAGAAAATTTAACGAGGGTCTTGCGCGGGTGAAACCGCGGGGCGCAGCTAGTGAAGAATAATTTGAGACACCGCACCCACGTTAGAAGTGATTGTAACAAACACACAATTAACAGACTTAATGTGAACCCAGTCTGAGAACAACTACCTGTGATTCACATGAATACATGACTTCGATGTCGTTTGAATGAATCTACATACAAAATGACTTCGTGTGAAATGAAACAAAATTCTGTGTCTGAATATTCAAGCACCCAGGACTCTAATTTTCATAAAAAAGATGGAGGCTTTGCGTGGAGGGCTTCACTGAACTACCAAGATTGTTATCAGGCATTCTGCAGCATTGTAAAGATTAGTTGTCAAGTTAATTCCATCGCGTGCTCAAACAATGCCGTGTGGCCCACATAGAGGTAGATAGGCGCGAAGATAGATAGGTGGTATCTCGCCAGTTCCACATAAACAAACAAAAAGACTTTCCCTCTTAATTACATCACATCTATCACGTACATGCGACACCGCGCCAAGTGGCTCGATAAAATATAAAGTGAAAAATTTACCCAATTTCATGTTAAAAATAAAAAAGTATGAAGCTAAACGTAACGAAGTTCATCCTGAAGTTTATTCAGGTCATGCTCGATAGAATTTCATAAATAAAATCTAATTTTGCAAGACGAGTTTCGCCTAATGAGGGACGCAATTATGAATCTAGGTTTACTCTTAATAGGGAACGGAGTTATCTCATAAGTATAACAGATCAGATTTATTTCAAATTTCATCGAATAATTGCGGTATAGTATTTTTAACACTCCTACTATGTAGAAATTCGATTGTTTAAATTGTTACTGACAAAATATGCGTATATATTTCAAGGTGACCATAATACCGACGGCGCGTGCTCGATCAAATATTTAGTACATCACAGTGTAATGTGTAAAATTACTCGCAGTAGATGTTTGTAGGCTACGGGCTTGCTTCAATTTTCATCCTCCGGGACGTAGTAAACGACTACTGGCTTTCTTTGCTTCGACCCTCTGCATCATTTATAATCATAACTCCTCCAGTGAACACTTTAACTTCGCACCTCGCCTAGCACTCATCTTGATTCGAGTAAAGTGGAGGAAAACATTTTCGTGAGAGGCTTTTGTACCACTCGAGTCTTGGAATTCTAACTTTTCAGAAACATGTGCAGAATGTATGACATGCACTGTTACCTAGCAAAAGCGATTATTTGTATAATATTTTTATTAAGTATAGTTTGTATAAACGTAGTAGGTATATAATTTAAAAAAAGGTTTATTTTTGCATTTTATTTTTATAATTCTAGGTGTAGATCTCATATAACTTAGTAGTCAATCATTCGGTGTGTGTGTTGTTAATGCCGAAGGTCTTTACGTCCTTGAAGAATAATAGCTGTTTCAGAGTTGACATTTTTATCGATTATACCAGCATTCTTTCCCCACTTACATTTCAGTAATCGGGCCCGAAGGGTCGCATACAATAAATAGTGATAAAATATCTGAGACGATGATAGTTCTTATGTTGTCTGTTTTCCACAGCGAAAATAAAACAATAAGTGGTATTATGTTTTTAAAAACCATAAAAGAAAATATAACCAATATATATAGACCAATATTTCTACAAATATTAGCTAAAAGTAAACCTTAAACGGACATGAATCATTTTAATCCTTTTCAATGCTATACACGTCGGTCAGGACGGAATCTTAAAAGTTAATAGTGATAATATCTGATGTAGGATGTCACTCATCGCCTGTGAGTAGGTACATAGCAGTGATACCACAAATAGTGATTTGGCCGAATACCGAATATTCGACGAGGCTCCTGGCCGAAGCGCCGAATATTCGGCAACACTTACACAGTACCTTTCGCGGGTAGTAAGTCATCACTAAAGTTCGTATGGTGATTGAGTCGTGTACAAACTGCAAACGCAAAACAATATCCTAAACTAGCAGAGTTTGCTAAGATTTATTTTTTATCTCCCGGTGAAAGTGTATACAGTGAGCGGCTATTTTCCGTTTTTTATTCATCATAACTTACTAGTAGATTTTAAATATTAATATGTTAAGTTATTGGTAAAATAAATTCTTTGTGAGTAATATGCTTTTTTTTTGTGATTTACTGTTCGATGTTCGGCCGAATAGTTCGCAATATTCGCCCGAATAACGAATAGTGAAACAAAATGGCCGAATAGCCGAATACCGAATAGTTGCCGAATATTCGTGACATCCCTAGTACATAAGTACTATCATCAACCTCTGCGTTGGAATATTCATAGAAAATTCGTTAAATTATCTAATAATTAAATTTACTAAGAATTTATTTGGTTATAGAGGTTTTACGCTCCTTTGATTTGTTATTTAAAACTGCAATTCCTATGCAATAGAAATGTTGATTTAGGGATCTTTGTAGGCTTATTGCTTTTACAGCAGCCTTTATTATTTAACTATCCTGCTTACTTATATTAGTTATTACATTTTCAACGACAAGACAAATTGATCAGTCTTTATTTCATAGATAATCTACAATTCTATAGACGTTAAAAAAAAAACTAAATTACTTACCTCTTATATTATACGAAAAATATCGACTAGCCTTAACGATGCGGTCGCAACGTTTGCTGATATGATAACAAAAATATTATCATATTATACCATCTGCCTGTGCCCTACCAATAAGTCTTTTACACCTGGTTTCTGCTCGAATGGGAGCATTAATTTATTTTAAGAAAATCGACACATTTCCACTTTTGACTTTATACTATAATAATCAAACCATATGCAGACATCCTCAAGAACATAGTCAAGTATACTAAATTGAAATGTAGGTAGGCATTGCCCCAATAAAAGTAGTTATAAATAATAAATATCACCACTCCACGTATTAAAAAGCATTGTATCACTAACATTCTATACTGCTTTAACCCATTTAAAACCCTGAGGCAAAACGTTTGGTAACCTTATGAAACATATATTTACATACCCTGTTTATTTATATGCTGATATAAACTCACTATTGTTCTGTTTACATTCCCCCGGGCGGTTTTGTAAAAGGATACGAAATATGATTGTCTGTATTACATATACTTACTACTACCTAGAAACCCAGGTAACGAGAGAATGGAATTTAATGGCAACAGAGGCCTATTGCCATTAAATTACCATTCTCTCGTTACCTGGGTTTCTTCCCTCCCAAGCTTTACCTGCATTACAGAATACTTACGTTCAAAGTTTTAACACAACCGCACGACTTACCCTTGAAATCCCGTAAGTATAGTTATTACAGAACCTATTTGCAGTAAGCTGTGTTAACATAATTTAGGTACGGTACGGAACTAAATAAAACCTTGAGTAAGGTTCTGTGTACGGAAACAAACCCTTACTCAAGTCTCAAGAAGTACTTAAAATTTCAGATGGAGGTTGAAATATAAAGCCCTAATTGAGTTGTAAACTCTATTAAAAAAACACCTGAACACAGTCGCTGTGAAATGATGACAATTATTTGTAACAATTGATACCTATTATAATTATTTTATTTTAAAGTCTATCGATCGATATCTCTGCTCAAGCATCGTTTCGTTTGATTGGAGTTTAAGGATAGTTATGTAATAAATGAAATGCTTAAGTCAAGATTTTTTGCGCAGACAGTAATTAGTTGAACACCATTTATGCGGGACTTTGTTCCGTAATAAGACCCAAGGAGATTAAGGTTTACGAGACTGATGAAAAAACGCGAATATCGTTAGCGTGGTCACCAAGTTTTCTCAAAATATATTCTCGGAATTAAACGTTTACTCATTCTACGTGATTATTCGATTATCTGTTAATCCAAGATATAACCTATCCGTCGGCCAAGAGATCTACGGTATAACTTTTTATTTATTTCCCACTACAAAACAAATTTTAACCAACTTAAAAAAGGAGGAGGATGTTCACCGATATTGCCGTTATTTATAGAACGATTTAAAAATTCGTGAAAAATCAGACCAGTAGGTACCTAGTGGCTTTAAAGGTAAAGACATGTATTGTAGTCTTTTCAATTAAGTTTTTAATTTTTCACTTTTCAGTGCCCTTTGTTAGTGCTTTTTGAAGTCTGTTTATTTTTTTTTAAGTTTATTTCAATAAAACTCGATAAGTAACTAAACGGATAAACCCAACTAGACACTTCTCGGTCTTCTCGAGGGCTGTATTTATTTATATGTAATTGGTATAATAGCAATTACGTTAAATGTAGAACCTTCCATAAGCCTTTATTGTGGTAATAGAAGTACATTTAAATCGTATTAGTCAAAGTACAACTTAGTTATTAATATCGAATTGCAAAGTGATGAAGACACTCAACTAAAACCGATACCATGTAATTTTGATAAAAGTTAAAAGAACGTCCTTGTGTTTTAATGAAATTCTGTTATTAAAATCCAATTAACATTTTAAGATTCTCGATATTATTTTATTCCTCTTCTATTATTATTATTTTTGCTACTAAAAGTACTCGAGGAACGTGGCTCACATGTCACGTGATTTCATCATCATCATCTTCTTGGCCTTTGCCCAAATTTATTTAGGGTCGGCACAATGTGTTTTCTTCTATCATTCCTCAGTTCACTGTTTACTCCCTTTCTAGCCATATACTATTTCATGCAGTCTATCCATCTTTTGTTTGGTCGTCCTCTACTCTTATATCAAAACTTCCATGCATAAAACTCTCTGTACCACATTTTGTTCATACCTCCGCAACACATGTAGATACCACGATAATCTGTTATATGTCGCTACGATCAGGCTCTCTTTAATGTATTAATTCCTCACCTTGTCCATCTTAATCACATCACACATCCATCTCAACATTCGTATTTCAGCTACAAGGAGGCGTCTTTCATTCGTTCTCTTTGTTGATCAGCATTCAGATCCATGCAGGACGGCATGTTATGTGATCGTCTTATAAATTTGTCCTTTCAATTTAATAGGGAACCTGGAATAGCACATTGTTCCTGTTACATGCCGCCACTTCATCCAGCTTGTATTGATGCGATGCTGTCCGGTCCGGTCTGTTTCGCCATAGCTTTGTAAGAGCGAGCCGAGGTACTTGAAATCGGTGCTGACTGGTATCGCTGTTCCATTCAGCGGAATGGTTGCAGAACTGGAGAGATCTCCGAAATCACAGAACATGTATTCGTTTTTGGTTCTGCTGATTTTCAAGCTGCAAGTCACAAGCAAGTCTTTGTTGCCATTTTTCCAGATGTAACTTTACTTTGTGTTGGGTTAGTTATTGACGATTGACGTCGTGTGGTAGTTAGACTAAGTTCGAACACGCAACCTCTCGCTGCAAGTTCGGCGCCTGCCAATTTACACTTTGTTAAGTGCAAGTGAGAAGTAATAGGGCCTATATTTCTGCTATCAGTTCCTATATCAATAAATGTTAATTGTAAAGCATTTCTAACGTTGCTTGTATATCTTTATTACATATTATTCTTGTTGTAGATAATTTCTTAGTACAATTTTAATGGCCTACTGTATTTTTCGGTGTTCTGTAAATTGTTAACGGTGATTTATTTTTAATCAAAAATACCTACTTCAACATTTAATAGGATGATAAATAACAACAGTAATTCCCTCTGCGTTGTATATGGAACAATTAATATTGAGCGCACCGCTCCCATTTAAGTTTAAACAAACGCGGCAATCAGTTACGGTTCTTGTAATGAAATTCCTGGGCTTCATGTGATTAAAACAAGTCCTAGATGTCGCTCTCGATCGCGCAGTAAGCTTCGGCAATGGCGTTATTGGATTGCAATTTCTACCAATTTTTTTTATCATGGAAATTATATTTGAAAATACTTAAAGATTAACGTAGGTCGCCTGATTGTCTAATTTCGATCATAATTCGGTAAGTTTAAATTATTTTGTTTTACTTCATTAACCAGTATAACTTGACTTACCATGACTGATCAACATCTACAATGTACTGAACGCCTGCAGGTTCTTTTAGCCGTTTTTGCATAATTTTTAAACTTATAACATATTGAAAATTTCTGCACTTCTACTTACAAAGTATTCAAAATGTCGCAATACTAAGTGCGTGAAATTTGTTTAAAATTGCGTACAAGGAAATCTCTTCACGTATTATAGAAATGTAAATGTGGGCCGGACCTATCGAGATCTGCCTGGGCAGTTCGCATTTCTTGATTTGCCTGTCTAATAACCGCCATATCGTTTAAAGCTTAACGTTTGACGATTTGTTCGGCCATGTTAGAGAAATCGATTTTGTAGGATGAACAAAGTAATAATAACACAAAATTTTGATAAAAGTATTCAAATTATTTTACTCTTAAATTAAAAGATTTAGATGATAAAGGTTTGCCCGGACATGCTTCTATACCTAGATCATTTGTAGGATGATCGTGGGTCCGGACAGTGCGATGACCTTGAGACAGCTCTAGGTGTGGGAAGCCTCTCGCTAGAGACCATGGTGCTAGCTATGGTAGAAAGCGAGAGCGCGTGGGTCTCCGCCGCCTCATTTTGCGAGGAGGTGATGTACGCCAAAGAGGCGGCGGAAAGGGAACGGGAGAGGACTAGCACCCTCCCGTCAGGCAGAGGACGCACCAGACGCCGTAGGGCACTTAATAAACTACGGCCTCCATGAGAGCTGGCCTTAAGGCTCTGGGAAGGTTAACCCGGCGCCGAAACTGAAGGGGGACACGGCTCCTACTCACGACTGCGAGACTACCTGCTTTGTGGACAGGTGGTCAAGTCGGTCGGGGGTTCAGGGAGTTCCTTCCTAGGTTATACCTGAGCCCCCGGCCATAGACACCCGTGACGGAACACCGTGTGGTTTTAATCGGTTCGATTCCGACATAGCCACTTCGCCGAGTGCTCGGCGAGGTGGTACTCGAGGGAGAAAATAATTTTACATAAAAATATTTTTTTTTTATTGTGCTATTTTTTTTCTTTAATACTTAATATAAAAACAATAGATTAAATTTGAAATATAAAACATTCTTTGCCAGAAATATTTCATTATCTTATATTTAGAGTAAAATGTGAGAAATCCTTGAAAACCTTACTTTTCTATATGCTTGATAAGGTAAGAAAGTAAATCACATAATAAAGAAATCAAACGAACAGTCGGTAACTTATTGTTATAATTAGCACAAGCCATTACGATGTGACGCTGCCATCTTTCTCGCATCAAGCATAACTTTCTTACTATCTAAAAGGAACATTTATGTAAATATCTGATAACAGCACTCATCATGCACCACCTCCTTGATATATACTTTATAAACATTATAATTAAAAGGATTTAGTAGTATTAAAAATTAAAATACCCTAAACCAGACATCCAATTAAACATCCAAAATATAAAAAAAAAAAAATTGGATTGGGCGCTATATTTTGCACCTCATGTTGACCATACTTCTTTAAGTTACGGACGAGAGAGAGTGGCAGAGCACCACACTTGATTACTTCAGTCCCTCATCCCTTCGAATTGCGTCATAGAAAGTTCTGCATACTCCTCTGCTTTAAAAATCACGGAGGCTGACTAAACCTTGGAATAACATACATTTTTACAGTAAAATTTGTTTAGGTTTATTGAGTTTAAAGTTTAGTAAACACGGTCGACTGTGAAACTAATATACATTATCTATATTAATTACATCTTCCTGAGTACGTGATTATTTTACTATCCATTGATGGTGTGTAGTAAACCGGTATCAGAAATTTATTATAGCTAACAGAGAAAAACAAGGACGAAGTTACGGCTTTTGAATAAAGCTTAAAAAAGAATAATATGGTTGTAGACGGAATATGTTTATTGTCAACAAAGGTCATTAAGTTAATTTCTAAACTTCACGTGGTATCATTAGCGGTTGCCAAATCGACATCCAAACCACGTTTTAAGTGCAAATGTAATGTCATTGTGAAAATATCCAGACCTGCCTCAGACTAATTAGTGTTTTTATACCGAAGTAAGATAACCTTATGCTTTTAACACGATAAGGACCTATTCTTTTAAGTTAAAAATATTTTAGTGCAATGACTAATTTCGATCTCAAAATAAATCATAAATAAAATCTTTTTATTTATTTATAAATAAAATATTTTTTAAAGTATTATTTTGAGGTCGAAATTAGTCTTTGCACTAAAATATTTTTAACTTAAAACAGATATCAACATGGCTATTACATAATCTGTTAACTTTAAAATAATGCCAAGAAGACTACGACTAGATACACAAAACTGCGGTGTCCGCTCCAAAACCAAGCTCTAAAATAAAATTGCATGAATGTTTAGACCAGATGAACTGCAACTGCAAAGAGCTTTCTAGAACTAAATGCATTAAGTATCTTGGAATACTGATTGACGAACACCTTAGTTTTAAAGATCACATTCATTACATATCAAATCGTATCAAAAAAACAGCAAATGTTATGAAACTACTTCGGTGCTCAGCATCACCAGTCGTCCTGAAGCGTGTTTATTTTGCCCTTTCCCAGTCACTTTTAACCTATTGCATTACTTGTTGGGGTAGTGCACTAAAAACATTTATATTACAAGCAGAAATAGCCCAACGCTCTGTTTTGAAAGCTATGCTTGAAAGACCCTTTAGGTATCCGACTACAAAGCTCTACAGCGAGTGTAAGGTTTTAACTGTAAGACAACTTTTTATTCTCAGAACAGCACTTAAAGTTCATCGAACAGTAGTTAACACTGAGGTGCACACTAATTTGCTTAAGCGTCGTGTCTATAAATTACCAATACCAACTATCAGCACAAGGTTTGCTAGACGTTTCAGTCCATACAAAGATTATTGTATCTACAACAAAGTCACAAAGCTGTGTGACATAAAATTATGTTCAGCTAAGGAGGCTAAACAAAAAATTACGCAATGGTTAGTTTCTTTAACATACGACCACACAGAAGGTTTACTGGTACACGTGGCCTGAAAATTATGCAAATCATAATTTCCCTACATCAGCATAATACACAGTACACATATACATATATATTATTATTATATACATAATATAGGTATACACATTATACTTACTTGTAGTAATGCACATATATATTATATAAAACCTAGGTACTATTCACACTTCATAATAAACGTCATATGTTTTGTTTAATGACTGTAGTTGCTGATCAAATCAAAAAAGGGACAGCGATGGCAATGTTTACCGAACAATAATGTAAAGCCTTAATTTGTAATCGCATTTGGCACCCACAGGACAGGCTTGCCTAGTGTGGGGCCAACGGCGATGTATCTTTTGTGTTTTTTGCTAATAAACTTTTTATTATTATTATTATTCTCTTTATTTATTTATTATACATATAAATTACATTTTTAAATCCATTTACAATTAAAAAAAAATACAAATATATTTAAAAATATAAAAAATAGTTGCCCACCGGTATCGGGTACAGGGACCAAGCTACCGGTGGTTAGGATTCCATAGACAGAAACCTCCTCACTATGCGTGCCGTGTCGAGAAGGACTGCCTTCTACATTAGGCTCTTAATCCAGCTGCCTAACGTGAGCCTCTGAAGGTGTTGGTCGAGGCTCTTAGCAATTAACCGATGGGCCGAAATGACTATCGGTACAATCCATCACATCCCACATGTCGACAATCTCGTGGGATAAGTCCAAATATTTACTTTGTTTATCTTTTTCTGCTTTTAAGAGATTGTCGTCATGGGGAATGGTGATGTCAATAATCATTGCTCGGCGCTCTAATCGGTCTATAACCACTATATCAAGCTTATTGGCAACAATAGTCCTGTCAGTGATGATAGATCTATCCCAGTACAATGTTGCACGACCATTTTCGAGAACTGGGTCGGGCACATACCTGTAGTATGGTAACTCGACAGTCACAAGGTTATATTTAAGAGCAAGTTGCTGATGGACTATCCTGGCCAAGTGGCCAGACATAACCAAGTGGTTATGTCTATGCAAGTACTCGCCGTTGGCAAGACGAGAACAACCGGAAATTATATGCCTGAGGCTTTCTCCCGGACGATGACATGCCCGACAAATGTCAATCGTGCCGTCCTTCAGGATATGTTTCCGATAGTTGTTCGTCATAACAACTTCGTCCGTAATTGCACAGACACAACCTTCAGTTTCTCCGAAAAGGTCACCGAACCGTAGCCAAGATACTGATGCTAGTAAATCTACATCGGGCCCATTTAAGGCCCGATAAAAACGTCCATGCAACTCCTTGCTCTTCCATATCTCCTTGCGATCTGTAATACTAAGTACTTCTGGTTTGCGCCAGTTCTCTTTTGATAGAGCAAGCGGAGTGAGTCCGTTGTCAACTGCCACCGCATCCCGATACACATCCAGGTCAACGGAGAGGAAGTAATCTCTAAGGTTGCATACCTCGCGGTTATGGAGGGTCTTGACATTTAAAAAACCACGACCCCCACATTTCCGCGGGATATACAATCTCATGACCGATGAACGTGGATGGTGCATTCGGTACGCGTAAGCAGTGTACGAACTCTTCTATCCAGGGCATCTAGTTCAGTTTGAGTCCATCTAAGTATGCCAAAGGAGTAGGTTAGAACTGGTATGACCCAATCATTATAGGCAAAATTATTATTATTATTATTATCATTATTATTATTCTCTTTATTCATTTAAATATACATATAAATTACATTTTTAAATACATTCAGATTATATCAAAAATACATTTAAAAATATAAAAAATAGTGCCCCACCGGTATCGGGTACAGGGACCAAGCTATTATTATTATTATTATTATTCCTCTTCTAGGCTAGAAGAGATATTCTCTATAATATCTCTTCTAGTCTGATATTCTAGACATGGATCATGTATACTTAGAATTTTAATCAACTTCATTCATGCATTCATTCATGCATTTGTGTTAACCCAACTCTCACTGCCATACGTTAAGTTTGGAATCAGTGCGCTATTATGAACTGGCAGGTGCTTCCCACTGACTGACCGCCCATAAAGGCGTGCAGTGCCCCATTCACACGATTTCATTCAGTCTTCTTTAAATATCTCCTACCTATTATTCGTTCCTTAAAAAACAAGCTACCTAAATATACGAAGTCTGTCACCTGTGCTACACTTTTGTTAGTAATTACAATTGTAGTTCAGTGAGAAGTGTTAAAAAAAGTTGGCCCACATCTGAGGCATGATTTTAGAAATTATATACAATTACAAGAGGCATGCAAGGAAAGTCGCGAGCAACAGCTAACAACAGATATATTTTTGAAATGTACTAATTAAGCCATTTGATACCCAACACGGCATCATTAAAAAAACTTTACTATTTAATTTGTCACAAAGCCTATCACTAGTGGACGATTAAGACGCTTCTAGTGATACCTCTTTTGTCAAATTATGATATGCAGTTTAAAGGTTATGAACAGAAGAACATACCTACATACATACCCACATACTACATACCGGTAAAAATCATAACTCTTCTTTTTACTTCGCTTCTTAGTTTTACAAAATAAACTCATTTTCTTGTGAAACGAATAGTATTCTTTAGATTTTGTTTACTTCTATGGGAAAAATGGCCCTATTTTTTATATATTATGTAATTTCAATTTCGTCCACGTGTTAAAAAAAATATCTTCAGGTGGAGGGACAGCAAACCGAGGGGTACATTTTTCCTCACAGATCACGTCATACTTTGCCACAAATTATTCTCCTAGTCAGAACAGTCTTAGTTTCACTTGTTGATTCATTGTCTTTAACCCGCATGTTCTCACATCTAAGGAATGAGATAAAAATTAATTGTTTCTATCTTTGCAGGTCAATTACACATCAACCTAGTCTGATGATAAAGGCTTCCATTCCATTGATAATAAGGTAAGAAAGAATCGGTTTCATCAGAACACATTAACACATATCTTGTGATCAATGAGTCGGTGTCATTCTGAAAAATGATGTATAATTCACTTATACTTTTACACTATAGGTACATTATATCTACTTTCACATTTTTTTATTGAAAACTTATAAAATTGATACAAATAATATATTTGACAAATAGTAAGTACGCTTTTAACATATTTTTGAACGATCCGGGAGTAGGTACATTCGCGAACTTTGTGGAATGCAGTTGTAGATTTGCTTCTGGCCTGGGGATAATAAGTAGGACTGCTCGCGAGTGTTCCGTCACAAGTGGATCTATGGCAGGGGTGCCCCTGCCATAGATCCACTTGTGACGGAACACTATGTAATTAATATGTTTCAGTAGGTTCGATTTCGAAAAAAAAAAGACTACCTACCTACTAAACCTAAAAATATCGTAAAACATTTCATATTTTGTGAATTGAAAAAATATATCCACTCGTTTATATTGATAAAAATACTTGTTTTCTTCTTTTGTATTCCAATATGTATTTCTATCCAAATATTGAAAAAAGTTGACAAAAATATATACTGCAGTATATTAAACAAGGGCCTACTATTAAAAGCACCCGTAACTGGCGAGCGTGTATGAAAGGTCTGATGAATCTGAAAGAGGCGCGAGCTGTATATCAGCTAACGGGTTGCCTAATAATATATTAATTTTAATGACAACTTCTTAAATTACAACATAGTACGACAAACACGGACTTGAGAAATAAAACTCTGAAATGGTTAAATAAAAATATGTATCTAGTTAATTAAAGCTTGGTGCCCAAATGTTATGATAAACTGTGTAATCACAAAATAATAGCAATTAATTCATTATCATTTGATATATGTATATGCCTCAACAAAAACCTTGATATACATAAAAATAGAATTGTTTATAAAACAGCAGAATTCTGCTTAGTGATAATAGCATGCGCAATAATATTCTTTTATTGTCACCTTTGTGCAAATACTCAATTTGTGCAAGTACTTCCCATTGACCTAAAATCATGAAATTTGGTAAGAAGCAAGGACTGACAGCACAAGTTAAGGAAAAAATCCGAAAGTCGTTAATTTGTTGTTATATCACATAAAAAAATAGTTTTTCTGATTACAAACTTATATTTTGCGGCTGGATTGTTGACTTTGTCGTACATCGCAACCGCAAAGTTAAGTTTGTCTTTCGAAAAAGACGGGCAAAAATCTTCGAGAATTGATTCCCGGGATGGACGTATACAAGTTTGTTTGCTTACGGAAGCCTCGGTGCGCGAGTCAGACTCGCACTTGTCCAGTTTTTTATAGTCTTGTCAGCAACAGGCGACAACCGCAGGGCGCCAAAGATGTATGGCAGCCTCATTATAATATGCTAATTAGACAATATACTAAAACAAATAATCATTCGTACACATGAGTTTCACAATTTGACAGGCCTTTTCAAGAAGCCATTTAAATGATGATGATTAAATGGTTTAAAAAAATATTAATTATTGTACGTCCATAATACATACTATAAACCAAGCTGTCGAAAATTGTTTTTTTGTAAATATTAATTTACATCGTTTGGTTACTCACTATTAAAAGTAGGTACTTCTATAGGTGTTTTTTTTTTCTTTCAGTTTGACCGACGTTACCTATATTCTCGTCTATTCTCGTCTCGATCTCGAATATTTGCACAAATTGAGTCTATTCTCGTCTCGTATATCATTTGAATACCTATTTTTTGTTATAATACAATTTTATGGTTGAACTTGGAAAGTTTAATCTTTTCCATAAATGCCACATAAAATGATTTTTAAGTTGTATGGTATTCGTCGCCAACGTATTTTCCTGTCTGTGATACTGGTATGGCATGTAGGTATGTATAGTATCTAAAATGTAACTCATGAACGTGTTCGTTATTGCCTGTTTTATTACATTTATTATGGTGTTACACGTGTGCGGTGTCAATGATTGTTTTAACGGTTTATGCGATTGTTCAACTACATGTAATGTGCTTCAATTGTGTCGTTTTCGCCAAATTCAATAGGCCGTAAAACAACCAATTGTAATAATGGCCTAGCAATGTGCTATTTCAGTTCAATTAACAAAAAGTTATGTTATGACTTATACTGATAAAAGTCATAACATAACTTTTGTAAGTTGACAAACATACAGAACTCAGTTACCGATGAACATTGCGACAGTGTCATAATGAGACCGCTGCAAATGCAAACCTAGTCCCCACTTTCCTGTTGAGCTATGCCGACCTTTAAATCAATAAATCATCAGCCTATCGCCGTCCACTGCTGGTCGAAGGAGCGCCAACTCTCCCGGTCCTTTAGTCCACATAGGCTAGGCAGAGAGGTTGTCTATATTACTCGGTCTTTTGAATTATTTGCCTTAATGTGTGTATGTGGTCTACGGTAATGAAGCCTTTTCGAAGCCCGGGCTGCTCCACGGGCTGGGAGTCATTGAATTTTTGGGCAAGACGTAATGACCCGCGAGATCAACTTGTACACATGGCTCAGGAGGCGTAGGCTTTGGTCTCCTTTTTTGAAGAATCAGACCACCACGCTCCTGCTCCATGCCTCCGGTGTAGTGCCAGTATGGATGACGGAACTAAACAGCTTGAGAGCTCTATTAATGTGTCAGTCTGGCACGCCGGTCATCCGCACTGGGAGTTTCGAATGGTTCGTGAGGTGTAAATAGGTACTCATAAAACTTTTCGACTTCAGCGAGAATCTCTGTCTTAGAGATGATGGTGGTGCCTTGTGCTGTTCTGAGTTTAGACAGGTCACAACTGGAGGCATGAGGCTTGTCAAAAACTTTCAAGCCCTTGTTTCGAGCAATCGCATCCTCAATCGCTCGAGTGTTCGACTGACGAATGTCTCGTCGTATTAACCTCTTTACCTGCCTGTTAAGTGCCTGACGCTCAGGTGGAGTGGCGTTTACTGTTTCTCGTCGTATTCTCATTAGTTCCAGAGTCTCGCTTGTGAGCTTCGACTTGTGTCCAATGCTCTTGGGTCGAAAGTGTTTAGAGCCCACCTCGCTGACGACACGCACCAGACTGTCAGTGACGTCGTTTATGCCCTGTACAGTTCCAACATGGCGAACCGGTTCAAGGTGCCTCTTACGAGTCGGTGATCACATCCGGTATGAAACCTATTGATCACAGAGACATCCCTGAATAAATGGCGTTTGTTTGTGATGGTGGAGTCGATCTCGTTTTTTGTCACGCTATCCGGGCTTAGCCAGGTCCACTTCCTTTGAGGCTTCTTCTGAAAAAAGGAGTTCATCGAATAGAGCCTCTGGGCTTTGAGAAAGTTTACCAGCATTTGCTCCTGTGATTTCTGGATTTCGGCGCCCGGAGCCAAACGGGTCTATCCTCAATTCGCCGTATTCTTGTACTTATTTGCTGACCGTTTTGCATTTGCAAACCGGTCAGCAAATACACAATATAAGACTACAATAACAATGCTTATTAACAGCAGTTTATACTAAATAAATAGAAAAATGGATAACACAAATTGTACACCATTGTTACAGACATAGATTCCTAATGCAATCCATATTTTATTTACACAAAAATATTTATCTGACATTTTCTACACGCAAAAAATTATTTTGTGTTAACGAATCTTTGTAAGCGACCGCGCTGTACTCTACTGATGCGAAACATCTGAGATGTACCTCGGCATGAATAGGACTCTGCTCGGGTGGAGGAGAACAAATGGCCGTGTCAAATTCCAGCATATAAATCTGTTGCGCACTACTTTTCCCCTCAATAAAGGTGCTTCCAAGAATCTTATTCAATACTAACTTTTAAACTTTCGCGTTCCATGATATAATTATGTATTTAAACGGGAATTAACGCGATCACGAAAAGGTATTATATACCTCTGAATTGCCTGATGTTTCGACCAGGTTGCACTGGCCGTGGTCACAGGCTGACTGTAAGTAACACTGTTTATGTAATACCTTTTCGTGATCGCGTTAATTCGCGTTTAAATTCATAATTATATCTTATTCAATAATTTTGTTATAATAATACATTTAAAATAACTTTTGCTTTTTCATTATGTCGCTACGTTTTAAACAAGCCTTTAGTTCATCTGATGATATAATTAGTGATTGTTTTAACACATAAACGCTTCCAAAATCGCAAAAAACACACATATATCTGTGTGTGATATCTCGCTAACAGTAAATTGCCTTAAACATAGATATCGCCAAAAAGTATAAATATAAAATGTATGTACTACCAATAACCTTATATAAATCTGTTTGGTTTCCAATTGAACGCACGTAATAAATAAATGCTCAAATATAAGTCATACTCACACACATGCAACGGGAATACTTGCGAGTGCTAGTAGCTAAAATCGATATTCTTTAGCAAAACAAGCACACGGTCTGGTTGATGATAAGAAATTGCCAGTGCCTATAAACACTCGCCAAACCTGTAATGTTAATTGTCTGTTAAATCTTACCCCCCTCTTCCACGGAGTTTCAATAACCCTTGGATAAAAAACAGCACTACTCTACATTAATAGCATAAGCCATGTTTTTGTATAACACAGAAAATATATCCTATTTCTGTAAAAGTAATTGCTGAGGTAAACGTTAGAGTTTGAGTTACAATCGTAATTTTTTCTTTAGTGTTCGTTACAATACGATACGGATACGTATAAAAATGAAAGAATGATATCATTATAAGAATAATGCGGATTCTTGAGAAATAACCGTAGTCCGTACCCAAGGATTCATCATTATAAATAGAGAACATTTGTTTACTTTACAAAGACAACGATGACAAATATCTTGACCTCCAATCAATTACTATGCAACTGTTTATTAGGAATGGAATCTGTAAGAATAATAAAGCTAAAGATTGTTTTGGCTGAACGCCTAATCTCTGTAGCTACCATAGCGATTTGAAAACATATTTTTGCATTTGATAGGGCAATTCTTGATGAAGGCGATAGGCTAACACAACGTTACTCTCCTTAGTAGCAGAATTATTCATGAAAATATATTTTTTAAATTTATACAGAATTATTATTATTAGATATTCAAGAGAAGAAAATTACAAGTCCAAACCAGAAGAAGCAATTTTCTTTTAAAGAACTTTTTCCTTATTCACGTTTTAACAGGAGTTTTTGTGGTTTTAATATAATATACCAGCATGTTAATTTTCAACTCGTGTTTGTAAAAGTTTTTAAAAACCTATTCATATTTATTGCAAAACTTTTGCGCCAAAAGTTGTCGAACAAAAATAGTCCGAGTTTCTGTAAAAGTTGCAAAGTCAAGTCATAAAATTTTACACACCAATAGTTTCGTCTAAAACAAATCGGGAACACTGCATCTCTTGAACAGGAAGGTACTTTAAATTGTATGGTTGGAAGGAGAAAATTTAAGGAACTGCCGAACTTGGGCACAAGTAGTATACACACTACATCCAAGTTCGTGGAATTTAAGTTTCAAATCACTTTTTCTGTTTCCGTTATCGCTTGTAAAAATCCAAGGAATATCTTTACTATCTGTCGAAAAGAATTAGGGCATTAGTCAGTTGGTAACGGAACCGTCATGTTTTACATTACAACACTTTTTTCATATACGAGTAACACCCATTTGTACACAATCATGTTATTTTGTTTTCAATTATTTATACATTTTATTTTGGCTATAATGAATACATTTAACCGTAATAATCTAAATATAACTAGAGTATAACGATTACAAATCAAAAATAGATTTTTCATAGAACCTTTTATATATTAGCACCCGTGAACAAAGGAGTGTGGCCATTAATTCATCGAAAATAAGGCTCTTCAATCACCTTTGTATTCCTCCATAACCTATTGTTGTTATTACTGAAAGCCACTTTCTTAATCTCTTTTATGAGAGACTTCTTTATTATATTTGATCTATACGATGTTATGAGTTACTTTGTTAAACTCTAACAGTGGCACATTCCAAATTTATATTTATTCATTACTCAACAAGAGTTTACAGAAATTTATTTTACAATGAACCTTGTAATTACACTTGAAACACCAGACAGTGCAAAAAGACGTCATAAAACTACCAATTATACTAAGAGTAACACAAACTCTTCGCAAAAGATTTTTTATACGTTAAAGTAAATATTAACAGTATTGGTATATTGTGACGCAGCATCCGGTCGAACTAAACAAGAAGAGTGCCGCTTTTGACGCCGGATGCGAGAATATCGGCGCACGAGCGCATAAGCATGCCTATTGTAAAGTTCGATCTACTAACGTCAATCCATCAATGTCCGTCCTCGCGCCGGAAAATTATACTGAGTTAATGTTACAAATTCAACTTTATATTATACTAGCAGCGCCACGCGGTGTCACCCGCGTAAGTCCCGATCCCGTGGGAATATCGGGGTAAAAAGTAGCCTATGCGTTAAATCCAGGTCTCCAGGTATCTACATACCAAGTTTCATCGCAATCAGTACAGTGGTTTTTGCGTGGAAGGGTAACAAACATCCATCCATCCATCCAAACTTTCACATTTATAATATTAGTGGGATTAGTGGGATTTATATACAAACAATAAATAATACTGAAAATCGTAAAATAACCTAAACAGCTAGACACGTCGATACGTCTTGATTATGAAGTTACTGATATTAAAATAAGGCCGTAAGGGTATCATGATAGTATAGTTACTTCTACATAATAAAACATTGACTAATTGACAGACAATAAACTTAACGGATTATCGTAAACTCTCGTATAGGAGTTTCTTTTATAACATTTGTTTGTTTGTATGTGTCAGTGATCATTAAGAAAGCATATTCACAACGCTACGCCAAGCCAAATAAAAGCTGGTACCAAATAAAATTGTATTCTTAGTGGGAAGTATGCAATTTACTTTATTATATTAAGTGCAATGATTAATGTTTATATGGTCCATACATATATAAGAGAATTCTCTTAGAATTAAATCGCATGAAGCAAAATGTGTATTATGAATATTTAAGACATTTTGCCCCGCTCCTTAGAAGATCCATCTCATCCCTTCTGATTATCTTATTTATCATTTGTCTAATCCATTTACTCTGGTCACTAATCTGCTTGCTCTCTGTGTACCTATCAAAGGTAGAATAATCATGGTAATCAATACCTATTACACGTATCTATTATTATACAAGTGTCTATTATTAATAAATATATTGAGAGTGTTCTGCGAAATACAAGTAAAATATTGTACTTAATCTTAGAAAATTCTAACTTAGTCGAAAGACTGTTCTTACGTAAGGAGCAAAAGAACTTGACATTGATACGATGAGTCGGAGCAACCTACCTTCTCCAGCCAGATAAGGACTACAGTGCGTGCCATTGCGCTATAAATAAGTCAGATAAAATACTGAATACTGTTCCTAATTAGCATAATACCATTTACCATTATACCATTTAGAAAAGGCTTTGTAGTTTATTAGACGAGGTAAAGAGCTAACTGCAAAAAAAGGTTACTTTACACTTCGTTGACTTTAAGATTAAGGTGGCAGGGCTCGAATGTCCTTCTGACTAATAAAGATATGTACTAAGTTACACAGTAACGCGGTGTTTTTATCAATGCAGCAAAAATAAATGACAAAATATCGTTCAGACGGAGAGTGAGCCGGTAGAAGAAATAGTTTATTTAATAACAGGTATCATCCGGATGAGAAAAAAAGTTGTTGTTGCTGTATATTTAAGGCACACAACTCCTCTAATGAGTTTATGCTTTAATTCCATGTCTTCCGTGTGCAGTATAGTTAGAGGGAGTGAAGAAAACGTCAGTGCACTGTCTCGAACTTGCTTCCGCAAGGGTGCACAGCATTACTTTACCGAATACACCCCGCTAATAATACTTGGCAAGAGAAGACTGGCCTATCAATTTCCGTATTTTTAGCGGCAAAATGTACGCTGTCATGAAATACATTTCACCTATATTTTTTCCTATCGCTATCATAACCACAGCAATAAATTATTGGTTTTGGAAACAACAACAAAATTATTCTTTTGAAATACAATAAATAGATTTATATTATAATTAGATTTTGTCAGCGGGTTCTCGCTCGCAAATTATTTTTAATTAGTTGTGTAATCCAAAATTTTAACTGCTGGACTGCCCTCGAATGTAAATATGTATGTGTTTTGTGTTTTGGTTGGTGTATTGTTTATTAATGATAATACTAGACATGAAATATACTTGGTTTATTATAATCTTTACAGTGCAATCTCTATCAAGTTAGCCATAGTTAGGACGCCATATCAGGGCTACATCACTCGCTCGAGGTCGCGTTTTATATACCTACCAATTTAGCATGCCGTGGACGGCAATAGTGTCAGTAGGGGCGACAACGCGTAGCTGAGAGCATGCACGCACGAACGATGAACGTAAATAAAAACAAAATGCCAAATCGAACTTATTGTACAGTGGACGTGTTATGTTATTGGTAAATTTATTTATTATGGCAAATTGCGTTATTGCTAGATGTTATTGATCTGTTAAATGCTTTAAAAATAAGTCGGAATAATTATTTCAGTTATTACTTATTTTGTCAATATAATTTAACAAATACTTTAGGTGTTTGTTCTTTACTCGACATTGCCGCATGGCTGTGCTAATAATAAATAATAGTTATCTTCTTAACATAAATCATAAATGTTGCTTATATGTATTCTATACAATGTATTATACAAACTGTACTAAATCAGGTTTAGAGTGTTTGTAGTAAATGTAGTCTATTAAACTGTAAATAATAAACCCATAACATCTAGGAAAGGCGACGAACTTTGTAGGTGTGGACTGCCCGCGTATTCATTTGTTTTAGGCAAGGCGAACTGTCGGCTGCTTCTCTCTCACAACATGTTTGACATGGTACCTACCTATAGGATTTTCTTAAAATACGCATTAAATTAGGACTAGGGGACTGAAATGTAAAACATATTGAGAGCGGCACGGATAGAGGTATTTATTCGAGTAGGTAGTTATTTGTTAATTTATACTTTTTTATAACATAATATGTTATACAAAAGTATTCAATTGAAGCACATATCATAAAACGGGTTGCCGATTTAAGGACTCTCATAAGATACAAACAATTAAAGGTAGCAGGCAGATACCTATTGTCTTTAATGCTCCGGTAATTGTAGACTTTCGTTGTAATAGTAAAAATGTTCATAATGATAATATCTATGATATATTTCTGAAGATTCTTAACATCGTTGGTTTAATATAAATCATACTCGCGCTATTATAAACTGACGAAAAAATGTGAACTGCAACAAGGATTGCTAAATTTTCATGAGAAATAAAGTATATTAAAGTTGGAGAGTAAAAAAAACAGTATTTTAGAAAAATAAACAGTATTGTTTTTTTTAAATTGAGAAACATATTTTTGGAGTTTCTCGCACAAATCAATATCTTACTGTAATTTTATACATATTAAACCTCTCCACATATTAAATCTTAATTAAAATACATGAGCCATTTTTTTTTATCAAATGGATAGAAGCCCTTGTACTGTAAGTGATCCCGCCACTTGGCATACATTACAGAAAAGCAAGCATTGAATCGTAATCAGAGTATCTTTCTCCCGTCTACTCAGCAACCATTAGTAGGATATGTACATGTGTACAGCATCCACATTTTACATTACTCACGGCTGTCTGATCCCAAACTAGGCAGAGCCTGTATTATGGTGACCAGACCGCTGATAAACATACTAATATATTTCTAAATACATACATGTTATAGATAAATTACACCCAGACACAGAAAAAATAATCATGCTCATCACACAATTATTTGTCCTGGGTAGGAATCGAACCCAATATTAAAAGTGAAGAATATTTTAATTACTTATAAAAATTAAACTTAGGTTAGAGAAATAATTTTATTTATCATTACCTATATAAAACTCAACACCCATAAATTTGATTATCAAATAAATAATCTATTTCATTATTTGTGTATTTTGTACAACCTTAAAGTGTCTGGCAAAGCGGTTACACACACAGACAAAGGTCGCGCGGTGGGTAAGGCGTTCTCAACTTTCAAAATGCGTAAATAAGATATATTTCTGGTCGCAGCTAACGCCGGGTATTATTAATTAAATTTTGTAGGCTAATATAGCGTAGGTATTTTCACTTTTGTATGGGAGTGATGTATCTGTTACGAAGTAACTATTATCTTATCTGTGGCCATATTGACAGCCCGCTTTCTTATATCTAGTCATGTAACATCACGATAGTGATGTTACCTACCCATAACATCCTCCTTATTAGAAAAAGTTAAAATATTATAATTTTACAACCTAAAACAGTTTACAACAATTGCCTAAACTCTTAACAAGAACTTTTGACAACAAAGACTGTTTAAGTAATTCAAAATAAGACAGTTTGTCTCTATCTATATATATATTCTAGACTTAACTAAATCAATCAGTCCTTCACAGTCACTGCTAAAATGTTTGCTCAATAATCACAATATAACTCTTACAAATCTAACCTTCTTGGCGGTCTTATGACTCTTCCAGACCTAGTGCGTATTTCAACTGGAGTTGTATGCTCTTCAATAGACGGTGCGACTGTCTGAGAATTAGGAGATATCTTGATATATGGACTTTTTTGTAACTTTTTTTGAGATACTGTTTGAGGTGACTGTGGAAGCTTCAAAATATGTTGTCTGTTTCTCCTTCCTATAAATCCATCAGACCCTTCAACAGTATAAGACCTAGGCTGATCACATTTGGACCTTACTGTGCCTGTAATCCATGGAGTATCTGGAATTTTCTTGAAATAGACTTCATCTCCTTCTTGTAGTTCTGGTAATGATTTAGTCTTTCTGTCATAATAATCCTTCATTTTACTTTTATTTTCTATCTTAGTTTTTACATATTCTTGAAAATTTACTGTTCTTGGTATTAAGTTTTTTGTGACTGTTGGCAATTGTGTTCTAAGTGAACGTGACATTAATAATTGTGCTGGAGATGGTAGATTTCCTCTAGGTGTATTTCTGAATTGAAGCAAAGCCAGATATGGATCAGCCCCTGACTCCGCTGACTTGGTAAGAAAACGTTTACATATCTTTACTGCCGACTCTACCAATCCATTTGACCTTAGTATGTAGGGGCTTGACGTATTATGATGTATTCCCCATTCCCAAATAAAATTCTTAAACTCTGCTGCATTAAATGGTGGCCCATTGTCAGAGAATAACTCAACCGGAATACCATGTCTGCTAAAGATACTTTTGAGACAAACAATTACTGTTTTGGCGTTAGTACTTGCCAGTGCCATTAATTCAATATAATTTGAGTAATAATCTTGTACTACTATGTATTTTTTAGATTTATAATCCATAAAATCAACCCCAACTTTTTCCCATGGAAGTAATGTAACATCATATGGAAGAAGTGGTTCTGGAGCATTTGAGCTTCTATGTGACAAGCATATATGACATGACTGAACCATGTTTTTTATATCAGTTGCCATAAATGGCCAAAATACATGACCTCTAGCAAAAGCTTTTGACCTATCAATTCCCAGATGACCACTGTGTATTATTTTCAAAATCTCTGGCCTTAAATTTTTCGGTATGACTATACTGTTACTTCTAAAAATTAAATCATTTTCTGTATGTAAATCAAATCTATACTGCCAATACTCATGCATATCTTTGTGAATTTGAGTTTTACTTGACGGCCATCCTTCTTTACAGTATTTTTTCAACATCTGCAGACTTTTTTCTTCATTAGTGCCTCTGATTAACCACTGTAGACGTTCTGATGAGCTTGTTAAGGACTTAATCAGTAAATTCACATGAACAATGACGTCATCATCAAATTCATCTAAGCTGGTTTCAGAGAGTGCTGCTCTTGACAAGGTATCAGCAATATACATGTGACTACCTTTTCTGTAAACTACATTTAGACCATAGGGTTGTATTTTCAACATCATTCTTTGGAGACGTGTTGGCACCTCGACTAAAGACTTTTTAAACAATGTTATTAAAGGAGCATGATCTGTCTCTACAGTTACAGTTTGTCCATATATAAATAGATGAAACTTGATGCAGGCAAAAACTATTGAATAGAGTTCTTTCTCTATCTGAGCCATTTTCTGTTGTGTATCTGTTAAAGTTTTAGAAGCATAATATACTGGATGTTGATTTTGTAACAACACCGCTCCGACAGCACTCTTACTAGCATCACTTGTAGGACGATAGGATCATGAACATTAAAATGTGACAACACTGGAACTTGACATATCACTTGCTTCAGATGACAAAACGTTGTTTCATGATTGGCAGTCCACTGCCAATCAGTAGATTTTTTTAATAGTTGGCGTAGCATTTCTGTCTTGCCTGCCATGTTGTTGATAAAAGGACTCAAATAATTAAGTATGCCTAGAAATATTTGTAAATCCTTTAGACAGGTAGGAGAGGGCATCTCTTTGATTGCTTTGACTTTGTCCGGATCACCTGTGATTCCATCTGCAGTAAAAATATGACCTAGATATTTAATACTCTTCTTGGTGAATGAACATTTTTCTTTATTAAATTTGACATTATATTCCTTTGCTCTTTTAAATACTATATTTAGACGCTCATTATGCTCTTGTAGTGTTTGACCGCTAACTAAAATATCATCACTGTATACTGCTACCCTTGGTATGTCACCGAACATTTCAGTCATAATTCTGTGAAAATACTCAGGAGCACAACTGACTCCATATGGAAGACGTTTAAAGCGGTATCGGCCAAAAGGTGTATTAAAAGTTGTGAGGTAAGAACTCTTCTCATTCAATTTACACATCCAAAATCCACTACTTGCATCCAAGGTGGAGTAAAATCTTGCACCAGCCACCTTGGCACGGACCACGTCTACGGATAGAATAGGATAATGAGTCCTTCACTGCCTGATTTAAATTACGGGGGTCTAGACATACCCTTAATTGACCATTTTTTTTTCTATTAAGATTAAAGAACTCACCCATTCAGTAGGTTCTGTGACCTTGTTAATGACATCCATTTTTTCCATCTTCTCAAGTTCTTGTTGAAGTCTATGATGTAATGCAAATGGGACCTTCCTCGGAGCATCGATTTTTGGCTCAACCTCAGGATTTGTATTTATGTGACACTCACCAGGAAGACAACCAAGACCGGTAAAAACAGAATTATTACATTCAACAAGTTTATTCAAATTTATATTTTGTGACTGACTTGACTGTAATGGAAATGACTGTAATTGACTTTTTGTGACTTTAGGACATATTACTTGACTTGAATTTGATTGACTTATTTCAGAAGACACTTGACTAATATCACTTTCTGATGTTTGCATGCTTGTAGTGTCCACACAGAAAACTCTTTTAATTAGTCCCATTTCTGAGCAAGTAAGTTTACCTAATACAGTTGGAGAATTCACATTCGCAATTATAAAATTAATTTGTTTTGTCATATAGAGGTCATTAAATTGAAATTTACCATCTAAGTTTTATTGACCTAGTACCTCTAGGCTATTACCAGTGTATGACTTAATTTTTACATCAGTTTTAGACAGTAAATTTTTAGTATTAAGTGAATTATAAGCACTTTTTGACATAATATTGACATCACTGCCTGTATCAATAATACAATTTATTTGTGAATTATTTATAAATAAATTAATTGTCCATTCGCTTGACAATGACTTGGATGACTGAACATGACCTATAAACAATTCATCTTGTTCTGATTCTGTTCTGATCTGATTGTACATATCTTATTGACGTCGGCTGAAATGACCGACAACAGACTGCAAAATGACCGACTTTTTCACATTTTTTGCACTTTACACCTAATGCTGGACACTTATATCGATGCACCTGACCACACCTTGTACAAACTTCCTGTCTTGACTGCTGACTATATTGACTGACGTTCCTTGAGTTAGACAATGATCTTGAGCGTGACTGACTCGTATTATACAAGACTGAACTTTGTTCTGCTGTCAATTCATCCGTTTGATGTCTGGCAGCAAGCATAGCCTTTGCCATCTCTAAGGCCTTATCTAGATCCAGCTTATCTTCAAGCAATAACTTTTCTCTGATATAGTTGTATTTTTGATGCATGTTACATATAAACATTATTTTGATTAGGCGTTCTTGCAGCTGTCCTAGCTCACAGTTTTGTGACCTCAATTTTAACGTGCAAGCAAAATCGTCTAGGGTTTAATTTTCACCTTGTTTGTATGTGAAAAAATTATGACATTCATAAGTGAGGTTAGCTTTTGGGGCAAAGTGATTTTGAAATAACGTTATAAGCTCGTCGTATGTCATTTTATCTTCGTCTTTTCTAAATGTCTTGAATACATCCACGCCCTTTTCACCAATGACGTGTAGAAATAAAGCTACTATCCTACCATCACTCTCTTCATCCAATCCAGACGCACGTAAATAAAATTTGAATGACTGTACCCATTTTTTCCATTGTTGAGCCAAGTTACCATTCATCACCATGGGCTGCGGACTGAACATTCCAGAAAGTTTTTTGGGCTTTTGACTTTCATCAGACATGATGACGCCGACTTTTCACACTAGAATTTCACAATGATGATGCATAGATTACGAATCCCAATTCTGACACCATGTTTTGGTCGGTGTATTGTTTATTAATGATAATACTAGACATGAAATATAATTGGTTTATTATTATCTTTACATCGCAATCTCTATCAAGTTAGCCATAGTTAGGACGCCATATTGACAGCCCGCTTTCTTATATCTAGTCATGTAACATCACGATAGTGATGTTACCTACCCATAACAGTTTGCTTCTTTATAAAAAAATATACAAATGACATTTATAGCTCTTACTTTATACTTATTATGCTAAATTAATTTCAGTGGTTCATCGTCATCATCCTCATTTCAGTCAGAGGACGTCCACTGCTGGACATAGGCCTCCCTAAATAAGTTCCAAGAGGACCGGTTGGAAGCGCCTGCATCCACCGTCGACCTGCGATCTTGGGTCATCTGTTAATCTTGTGCGTGGACCTCCTACGCGTTCCGATCCGTGGTCTTCACCTTTCGGTTCCATCGGCCATTCATTTTTGCGAGCTATATAATAATAATAATCAAGCTTTGTTGTGGCAAGTAAAATTTCTGATAATCTTTGGGTAGCCGATATAGCACTTGAACAATAATAACTAACAGCAATTATTTTTTTTAATATTTGAATAAATTATGCGCATGATATACGAATAGATTATGGCTAAATATTAAAATTACAAGAAAACGATCAAGACTTTGGGTTAGCTTAGTGTTATGTTCGATTGTGTTAAAGAGTTAATGACCCTCTGTTGTACAGAGTTAGAAAGGGACGGGGTAAAATATCTGTCTATATTTATTACAGAAATGGGCGTCTTAAAGCCAGTTCTCTCGTTAAAGCCCTTGCTTTGTCCATTTTAGGTGTCGTCAGCGCCTGTGGCCTGCCAACCGTATAAGGAAACCGTCGCAATTCTAATATTTATGATTGTCAGCGGCTTTTTTAATGTATAATGTCCAAGAGTTTATTGCTACTGATTAATGTACTATAGACATGAAAATCACGCTACAATCGTGGCGGTTAGATATCATACAGGATCGAGTAGAGGCGCTTTGAAGGCACGGCTGCTTCGTGAAGGTCGGGTACCAACGACCACATGACCATGCGAAGAGGACACTGCACTCCGTACTTTAAAAAACTGGTTCGACTTGGTTTTATCCAAAGGAATAACGAGAGTAGTAGAGGGCTTAATGACCTTGATCCTCTAACACTTTATCTTATCTCTGTTTCTAACCGACTTCAGAAAAGGAGGAGGTTCTCATTTCGACTGTTTTTTTTTGTGTATGTTGTCTAACTTAGCACCGATATCTTCGCAAATTGTGAACCGATTTTAATAATTCTTCAGTTAAAAAATGTCTACCTCTAAGGGTTGAAAATTAAGGAATGAATAGAGCTTAATTGAATTTACCATGATTTGGCCACTATTTACTAATTATTAAAGCGTTCTGGTTTAAAATAGCACTTGGCAACATAACAAGGACATTAGTGCTGAAAGTGTTACCTACCACAACAATGCATTAATGGTCAGAAATCAACTAAGTGACTAAGCTTCTATTTTTGGTCCACAATGCCACTTTAGATCTACAAATAACGAAACCGAGCTATTCGCACCGCTGATCCGATTTGATCCGATTAATGAACTCAAGGCAAATTCCTGACTCATTTACTATTTTAAATTTCTTACGACGTAAACACTTGTACCATGCATACACATCAATACAAATAAATAAAATTGAAGTGTCTGTTTGTAATATCAAAATAATAGTTTTTTTAAGCTCATACAGTTATTTGCACAATGCCTATACCTAAAAATCAGTATTTAAAATTGTTGTCTGTCTGTCCGTTTGTCCCGGCTAATCTCCGGAACGGGTGAACCGATTTATACGGGACTTACACAGGCAGATAGCTGGTGTTATAAGGAGTAACTTAGGGTACTTTTATTTTGGAAAAAGAATTAGGGTTCTTTGCAAAATATATAAACTACTAGTAAGGAACACAATCATGTTTTGAAAGTGTTAATTAATAAACGACACATGATAGAATGTTTATACAAATAAGAATACTAAAAATCACTTCACAATTAACTTCAAAAAATCTTTCTTATAAAAACTAGTGTGGAGCGGTGATGTGTATGACTGCACATACAGAGTTCACTATCATTTTTGTCAAAAATCTTTTTCTCAGCAAACGAACTTATATCAATAATATTATTATATAACCAATAAGATCAAATCCCTAGGATTCAATGGAAAGCGTGCGCAATAAATAAGACAAGAACTATAGAAAAAACAAACTAAAATGGTAATAGGATGTTTTGACAAGAGCAAGCGCTCGATAGAAGTATCCATGGACGTTAACAATTAAGTCAATTAAAGAGCATCGACAGCAGAGCGGCGTGAACACTGGTATCATAATATCGTTTAATCAATTAGATCGCGAGCAACTGAACCGGGGGTCATTGACATGCAACTAGCGTTTCTTGCTATGCTACTTTATACGCTATAGTGCATTAATTAGTTGTACAAAATGCGCTGCCTTACTAATCCCTTGATTGGTGTCAAGATAATCTATGACGGGTTGAAACGTAAAATGGTCCGTTCGGTCGGTATTTGGGTCGCGGTGATTGCTCCAACGCCAAGATTTCCAAGAACAATGGCCGATCCCACTCATCAACGGTCTTTTGTCTTGATATATATACGAGTACGTCCTATCCCAATCTATTTTTCACGAGTAGATTCACTTTATTGTATATTCTGTTTCTGCATTAACAGATTTGTTAAATGACATTGTTACACCACACTATTAAAACACCTAATTTTTTTTTAATGTAATGTTTTTACGATGTCGATACGGTGATTTTACCGTTGTCCACTTAATCTAAATAGGAACGACTAACGTTATACAAACGCGAAACATCGAACACTAACCCGGGAGTCATCGTTCTGAAAAATGTATAGCCTTTAATTTGCATACAATAACCGGTTGTGAATGGCGGTGGATGTGTACCGCTCCATCCATATTCGTAGAAATTAGATATTTTACTTAAAAGTCACGTGACAATTTCCCACACATTGCACTCCCGGATGTAGCCCTAAAACAGGAGAAAATAAATCAGAATATGAAACGAAAAGATTTTTCGTCTTTCTACTCTTATCAAAAGACTTTTTAATTGTACTCATTGCACCTCATTTAGCAACTTACTCTCCAATTTACAAATTAATATACTTTTGGCATCAGCCTTAAAACTCTTCACTTCACTGTTGATTTAATAGTGTTAAACTTTTTAAATTAAGACTTACATTTATAGTTAAAGTGAACTTAATACCTATTGACCAGTTGCTATGTATGTGAATAATGGAAAACGTGAGTCCATTGAAAAGTAGATCTTAGTAATAGTATACTCATTGCAGAAGCGTGTGTGCTCCAAATAATATTTTGATTAACTGTATTTGTATTGAGTTTGAATTAGATTCACTCTCACAATACCATTTTTGCAGTCTATTCTAAGGATCCCTAAGTGCATCTTTCTCGTTTATTAATTTACTTGTGTTGTCTATTCGGAATATTTTAACGAGCTTCCATTTCAGCCTAGTACTTTTACGTATTTAATTTACGTTTATTGTCTTTTTTTCGGGACTGCCACTTCAGATGTAAGAGCTATTTAAACTTGAAGTATGAATAGCACTACAGCTCATTGTCTCTAATTCGTACTTGTAGCAACTGCCTTACTAATTTCTACCAACGAAAACAATGTGGTAGTGTCACCCATTCCTGTTTTAACCTATTCTTTCCTTTTTACTGCTTACTTTTATATCATATTTCAAAAGGATATCTATTGAAACCAAGCGTTTGATCACACACGCACGTTATTTTTATGAAAATTCAAAAAGGAACTACACATATAAAGTTACCAACTTACAAAATAATATCAAAGGTACTGAATTTCATTGGGAACAATACATGAAACAGAACAACATAAAATGTGTCCCCGCGGTTGTATTATTTTATGAAATATTTTACTAAGCTACTTTTAGAACCAGGGTTGCCAACTACGGTAAAATATTACAAGCGTACATTTTATACTACGCTATAATATCTATAAATCTGGGGTTTATCTACTGTATATAGTGTTGAAAAATCTATAGTATACAAAATACCATGTGTATTTTAGTTAGACAAAACAATGCTTTATAATGCAACATTGAAACTTCTTCACAACGTTGCAAAAAATAATAATTAATAATGATGAATAAACCTTTCATTTTCTTTTAACTAATTAAGTAGACAATCTTGAACCCAACACTGGACTAGACTTGTCTAAGGTAAAACCCTAACGTTGGAAGTACAAATATTATGTACAACTGTATTTGGCTACTGGCTGCTTAAGTTGGATTAGTATGTAAAATAATGTTTGAACCTTACTGACAATGTTTGTACCTTATAGTTTTGTGTCTCTCATTCTACGAAAATTGGGTAGAAGGAACATACCAAATTGTCGAAGAACATGTACTGTTGTTTTTGTCATTTTAATACGTCATACAATGTATGTGCTAAGTACCCAAAATCTGTGTATAAAGTATAGAGTGTAGTAGTATAAAGTGTATTTTATCGGGGACTTTCATAACTTATATTTGTTACGCAGTACAAAACGCAGTTTTTGTAAGCGGTAAAAATTGTGGAGGAACTTTGTAAATAAATCCAGATTTAGAGCCTTGAAATAGTAAGCCTGGGATTTTTATATCTGTATGCGCGCTGAAGATAATTCGATAGTTTACTAGCAACTACAAAACGTATGAAAAAATAACATTGTAATACAAAATAATATATTTGTTTAACTTGTTACAATATATTATTATAATATACTATTATAGTGACAGCAATTGCCAATAAGAAGCTTGAATATATTTATTTACTGTAACAGCCGATAATATAATTTACAAGTGAATTATAGAGAATTAAATTACTTTCGCTAATGCTTCGTAGGCAGTCTAATTTTCGTATGATGCGACAGTGATGAATCGGAATCCTACATATAAACAAACTGTCAAGATAAGCCTAATTTATTACATCTTAGACACTGTACTTATTAAATGTTGCTTGCCGCCTCAAACGGCGAGCTACCTACTAACCTCATCTAACCGAAATATGTCAGGGTCACTCGCCATGAGTTTGCCGTAGATTTTTTGTATACACGTCACATTTCTTACAAAAACCCCCACTGTTATCTTATTTGGCAGGTACGTCAATTTAATGGGTCAAAATTATACCTACATCCTTTTAAGATAATTTCCTATGTGATGATAACGTTACCTTTAATTGATCGACTTTGTTGTTTATTTGTTACGTATATGGCGTCTAGTCACTATGCTAGGTATCAATCTTTTTTCATCTTTGGATCCCTTAAAGACACTAGTGCAGGTAGCTACTGACACGCCTTGTGTTTTTCGGTCTTTCCGTTGAGCATAGGATCATGGGAATTATCGTGTCTCATTAAAAACGGATCATTTTCGTGCGATGATATTCTACGATTTTAAATGTGGCCTATAACGAGCAAAATCGTTTGATTGACATTAAATGCATTTGTAGACGAAGGCCCTTTTAAGGCAACTGTGGAACGATTTTTCAGCTAAATTAAGCGAGGTCGGCAAACTTTGGCCGATAAAGAAAAAATGTTTAAAGATAGGTGGACAGCGCACTCGGCGCTCAAAGCGAAGGACTTTCTGGACAGCACACGGGTCAAATTTCAGTGTCATCCTTCTTAAAGCCCTTCTTAGGCAGTGGCCCCAATTCTGTTACTTCACTCGCTAAATTAAAATTCACTAAATTTTCTTCATATAAGAAGTAAACCTTGTACACTTAGAAACAAGGTCTTATTTCAAATTGAAACAAGTAGGTAACATATGTCGCTATCGAAATAAGCAATTTATTTGTCGACTAAAGTCTGATACGCTTAAATAAACTTTAATACCACGTAGCAAGAGCCGCTATCCGTTGAATGCCATCTCTTTTGCTTTGTGTTTTTAGTAAGCGTCTTCGTAGGTGTAGCTTAGAAACACGTCATCCTTGTCCGTTTTGAACAAGTTTTTATACGGCAATTATACAGCGTTTGAATTAATGAAGACTCTCGCTGCGTGGAAATAAAGTTGAGTATACGTTGACAGGTTTTATTGAAATTTAGCGGCGCTGAGAAATAGATGCTAGTAACAAATAGACCTTATTACGAAGAACACTAGGTTGATTTCATATGAAGAAATTTAGTCAGGTTTTAGTTTAGTCGAGTGTACAATAGAATCGGCACCAGTGTTTGACTTCTTTTTATTTCCTTAACTAAAAAATCAACTCAAAGAGATCTAGTTTTGATTTTGTCCAAAAGATGAGCTAGATGCGTTCGAGCAAGCTGAGGAGGAAGTATCTGAGGTGCATTAAAAAAAAGTGTATTAAAATTGCTTAAAATGCATGAAACTTTACATAAATAGTGGTAAAAAGTTATTAAAAGATTTATAAAAAAAAGCGCAGAGGTAGATTTCGTGTTTTTTTTTTTTTTTAAATATGCCCCCAGTAGGGAGTATCCCCCATTCACGAACTTAACCTTCATTTTTGCCCTGTTGATTTATCGTCCAAGTTTGAAAGCAATCGGTGCATAATTGCGACCTCTATCGTGCCGGTAAAATTGAGGTACATACATATATATATAAACTTTTTAACTGACGGTTGTTTTGGGGTCTAGGGATCATAACTAGACCTTCTGTGAATAAATTTTTGGAAAACTCGACAACGGGTACAAAACCAATATCTAGACTTTTCTTCGAAATCTACCTAAAATGTAACATAAAATGTAACAATAAAACATTTTTTTAGGTCTCGTAAAAGTTACGTATTCACTTAGTTCAGCACCAATGCAATAGACTAAATGCTCGTTCTTATAGTTCCTTGTGTTTTGATATAGACCATCAAAACAAAATTAGGAACTATACGAGATACCTTCGATGCCTAAATGAATATTATATGTGTACGTGTTAGTAACGTGGACCTGTTTTTCAATCTTTAGTAACTTAACCTAAGAATAAATTGTAATAAAACGAGGAACTTGGGGTGACTTTTCTCCAATCCAAGTTTTTTTCTTTAGCGGGGATCGTAAAAAGCAAACGATAAAGTTCAATACTTACAAAATCTAACGCTCCCCTGAAGCCAACGAGCTTATATAGCATTGTCTCGATTTGAAGCCGAGCCAACGGATCAGCGCGTCGCGGCGTTGTGTCATAGATTACTAAGTAGTTACTACGTAACAGATAAATCATTCCCTACAAAAACGTCCATACCTACCGTTTTAATTACCTACTCTTTCCGAGCGCCGACCCCTGCATGCGAAAATAATCTTTAAAGTTCTTAAAACACGATTATTATTGCCTCGCAGTAACGCATGGTTGCGTTGCCGTAAGTGAGTTTAGGGTTACCTCTTTTTATGTAATATTAAATATCTATATTTTTATAAAGAAAAAGCTATGTTAATTAAGTAAAGTTTTATTACACAAAAAATCGGGTGTGTTACCTGACTTAGAAAAGTGTTGTTGATGCTCCTTAATTAAAGTTGAGTACTTACATCCAAATCTTTTCCGAATCAAACGCGTGGACTAGGTACTAAAGATTTTATTTCTTGTAGTTATGGCATTCTTATAAATATAAACTAATAAAGTATCATTTACTTAAAAATTATAAAGATAAGGTATTTAGTACTTACCTAAGTATATATTTTTTCCATAAATAGAATCTTATATTTAATAAGAAGGGTAAACCATTATTAATTACTTTTATTACAGAATTAACTATTGTATTCGAAACAAACACTTGATTAATCAAAAAAATTGTATAATTCGAATGGTTTACCATTCGAATTAAGTAGGTATTTGTATATTAAATTGCATAAAAATTCTTATCTAAAAAACAAATCTATGTGACAGTGAAAACCGTATTAACCCTTATTTATTTGTAACAGAAACCAAAACATCAAAATAGAACAAAATATATTTGTAAATAAAGACAATTACAAATTTTGTTAATGTTTTCTCTTACTGGATCTACGTCCATATACAGTACATAAACTACCAGAAACCATGTCAATTTGTCTGTATTTAAAGTATATAAAGGTATAAAAATACGATTTTGAATTACGTAAAAATTCAAAAATAAAAGTGTAAGCGTGCGGTACAGCTGTCGGCAACCCACTGCGCGAGACTGCGTATAAGGGCCGCCAGCGGCCATGCGGCTGGTAGTTGTTTAGCGCATGTAAGTGTATCAAGTGGCATAGGCCTGGTCGTGTGTCTGGCTTGTCTCATCTTGTACTCCCAAGGGAAATTGAGCGTTATATGATCAGTTCAATCAGCTAATACGTTCGCATAGACAATGTTCAAATCCCTTAGCTCTAACTTGTAATCCAGTTGATACCTACTTAAAAAATATGCTTTGAAAAAATTTATGATATATCTATAAAATAAAAATACCTTCATATGTATCATAATGATTTAATATATGTTGGGATTGGTTGGTTGGTTGGGCTACCCGTGTACATTAGTATTTTAACATCTTTCACTTTATTTTTTGGGATACAATCAGAATATTAGTAACAAGTATGCACGGATGGACACCGTCAGATATTATATACCGTCATATATTACAGCGGTATGTGGTGCAGCAAAAATATAATATACTTCGTAGTAATAAGAAATGATTGGCCCCATTGATTTTCTAATACCATTCGTATTAAATACTCCTAAACAAATGATATATGAGCAACAGAAGAAACTTTAAACCTGACAAATTCTGCACATTGGCTTGAATTAATGTTATACCATCAGCATACTCGTCCCATTTTTTATAATGGAATCCCTTCCAGACAAACCCTTTAGGAATCTTAAGTGAAAGAGACGTATTGTTAAAGTCGAAGAAATAACGTATAATGCCTATTTGTAAAAAATAGGTCACTATTGTTCGGTTGACGACCTCCTATTGTGATTCTGACCCGACTGTACCTACCTAAACAAAACTTGATTAAATGGCTGTTCGAATATTATGTATAAACAGTAGTGCAGTGGGAGACTATAGATATCGTTTATTGATAACCTCGTTGACATATTAACGAGATGTCGGAACGAATTGCTAAGTAAGCGTGATGAAAGACATGGGCCAGGGGCTGCCCGACCGCACTGGGCTATTTTTGGTTAAAGACGTTGACCTGCTGCTGCTATCTACGTTTGGAAATACATTCATCGCTTTTCAAACAGTTTTATAACAATCGTCATAGAGCATGCAACTATAGTGTCACTTCATCTCGTATCGACGTTTAACGATGATGTCAATACCGTCAAAACGTTTACTACGGTATTATAAATCTATTTCATCCCATTAAAGAGGGCCGCCGGCTGAGTCCTTGTTTGTCTATTGTCCAAGTACAATGTACTCCATCTGCAATTGTTCGTAACAATTTATGGCATACAGTTTGACCATGGTTTTGTACAAATTATCGGCCATAAACATAAAAATACAAATTACTGGAAACTGGTGTAACAGTAAAAAAACAAAGCCCGTTACCATGTGTTCGATCTTCGATAAAATAATAATGATTCAGACTTATTGTTCCAAGGAATAAAACTGTAGTTTTGAATGTAACAAGTGTACGCTAACAATATTTCTGAAGGCCGCGCGCGGTTTCTTACTCACATATAACGTGGAACTCGTCCGCTTTTCATTGCCGCACGAGTATTGATTTACCCTGCGGCAAAGAACTTTCTGTTATTAATACAAAGTATATTCAAACTTGTATAACAAAAATACAAGCTTCGAGTGGTAATTAAACGAATACATACCAATCTTGAGTACTTACACCAAGCATATTTTAGAACATCTTTCATCAATTATTTTACAATTGAGACGTCCACTGCTTAAAGGAGTTTATTCAACAACCAAATATCATTAGTGATCGGCATATTTTGTATAAATTCGCACTTCGCACGTCGTCCATTGGTTTCGTAAAATTGAAACTAATCTTTGCTCTATCATATTAAATTTATATAACCCTTTTTTTTGTGAGTTATGTTAAACATCTATTTAAAAAATATGCTGTTTGTTGGTAAGCACAACCCTTGATAACGGCTTCACCGATTATGACTTAAGTTTTTTTTTTAAATTAGTCATGGTCCGAAAAAAGAAAGAAAAAGCAAATGTTTCTATTTTTGCTTAAAATTTTTGATACTTAATTATGCCCTTAACGCTAACGGATTTAGATTAAATTTAGCATAGGGTAACCGTGATCTCTGCTGGCGCAGCTGCGGAGAGACGCTAGTTTCCAATATAGTCGTATCTTGCCGTGGTATAGTATACTCATATATATATGAATGTTAGTAAGTACACATATCTCTGAATTTCAGCATAGCGGAACGCCGTCTATCAATAATAATTAATAATTCAATAATAATTCAATTTCAATATCTGAGAAACCCGATTCCGGTGACTTTGTGAAATTATCTACTTATTTACCGAATCAATTTCACTTATGACGTAGACTTAAAAATGTCATGTTAATTTAGAATGTGCCTACAGTTTCTACGTTGCATTACATTTTGCATATTCAATGACTTTTAGTTATGAAAATATTTCAGAATATGATATTACAATACAGTTGTAATTGCAATGGTACGTAGGTGCCGCAGCTGTATGTTTTTGTTTTATTTAAGATAAACAAAAATTATTTACTTGATATTTTCTGCTAAATGAAATTCACGATCGTAGTAATATTACAGGTAGTTTAGTCAAACACCGACCGTCAACGGCATTATCATACCTTAATAACACTTACCCTCACAATATTTGAAAGACACCACATACCTATGTACATACGCGTCGTAGATACAGTAAAAGTACATATTAGGTATAACATAGTACATATTTAAGCGGCAGTAGCGTAATGGCTAAGGCGTCGGACTTGCGATCGAGTGGTTGCGGGTTTTAACCCTACCCACTGCACTACCGACGTGGACCCCACTCCTAACACAAGCATTAAGCTTAGCTGGAGGGGTTAACAAGAATACTAGTAATGTGTGACCCAGGTTACTAGTAGTCTTCTTTTAAAAAAAAAAACTTTTTATAAAAATTAACCAAATAAATATCCACAATGCCCGTCACAAAATGCTTACACAGGTAACTACGTTATTTTCCTTTTAAAAATTAATTAATGTTCTTTCATAATAATATAATTAGCACTAATTGAACATGTTGAAGTAAATATGTAAGTTACGTTATAGTTGACGATTAAGTTGATATTACGAAACATGTTGAATTGTGAACAGGTTGGATTCAGTTTCTGTGGTCATGACACGAACAATATGCCTTCGGTACAGCATGCTGTTATGAAACATCGCATATTATTAAAACATGTTTTTGCTGAACTTTATGCGGATATATGGCATTAGCGTTTTTATACCAAAAGAGGTCATATAGTTACAAAACAGCCTTCACAAAAAATCGAAAATAAACCATTAAAAAATATTTTAAATTCCATGATGTCTAAATGTATTAAATGGGACATCGTAAACTTCGAAATATAGTTTCCATTTTTAAAGTTATTCCTATTTAAAGCTTAGTTCTTAAACATCTTTAAAAGGTAGCAGCCACTTCCCGGAAAAGAGAAATTACTTTCGTCTTAAGCCTTATTCTCTAAAGAAACGCGTGTAACGTCGCAAAATGTACTTTGGAATAAACGAGCTCCCTGCGAATTTAGCCATCTTTAATGAACAATAACGCGTGTTAATGTTAATACATGTAAATGTAAATGATAAAAAAATATTTAGGCAAAAACTAATGTTATCTCTATTCCATGTTACGGTGCTTATGACAGTATCTTGTATGCGCTATTATGGCATCCTTTTGTCATAGATGCACAAAAGCAGAACAGTTGCCGCAATTGAGGCTTATGTAGCTACGTCTGCGTATCCTGACCAAACGCTATTAGATTACGTATTAAGACAACAAAGCGGTGTAATATCACTCGTAACCGCAAGGTACATAACCTGTTGCGTTCCCCAATAAAAATTAAAATTACTTTCAAAAATATTTTTCATTAATATTTCCTTTTGTAATGAATGTTGCAAATTACGCTACCTCAACCGGTTCCACTCAAAAGATTCTGTACCACGTCTCACATTTTCTTGTCTGGCCTAAATTTTCCAAGTTGGTAATGAAAAAGCTCCGTCGCTCTGGCTCGTCGTGTAATTTCACTTCAAAGCTGCCTCCGAGACTCGTTTGTTATTTTATGTAATCACAGGAACGGAATATATTATACGCTATGCCCCTTCCCTCGATGCGTTATTGATTATACGGGACCCAAATTGTCTAGTTTGTATTCTTGTACAGTTGGTATTCTTTTATACTGCTATACTTGGCTAACTTGGCAATTTTCTTAAAAAATATCAAACACGTTGGCAACGCAACCAAAAAATATTCTTAACAGTCCAAGGGTATGGACTCTTGACTGTTAAGAATATTTTTTGGGTCTAAGACTCTTCTAAGAAGTTTCTCACTTCTAAGACTAACACAACACTAGATTAATAACACATATCTCACAGATCTCATTGGAGAACATTATCAGTAGAAATTCCCATGATCGTTAGTTGTCTAATGTCATATTTAGATTAATGGGCCTTAGACTTTTCTCTACGTACTCGTATAGATAAATATTTTGTCCAAAGTCGTCTTTTAAGTAGAATTTAATTATGGCTAGACCAGTTAAGCCAAAAATAATTTAATTCCTAGATATTCCGGCCGTCAGCTCCCCTGCTCTCATTATATCTGTTTATCTTTTTTTATATAATTATGTATTGTACCTTATAGTATATATTATGTTTTCGGTGTCTACATTGAAGCTAGTAAAATTACAAGTATGTTGCAACAATGCAACAAAGTATAAAAAACTATTATTCGCTTGGTCGCCTATGGCTGCAAGCCGTTTTCTTTTCCCGTTCTTCAAAAAAAACTTAATGTCACTGACGATCGAGCTTTTATTCAAAGGTTTTTACAGATCGCTAATTCTTTGATGAGGAAAAATTATAGTCCTTAATTAATATCAAGTTGTAGGCTTTCCCTTAAATTTTGTTACCGCTCGCTTTTTTAATATTTTATTTTATCTAAACCTAGTTTTTTTTTTTTGTAGAAACAAGTCTTATATTTTATACTTATACAACATACTATAGAAGACTTATATTTGTACTTGTGTTTATTAATTTATAAAAAAAAAGGTCGCTTTGTTGTCGTAAAAGTGATGTCGATTCTTCTCCCAATTTCGATAAAAGGTTTACCTATTCAAAGTATTACAGTTATATTCACTATATTTTCATCGGGGTAAAAAATATAAAATAAAGATGCCTATTTATTTTTTTATTGTGCTGTGCCTTTACGATGCCGAAGCGAAATTCATTCCATAATAACGACAGCGCATTGGTTTTTACGGCCAAGGTCCGAGTTCTTTCAACTGTTAGTGATTGATGACATTTTAAGAACATCGGCCCTAGTGTGTAAACGCTCGTGGCGACAAAAACATCTTAGTAAACCGCTTTTACACATTGTATGTACAAACGAATAGAGAGTGACATTACAATAAAAAAAACCTCATTGTTGCGCCAACTTTTGTACAAACCTCATTCATAACTAGCACATGTGTACTAAGTATTTTTAATTCACCGTAGCTCTGAGTTATTCAACTCCTTTTAGATATTAAATGTACATTCTTAAGCTTATACTAGTAGTACACACGTATACTTTATCAACAAATTTACTTGAATATGTTCAAAAGCCGGCTCGCCTTTAATTACATTTAAAATAAATGAGTTAATTAAGGTATTCGAAGAAATTAGTAATTATATTACACCATCGATAAGAGTATATAACAGGCAGAATGACACACCGTTACTGACAGATTTGTATACATATTTCCATAGATAAAGTTGTGAATATCTGTTTTATCTATGATAAGATGTAGACACAGCTGATGACGAGTAAGCGTACTGTACAAGTAGCGGGTTTGTACAATGTACTGATAGTCGACTGTGTTCTCAGTACTGTGCAGTGTGCAGACATACTCTGCAGTTGAGTCGGCAGTCAGTTGTCTCGCGTCGTCCTCGCCGGTCGACACACCCGGCCGGCTCCCTTCACTTCTGTATTAATTTTATTCTACATCGGTCCAGTTTCAACAAGCGTGTTAGAAATAGTGTAAACTTGAAATTAGAATAATCAGTGAACGTTGCTGTGATAAGTGATAAAAACAAACGCAATTTCTCTGACGACTTGTGTTTTATTTTCTACTTTTGGAACTTGTCAGTACACCCGCTTAAGGTAGGTGTAACTTTTATATTTTAACATACGTCTATTTTGTATTAGATGATTTTTTAATAAATATGGTGTTGTGTTTTTTTTTATTTCAAATAATTTCAAAGTAATGGCTTTTATAATAAATAGCTATTTTCAATCACACGCCACATTATTATTGTTACACTATTTATTGACGTCATAAACATTTAAAAAGGGGTTGAAATATGTGAAGAGGGCTATTGATTCGCAACCCTAATAAAATTCGCGTATTGAGTGCTGCCCTATTTCATATATTGAGAGGGAAACGCGCGCATTCGCCTCGGCTTCATTTTGGATTAAGATCAGTCAAGGCGTGCAATTTATATAATGGTTATTTCCAAAATATCCCTCTTTCAACACTTCACTCGGAAATTTAAAAATATAACGTTACTCACTTTCAAAACGTATAAAAATTATGTATGATAAACAGACGTTATTCATATTTACAAAACATAAAAAGTGAAATTGAAAGTTTTAATTACTTAATTGCTGTACTCATATCGCTTTTTTTCTACAGAAACACCTAAATATATAAAAATATATATAAAAACTTTTTCCTAGTTTCTTCTTTATAACTTAATGTATCTTCACGTTTCATTATTTACACAGTCAAGTCTTGATTAAACTATAAAAATGTTTTTAACAAAAAATTAAACCGACGTAAAGAACTAAAAAGCAAAAAATAAATAAACTTGTAAGTCTTAAATATTGAGCTTATTTACATAAACTATCAAATTTTATATAAACTAATTTTGAGTCGGCGCCAAACAACAAACTGATTAATTATCAAAATTTTATATGTACCTACGTGGGCTCTACGTAGGTAATTAATCATTTTATTATTTGGCGCCGACTCAATATAAGTTTATATAAAATTTGATAGTTTCTGTAAATAAGCTCAATATTTAGGATTTAAAGTTCATTTATTTTTTGCTTTTTAGTTCTTTTCGTCGTTTTAATTTTTTGTTAAAAAGATTTTTATTTTATGGTTTTTTTTTCATCATCAGCTCAGCTACATGATGTAGTGATTTCTAAAGGCAAATACCTGATTAAGTAATAAAAAGTAAACAGAAACACTATTCGTTCCTACAGTTTTTGAGGGTTTCTCTCAATTTAACCAGGATCCCATCATCAGATCCTGACTTCCTTGACATGGGACCACCCTTGAGGTATACCTTATCCAACAAAAAAAGAATAATTAAAATCGGTGCATAAACAACGGGAGTTAGGGGTGAACATAGATAAAAAAAAAATATATATATATACGGTCGAATTGAGAACCTCCTTTTTTTTTTCGTCGATTAATAATAATGATGTATATTTACACTCCCGGCCATAATATTTAGCATATTCTAAGCTGGGATCTCTGTAACTGCCCTCTTAAGTCCATCCGGCCTTGTCCAGCGCTATTACGATTCTTAGGAGCTAGAAACTGTTGTCATAGCAACGGATAGAAGGCACGCAACACCGTCACGCACTGCAAGACCCAGTCGCGACGTCTCGGCCACAATTCCTGATACTCTTAAAAAATTCATGATGAATCTTAAATTCGGTATTTGAAATCTTGTGAGAAATTCACTAAAGTAAAAATATAAATTTATTGAATTTTATTGTCTGCAATAGAATAGGATTATCTTCTTAAATAAGTGTAAATACTACACTGCGACAATGAATTAATCTCTTTTGCCTCCCCGTATCATACTTATTTTATCATAGTGTAAATCTAAATCGAATTAACTAGCCGTGGTAACAGACAGTCTGGTTTTTAATTAATGCTTTACGAGGCACAGGATTGAATTTTATTCCTAAGCATGCACTTCGCTTTTTTATAGATTCGATTAGCAATTCCTTGTCCCTTGCTTTAACGGCAAAAGGGCTCGATCTATCTCGATCTCTATTTGAAGAGAGCTAGGATACAGCAACATTCCTCATATCGGGTACTATCGGTAAGCTAGTTGCCAGCCCCCATCATCGTCCGCGCCTTTTCCCATCTAAGTTGGGGTCGGCTTTCAGTCTAACTACGATACGGCCGAACTTCGATATTTTACATGAAGCGACCGCCATCAGACCTCCACAACCCAAGTACTAGGCGATATCGAAGTTCTGTAGTTAGACCAGATTGTTGGACTTTTCAAGGCTCCAAGTACCTGTAACGAATGCCACAGATGTTCGTATGGCAACTGGGACCAACGGCTTAACAGGTCTCAAAATGTTAAGAATGGTGACCCATCTTAAGACTGACCTTAACAATGTTACTTAACCTCGTAATGTACCTAACCTACTCGGTTACCACATAGCCACGAGCCCCTCAAGTCAATAACATAGTAAGTTGCCAGCCCCCAAGTTGAACAGTTATCTAGAATAGCTTACGTCCATCTGGAATAAAATACAGATCAAATGGTAAAAGTTTATTCCCGGGGATTACCCTCGACTTACCCAAAAACTACCAAAACTAACACACTTTCTTTATTATATTAGTAAATGAAGACCTTTTCTTGAGATTAATGCAACATTTAAAAGAGTTAAATACATTTGTGTACCTACGTTTTATTTATAAGAGCTTTACTGACAAACATGTACGTACAATCTTTTCGTATTTACTGAAGTACACTCAATCCACTCCAATTACATTAAGATGTTTGGAAGCCTCCATACTCAGCCCCTTTCAAAATTTACAGTCTCATTACAGTTGTGTCTAAAGTTTTAACCTCGCCAATCAGTACAACTTAAATGTTATTGGTATTTTTTTCTACTTAATCATTTTTTATGTGCCAGCTTAGTACGAAGTACGTAAATACTGTAAATACTTAATGCCCTGTATATATACAGTACTCAGATGTCATTGACTGTCTTTCTGTCCCTATATACTTTTTGCTGTGAAATTTTTAAATTCGTCATTTGTGAATCTCAATTAATATAAAAACAGAGAATGTTAAATGAATTGTTCGTTTCTATCATTTAAGTTTTAACTGCTATACTAAAAACTTGTCGTGACTATATCTATTACATTGATAATCGACCGAATTAATAATCCACGATCACTTGCGATAATTGTTTTTACTTACCGGTTTACAAGTACTCTTCGACTTTCGATCTTACATTTGTATTACAAAAATCATGTACAAGTAGTCTGCAGATATGTAGATACAAAACAGCACCTTAACAATTCCTAAAATCGATTTTTATATTGGCATCCTTTGTCGTAAAGCAACAAAGCGTGTTATCCAATTTCACCTTAATACGCCCCTAAAGTAGGAGCGTCCCGTGGAATTATAGACCCAAGTAATTAAAGATAGGATCAAAATGATGTCGAATTTATCAACACACTTTCTTATTAAGCACCCTTCTTTACTGCTTTATGTATTGTCAATACTCATGCAAAACGTATTGTCACATTATCTAAAAAAAGAAAGAAATAGGTATGATGTTTTTTTTAGTCAGTGTAAAAAAACTGTTATTGATTCTCGCAATAAAATCCTTTTGATTTTATTTCTCTTCTGATGGTGAATTTGGCGTAGGTAAACCTGCACAATTCGTTACTTATTGACTTATCAATTTTTATGTTAATTTCAATGATTTATTAAATTTCATGGAGGTCTAGAAGGTGCAAAAAATAAAAACATTTTTCTCGTAAATTCAGTTAATATCTTCGGTTTAAAAATAATCTTAATAATTACGAATACTTTAAATATTCAACAGTGTACCTACTGTGGATGGATACGACATGTGTACAACGAATATATGCATAGTAACTAAATACCGTAAGTACCAAGTAGATATGTCACTTTCTACGAAGATGAATACTCTATCAGCAGAGATCGCTGATCATTCGACTGTAACAAAGTATTTTTTGCTGTGACCCTAAAACGGCTAAGTGTGTTTTTTCTGCAAACGTCACGATAACTCAATCACTTGAAGCATCAAATCGATAGCAACCAGAGTGTTGAGATCAAGGGAATGCCTCGCATCTTGATATTGATTGTGACCGGCATACCCTATCTTCTAAACAGGTGGCCTTGTTTGTGTATTCATACGGTCTTAGCAAGGTACAAAGGATTCCACGATTTCTTTGCGCTTAGAATCTATTTATCGACAATGATTTACGCTGAATTGGGGGTGATCGTTCCTTCTCGAACATAAGTAGATAGATAAATGTTTATTCTGGTGTCAAATGAGTACAACATTTATTACTATTCACAAAGTATCTTCAGCGAGATTACCTTTGAGTAAGCATTATAGAGGAAACAATAATTATAGAATAGATTTTTCTGCTAGCTATAAATTTTTATGAAAATTTATTTCGAAATAATGGAACAGTTTCATTCATTTTAAGTATTCATTAAACAAGCATTTTCATCTTTGGTTAGTACGTCAAAATGTGTTTTTTTTTGTTCGGTTAGTCCATTTCAATAACATAGTAACTTGAGTAGTAGTTACCATGCAACTTGATGTACCTAACTCATTAAAATATGCTCACTTTGCAGCAAATTAAATATGAAAGGTTTTTATTAATAAGCTTGTTTAGTGTACAGCCTGCATTATTATCTTCAGAGCAATTTAGTACGCGTGTAATTGTGTGTGGAGACAACATGCTAATTACGCTCCCGGATTTCTCGGCTTAGTGCTTTTAGTGTTTAAACTACCTTACTTCACTAGATTACATTTTTAAGGTCCAACGAGCTTAGTTTTTAAATATATAGAGAAATTAAACCCGTTGTTAAAAAAACTTCGACATACTTGAAGTTTTTACAATATCTCCTTATCCCTCGAAGGTCTTGAGTATAAGTCCGACAATAGACATGCAAAAAAAATTGAGTGGAAGAGTCTCGAATATGTACTAAGAGATCGAAGTCAAGGGTTGTTCCCCCACGTTTCATGCAGAGGCGTTGTGTCAGTCACCTCTCAACGTGCTGATACTTCAGCGAAGTCGTTAGTATCTAATAGCTAGCCAATAATAGCTGTTAGTAAGCAGGAGTTAATTAATTTGGTTTTTTAATCTAAAAAAAGTTGGTTTGAAAAAGTCTTCAAAACAATGTATGTAAAAATCTACAGCTCTTTATATAAGCGCTTTATATGAAAACTAGCTAATGGCCAAAACGTTTGCGTAGCGGAAACTTGAATTTCTCCGAAGTTTATGCATGCACTAATTTTATTCATACATACACAATTACACACAAATACACACAAATTTTTGGACACATTTTCTTTCTTTCTAAGTCCATGGATTAAAAAAAGTTCCGCCAGAATCAGTTTTTAGCGAATTTCTTCACAATGGCTGCATGCACAATTTTTTTTTTACCATACACAATTACACGACGTCATACACTAAATATCTGCATAATTAAAATCTTTAAATTCAACAACATTCCGCTGCGCGAACGCACACAAGGCTTTCTTCATAAGAACTAAGGCATTATTAAATTTACCTTTTTTATTATACTGTAAGTTACAAAAAATAGGCTACAGAACCAGTTTAGAAGAAAGCTTTCTGGAGCTAGTATAGTAAAATCAATTTACAATAAATATAAGCTAGTTTAATTCCGTCATTTATTTATTCCAACATATATGAGCCCACAATAAAAAGGGCACGCACTAATCCTATTAACCTTAGTGAACTCAGTACCATTATCTAATAAAACTATATATACTGATAGTGACAGTGTAGCATTCGCTGTGCACTTTCGTAATGGTCTTTTTAATTAGTGTTAAGCGGCCGTTGCCGTGCTAGCAAATTATGTAGACTAAACTTGTGTTTACTATTCTAAGAACAAAATACAATGGATCCTGACGCAATGGATTAAGAGGTTTTTCTCAAGGACTTCTATAATACTAGGAACACTGCTAAACGTCGCCGTCGGTCGGTAGCAAAAGCCTTTTAGTGTAGTCTCTTGCTGCACGTCTTTGGCGAAGCGTTGTCGTGCTCAAAAAAGGGATGCAGGGGAGATGATCGGAATGACAGAAAATTACCAAAATTGTTTCGTCCTGCTGATGAGACACAGGGCGTTAGATAGGCCTTAACGACCTCCAGTCCTCTAAGCTAAGTAGTCGAAAGAAAAAGATGGTGACGGTGGAATCTGTCTAACTTTTATTAGATTTCCGTGCATCCGAATGGAAAAACTAAACCCTTGTGGGATTACTCGTGCATCTGTCTGTCCGTCTGTCATAGCCAATTTACTCAGAATGTACTGGACCGATTAAGTTGATATTTAATACACTTATCACTTTCTGTAACTCAAACAGATGTGTAAAGGAAATAAATGTTAAGGAGGTTACTGTTGTAAATAAAATATACAAACTGTACCGTGCAACATATCAAATCAAAGAGCTTGTTGAGATTAATCATTTTAAAGTTATTTAAGAAAATAGATAAAAATGTATCATTCCTCCTTCTTATCTCCGGAACTACTAAGCCTAAAATAAATAAAAAATACAGAAAAAGATCTTTGCATAGATTACAGGAAAACCTACAAGAAGTCAATGGTCTTAAAATAACTTATTAAATCTTTCGATATTGTGCGAACGAACTTACATTTGCAGTTGGAATATATGAGAGAACATGCTCTTCAGCTCCATTGTTAAGTTTGTTCTTTAGATACGGTAGATAAATCTTATAGATATCTTATATGGTAGATGCCTAAATCAGCATCTATTCACGATCAAAGCTTCTTCCTTTAGAAGTTCTGGAGACGCTATTCACCCAACGGAACACACTTCACGGTTATTTAACTACTATGCTTTGTAGGTTGGAGAGGTACTTCTCCAGTGCTTGCTATATCCGCAGGAAATTTCTCCATGCCCTGCCGCTCCTGATCAATAAAGCTTACACATTTGAGAGATGCGTTCTTAAACTCTCTTCTTAACTATAAGATACATATGTACAATGCGAAACGGGTCGAGTCGTTATTATTAGAACTAGAATACAAGATGTATTAGAATAACTGTAAGTACATATACCTATAAACCATGATCTAACGGGTAACGTCTAATTATAACAATTGTTCATGACTCATTTTGAGAACTTTGCGGGCAATATGCCAGCATGGCGAAGTAGGTAGGTCTTAACCCCTCTCAAATTCAGAAAAGTTAAGCCTGGCCGAGTATAAAAGGAAGGACAGCGTCAGAAAATTTTCTACTTTCTACTAAAACACAATGAAAGTGGTACATACATTATATACATAATTATGGACATTTAATAGACAAAGTTAACCGTTTGCTACACACGTGAAAGTGAAAATACAGGCTTACCTTACTACTTTTATAAATGAAATAGTTTAGATAGACGGATGTTTGTTACTCAATAACATTAGAACGACTGAACGGATCTGGATGAATTTAGGCACATAGATAGACTGTAGTCTGGAATAGCACATAGATATTGATATAGGATAGATTTTGAATTTCCACGCGAGTTGAAGTTGTAAGCAACAGTTAGTACATTCATATATCTTACAAATGTATGTACCTATGTATGTATTCTTAAATGTAATATAATAATATGCACTATTCGAACTAAAACTGCTGATACTAATAATGAATATGAAACAAAAAACATTAAATAACGTTTGTAATCTTGACTTAAAACTTTCTCAGTTTTTTCTATCCCACGCCTGTTCGCTTAGTATGCGAATCTGTATCTCAAGCTGAATGAACGTAGTAATTATCCTACACGAAGTTCATAAGATTCATAAGTTGCAATAACAAAGGACAAATATAAATAACATTTAGAAACGTCTGTTATGAGCCCGCAAGATCAAAGAGCAAACGCATTTACAATAATTATCCTTGTCGAATCTACTTTGCGTTTTAACAAAGCATGCAAGCGAAAAAGGTCAAAGTACCAGTAAAGTACAGCTTAGTGCCTTACTATATTGTATATGACGAATCGTGGGCCGCCCGTGCATGACAGTTCAGTCACACCGATTAATTTAAGCATGAACCGCTGGTGCGTAAAACCGCGCCTGTAACCTACAAGATATGATTAATTCTACTTCAAAATCGAATAATACGAGTACCTACCATTGAATATATCAGAAACTAGAAGTGACTACATAAAACATTATTGTGGTTTAAAAACTAAAAAAACACGCCTGACAGTTATTCAGACTATTTTACACTTATTCGACTCGTTAAAACAAACCAAATGAGCCCAAACTCGAATGATTGACTAGTAACCCTAACCATTGAAAAGTTACACTATTCATCTTCTGATTTCATGATCAGATCAGCTCGATGGAATTTTTGTATTGTCAGCGGTACTACAAATACATGAATTTGCGAAGTTTTAAATCAGTAACACATTTAGAAGTTGATTATATTCCACCTCCAAGATATGTTTACATAGCATAGTTAGTTCGTTACAGGTGAAGCTAATGAAAGCGTGTTAAAAATACATGGTTATTTCAGACGGCACTAATTTATTCAACATCCGACAAACAGCCAATCATTTGACTTTTGAGTGCAACAAACAGAGCGTGATCATTGTATGTATGTAATATCGATATCCTTATTTGAGAATGAAACTAAATAATAATAATAGCTGCACACATCTCACCCACGGCCGTCTAATCCCAAACTAGGTAGAGCCTGTACTATGGCAACCAGACTGCTGATAAACATACTTATATATTTCTAAATACATACATATTATGGATAAATTACACCCAGACACAGAACAAATTATCGTGCTCATCACACAATTGTTTGTCCTGAGTGGGAATCGAACTCACGACCTCTAGCTTAGCAGTCTGGGTCACTAACCACTAGACCAACAGGCCAAGCCAAATATTTTATGGATTCTCAAATATCAGCAACCTAATTTAAGTTTTTGCTTTTGCGGCAGAAGCGAAAGCTAAACGAGTCTGTCTCGAATTTACAACACACCACACTATTTCATTTGAAGTCATTCCTATTCTGTCAATCAAGGCAAAATTCAGCACGCGCACTAAGATCTTGTTACTTGTACAGTCAGCTGCTACTCGGCGACGACATTGACGAAAATCTCATATATCAAACTTGTCTGGAGTTTCGCTACGTCGAATAATAATATCGTGATTCGTAACATTAATATCTGAAATATGACAGTCAGATATTTGGTATCAATTTTCTTTTATAACCGATAAGCAAGTAGCCAGTTTTAGAATTCTATTCTGTAATGTTTTTTGCTTCTTTGATCTATCCGTGACTCGTATAACAATGTGGGCGTATCGGTACCGTAACGTGTTTACGGTGTTCATTGTTAACTACCTATATCCGTTTTATGGCGCAGTATCGCTTACGCTAATCTAAACAAACATTTGGTCATTACAGTTACCGGTTTATCAATGGATATACTGTGATAGTATGATTTCGATTATCATCCAAATTAAACGCTTTTCGTTTGTGTATGTGGCGCCTGAAAAGGTTGCACAAGCGCGTTCATTGCACGCCGACAATAAAATTAACCGTCGGCCCAGATGACATCACTGTCCAGCCTCCATACCATACGCCATCACGGTGTGACGCTACACAGACTACACAGTATCAATGGTGTCGCAACATATCTATTGGCTATATATTAATTCAGGCCGTCCATTATCTACGGTCTAGTGATCTTATTTTTTATACAATTTTCTCTACAATTTCTCTATCGGTATATTAAACTAATGGGCTTTCTATGGTCAGTTGATCTTTCAGTACAGTGAAACCAATTATATAGGAAATTGTATTAAACGATTTATAACTAGGTAGGTATGTGTATTAAAAATAAAGGTACGTGATAGAAGAAAAATAAAATATGATGTCATCCAGTTATTAGTAACTATCTTCCCTCCATTTTAGTTTTGTTTTGTTTACATACGATCGTTGATACTTCGAAACGGGATGTGAAATCAAATGTATTTATTTACCTCACGTATTACCTCAAGAACGCGCGAAGTAGACCCGTTGTGTTTATTATAATTTAAATTGTGTTTTTTACTCAACAACAAAAAAAACACTTATAATGGTTATCTGTGCATACCCACCCATTTAAGACTCGATGGACTGAACCCATAAATATACGCATGGAATAAATATTAATTTTTGCTGTGTAGAGAGAAGTCACTATGCAATCAATACTCATACCATATCACGTTTTAATAGAGCCATACCTTAATTAGTGCGAAGCATCAATAATTCCAATGAGTTTAACGACTAGCACATAGGCGCAACACCCCTATTATCAATTTCTTTTAAATTGGCCCTTATATTCATTTCGGTAACAGCTGCTATCGATTTACGAGCCAATTAAATCGGAATAAAGATTTATTTATCGGTTTACTGGATAATTTTTTTTGTAATGAATATGTGGACATTTCGCTGCACAACGTTTTATTGACAAATTGTTGAACGGTGTCTTTTTTATGATTACCTAGTCTTTGGAATGAATCGGATTTTACACCTTTAAGCACAAAACACTATAAAGCATAGAAATGTAGTAACTGATCTCAGAAGTGAGATCTTTATAATAAAATCGTTGTAACTCTATAATAGGTAGACACGTGAAATTTTTTTTTTTTGTAATACTGTAGCTGCACTGCAATAATAAAAATAAAATAAGGATAAAAATTAAAAGGAGGTCTCATAGAATAAACTTGTTTTTGCTCGATCTTGATAATGTCTGTATCTTTTAAACCTTAATAGGTAGATACTCAAAACTTTCACGGAATAAGTATTACTAAAGTCTCTATAACAACAAATTTATTATTTGTAAATATAAAGTTAATAATAGCAATAGGTAAGCACTTGAAATGTTCACAAAATGTGTATTACTTGAAATATTTACATATTGTCATGTCATAGCGCCTCTATTGGTTCTTTTATTAAAGTATATAAAAAGGACATACCTAGTATTGCCTAGTGTTAAAACTTCTTGAAACTGAACAATGGTACTCAGTAGTATGAGCATGTAGCGTTACGTTGAATAACTGGATATCAACGGTTGCATTTGAGTAGTTAAATAAAATAATAATAATTGCAGATTTGCTCATTTGACTGAAAACACATAACACATAGTTATTTACTTTAATAATAATAATAATTTAAGTAAATTATATAATTATGTTTCTATCTTTCTCTCTCTCTCTTCAGTTGATTGGTTGGTACAAAGCAACAAAAAATGTTCAAAAGCTCTCCCTTCTCATATTTTGGTATTTTTGCCCCAAATGCAGATAAGTAAAAAAATAAAGAAAGTAATTCTTAACGTTCTTTTTAAATTTGGATTTAATAATGTTCTTGTTTTCTTTTTCACAATAAAATTTTTAAATCGATAGTCGCGCCATAACTGCTCAGTAATCTGTGGTCGATCACCTAATTTACAAAAGACCTACATATATTATATAATATATATACATTTTAATACAACTAAAATATTCAATAAAAACGAGAAGGATCCTTCCGAAATATAGAGACAAAATAGGGAAGGAAGAATATACAATTATAAAATATTCATTCATGAGCTCATTAGCTATCAAATTACGCGTATTTAAAACGGCATCATTTAATGTTTTATAAATGAAGTATCAATGAGATTTATGTTTCAAATACCTTACACAAAACAACGGGAATTATTGTTTTGAATGTACGTTTGCGATAGAACAGAAAAAGAAACCTTTGTTTGCAGAAAGTCCTTGACTTGTGCCAGTATCAAAGACATCATTTAAAGAGGGTGTTGCGTGATTTTACAAATATTGAATGACGTGTATTATCTGATATGAGCACAGGTTGAATCATTGGACCTTGACGGCTGACAGTGGGGCAATTCCTGAAACTCGACGTATTCTTTGAAACAAATTGATTAAATACCACTAACATACATATTTTACAACTATGACCGTCAAAGATCCCAGAACAATTTCAGAAATAAATAATATTAACTCACGTAATTTCAAGGGGTGGTGCATTTATACATATATGTACCTACATTCATTTATTTGGTGTATACTTAAAGATTTATCTGTAAACATGTTATTAAGCCCTAAGGGTTCACTAATTTTATCCGTTCCCATTTGTCATTTGTTAAGGAGTTTAATTTTTTTACTCCGGATTTCGACATAAAATCGGTACTAAAACGTATTGAATAAATCTCTGTAGTATCTAGATTTAAAAAAAAAAAACCGGCCAAGTGCGAGTCGGACTTGCGCACCGAGGGTTCCGTAAAATATTTTTACTACATATATGATGTAACTAAAAATTTACGGTTTTCGCAATTTTTCCTTTATCCGTGCTATAAGACGTTGCTTCGTACCAAATTTAAAGATTCTGAGTTCACGGGAAGTACCCTGTAGGTTTTGATGCCCTTGCGAGTGTCGAAAATTTGTGGTAAACGGCTGTATCTTTTGATTGCGTTGGCTTAAAAGTTTGATTTTTTCACAGCTCCAAGGGACAGTAGACTTGAGTATTTCATATAAATTTGAGATTAATACCTCCACGCGTTCCTGAGAGAAAGGGTCTTGACAGACAGACAGACCGACGGACGGACAACAAAGTCATCCTATAAGGGTTCCGTTTTTTCTTTTCGAGGTACGGAACCCTAAAGACGACGCAAAAGAGCGCCTCCTGTAAACTCTTACTAGGTTTCAAATTAATTAAGTACTTTCACTGATAAAGTATTTCGACAGTATACTTTCAAATACAATTCAAATTTCAGGAATCTCATTAAAACGAAGCATTCAAGTAGGTAATGTCTTTTACTAACGATACCTTTTTAATTTGCTTCAACTGCCGTTCTTTTAAATAGGCCACTTAGGGAACTAAGAAAGTTACTCTTTGCGAGGCTATGGAGACCAACTTGGTTTTCAAGGCACAACTTACTTATATATTATATTCTCGGCCGTAAATTATTATGATATTAGGTTTTGATTACATTATTAAATTGCAAAGAAGTTCCAAGCTTTAAAGTACAAAATGGGGCTTTGCATTAAAAGTAAAAGTAAATTTTTTACATTATAAGGCGATGCAAACTAAAGGGAATTGCGAAAGTTTTGAAATGAAGGTTTTAACGTTGGCAGCCGATAAGCACTCTCGCTACACGCCAGCCATTACTCGCATGCAGACATGCATGCTGATAATTTGTTGCCAGTCCTCGTTACCTGATACCTATTAATTTATACATACATAGTGGCAACACTTATGGTGTCATCGTAAGATAAACCAAACAATAAAGAGGCAATGATTGTGAGTTTGAATGAAAAGGGTAAAATGTATTATTCAAAAAACTTGACCTGTCTAAACGATTCTACAGTAGGTAAATTAACAACAGGTACGTACAACACTTTAAAGCTTTACTTTATTTATTGCTTTATCACAAAAAAAAAACCTTTATTACTTTTACAAAAAAGTATGTACCACAATGAAGTATTTATAAGTTTAATAATATAACCGTATTTTAACGTACGTATTTTAACCACATTCATGGTTATTTTTAAATTATCATTTTAAAGTAAATATACATTTACTTTGTAATAAAAATAGTGTAAATTTAAATAAGCTGTATTTTAATCCTTAAATTTTGTACAACAGAGTCAAGACTTTAGAAAAAATAGCTTTATCAGATTTAGCACCTCTAATGAATAAGAAATCTCATTTATGAAGACGTTAGACCCCTTCTTTTATTTTAGAATTTTCATTTCTCTTTTTTTAGTGGATCAGTTTGTCATTTAAACAAGTTACAATAGCGTAATGTAAACTGCTCATCACTTTTTACAGCATATTGCTTTTCCCAATGTAGGGACGTTAACGTTCTCCTGGTACTTCACCATCAGCTCCACTTCAGCCTATGCATTGTGACAAAAAATAAATAAAATAAAAAAAGTAAATTGCTTAGCAACCATATTAAATTAATCGAATACCAACCCGGAATTACTTATTATTAAACCGGTGGCCATCTGCGGTCTTCATCATCAATTCCTCTTCCCCAAAGGGTACTTTCCGGGAGCAAATGCAAGAGTAGACTATAAAAATACCCAAGTCGCTATACGTGTGCCTAAAATATTTGAAGAGTTCCCTCGATTTTTTCAGGCTCCCATCATCAGATCCTGACCTGCTTACATTAGAATCACCTGGGAAGAATACACTTTCAAACAAAAAAGATTTATCCAAACCAATTTCAATCAATTCCAATTAACATTATAAAGCTAATAAATATGTTTGTCTGTACACCAAATCTGAGGATCTACAAGTCCAATAGGCAATAGTCTTTTAACAATAGATAGACCATTCTGTGTCATATTACGGCACGACTCATGGAATCGAAACTTTATGAGTTCACCAATCTGAGGATCTACAAGTCCAATAGGCAATAGTCTTTTAACAATAGATAGACCATTCTGTGTCATATTACGGCACGACTCATGGAATCGAAACTTTATGAGTTCACCAATCTGAGGATCTACAAGTCCAATAGGCAATAGTCTTTTAACAATAGATAGACCATTCTGTGTCATATTACGGCACGACTCATGGAATCGAAACTTTATGAGTTCACCAATCTGAGGATCTACAAGTCCAATAGGCAATAGTCTTTTAACAATAGATAGACCATTCTGTGTCATATTACGGCACGACTCATGGAATCGAAACTTTATGAGTTCACCAATCTGAGGATCTACAAGTCCAATAGGCAATAGTCTTTTAACAATAGATAGACCATTCTGTGTCATATTACGGCACGACTCATGGAATCGAAACTTTATGAGTTCACCAATCTGAGGATCTACAAGTCCAATAGGCAATAGTCTTTTAACAATAGATAGACCATTCTGTGTCATATTACGGCACGACTCATGGAATCGAAACTTTATGAGTTCACCAATCTGAGGATCTACAAGTCCAATAGGCAATAGTCTTTTAACAATAGATAGACCATTCTGTGTCATATTGCGGCACGACTCATGGAATCGAAACTTTATGAGTTCACCAATCTGATAAATTGTTATCAAATAAGCAAGATGTATCATCTAAATATCCAAGATAAAGATTTACGATTGCTGTTAAACATAAAAGTCGGAAAATACAACAAAATATCGGCAGATGTAAAATTTCAGTACATGTACGTTACAATATTGCTGCTATCATTGAAAATATTTTTACAACTGGGTAAAAGTAGCTAATACTTTATTCTACAATAAGCATATGTTACACTTTGGACGATATTAAATATTATTCACAATTTGCCTCCAGAAAAAGCAAAATCTTGTAAATCAAAGTATTTTTTATCGCGCTATCTTTAGAGTACATTTTTTTAATGTTTTTGTTTGAAGGACCTTGGGGAAGACACAGCTGCCCTCTGTAATCGCTAATGTATACAATAGCACTGTAGTTATGATTACGTGTGAGCAAGACAAGTATGGTTGTTGCAGATAAAGCAACTCGTTATATAAATCGTACATATATATAAGCTGTTAAAACTGTTAAGGGTCATAAGCTAATTTTATTGTTATACTACTTGTTCTTGAAAATATGCGGTTAGATATAGAACGCCTTGCTTTTTCTCATGATTCATATTAAATGAGAAAAACGGAAAGAACTGAAGTATAGCCTAATGAAGAACAACTATCTGTAAATTGAATACGCAACACTCAAGTCGGTGGCGGTCTCTATTAAGGGAATTCGACCCCTCCTCTCTTATTTAGGAAATAAGAAACAACACTTGACAACTTGTAAACATTTTTTTTTTATGCTATAGGGGGCAAACGAGCAGACGGGTCACCTGATGGTAAATGACTACCGCCGCCCATGGGCACCTGTAACTCAAAGAGTCACAAGTGTGTTGCCGCCCTTTCAAGGTGGGAGTACGGGAAGAGGGGAAGAGTGGGAAGAGGGGAGAGGGGGATTAGAGGAGGGAGAGGAGAAGGATGGGAATCGGGAAGAGGGAAGGGTTAGGGCCTCCGGTAACCTCACTCACGCGGCGAAAAGCAATTCAATCATTGTTTTACTGCCGGTTTTCTGTGAGGCCGTGGTATCGAGCGGAGTCGAGCCGGCCCATACGTACCGAAGCATGGCTCTCCCACGTAAAAAAACATCCTGAAATGTTGAACTAATGAGTTTATCAGCTAGTCCTTAACGAGAAGTTAGTTGTTCATATTATGGTCTCTAATTGGTCTCTATTATCCTGTATTCTCACGCTCGTTTTCCTTATAGGAACATAGAGCGTCATGCGTTATCAAACTACTACTAAATGACCTTTCCATTTGTGTTTACTAATGCGTTCAATGAGGAAAGCATAATTAGAGGCATTTGCCGAAATGGCTATGAATGTAACGCCTTTAGGAGTTTCTTTTGCTGTGCATAAAGACAGGTACAACAAAGACATGTTCTATAAATACATGACGTGTTATTCAACGTCGTTCTTCGACATAAGACTTATGCGATACCTTAATCGATTTGTATTTTAACTGATTTTTCCATATTGCCTAACCAGCGCTTTGAAATAACAATAGTACTGTCTATCTGTCTCAAAATACTAGAACTAGTTTAAGGTAGTTGAATTGGAACTTTTTAAAGTAAGTAGTTGCCTATCGGTAAAGAAACGCCTAATGCCATAGAGAATTGCTTTTTGTTGACGGCACACAAGGAAAGCCAAGGGACTAAACTTTTTTTTAAACTAGGATCGAACGAGATGAATAATGATCTCGGTCGATCTGAGTCTAAATTTTTTTTATTGTGTAATGGAATAGGCGTTTATCTTCCAATTCACCTGATGAAAGTGATGATGAAGACTAAGATATTGCACGCCTATGTAAGAGAAACCTATTCACTCTACTCTTGAACGTTCCTAGATTATAATTGTCTGAAAAAATAGACGCAGGCAGTTCATTCCAGACTTTGGCCACTCGAACCAAAAAGGAGCTGTCAAAACGTTTCGACAATGGAATGGTGTGGAACCTCTGTCTGCGTTTAGTCGTCCGATGAAGGAATAGAGTGTTAAATTAGTTCGAATTATGAATGACAATATTGTTAATAAGTTTCTTGTTGTTCAATCACCAGAATCCTGATGCCAAATGTATTGTACAGGCTCAAAACAATATTCCGATAATTTCATGAATTGGATAGTTGAGGCTTTATTCATTCGAAGTAGGTCAGGATTGAGTCAGGCAAGGATAAAGTTAGCGAGGCAACGAATGTAGCATTGCGAAGCAGACTGTCTAACAAACTTGTAATACAGTCTCGGGCTCGGCTGGGCTGCTCAACGTTATTTGCAGTGTTAAACAAAGCTTTACTTTGTCCGTAGTGAGCAAACTGAGTCATGGGTGTCATGACTGACAATACTTGTTGGTAACTAAAGGAAAAAATACAGCGAGAAACTGGCTGGTGTTGATGTTACGCCCACAGAACGATGACCTTATTTGTACATACCAACTCTCTAAGCCACCACTCAGCTAGCAAGCACAATTTAGTGTTTGTAGTAATTTGAATATCTTCTTTGTTATCTGATGTAGGTATTGGTACACTGACAAGGCCCTCTTGTCAGGGGCACGAGAATATGTAAAGTTGAAATGAAAAGATTAAACTTCACTGAGGATATCACATGCTTCAGTGCAGATCACTGAAGCATGTGATGTGCTGGCCTAAAAGTGTCCTGATGTTTTAAGGTTTCAGTGTTCGCCTTGCTAACTACCACCTTCCCTAATTGATCCTTACTCTACGCCTACACTGATGTAATTATTATTTGGTGGATACAAAGTTTGAAGTTCTGAGTCTGAGATGTAGACGGTTTCTGAAGTGGCGACAACATGCTAAAGCTGGAGTTGGCTTTCAAATTTTAAATGTTTATAGTAGCAGGGCCTTATTTTTGTATACTGACAATCACGTGTTTTGATAAAAAGAGCGGATAACATCGAAGCGCTTTCACTCACTCTCCTGCTGCAACATAATTAGGCAATTTAGTCACTGCTGTCACGCCAGTCCTCAACAACGTCGGAAGACGTTTAACGTTTTCCAGAACTACTTATAACTATACACTTTTAGCAATATACATCTATCTTACTATACAGCTCACAATTATAAATGACTCAAATATTTTCAAATCCCAGGCTTAAGAACTTCACCCAAACTCCTGATCCTAAACTTTACGAGTATATATCTTCCTAAGTTTCAAGTGTTCGATAACGAGGGTATCATCTTTGTGATATAAATTCAAATCTGTTAACCCAGAGATATATTAAGTTTACATAGGCTGCACTAAAAGTATCGGGAATGGAATATTTCCACTGTTTCTGTCATAATAAAATCTTTTTAATTGAAAACACCTTGGTTTTAAAAATCGAATACCATTTATTTATTTAAAAAAAGATTCTCGGTCTTATCACAAGGTTTTGTCAAACTTGTTTAGTCGTTGAGAAAATGGAATTGACTCGAGAAAATTCAAGAGCGGTGATTTATTATGACTTTCGAAGTGGTTTAACGCAAAAACAGTATGTTGACCGGATGATTTCTGCATTTGGTGATGAAGCCCCATCCAAAACCACAATTTATCGCTGGTTTGCTGAATTTCAACGTGGACGTGTCAAGCTCAGTGATGATCCCCGTCAAGGTCGTCCAAAAACTGCAGTCACCCAAGAAAACATTGATGCTGTGCGTAAGCTGATTGAGGAAGATCGACATGTGACATACCGCGAAATTCAGGCAACTTTAGACATTGGCATGAGTCAAATACAAATAATCTGGCATGAACAATTAGGTGTAAAAAAGTTGTTTTCCCGATGGATACCGCATTCGCTCTGTGAAAAGCAAAAAGCGGCTCGCGTTACTTGCGTCAGAACTCTCGAAAGATTCCACGCAGGATCCTCAACATCGTATCAGGTGACGAATCCTGGATATACGCGTATGAACCCGAAACAAAAAACCAGTCACGAGTTTGGGTGTTCGAAAATGAGTTAAAGCCAACAAAAATTGTTCGTTCACGGAGTGTTGCAAAAAAAATGGTGGCCAAGTTTGTCTCCAAAACCGGCCATGTTGCGACTATTTCTCTTGAGGGACAAAGAACGGTTAATGCATAATGGTATGCTAGCATTTGTTTGCCACAGGTCGTTTCTGAACTCCGTAAAGAGAACTGCAACCGCCGCATCATCCTCCATCACGACAATGCGAGTTCTCACACCGCGCACAGAACAAAAGAGTTTTTAAAGCAAGAAAACATAGAATTATTAGACCATCCGCCGTACAGCCCAGACTGCACCAGCCCAGTATAGAAATTATTAGGGCTTAGCCCTAATGATTTCTATACTTTCCCTAAAATAAAGAATAAATTGCGTGAATGAAATGAAAGGAATGGTTGCTTCAATGATTGGTTCCATCGTATCGAAAAATGTGTCAAATTTCGCGGAGAATACTTCGAAAAGCAATAAATACATTTTTAAATAGTAATGTTGTGTCACTTCCTTGATTCCCGAAATTTTCAGTGAAGCCCTCGTATTCAAATACAGCTATAAAATTAATTTCTAAAGTGTATGTCCCTAATGCTGTTTATTATCATTTCAGGTCAAAAAGTTCCTGTTACGCCGTCCGTTGCGGCTTTAATTTAAACAAGTGAGTGTCATTGAAATTAATTTTCTATTGTTTTCTTACTTCGGAGCGGACTCGCTATGACTACGTGACAAAAGTAATGTCGCTATCCTGTGCAGTAAACATTTTAATTATTGACTATTTGGTACACCTTGTATGTTCGTTTAATTTCTCATTATCTTCATAACGCAGCAACGTCACGTATTTAACTCACTATCTTATATTTATAAACATAATACAATTATTTATGTACGTATGCGTGCCTGAGTGAGATACCGCATAGACTTTATTTGAACAACTGAGAATTTATCTAATAAAATATCCCAAAACCTGACTATCGCAAGCAAATATTAATTGCACCCAAAAACTACGATACTAAGGAAAGTACCCTGCCTGCCTCCTTGTAGGACTTAAACATCCTCTCATAACGAAGTAAATAAAAACGTTTATCACAGCGACGGCAGTCGAATTATTCGAGTATCGAACGGAAAAAGGAAGTCGTAGATGAATAATTAAATCTAAACAGACCGGGAACGAAGAAAGGATCGCTTAGTTTCGTTTGACATCATAAAAAGTTATCAATAGGTACATTGCAAAAAAAATATTAATATTTGTGTAAACTAAACATTATTTTATTACATTGTAATGGTTTAATGGCATTTTAATGGCTGTGTTAAAGTTTTGGAACGAATCTCGCACGTTAACCTTCAGACGCTTGGCCGACGGCGGGCTATACCGAAAAAAGTGGTAGTGCAACGTAAAATGCTGACCGCGAGTTGTTTTATTTTATGTACGCCATCTGTGGATTCTGCGCGATACTATTGTACTTTGATGTTGTTGTATACTATTTATCCATATATTAGTTCGGGCAACTATTAATTTAGAGTTTTTACAATATTTACTATATTTTGATATAATTATATATAGCGAAAAGGACTTGTTCCAACCGGGGTCCCAAAGACACCTCATTTTTATATCTAGGTATTTGTCGAACATCAGGGTGGCGCTGTTCTTGAAATAAAACACACCATGTAGTTAAATTGGCTGTTTTCCCGAAATTAAAGTTTCCATAACATGATTTATTACATGTTATACATGATTTATTACATGTTATACATGATTTATTACATGTTATACATGATTTATTACATATAACAAAAGTAATCTTAGTTAGCACACCCCGATTTTTCTACTGTAGTGCTTTCTACATGTCTGTCGCTAACATCGAGAAAACAAAATAGCTGAGGAACGCTACGCTCGCTCTGGCGCCGCGCTCCGGGCGGGGTGGGGTTAATGGTGGCTGCGTTCTCGCCATAGCGACAATATGGCGTGAGGGCGGCATACGCATTATTTTTATGCACTTCTAGGTATCTTATAGGCAGTAGGCTATATAGTGATAAAAACACGCGTTCTTGACAAACTTAAAAATTCTTTTCAAATTTTTAAAGTGAAACTTTTATTCTTGGGCCTAAAGTTTTTCGTCCATCTATCGCATGTCGCATTACAGCATTCAAAATTCAAACATTTATGAGCAATTATGTATTCCGTACTCTAATACAGAAATTGAAATTAAATTTAATTTCAATTTCCGTATTAGAAATATGAAATTGAATTTAAAACTTCAATATTTTGTCTACTATTGATTTCCCATTATCATTCCCATTTTCCATAATTAAGTTAAGATTAAAAACGCAATTTTAATACCCTAAATCGAATAATTTTGTAAAAATGTTTAGTTGCATCGTGCATTGCATGGCTTGCATCGTGGTTTCATAAAACCACACAATCAAATTTTTTATTGTTAAGTGTTTTGTTTTTACATTATTCATAGAAATATTCTAGATTACCAACTGAATACATACGTTCCAGAAAACCAGCTAATTCGATTACATGGTGTGTAGTAAAGAAACTAGTAAGAGCGAGTCAGACTTGCGTGAAGCAGTTTCCGTGTCATAAATACCTACTTGTGGTATGTCTACTTTCATCAAACTAAAGTTAAACGTCATCTTAGCAGCAACACAGTCACAGAATTACGTATAGTAATATCAGAATCGAATTTAGTGCTCAATGGAGGCTAAATTTAATTCGATGCCACAACAGGATAAAATATTTTAAATACTCTTTACTAGAACCAGAGAATTTTATTTTGTGAGCAAAACTTTTCATTGCTGGAATTCGTTATTATCTAACGCTATACATCCAAGTTATGTTTATATACCCGTGTAATAAAATCAAAGCAGTCTTTGTTCTTGTTATATACCTAAATACCTACATATCAAATGTTTCTATAACGTCAGCTTCGACAAGTATGTATTCTTAACAAATGTATACCGTACAATAAAAATAGAGTTTGTATTTTACATTCTATTTGGCTTTGCAACAATAATCTTTAATGATTGAAACTGTAATTAAATGACATGTTAGTATCGGCCAATGTGCACATGTGCAACTATATTCTCGTGGGTATTAATTAAACCATGCCCATTCACATATGCGCGCTCTATTTTAATTTAGGCCACAATGCAGCTTAACTGAGTTGACATAATTTTAGTGAACCTAATTGCTGAGTTACGTTATTCTAAAACAAACATTTTTAATATGACTTGGGAATTTACTATCTACGGATGGGTGCAACGAAAATTGCAATGCCTTATTCTTTGAGAAAAGCACATTACACACGAGTACGGTTGCTTACATTCTTTCGGCTTACTTTATTATTTTTAAGAAAAACTTGTGTATGTCTGTTACTAATTTATTTTCATCACTAATATATTGTTAACCAATATACTTATTTTACAAATTACAAAAGACACGTCTTGCTCTGCTCAAAAACCAACGAAGGTCGCCTAAATATTCCCTGGGGTCTCTCATAAAAGCTTTTATGGAATACAATGAGAGCAACAAAAACACTCTTCAATAATACTTTACTATTGAGCATCCTCTAGAATAATGTAATGTTAATAAATCTGAGTAGGTAATGATTTTCTCAGTAAAATTTATATAAATAATTACCAACTTTATCGCAATTTGCGGTCTCTTCCAGGGACATTAATATTACAATTGAAAGAGATTATATATATATATTGAGTTACCATCAATTTTACAGTACTTCATGAATACCAGGAATTTAATATGTATAATATTATCATATTTCCACATCATAAATTTATTTTATTAAGATAAAAATAAAACTATTAGATATATGTGAAACGTAAATATTTTTGTCAACAACGAGAAGTATAAACATAAAAATATATTTCCAACGAGAAATGGTTCGTAAAATGGTACATCAACAAAAATTTTAAAGGGATTTTTTTTTGTTTGAACTGTTGTATAAAATGTGCAGTGCTTATTGTTTTTAAGCATAAAAGTCTGGCATCATCGCTTAATATAATCTCGTAAATCTGTTTAACGGCGCGACGTCTGACTGTCCTTTGTCTTGCTATATCCCTTGTAATATTCTAGCGGGTATGTACTATACGGCCAGAACCGAACTTAGAGAAACTTTTTTTTATCAGATTAAATCGTAAGTGTGTTAACTATTTTACACTAGACGGTTTCTGTAAATTTACTGTTTCAATAAGTAAAATAATAATTAAATACCTGCGTATTATTTATTAAGTCTATAACAATGAGGCTGGGTAAATTTTACCATAATTCCAATTCCACTAAGGTTCCGTCCTATACCTACCAAGTTACTTGAGTTGAAATCAGCCATTTGCTTGTGAGCTATAAAGTCACAGACAGATACAGCGACAGACTTAGTTGTCAAACTTATTTAACACCTTTCATTGCCTCTCGTTACAACTTTAGGGTTTGATATAGACGACTGTAGCATGTTTCAAGATTAGTCTTCGTCTGATGTTCATAGGAGCGTATGGAAGAACGCAGTTAGTCTTGCCTCTATGTTATGGCTTTCATTTCATTTAATATTATTATATTTATTTTATCCTATTAACATCAAAGTGTGAGCCGTAGAAGAACCATACCATTTATCTATCTTCAAACTGCTATGAAGAGCAAACAGTAATTAAAAACAAATTAACAGCCAAACAGTTTAAACATTCTTGTCTAACGAAGGTCATTGTCATGTAAGAAAGTAATCTATAATGTTCTCGAAGGCGTCTTAGATTATGTGACCCCTCTCATAGTGAGAGGAGCTGTTCGATAGTCTATGAAATAGGGCTGAAATCAAAACTACGTACATTTATTTCATCGTAAGAATGTTTAGGGACATATGTGGAAAAAAGTCGATCTATTTTCCTTATGTCAAAATCCAATCAGTCCTATTATAGGCTTAGATATTTATAAACTGATGTTTTCCTCGTAATTTATCACATCCAATTAATATATTTATTATGATTAATTAATAATAATGGCAATTTGTTACATTGTTTGAAGTTTATCAGCAGTAGGTACAATTTGTGCATTTGCTTGGTAGCTTGTTATTTGTAAACGCGAATCCTGAGAATCTATATGCAAATTAGCGGCTGTGTATCACTGAGGGTTAGAGCGCCGCCGCGCCGCTCGTCTAGACAGGCATTGTACTGAGAGACCCAAAATCCCCCAAATTTGCCCTAATGTGAATTTACATTATCGAGATTTACTTCTAAGAAACTTTGTGTCCTTTTTCCCTCTTGACAACTTTGCGCATTAATGTTAGTTTTAATAAGTTTTGTCAGTCAGTAAAGTATGATTCAAAACTTTCTCCTTACTTTTAGTTTCAGACAAATTCTTTAAAACAAGTTTTGTTCCAATGTTACTACAATGGAACAAAACTTTTGAAAGTAAGGAGAAAGGTTAAATGTCATACTTTCTGAAAGCGTAATGCTTAATTAACCTGGTGGAATATTATAAATAAAAAAAATTACGTGAAGTGTAACCTAAGTCAATAAAATTAATATAAAACACAAAGTCACGCTTCATTTTGGATAATATCAAATTTCTTTTCAGGAAATGTTCTTTAAATCAACTAAAGCCTCCATTTTAACCGACGAAAAAACGGAAGAGGTTCTCAAATCGCATATATTATTTTTATATTCTTTAAATTCATTCATATAAAACGAGTACTTTTCCGTAAAATTTCTATAATGATTAATGTAGCATAAAACTTATAAACATCAATTTGACAGCGAATAACCCTTGAATGTGGCCAGAAAACAATCTATCTACAGCCAGACGTATAAATGGCGGTTCCCCGAAATGTCTGGCTGTGAAGGGAGAGGGGTTTTGGTGCCAGTATCGTGTAAATTAGTATGTTGCAGTCGCGGTTACTGCTCATGTACACATAGAGGCTCGAGAGTTTACAGTTTAGTTTTTTTATGCCGCGTTCCAATTAACAAAAAACGATTCGTTTTCCTTACGGACGGTAAAATTTTCGTTGAAAATTCAACGAAGTTTTACCGTCCGTAAGCAAAACGTATCGTTTCTTGTTTATTGGAACGCGGCATAAATCGAGTCCTAAATGTATGAAACAAAGATTCAGTCACGTTTTATTTACTATAGGTTCTGTCTAATGAAAATTTAAATAAGGAATTTTGGTGTGTTCTAAGAACATGTTTTTTCAAACAGGAAAATAATATTCTGGCATAGCAGATTAAGAACCAAAACCAAAAACTAGAAGGAAGGTTTACGTTTTTCGCATGTTCTTGGTTATGTATCTAATATTCTTTTATTTTCAAAAAATCCAACGGTGGATAGATTTTGGTGAGGTATCTTACGATTCGCCTAAATTGTTGGTTTTAATTGTTTTAACCTATTCGTATAATATATAGGCTATATTTTATTTGTATACCACCAACATTGCGGCTATAAAATACAAAACAGCAGTATTTATTAGTGGTTTATCAGTAAATAGTTATGTATTTGTAAATGAGATGTTTTTTAGAGGATATTACAAACCTCGAAATGATGATGTTCCCTTTTTATTGTGACGGCTGAAGAATTCCCAGTTCCAGTTTAGTATTTTGCATCACGTTTATCTACTTCACTGTAAACGCCTAGAGTGTCTTAGAAAGTCGAAACTCTCGTACGACAATGATAGCCATAATACCTACTTAAAAACTTTCGTGTTAACACTAGACATAAAAGCTATGAGTTTACTGTTGGAGAAGTAATATCGAATAATGTTTTAAAATTGTCCAAACATAATATTGACTTAACGAGGTGAGTGAAAGTATTCATAATATTCAATAGCTTCATCTATTTTACTTGCTTTCCATAGCGAGCAGTTAGCATTGAGAGTACCTCAACTATTTTTCAAACTGATGATGTCTCTTCAAATATTTACTTGACTGACGCCCTCGGGTTTAAACCAATTGTAAGGCTCGCCCTCGTCATAACCTCATTTAATTTGGTTCGATAGTTTGAAAATGAATGGGATCACAAACAGACCTACTTTCAGTTTTTCACTGTAAAATGGTTAGATCATTCTTGTTTTCTTTCGTCTGTATGTTGTGTACCAGTAATATTGGAGAAATGTTAATGGAAATGAGCAGAATATGACTAAGTATATTCGTACCGCATGGCGGCCATCGAAACAAAAATCTTTACGTAATTCATTTGAAACGGGGGCCCCCTTTACGACTGTAAATTATGCTATAATTATGAAATCAAAGTATGCTGCATAATTTTTGAATTATGTATAACTAATTTCTCATTTCTCTTAAATCTAAGAGCTTATACTTTTGTTAGTGAATGAATTAACATTCTATTATTTTTCTATTTTATTTTTGTAAGTAAGATTGTTCTAGTGCTTAACTTAGTTATGTAAATTATAATTAAACGAACCTATGATTATGTATGATTCGCAAAAAAAAAAGAAGAAGGGTAAATTTAAAGCATGAATGTTGTTCTATTTTATGAATCTATCAACAGATGCGTAGTTTATTAAACATTATTTGCGTTGACGCTTTAACTTGAATCAGCGTATTAGCTTGTTATTAAGTATCGATTAATGGTAACCACCTTAAATGTAGTTAGTAGTAGGTAGTAGTCAGAAATTTTATTAAATAGAAAAGCGGTAATACACAAGCAACTCGTACACATACTGCCCTTACGTATTTGTTGCGCTTCTTGTAGTTGTTTTTACAATGCGTTACAAAAACAAGATAATCGCGACCTCACCAACTTCATTTAAGACTAGTTAAATAGGCACTGTCAGCACCAAAATCTTAATTACAATACATTTCGGCGCCAAATCCTGCACGTATGCTTTATTTATCGAATTTAATATCCTTCGCGTTGTCGTTCAAAGTTTATGTTCTCATCTTGTCGATTTTACTCGTAACATTGCGTCAGACTACAATACCGATTGCGTTTGTTCAAATAATACGAAATCATGTTAGGTTTACCCATGTTGCATGAATAAAACCACTTTTCTACTCTGCGGTTTTTAGGGAGCGAAAACTTTTAAACATTAACGTCTATCAAAATATGAAATGAGCTGTACTCTTTTTCTTTTTCGGGTATGTCAGTCTTCTAAAACCATAAAACGTTGGGTATGTCTCGGTTGTAAAACGTTAGTTTCTCGGAGACGGGGCCAGACGGTCCTAAGAAAGTTTGGTGAATTTATGTTTAAACATTCAGCACTTCTTGCTATATATTGATATAACATCAAATATTTGTTACAAATTGACTAGTATGAAAGTGAAGTTTTTAAGTTCAAAGAACTTAAAGCCTTTGTATTTTCATATTCACCAATATATTGTATAATACAAATTGAAAAACTAAAAAATTAAAAAAACTGTCTTCCATTGTAATAATACCTACATCGGATAATCGGATACGCGTATTCAAAACCTGAATGAGTTGACGTTAATTACTTATTTACTCATTTTTGAAAATCTATATCCTAGCGCAGAAGAAAAAGGTAAACTCAAAACTTCATAACATAATTGAAAGTTATACATAGCATAATATATTATTATGTCCAAGTAGCGTATCTTCTTATGTAAGTCCATGCCCTTGTGAACAATACATTATACCGTTGCGACTTTCATAAAAGGCAGGTACAAGCGTAGGTAACTGTATTAATTTACGAACGAAAGTAGGTACTTAAGGTACGAAAAATAGATAAGCCAATTTGAATATTGATAAAAAACTAGCGAGGACTATTTGTAACCATGTATCAATTAATGAAATGTAGACTAAACCTTATGAAATCCGCTATACAATAGAAATTTTAAAAATGGACTTACGTCTACAAGTAACAGTTACCTATATGTGTACTGATAGACAAACAGAGAAAGATGTTGCTTTAAGTAAACCCACGTATAGTACGAACGTACTAAACGGGCTAAATTAAAAAGTATTTCGTATTCCGCAAACAATCAGCGACACGAGTGACAGCCGAAAACTCAATTAAGTCGGCTCGGGAAACGCCCAGCCTCGACTTCTACCCTGCCGTTACCAACTGCCAATTTATTAGACGAACCACTGAGCTGTTGTCAGGATAAATGACAACTATCGATTTTGAACTCGAACCACGTCTCAACGCTGGTTTCGGAGCTAAGAAGTACAAAAAGTATCGCGTCCTAATAACTAGATCGTATCGCTGTTCTACTACTGCGTGTAATTTATCGGTCACCTGTGCCGTTTTTGCGCCCCCACGGTTTTCTAAACAATACCACTTTTTGCCCTTTGCGACTACATACAATAGTCGCTTGGGTGGGCTCCCATCGATGACTAGAGCTCAATGTGAACGTAAAGCGATAAACACACGAACAGAGGAGACATGCATATTTATAGCGACTCAATACTGAGAACTATGGCATTACGAAGCACACACGCGCTAGTGCAGCACGTGACTTCCGCTGTCGAAATAGATTAACGTTGCATCCGCGGTAGTCTTAGTCTTGGTATACTTGCTGATACACAGAATTCTCACCTATCTGTCATCATCGAAGTAACTCAATCGGAATATTTTATAAAAGTATTTTCCAAAACTGTTCCGCAGGCAGACGTTTGGTTAGTGTTTATAGTAGTGATTGTCTTCCTTCCTGTTTCATTTCGTTAAATTGAAAATATTCTCCAGATCTTACCTTTGAATGCATCATTTCTCTTTAAATGTTTGTAGAAGTTTTATTTCTAACTGTTTTAATGTTATGATTATTGGAATGTTTGATGTGACATTATTCCATCATTATATAAACAGTTATTTTTCGCATAAACCTACATATTATCGGAATTGGACTAGGAATTATTTCATTTTATAATAATACAATACTCAGAAATGAGTACGACAAAAAAAAATGGTTCTTACTGGAAAAAGAAGAAATGTAAGAAAACACTTATTATAAAACCTTACTGAAAACTTGCTCCAGATTTATACACTGTCTCTAATTTGAACTTAAACACTACTATAGAGATTGTGCAGTGTGTGCGTAGTTGTGTACAGACAAAAATACTGCACAATCTTAAAAAAAAACCCACATAATATATACTCACACAATTACATTTTAATTTTCTCTAACTTTACCAAATAAATTCATTCGCATAAACGCGAATACACCCACTCTGAGGACATGGATTTTTACTTTTTTATATAATATATTTTATTTAATCAAACCTGCCAATAAAATTGTTTCGATACTAGTACCGCACAAAAACCTAGGCTTTTTTTACCTGGTGATTACATATTTCCATTAAAATCAATCTGATGTGGCAAATTATTCACTTTATGACAAGCCTGATTACCGGCTGACCTAAATACGCTATGTGGAATGTAGTGCCTTTACTCGCACTGGCCGTGCCGTACCTACCCCAGAAGACACGGCGCACGCCGACTGACTTACCTGCCGTCAACAATCACGCAATAAGTCTAACAAATTATTTCCTCAAATGTAGGAGACATTTCACCTTCGAAACACAAACTTTTATACAATGCTATGTAATATTTGAACAACCAACGGAGGGGATACTTTCTTTGATCGTTTCTTTTTTCTATCGCATGTATCCACCCCTCTCAATCTACCATTCTTTTCAATTTCCTCATTTAATTTACCAAACTTGTATTAAGAGGTCTCGTACATTTAATATCAGGGGAATCTACTTCCATCAGATATTACACACCAAATATTTGCCATTATATTACGTAAATATTCATGTTAATAACTTTATCGGTGTAGGTACTTAATTTTACTGGCTTTAATACACCTCATTCGTACCCGAATATTGCGGGAATGTAAATTAAAGTACATATTTGTTAGTACAACATTAAGCTCAAGTCTACAGCGCGGTATTGGACATAAAACCCTCTACATACCTTGAACATAAGTACATAAACGCAGACGAGATTTTGTCGGGGGAAAGATCCATTGTGGTAACCCTCTTAGTCGTCGGTCCCCTAACAAACCCAAGGGTAAGCTGGCAGAGTGGCTGGCTGCCTTTAACACGCTTATAAATTTGGCACAGTAAATGCCTGTATCTAATACATTTTTCTTAGGTATAAGACCAATGTTTAAAGTATAAAATCATTCACTCGTAAGTTATGTTGACTCTTTCGGTATCTACTTTAATACAAAGAGAATTCAACATTTTCTAAGCGGAATTTAAGTAATCCTCCGCTAGTATTTTATATTTGCGGTTATAATTAACGAAGTAGACTTAATTCCGCTTTGATACTGTATAAAGTGTAATTAATAAAGAAGTTAAGGAAATGTTTTTGTTTAAGTTTTTAGGAAGCGCTGGTACGATCAATTTATAAAGAAAACTGTGCCGAACCGAATATCTCTAAGCTTTCTACTTTCTTTGAAGCTCTTAAGAACTTTTGAAGATCTATCTGTACAACTGTACTCTGTAGATTACAATAGGTTCGTCAATAGCCAATATTGATTTCACGATTCCTCATTTAATTTGCAGCTGTCACTCAACCTATCAATAAAGCGTTTTGAAAACACCAAACCATATACTAACATAATATTTTATTATAAAATATAAAAGAAACAAGACAAAGCCGAAGTATACATTGTGCGTGTGGTTATGTACTAATATGATATGATCTAAATTATATTTTAAAATCTTAACTTCTTTGTGCTTTCATGTTGACAGCGCCTTTTGAACTGTCCGATAGAACCGATTGACTGATGTGTGTCTCCTCTTATTTTGTGAAAGATTTTTGCGTTCCGCTAGATTACATATAAAAGTTCAACATTGAAAACTAAATAACATTTAAAAACATGTTGAAGTACCGTTTAAAACTAAGCAAGCTTCCTTCTAAAACTCGCAATTTGGAAATAATTTCCGCGAGTTATGCTCAGAATTCAGAATTCATCATAAATCATTTTAACGACTTTGTTTATCTTATAATAAAAAACGTGTAGACTTTTATTTCCCTAATTATCACTGATATGCGCTTCGTTTCCTTCCGTGTTTCCTTAAAGTCTTCAGTTGCTGCTTGGACTTTGTGGTGTCGAAAACCGAATTCTAACTATGAGTTAGCAATAGACAAATTCAGAAATTTAAAATATGGGCTCATGAGATTCTTGCCTCTACCTTTTCCGTTCCATATGAGCGAGTTTTACGCCAAATCTTTTGTTTGCATTTATTTAATGATTACTAGCGAGCCTTCCGGGCTTCGCACGGGCTTAATATTTAAAATTGTACCTTTTGAAACTCTGGAACAGAATTTAAGAGCTCATAGCAGAATTTACTTTTTTTGACCACGAATTGGTAGCCCCTTCGGAACCTGTGGTTGGTACTAAACGTAGTCTATTTGCAATCGTTGTGCTACGAATAATATTCGAACTACGACGTCTTCTAGACATGACTGACGAAGCTGCTAATCATCGTAAACCAGAACAATAAACGACTAATGAAATAAAATGGTTTCTTTTATACTCTTGATCGAAGTTTATAGTCGTAACATTGACAAAATAACAACGTTAACAAATAAAATATGTAATTATTATCATTAACCTTTTTTATATTATCTTTGCACAAATAATCAATTTGTCTTTAGTAGGCACCTATAAGTATTAATAACCTTATTTAAAATATTTTTACAAATATATCTTTTGTACCAGCAATATTTACGATTTGTCTTAACACTGCACTCTTAGTACCTAGCTATTAATATATTACCTTACTACAATAAAACAAAATAGGGATCTCAGAAATAAAACACATAAACCAAGGTATATATAGATAGATAGATAGATAGATAGATAGATAGATAGATAGATAGATAAATAGATAGATAGATAGATAGATAGATAGAGTATACTTTATTGTACACAAAAAATAGGATACATACAACATTCATTATTAAGTAGCATACAATGGGCGGTCTTATCGCAGTCTGCGATCTCTTACAGACAACCTTTGATAGACTATACTGTATAGTAATCGGTAACTTGTGGTGCACATTAGTCTTACTTACTAAAACAATAACATGTATACATACACACATACATACATATAATACAAACATACCCATATAAATATATATATACACATAAATACAGATAAACATATACGTAGGTATAGGTTATTACAAAGATAGGTAGTGATCCTTGACGAGTTTTTGGAAAATAGTTAGTGACTTTGCCCGTCTGATAACTTCTGGCAATGCATTCCATAGACTAGCAGCAGTGCAAACTGTAAAAGATTTGTCAGAAAAAGCTGTGGAGTGGGTTGGAATTTCCAACGTCAGGTTTTCCGATGATCTTAACTATCTATTATGTGTGTCGTGAATGAATGCGAAACGTTTCTTCAGGTAAACAGGAGTAGTAGGGTTAAATAAGATATTATACAGTAAAGAGAGGATATGAGTATTCCGGCGAAGGCGAATCGGAAGCCACTTGAGTTTGGTACGAAATTCGGAGATATGATCATATTTGCGTAAGCCAAAGATGAATCTTATACAGAAATTTTGGAGTCTCTCAAATTTATCTAGTTGGTCCTCACATCGGCATAGTCAAGAATGGCGAGAAGAATAGATTGTGCGAGTTCAATTTTAGTAGAAGTAGGTTTACCTATTTAACAAATAATATTAAAACAACAAATTATCAACCCTCCCTTTATTATTATTATTATAGCCTCTTTAATTCCATAATACATACATACAATTTATATTCTTAAACATTACAATTCATTAGACGCACCCAATATAATGTTATTAACCCTCCCTTATTAGTTATACCACAGAATACATAATAGTACCAGTGGTTATACATAAAACAAACAATAACACAACTTTTAAAAATCCGAAAAAACTGAATAATATATACAAAAAACTAGGTATGTTAAAAGAACTAAAAGAAAAAATGTACGTGAACGGAAAATATGGTGGTGCGAGAATGTCGACGCAAGTTGCGTCAGACACCAAAGGTCTACCCATTTACCGTTATGGATTAACATGTGCGAGAGTATTGGGACACGCCATTCGCCAAGCATTAATGATATCGGTTTTGCAGAACACATCAGAAATAACCAGTGTGTTTCATGGTTAAATCTTGTGATTTTGCGAGCGCCTAAACGATTCGATAAAGATGTTTGGAGCCAGGCTCGGTCGCCCTTCTTTCAAAGCCTATTTTTTCCTTCTTCTAAAAGTGGTATGTCTCCAACATTACGATGATCGAAGTGCATGACTAAATTTATGTACAAAAAGACAAAAAAGGAGTTTATAAAAAACACACAAAAAGTAAAGTTGGTCAGTCTGTTCGCTTAGAACTTTTCTACGTATTTTGATGCCGGTTTCACTAACATTACAATGCAATACAACAGAGAATGCCTTACACATGCGTGTGATATTTATACAAAACCCGAATCGACATTAATTTTAAGTGAACGATCCTAAAAATTACCCAAATTTTCAATTATATTTACAAATATGTTTAATTGGATAAGGATTAATAATTATATTCTTGAAAAGCTTTGACACAAATATGTCTCAATTTCTTTTTATCTCAAATACATAAAAATGGTTACTGTAGGTTATCTGTAGGAGTTCCTAGTAGAGTCTTAATAAAAGCTGTTCCCGGATCCCTCCTATTTAAGGCGCAGTACGGCACACCGTATGGTTTTAGTTGGTTCGATTCTGACACACCGCCCCACCGTAAACCCCGGTGGGGTGACGGCCCGAGGGGGTTTCCACACGCACAAAAAAAAATAAGTTATCTGTAGGAGAAAAACATATAGGTACCATCGCGGTCTTTATTGTAGATCTTTATAATTTTGATTAGCAATAAAAACACCGAAACTAATGTTTTTACGAAACTTTGGCTTTTCTACATTTTCTACAAATCTCACACGCATGTTTTATTCATATAAACCATTCGGAAGGCATTCTCTAAATGATAGTGAAACCCGCATCAAAATACCTTTCTAGTTTAAAAGTTCTAAGCAAACAGACAGACAAACTTTATTTTATACTATAAGTTACCTTAAACCCACACAATTATCTCTAGCTCGTTAAAGATATACATATTGGGAATGAAACATTTGTTCTTAAAACAGGCCCTCGTCTTGAGTGGTTGTAAAATAAGTACGGCTACATTATTCTAAAAGGATATAAAAGTATTCCCTGAAGTGGTTTCGCGACAGCATGCTAAGGATGGCGGGGAGCGTTCAAAAGCTCATTCTATTTGTATCCAATCATTATGCGCCAACACGCGCCTTTAGCTGTGTAACAGTACCCGACTCGTTTCCGTTTGCCCACCCTTCCCTTTCTTCTTTATTACCAAGTCATTTGTACAAGATATTCGACAAGATATGTCTATATTTATAAACTGTATCCAGAGTAGAGTATAGTAGTACGGGTTTGTAAACTTTAAACGCTTCTCTGGCCGCGGGCGCTATCAATGATTGTAGAGATCGACTTCATCGTACACGTCACTGTAACAACTTGACTATACACATATTTATTATTATTATTTAGTGAATATAGTCGGGAAGAGAACGACTAATGTAGGCCAATATTCTGAATAATTCATTTAAAACATGATATGAGCTTTATACTGATATGTTGTTCACAGATGATCAAAATGTGTTTATGAGAGTGTCGCGTGCATTCCCGGTCAACGACGGGGAGGTGAGAAAACGGCGAGATGGGGCGCGCGCGGTACATCGCCTGCGCGTTGCTCATGCTGTGTCCACTCGCACTCACGAGGCACGATGACGACTTCGCCTTCGACAATAGCGAAGAATTCCAGGTCAGTGCACTTCCTACCAATTACGCACAGGATTTCCATGTTCATTTTGGAATATTAATATGTATTGTATTACGTCATGCAACCGACCAGCCTTTCCATATTTATAAGTTCTCGCACGTGGAGTAATCCGTCATTTTCTTTTCAGGTTGAATTAACAGCAAACCATTCAGAAATAGCAAAAAATGGCCTAAGAAGGTTATGGGGCGTTCCCGACACATCGGCCTATGTAGGACATTTATTTCGAATGGAAATTCCAAAGGAAGCTTTTTCGGGAAAAGTACTAGCTTATAAGGTAAGCTAGCTTTCTACCAATGCTTTTCGGTAGCGCTTTTGTATTACAAATGCCTCTATGATTGTCTTATATGTACATTTAAGCTGATAATTTCAAACAAGCTATAAAATCTACGGTATAGATTTTATAGATACCGCAATAACATTTGGTGTCTGAGTCTGAGTTCGGCTAAAAATAGACCACCCCATCACTTCCCGTGAATGTGAATGTCATAATAAGCTATTAAGAAACCGTGTCAATGGACATAGTATCAAGCTGCATGCCAACGGATATTATAGTAGTAAAATAACATTATTGGCGTGTAATTTCATTATCATACTAGCGCAATCATTATGTAAGACTGTTATTAATACGCTCATCATGCGACTATGTAACGTTGCGATGCAATTTAAACTACAATGGTCGGCGAAATATATGTAAGGGTCTTATGACACTTCTTCTTTTAAAATGTATTGTGAACGGAATGAGCATCTAAAGATAGTTTTGATTTGTTAAAATTATATCAAGACTTCCACGGAGGTTATCTCTATCAAAGCTAGATAACTTTACTTTTCACACTTTAATGTCTGCTTGTATGATCAACCTTAATGTCACCGTTAGATTGTGAATATCGGCAGTTTATAAACAATCTTGCGATATTATAAACTGACGAAGCAATATGAACTCCACCTAACCTTTTACAATTTAACGTATCCTACTCATTTACAGTGTGGCTTTAGAGCAGACCACACTTTAAATCAGTACAGTAGAGTACGTTAAATTTACCTCCATATTAATTGTCTGAAATGACTATATGCTGTGTAGGTCTGAACACCTACACAACAAATTTTGCCAGTTTCAGACACCCTTGTGAAATGCCTGTATGGCTCTTAACCGTAAGCTCGGCTGAACACCAAGTGTCTACCATTTTGCGTCGGTGACGATGTAAAGGCGACCTGCCTCGACAGTTAAGTGCGACGCGATCATGATCTTGGCTTAAAAAGATGCCATTATAAAACGCCATTTCATCTTTTCGCTATGAATTATGGTACCTTGAATACAGGACTTAAGTACCTTAAACACGGTTCATTTTTTTGATAAATGGTTAAGTGCTTGAGGTACTCACCCATGCTTGACAGATTGATTGAGTTCACTGTGATGAAGTATTAATACATAGGCTAAAATGTTTACACAATCAATAGAACTTAAAGAGTAGAAAGTCTTTCAAGCATTTTTAGGGTTTTGAACGTCCGAATGAAAAAACGAAACAAGTTATTTATGAAAATATATATGAAATTTGCCTCCTTATCTCCGAAATTACCGAGCTTAAAATGTTGAAGAAAAAAAAACAAAATAGTTCTTTACTTATAGATTACAGGAGAACCTATAAGTAGTCTGGTCTAAAAGATATATAAAAACATGTTAGATACATATTCATCGCACGGAGTTCCTCCCACGAGGTGCGAGTTCAACTCACACCTGGCCGGTTTTTTATTTCTTTATTAACCGAATCCAGTCTATCCAAATGTAGAATTAAGGTATATGTGCAGCCATACTCCTCACAGACAAGGCTGAAGCCTTATGGCGATAAGGCTGATTATTTAACAAACTTTCGGTAAACAGACAATATGAAAGTATAAAATAATCTTTTTAGGTTATTATAAACTTTATAAACAAATATTAACGATCACAAAGTACCCTTATCGGACTCAGGTCTTAGATTAAGGCTCGGAACAATTGCCTGTAAACCTATAAAGACCTGAGAAAGCAGAAACTTACCTACGTAAGTTTAAGTCTGTTAAGTAATGTTTGTTGCGGTTTCGAAGAATCCATGTATTATCTGAGCCTAATTATATAATAATTTTACCCGAATGAGCAGAAAATGTATAAACGTATTTTCTTTCACTATAATGATTCGTATCCGTAGCCGCCTTTTAATAAACCTTTTTTGATTGAACTTGATTTTGGGCATAGCCTCTAGAGCTGGTTTCGCTTTCAGTTGTGAGTATGTCTTTCGGTGGTTTGTATCAGAATGCGCCCGCGAGAATAGGACGCTGCACCGACGAGGACCTTGTTTTTTGCGCCAGATGTAGTATTTTGAAAAAAAATATAAAGCTAAATATACAAAAGAAAATTAGTAGGTAATAGTTATCATTTCAATTTGTAACAAACATAGTATGTTTGTTACACAAACATACTATGTTGTACAAACTTACCTACACACATACACTCACAAACTGTCGCATTTATAATATTAGTGGGATAAGAGTTAGGAGATTATGCACTACCTAAGTACCTGCCTACCCTATTCAACAAATCATATTTTAATGTTCCCTTTTTAAAACGCATAGGTTCGTAGCGACGACGGCCGACGCACTCCTAGCTGGCTAGCCGTAGACTCGAAACACGGCCTAATCAGCGGCGTTCCGCAGAAGCAAGATATCGGGCCGCACACCTTTACTGTCACTGCACATGGCAACACCCACGGCCTCACTGCTACAGACTCTTTTACGATAGAGGTGAGAATAACCTTTACATATCTAGAAGTTAGTGCATATGTGACACTGTGGGACCTACATAGCTATACAACGTCGTTGAATGGGCCACTGCTTCACTCCTATATGCTACATTGAATGAATCCTCCTATATAGGTTTCACTGTATAGCGAAGCTACATAGTTTTTTTTGTTTTTTAAAAAGACAACTCCCGCATTAGGAAATAGTCCTGTGTCGCGGGGGACTTAATGCACTCGAAGCAGGCACCAATCACTGGACCGAATTTCACCGTACGCAAGTCCTCTCCACTGAACGTCACTTTTACTCAAGAGTTGTACGTGCAGCAATGGGAATTTAAAAACATAAAACTTTCAATCGGGAAGATGAATTTAAACTATCTACAACGTGGAATCCAGTGATAAGAACATGCGACCTTTGTAAGATGTTACAACCCTACACAGTGGATGAATACTCTATTCAAAGGCTCGACTGAAGAGTCAAGTGATTAGGCAAATCCTTAAGATACGAAATCCAAGAGATGAGTTAGGTTCTAATATACCTAGTAACCATAGGAGCCTGTTACATCAAGCTGTGTAGCTAAAATTATGCTGCTAATATGAAGCTTCGTACATACTCGGTAAACATAGCTCGCTTTGTGAAATGCGAGAACAGGGCCAATTAGCAATTATTGATCATTGTAAACATTGTACTGACATCGTGCTAACCGTTATCGGTTAGGTATACTTACATACATAAATCAAAAATGCCTTATGCGTTGACAACGAGTACTTTATTCATAAAGATTAAACACTATCATCGTTAATGTTGTAATATGTTTTAAAAACATACTAATACTAACAACACACGGGTACAAATTATACACCTAAACCTTCCTCATGAATCACTCTGCCTATTAGTGAAAACCGCATGAAAATCCGTTCAGCTGAAGAGTTTATCGTGTGCGTTAGGACCACGGGTGTACATCACAGACTTGAGCTGCTTTCCTACAGGAAGTTAGTACCTGTAGTGTTCTTTTGATAAAAAGATATAAAATATGTACTGTCACCCACCATTCTGACTTTAGGACTGCGGGTGTACCTCAGTGTGCCTTTAATGAAATTCAGTATACGTATGTCTTTTTATCAAAAGAAGTACCCTGGATTTCATTAAAGGTACACTACAGGTACCACCTTGCAGGAAAGCAGCTCAATTCTGTAATGTACACCCGTGGTCCTAACGCACACGAGTTTGTCTGCTTGTTTCAACGAACTAATTTCTAGTTCTCCCACACACGTTCGTAAAATTTTATTACATTACGGCACAACATAAATGAGCGGAAAAGTGTAAACGATCAGACTGCATGGAATGGCTCGTTATAATTTTTTTTTTAAATATCAACTTGTACATTAGATCTTTGTGTTCCATGATTAACGAAGATTTTAGAAACACTCAAACTTTAAAAATTTTATCTCTTGGTTGCACTACACTTAGTGCAAAAATTTTTTACCTAAATCTGACTGCAAAGAGAAATTCCTGTCAGGGTTATTTCATAATAGAAATAACCCTAAAATTCGAGTTTTACCAGATTTTTTGCACCAATTCTCTTATATCTTTCTTAGGACCGCTCTATTTAATATTACTTATAATAAATAAAATAACTGAAGTGTTATCCTCCTAAATCGTTAAATGTTTTTCCTAATGGATATTAAATTTTTGTGATTATAAGTTCTCAAAGCTACATGTTACCTAAATATAAATTTACTAGCCGTACCAGCACTTATGGTAATTGTTTTGCTCATAATAGAAGTAACGTGATATATCCTATACCCTTCCTTAATAAACATGTTATATTATCCAATAATAATTTTATAAATCAAGCTATTAGAGAATTTAGAGACTAAGATTAGCGCCTTCAAAGAATGAAACATAATCATCAGATTTATTTTATTAGTAAAGGTACATTATGTCAATAACCTCAGAAATATATTTTTTTTGTTTAGGGCGACACCTAATTAATTTGGCGACAGTTGTTCATTCGGTCATTCAATTATATTATTGAACAGCATGTGAGGATTGTGAGGGTGTGGTGTAATAAATGAAGTTCCGCTGATATTGCACAATACTTTTAGTTCTTTATAGTTGAAATTGTCTCTTTGTAACATCAAAGTATGCTACCTGTCTGAACCGGTACATGACTGAATAATTTTATTGTTATCTCCGGCGCCTTTAATAGAATATTAAAAAGGAATATTTAAAGTAATCATATAAATAATCGATCAATACGCGACCTTTACAACGAAGCTCAGTGTCACATTGAGGTGTCACATTGTATAATGGCAAAGATTAAATAATCAAATCACGATCGTCAATAATATTGTTGAGATGCTAATAATATTTTAATGATTTAATTATCAATGTTAAGCATTAATAATTAGTAGAAAAAGAGAGGATCGGTATGACACTTCACGGTCTTTCAGAATTTATGACGGCAATTGTACGCTTTAGACATGCGCAAACCATGTCCGACATGGGATTGAACCTGCAACGGTTCCTTTCCTTGTCGGAACTAGTTCCAGGAAACATGTCCGAGGAACTATCTAGTTCCTTAGTTTTATCCGGACATTGTCGTTAACAGTTTTATTTCGGTTCAGACAGTTTCCTCAGACATACATGGTTGTAAACAATGATATTGTTTATTTAGACTTAAAATATTTTAAATTAATGTACTGGCTTGGTCTTTAAAAATCAATTGATAGTATAAATACATAATTAAGTAATATTTAAATTTCTAGATCATAATACATAATATATTATATATAGGTATTTTATTTATAATTGCTAACATAAAAAAATGCTCAGGCACCTTTGATGCCTTCAATCGTTGCCTTCTGTCCATAAAAGTAAATCCTGCTTTTCAAAATACACCCTTGCACGGAACAGAAGTAACACTGACGGCCCGGAGCGCAACGCTCGCGGCATACGTCACAGGGACAGTTCGTTATTCGTTACACCATTCAATATCGCTCCGGCCGCTCCTTCAATCCGCGTGATCGTTCCGAAGAACTGTGGAACTGGAACTATTAGGTTGAGCAAGTCGGAAAGAATTGACATAGTTCCGACTGCGGACATAGTTCCAGGAACTATTACGCTCCGGAACTACACATGTCTAGTACGCTTTGTACATAATAATTCATTAGTAGTAGGTCATTTAGCCCAATTGACTGTAACTCATCTTGACAAAACAATAAATAACTGAGCAAAATAAGCTTCCAGACGTTTCTTAGAAAAAAATGTCTCCAAAATGTATGCTTGCTAAATTGTACTACGGTTTGATATCTGTCTGATGCCGGTTCCCTTTGGTTACTTGGTGGCTAGGTCATTCAAGACAGACTGTAAAATAAAATTCAATTATGTATACAATATACACCGTTTGCATGTTGATTTTATATCTTGAGGACATGATTTAAGGCTAAAGAACTATTAGCTACTACTAAGCTACTAAGGCTAGTTATATATTATCGTTTTTCTTAGGTGAAGAAAGCTCAAGAAAAGCCACAGTCTAAGTATGGCTCATGCATGGGAGACGAGAGCAGACTAGTATTGGCGATCTTGATCGACGGCTCCTTCCACAAGATATCTTCGAGACAGCGAATCCGCGCCCTTATGCAGCTTGCCAGCTTTATGGCGTTAGATGGAGTAAGTCATATATTATGGAGAGAACCATAATCTCTATTATTATTGAATAATAATAGAGTGACTTGGGGTTTTATATTCATGAAACCATGGATGATAGAATAGAATAGAATAATTATTATTGTACACCAACCACATATTGCTTAAGAAGAAAATACACAAAGTAGATATGTACAATAGGCGGCCTTATCGCTAAGAGCGATCTCTTATGAATTTTGGACTATGTACCTATGAAAAAGAATTCAGTCTCTAAAATGTATGAAATGTATAAGATATTAATAATATAATATTTGTTGAAAAGAAAACAAGTCCACTTATAATTCAAATATAATTGTAATTAAATGTAAAATTTTAATTAGAAATAAGAATTCATTAACCCTATATATAAACACATAATGGTGGCCAAGACTTGCGTGTTGATGGCGCGCTCTACGTCTAATTAAAATAAACTTTAAAAATATTTTTTTTTTCATATCAAACAATCTTTTATATATAATTAATGATAGCCTAAAGCATGAAAAGAAAGAAATAAGCTTATAATACTAAATAATTTACAGGAAGAGTTTTGGATGGAGTCTTATAAAGCAGAGCCCCGCGCCGAGACCATCCTCAGCGGCACCGGCTCGTCACAACGGAGGCACGGCGACGCTACTACTGCTATCTATATAAATGTAAGAAAGTAAAGAAAGACTACTTACTAAAAGATTTAAACACAAGCAATTGACTTAACTAACTAGACGAAATGGTTACGGATTTAACAAGTAATCTCACAATTTATTTAATTAACGCCGTGTGTGTTAGTACCGCGTATATAAACACCAAAGGTGTGCTTGACACAAGTAGTTTTTTCCTTTTTTAATACAGCTAAATCGAAGACCTATAAAATATTATTATAATGGTAATTGGTGTCTTAATAAAATTTCTTTGAATGCAAAGCACTTCAATATTTCCTAAAAATAACTTATACTGATGTAAATAATATACTTCTTATCTTCTCAGACAAGCAATTTATAAGCATGCATTGCAAACAAGCATTCATTAAAATCAGTGTTCAGTAATTAAATATTTATATTCATGAATGCTTTTTGTAATTAGCCTCAATGAGTTCTCTGTTTTCGTTTATCTAAGTCGGACTATGTTTTGACCATAAGACCTTTGCGATAAATGTCGCTTCTTTTACGCTTGTTTATGACAGATTTTCAAGATGTTATTTGATTTGTATGTCTCTTTTAAATGTCTTATTATCAGATACCTATTAATATACACTTTGTGAAGAATAAGATATCTGAATGTGATTCTGTATGTACCATTGTACCTATCTGTTCAAACTCTTGCTACATTTTAAAAACATTACCATAGTATAGGGAGGTACATTAGCATAGTGTAGGTACATTAAAGCTCAGTATTGCAGGAATAATTAAAATTAAACTTTCATAAATCTAAATAAAGAGTTGCGAGGAATTTCATATCGATAAATTTCTTATTCTTTTAAATCTATATTTTACAGGTGGGTTGTGGCAACAAACTATGGAGTCATCACAAAGTGCTAGTAGCTGGACTGAGGGAACAATCTCGAGACGGTACTGTCGCTCACGTCATTCGGTTGCCTGTCATTGGCTGGCGACTGCTTGCTATACAACCGGCACCTAGGATTAAGAGACAGGTATATAATAAGTATCATCATTAGATTACTTATTGTTTTTTCACAATCAACCTTTAGTGATAAATAAATATCATTACTTAAATGATGAAGGAAAATTGGGTACATCATTTAGGTTTTTTTCTTATTTATCGAAAAACAGCTACGCAAAATCAAACCAGCAAAAGATTTTTTTAACATCTTGTAATGAGAATTCGAGTAGAATTGTAAATATATTTTTTAAGATTTGAAAACAATACTTACTATATATTTTATTTAAAGACTATCGGTAAAGATGATCCTGTTCCCTGCCAATGTTCCGTCGTTCGTTTATATAATGGTATATCAAGGTATTAACTTTACAATGCAATTCTCTTAGTCCCCCCAGCTGGATGGCTCTGGCGACAGCTTCGACACTGAGTACGATGAGGAGGAGGAGGACGCGGACGCTGAATATAGCGGTTACGACGATCTCGATGACGAAGAGCCGATCGATTACACGAACAGTGACAGCGTTACTGACCCGGTGAGTACTAATATTATAGTTATCGGGAACTTACATGTTATATAACATATTTATTCTAACAGCGTTGTATTGACCTTTGTTTAAATTTCGAACAAGTATTCGAACGAGCTGTAAGTTCTATAGTTTGAAAATGGAACAGACTTTGTAATTGATAAAAAAAAAACGAGCATAATAATATCATTCTCTGTGAATGTAAAGTCGAGTTCTAAATTATTTTGTAATAATTAATAACGACAAAGATGAATCACTCGATCACTCCTAATAATGTTATTATGTATTCATTATTTTCTTGAAAATGGTTATTCAGACTAAAATAACTACTATAGAGGAGGGTCTATATCATAAATGCTTTAAAAAGCCTTGCTTTAACATGCTGAGAGGGGAACCTATAGCTAAATAAGTAGGTATAACATCGCAAATAAATCAATGAATCATTATTGGTATCAACGCATTCATTTACTATTAATATGGATCTGTCATACATTCTGTGTTTCTTAGTACATATGCATCATCCTATTTATTCATTGGAAAATATTATGTATTATAGTTGCCCATTGTAACTGATGAACCACTAATGCCTCGTTACCGTCCGTAATCAAAACGAATCGTTTCTTAATTATAGGAATGCGGCCTAAGTGGAGTGGACTCGGTATTTAACTAAACCACAAAAAAATACATTTCTTAGCTCAATAGTGTTAGTATTATATTTTTTTATTTATATACTGTACAATAGATGGTTAGTTGTGTCTCCCAAGTCACAGAAGACATAATAGTACAGGCCCAAGGCTAGATTTGAATACACACTGTATTAGCGCTGTATAAATATGCCACCCTCGTCGTGAGTCCATAACTTTTTTGGTCAGGGATACTAAGGACGGGAGACTAAGAAATTAAACTCTAGAAAACATTAAATATAAAGAGGAAATTGCGCCTAACATACGTATGTATTTGTGTCGTTTTAGAACCTATATTACATTGCAAACATAATGAGAATTCCATCATTGGCTATGACAATAAATTGACAACTTGGTTATCTTATTAACACCTAGCTTCTGGATAGCTATTGTTTGTTTAAATAAGTTTGAAGTAGCCAGTCTTGTTTGTCCAAACAAATATTATCATTGAAATTGATCTCACAAGAAAACGTTGGAAATTTTAGACGCCATGCACAAAGTCTAATTCATACTTGTGGCTTAATTACAGATTGTTATGTTTGTCAAGAGAAGTGTAAATAATTAAATAGGGTAGTTGACTCTCATACCTATCCGTCTTTTGTAACTAAACTTCAAAACTATAAATTGTGAAGAATATGAACCAGGAGCCATTTTCTTTGTAGTATGCTAACTAATAAATTATAAAAAATGCTATAATAAGAAAGATGACTTGAAACATTAGTATTTTAAACTGGCCTGTTGGTCTAGCGATCAGTGACCCTGACTGCTGAGACAGAGGTCGGGGGTTCGATTTCCACCCATAACAAATAATTGTGTGATGATGACTGATGAGCGTGATCATTTGTTCTGTGTCTGGGTGTAATTTATCTATAATATGTATTTATTTAGAAATATATAAGTATGTTTATCAGCAGTCTGGTTGCCATAGTACAGGCTCTACCTAGTTTAGAATCAGACGGGCGTGTGTGAGATGTGTCAAGTTATTATGATTATTAATATTTTTCCTTTGTATTGATAATATGAAACCACCTTATTTGCATTACCAAAATTAATATTTTCCACTGAATAAAATGTCGTTAGTCATCCCATACCCTGTACCACGGAATGCATACCTAGCACTTATATGTCATCAAATATCATAGAAGCATTCGTACTGAGAGTCACATGGCATGGAATGTTGAATGAGATGTATCTAAAATCACTTCAATTTCAAGTGTCATCTATCGCATTTTCTTATTACTTATCCATTTTATTTTATATTCTACCATAAAACCATCCATTCTACATAAAACATTATCCATTACTTTACGTACCTACAATACGTACATAAATTTTATAAGGAAATATATATAAGGAAATATAACGTTTGAGCTTTGTGTGTGGTTATAACTAAACGCTTTCCCCATTACACTGTACATACAAAACTAACGTAAGCACATTAACTAACGCAGGACGTCACTTTAAAGTATGGGCTTTGATATTAAGATTGCTAGTCTAGCAGTGTGCTCAGGAAGAGGAACATATTTAGATTTCTTTTTGTTTCATGTACACGTCTTGTTTCTTTACAATATTTATAACTAGCAACCCGCCCCGGCTTCGCACGGGTAGCAGAGAGTGTAAATTGGTTGAAATGTGATGATGATTATTGAAGATTTTCAATAATCATCATCATATTTCAACCAATTTACACAAAACCTTAACAAGTTATATACTCATGAATCGCTCTATCTTTTGGTGAAAACCCGTTCAGTAGTTTTCTGAGTTTATCGCGAACAGACAGACAGACAGACAAACGCGGCGGGGGACTTTGTTTTATAATATGTAGTGAAATAGTCGGCGGTTTAAAAAAATCTTTTTGTATTGGATAGATTATTCATTGAGGAAGAATTTAGTTTTCAAAATCAATTTTTGAAGTGAAAACTTCTTTAGGCACGTTGGGCACTTTTGGTATGGGGAAAAGCACTGAACTCGCGTGACCGTCGCTGAGCGTCGTCGTCGCGTGTCTGAACGTGAGATGACATTTCTACGAATGTGTGTGTGAATATGTATATATATATATATGTGTGTTTTCACTTCTGACGTGCAGTCCTACGAACTGACAGTTTTTTTGTTAAGAACAATGCTATTTATGATTTTCTATTACTCTACTATTATATGACTCCGGCCAGCCTTAATATCAAAGTCTATGCAGCCAAAATAACCACAGACAGCGCTCACTCACATAGGGTACGTATGGGTGGCAGTACTAACGCAGTGTGTGTCGCGGCGCGCGCCTTTAGGTGGACCCTCTGACCCCTGCCTCGCATCCCCATCGCCACCATCACGGGGAGACCCCCGCGAATCTAGCCCCCGTGACCCCAGGCGCGCCACACACAACCACCGAAACGTTTCAGACCGAGAGCGCTGCCCCGCTGCCGACCCCAACCTTACCTGTACCTCCCTCCCCAAGTCCTGCAATGGCACTGCCTCCCCCACCTCCACCGACGACCGAACCCCCCACGGAGGAAGCGCCCCCTGCCGCGGAAGATACCACTCCCGAGTCCGCAACTTCTAATATGTATACCATGGAGGTTTGTCAACCGGTCTCCAGCTTTGCGTGACATATGCATGTGTGTTGTTCGGGTCTACCCCGTCGCATGTTATACCTACCTTTTACTGCTAGATCGTAGTTGTACTGTTTGTTATATTTGACTTTAAATTGCATAAGACGTTGACATAATACAGTCAAGTTTTAGTTGTAGCTAGCACAAATGTTTTACTTCAAAAAAATTAAAAATACCCCCGACTCAAAAAACAGTTAGAAAAGAGCTGATGATCTTCGAACGACTTTTCGGCGACGGCGAACAGATTTTCTTAAATTATAGTTAAGAACACTCTCGATCAAGTCACCTATCAAAAAAAAACTAAATTAAAATTGGTCCATCCGTTTAGGATCTATAATGCCAGAGACAGACACACAAATACACACCTTAAACTTATAACACCCCTCTTTTTGGCGTCGGGGGTTAAAAAGAGTTCAAATAGATATTATTCTTTATAGCTAGTACTACTATTATCCGCAAGTGAGTTTGTGTGAGTTGAAAATAAATATCGTACTAAAAAATTGATAATTGCTAACAGTTGCTCACCACTAAAGGTTCCTCTACACTACTCGCGAAGTTGCTCGAAGTTATACGAATACGAGACTGTAGACAGGCAGTTTGCTTCGCTTCGTGCAACCTCGCTGCGTCTCTGGCGATTTCCGAGCGTTGTCGGTTTTTACGCCCGAGTCAAAGGATTCAATGTGTCCCGAAGTTTCAACGCCGGGCGACGACTAGGCTCCACACGAGGTTGCATGAGTGACGTACTTCGAGACTTCGGTCAATTTTGACAAGTACTTCGTCAAAGCAACTTCGCGAGTAGTGTAGAGGGGCTAAATAGCACTTCTAGTATAGTTTTGTTTATGTAGGTGTTATCAGTCGTGTTCGTGAGAAACACTAATAACATTTTACTCATGTTTTTAGGTTGGTTGTATAAATTGCTTGCATAGCAATTTATACAACCAACCCAAAACATTTATATTATTAGGTTTTGTGCGACCGGTCAATCAGATAAGACTTATTAACTATGTAATTTCAATGCTAAACAAAAAGTCTCATTTGTGCTAGCTTAGGCCTCCTAGCAAAATTATTTTGATAACTTTTGGATAACCTACATTTATGATATTTTTTAAATCTATATTTTGTGATAACTTAGTTCATTTGTATGTATAATTCAATTTAATTTGTTTTTACGTGTGTTTAATATGTAATTAACTATAAAAAGTATTTAAGTAATATATCTTACCTGTCTGAGATCTGAAGTAGTTTCTTAACTACGCTAATATAGTTGTATTAAATTTTGAAACATGCATTTTAACCTTTAGTTACATTTTATGCATTTTTATGAGTAGTTTTTAGATTATAAACGTTTTGTTATGTAGCATGCGTGTAATAATTTCCAAGACAAATATGTTTAAACTAGATCTGATAATGTTCCTTATGTTGTACTGGGCAAAACATACCATAAAATTTAACAAACGGAGCCCTAAATCACAAATGGCCTAAGAGACACATTGTTACTTAACAAAGTTAACTTTTCTGTAACTCAGCAGTAAAACAAATTCAAACCATTTTCCTAACTTATAAAAAGTGTTTAAGCCATTTTACTCATCTATGTCTATTACTTTCATTTTACAATCCAAATAATTCGTTCCTAACATTAATTATCTTAGTTCTGAGTAGAATGTTACTTACACAGCCATCAGTTACACAGATCAAGTGACTAACAGCACCTTGTTTAAACGTTACACATCAAACATTCATATAATAACACCATACTTAATATTTATATATTTTTTCACAGGATCACAAAGTTACTATAACGGGGATAGCGGCATCGCCCTCAGAGACAAGCAAGGTCAACTTCTCAATGGCCCCTACGGAGGATATAGCACCGAGAAGAATCAACTTAAACGAGTTTGCACCTATTGTCGTTCCTGAAACAACTACATCAGAACCTGAATTGGTATGTCTTCTTTGAAGTGACTGTTTACATTCTAACTCTCACCTGTAAACGTTGAACTAATTGTGTGTGGAATTTGATTTTAATTTAACAAAGGGTAGATAAGTATTCACTTGGTTCATAAAAATTTTAGAAGTAACTTTGTATGTAAATACTTGAACTAATCTTCAACGTAAAGACAACGATTTATAATTAAGGCTAAGTATCGATTAAACGTAATTTGCATCACAACTTTGTTAATTGTATCACTATCTCTGTGGGGTCTTGAGTACTTTGTACATACATTTTCAACATCTCTGTACATATAACTTTCGACTCTTTTTACGTTGTCTTAACGTCTGTAATCACAACACATCGTGTGAGCGTCCGCATGGCACTTTCAGCAAACCGTAATTATCCGCGCGTCCAACGAAGTACCCCCGATGACGTCTACGGAGCGGCAGACGTCAATAACGTCACTGTCTCCGTCCACCCCCTCGGAGATCACAACGCAGCCGACAACGCCGGTTGTACCGACTACTACGCCGACACCGATCACACCGGCGCCAACGTCATCACTCGCTACTACGCCTACCACGCAGGCTACCACTACACCAACAGCCCCTACTACCCCATCTCTACCAGAAGCGACATTACAGGAGGTTACTAAACAGGTCCGTAATGGCAAGATATTTTACGTGAGAATTATCATCTTTATAATCTGTAAGTACGTCATACTCCCGAATCATCACATCCATTAGTAAAGTGTCATTAGACGTAGTTTGATTAAGTAGTATTTTCCTACTAACTCTTCCAAGGCGTGTGTGTGAAATTAGATATTGGTAGCTTGCGATTGTCACTTCTGTTCTTCGAATTCTATTATAAAATTAATTCATCAAATTTTTTAATTGGCATGATGGGTAATCTTGAGCAATTCTCTATTGGATGTACAAATAATTCGGGTATCTACGTTTAATTTTCTATAAATACACTTTACTTCTATTTATCTACTCAACATTCTTCAACAATTAAAATTAAACTAAAATTTAAAACTTGTATTTTTTTGTAAATTACTTCTGTAAAAAACCTTTACTGTTTCTTAATATTTAATAAATAGCTATTAGCCCTGACAAGCACATTGTAATTGTGTTTCAATATTATAGGAAACAAGTCCAACGGAAGGTAGAAGCACAATATCCGGTCAGACGACTGAAACTGTCAATGTTGTGGCATGGACTATGCCAGTAAACCAGCCACCAACACTGAAACATCACATGAAGAAACTTGCAACTATTGCAGGCAAAGCTTTCAGGTATAAATCCAATTATATTTAATTTTTCATTTAGGGAGATACTTAAGCAACTAAACATACAGTCATAAACATTTCATAAGCCTGCATATGTGGTGGCGAGTAAATCATTCATAAATTATATTAAGGGTATATACAAGAGTGCACGATAAGTAGGTATTATGTTTATAAATACTCGTATATTTAATATTGTCAGGAAAGCAGGAAACTAAATTTATTGTCATTGGTAACACCATAAATTACAAATTGTCGCATACGAAAAAAGTTTTGAAGCACCCTACATATAATTATGTCCGATTTCCCAATATCAACCCTTGGGCCGCGGTCCGCCATCCACGATCACCCCCTGGTTGGAGAATCTTCCTCTTGTGTTGAAGGGACATAACACCCGTTTCTCTAGGCTACCATTACAAAATGCATTTTAAGAAACAATTTAAAAAATACCGTGGCAACATTAATAGCAATTAAATATTTAGGTATCGCTTATTTCTAAGATACATTTAGATTATAGACTTTTACATGCCCCCTAGCATTTCTCGTGCTGTTTATATAGGTGTACCTATTAAAAAATGCTTTAAAATTATATAATCTTTTATAGGTATATTATACCGACGGATCTCTTCACGGACCCGGAGGATGGCAGCAACTTAACTTTCACGATGTACGAGGCAGAGAACGTGCCCCTCAGCAAGAATTCCTGGGTACAATTTATACCTTCGGCGCGCGAAGTATACGGATTGTAAGTACATTAATAAGAACTTACTGAAACTCTGCTACTGCTAAATAACAGTGCTTTTTTTAACCAAGGTAGAAAGATAGATAGATTACACTTTATTGAAATGAAAACTTTTTTAGCGGCGTTGTGAACCTTTAGATGGGTAATAAATGTTAAACTCGCGTCAGGACACCTGACCCTGATGTCAGACACTGATATCCGTCCCCATTGAAAATTCATACGACGGAGCTGAGTTTGTTATATTTACATGTACAGCGTGAGAGAGAGGGAGAGGGAGAGAGAGAGAGAGAGAACTGAACTCGTGACCGTCACGCTAATAATACATATATAGATCCATTAATCCATAATAATACATACGAGGGGTGATCAAAAAGTAATGATAAACGGATATTTCTAGTAATAATAAAATTCTAAAAAAATATTTTTTCAACTCCCTAATCCTTCACAACTTCCCTGACAAAAAATGGTATAAATAGGACGTCATTTTTAAAATATACATTTATTTGAATACTAGCAGTCGGAGTGATAACATCAAAATGGAGAAACATGAAGTGCGAAGCGTCATCAAATACCTGTGCTTGAAAAAAATGTCCACCAAAGACATTCATACTGACTTGGTGGAAACATTGGGAGACTCTGCTCCTCCATATTCTACAACTGCACGCTGGTGCAAGGAGTTTAAGATGGGAAGAACATCCACGGAAGACGAACACCGCGAAGGCCGTCCGTCCTCCTCCCTCACTGAAGAAAACGTCAAAAAAGTTCAAGATCTGGTTTTGGCAGACCGAAGAGTGACCATTCGTCATTTAGCTGAGAACACAGGCATTTCATTTGGTAGCATTCAAAGGATCTTAACTACCGAGATGAACATGAGAAAGGTCTCTGCACGTTGGGTCCCGAGAATGTTAACCGACGAACAAAAGAAGAAACGATTCGACATTTCAAGGACCAATCTTGAAATGTTCCAGGCGGATCAAGATATTTTTTTGGCTCGATTTGTGACTATGGACGAAACGTGGATTCATCATTTTGAACCCGAAACCAAACAACAGTCAATGACATGGAAAAGGCCATCTTCACCGACTCCCAAGAAATTCAAAGTTTCAAGCTCTGCCGGCAAGGTTATGGCGTCTGTTTTCTGGGATGCTGAGGGAATAATTATGGTTGAATACCTTGATAAGGGCGCTACCATAACAGGCTCCTACTATGCTGACCAAATCAAAAGATTGCGAGAGGCCATCAAGGAAAAAAGACGGGGTAAACTGCGCGCAAAAGTTCTGTTCCATCAAGACAATGCACCTGCACACAAAGCTGAAGTTGCGATGGCTGCCATTCAAGAAGCTGGCTTCCAGCTGCTTGAACACCCACCCTATTCTCCAGATCTAGCCCCCAGCGACTTTTATTTGTTTCCTCGGCTCAAGGAACACCTCCGGGGCCAGAAATTTGAGGATAACGGCGAAGTGATGGCCGCTGTAGAGGCATTTTGGGAGAGTCAAGATAAAGATTTTTTTTTGAAGGGTATCGTTGGTTTAGAAAAGAGATGGACTAAATGTATTGACCTATTAGGAGACTATGTAGAAAAATAAATTTTATTTTTAAGTATATAGTTATTTTAATGTACCCATTCTCATTACTTTTGGATCACCCCTCGTATATAGGTCGTTTCGTTTATGTTTTCACTTCTGTCGGCAGTCCCATGAATGCCAATTTTTTTTTGGTACACCACGGTTTTACAGAGAATATGTAACAGGAGGTGTATAGTATTAATAGTGTACAAAGGGCGATAAGCTGTTCCAGGCAACCTTAGGATGGACTGGAGTTATTTTACTAAACAGGTGGTAAAAATGAGTGCCATTGATTGATTGCTTTGTTAAATACGGTCAATCCGTTCTCTATTTGAAAGCGAAATAAATAGGATGTGGTACGAATTATAATAATAATAATTTCACTGCGTGTTAAATCCGTTTTTGGCTGCAATTGAATATTAACTTTTACTGTTGCACTAAACAAATATATTCAATAAATGATATCGACATCTCATCAAACAACTAACCAAACATTATTTTCCAGGCCACTAGAAGCCCACGTATCTCGCTGGAACTTCATAGTAGAAGCTCAAGACAGCGAAGGACGGGTGGCTCGCGGTCCACTCGATATCACAGTGCAGCAGCACAAGAGTGGCCGCACAATCAACCACCAGTTTGTCATGGAATTTAAACTGAACAAGGAGTACAACTACGCGATCGACTGGCAGATACGAGCTCTCGAAGGGATAGTCAACCTCTTCAGAGATACAGACATGGATCATCTCACAGTATTGAACACGACGCAGAACGGAGATATCTGTCAATTCGTTTGGACGAACGATACGTTGCCGAAAGATCCCGCGTGTCCTATGGATGATATCGATAGGCTAATGAAGGTTTGTATTTGATTCTTTTTTCTTAAAACTACTACTAGGAATGATTCCTGTGTCACGGGGACTTTACCAATGTTTAAACAACGGACACAAAGAATATCCAGACCTTGGGCAACTGTTTGTGGATCACATACTTTTTTGTCTCGTGTGGGAATCGGACTGACTACCAACATGGCGCGGTGCTTTTAGGTAAATCCTTTGTTGTGGCGTCCGAAACGCTGAGATAATGAATTAACGTGATCACACGCTGATCGCATTAATTATTATTTGAGACACCTCACACACGGCCCGATCCCAAGCTAGGCAGAACCTGTACCAGGCTAGTTCCACTCCGGTCAGTAGGTACCTAGCAGCTTCGATGAGTCGTGCGAAATTCAGTGAGCTGCCACGCGCCGGCCGGGTAGCGGTAGCGTTACTTCGATATTCACTCACGCGCTACGTCGCTTCGTCCGTTCATCGCTTACGAATTACGTTTCCCGTATTTACGTACTTAGATTATATTATTAATTATAATCAGTATAGTTAGATACTTACAAGTTCTGTTTACAAGGTCAAGTTTGGCTTTGATAAGTACCTATATTTATTTATTAGGACCACAACAACTGATACACATCTTCTATCTATACATATATACTCTATAGAAATAAATAAAATTGGAGTGTCTGTTTGTAATATTAAAATAACCGCATTTTACTAAGTGCATTTGGATGTATATACGGTACATATACCAAAACAACATGTTTTACAATTTTTGTCTGTCTGTCTGTCTGTGTTTCGGCTAATCCCCGGAACAGGATGACCGATTTCCACGGGACTTTCACTGGCAGATGGCTGATGTTAAAAGGAGTAACTTATGCTACTTTGATTTTGGAAAAAGAATGAGGGTTCAGCGCAAAATATACACGCGATATGTACACACGAGCGAAGCCGCGCGGGAACTGCTAGTAAATAAATAAATTTGAAGTGTCCGTTTGTAATGTCATAATGACAGTTTCTGCATCTGAATGTTTACACGGTACTTATACCAAAAAATATTTTTCACATGTTTGTCTGTCTGTTTGTTTGTTCCGGCTAATCTACGGAACGGGTGGACCGATTTAAACAGGACTTTCACTGACAGATAGCAGGTGTTATAAGGAGTAACTTAGTGAAGTTTAGCTTTGATAAGTTTAGGACTACAACAATTTTCTCCGTCTGTCTGTCTGTTTGTTCGGCTAATTTCCGCAATGGATGGACCGATTTCCATGGGACTTTCATTGGCAAATAGCTGATGTTATAAGGAGTAGGGTTCCGCTTTTTATTTGCATATACCTACCTAGCTAAACACCTAAAAGAGATAGTTTCATTCCAAGGTACACACTAACGTATAGCAAATGCCTATCTTCTTAGAGATTAAAGTATCTATGCAGAGATTGTGAAAGTAAATAGTTTTCTTTAATATAAGTTACATCTATGTAGGTACTTCTAAGTAAATACCTAGCCTAGGTTTATTTAAAACTTCATTTGTTGACAGAAGTAAAGTAATAGACACATAACTGGTTATTAAATATTTAGATTAATTCTTCTTACAGAAGATAACCTTAACGGCATCAGAACAGATAATAGTTATGCAAGTTTTAGGTTAATATAACCTGTTTGGAACTAGCGGTGTGCGATCTGAATTGCACCTTATTGTGTCGGAGCATGAGTCGCTATTTATTTAAATGGTATGGCGAAGAGGTCCTTCTGTACTAGTACTATTATGTATTCTGTGCCTGTACTATGGTAACCAGACTGCTGATAAACATACTTATATATATTACTAAATACATTATAGATAAATTACACCCAGTCGCAGAACAAATGATCGTGCTCATCACACAATTAGTTGTCCTGAGTGGGAATCGAACCCACGACCTCTGGCTCAGTAGTAAGGGTCACTAACCACTAGACCAACAGGCCAATTCCCGAAAACATAATTATTTATCATCGTACATGAAAGTTTAAAAGCGATATAAAAATGATGAAGACGATGCCAATGATGATCACTGTCCACATATCATAAAGTGAACGAGCAGTCAACAAATAAGGAAGTCGGTGTTTGCAGATAATGGAGTCGGACACGCAGCCGGGCAGCCCGTCGGCGGGGCTGGCGCGCGCCATGCAGCCGGAGCTGAAGGTGGCGGGCGTGCGCTGGCGCGGCGCCGGCCGTTGCGCGCACGCGCCCGCCGCCACGCGCGCGCCCGACACCTACCCGCCCATCACGCGCAACCAGGTCGACCACCTCACCGCCACCGTGGGGCATCTGCTCATATACAAAGTGCCAGAGGTACATACGTTACAATAACTCACGTTTGTGCTATATCTGCAGGACACCTGCCGCACATTCTGCATCCGAATTGAGTAGGTCATTGGAACAACAATAGTAAGACATCATGTAGCCTAAGAGTCTGCCTGTACTGAGATCCCTAAATCTGCTCTTTCATAAGGCTATTCGACGTATTTACTTTAAAGTATAATAATAAATTTTATGAAATTTGTTGCAATGAAACTAAAACAACATTTAAAACAGTTGAAACAGTGATAATTTCGCTATCGATAGTTAACCTTAAAAATAGTGAATTTATCTTCAGTGCTATCGAAAATATAGATCGTGCTTTCGAAAATAACGACATTTTTAAATGTATCAATACTAATACTGAAAAATGGTCTATACTATTAAATTCCTCAAATACTATCGATAGCATCTCCAGTATCAGTACTATCGGATCAATAATACCGATAATATCTATGACCTATGGATGACTTTCGAAACTATTGAGATCAGGTATAAGACCGATTATTGCGCAAGTAATATTGAGAACTTCAAATAATTTCTTTCAATAATACTACACTTAGTATATTAACGATAGGGTAAAACTATCTACTAGGTATTGTAATAAATACTATCAATATCTTTATTTATTAATTTTGTCAATCTACACTATCGATAGTACTATTGAAGTCGATAATATCGATTGAACGACTGATTTTCAAGATCTCTGTAGTATTACGATACTAAAGATAGACTATCGCTATTGTCACGCTACTTCAAAGTTGTTGCATATGGGTTCTACTACTGAGAGACGTTACATGAATCGATGCGATTCACTCACGGATCACCTGTCATATTCTGCACCGGACAAGTTTTTCATTTTTATTCTATTAATAAGGCAGTCCATAAAGCTTCAAAGTTGTTGCATACACATACTACTACTCGAATCAATGTAACTCATTGGTTCTATTATTTCCCACATATTTCCAGGACACATTCTTCGACCCAGAAGATGGTGATACACGACATTTGAAATTGTCACTCCGATACAGCGACCGTACAGAACTGCCCGTGGGACACTGGCTGCAGTTCGATGCGAAGAACCAGGAGTTCTACGGTCTACCCGCGCCTAGTGATGAAGGCAGCGTCCCCTATCAACTGGTAAGACTAATTTAAGCGGTCGAGTATCCGTTGACGGAAATATACTGGAAATAAATTTAAAAAATCTTCTAGTGCTGTCTTAAGATCACAAGTTGTCAAGAACTAGAAGAAACAGAAATATTACCCCAACTAGGTTTCAGTTATCACAAACAGTACCAGTACAGATTTCTAAGTAGAAGCTACAATGGATAGTCCATTGCGATTTTAACTTGACGAATATATATTAGTAAGTTACCAATGTCTTATTTTTTCTTTAATTCTAATTCGACAGCTCTGAAATGTTCATGATCAATAACAATAACTCAATTTATAGTTTGCAATTTGTTTGGTATGTGTCAAAGATATCGTGAACAAAAATTAGTGGTGGAGAGTTATTCGAAAAGATTGAAAATATAGAAAACTTTTTATCAAATTTTTCTGTTACAAATAAAAACCGTGTAACGTATCAAAGTGTGTGCTATGCTCCTTCTACATTTCTATCCCACCGAATAGTACGCGGTGTTATATTCAGAAACCAGACTGCCCCATTTATATTAGGTATCATATTATATTAGGTACATTTATAAATTACTATAATTTCTTGTCGACTCAACTCTGTATAGATTCCGTATAAAATGGTAAATAACAAAGTTTTTCGTGGTCCCTACACTTTCTATTATCGATTTATAATAACTTTGTACGGTAAAACATGTGCAATTAAAAAAAGACGTGTGGCACTCGGAGACTGCCGCGGTAAAGCTATTGCATAGCATTTTTTATCAACTTATGCAATTATAATTATTTATTTATTTTATTTATGCAGTATTTTAATTTCCTTTTTTTTTTTCTTTGATATTAATTCAAGTTACACTTTTTGAGCGTGGTGACCGATAAGATAATTGAAAATATTTTTTTTTTAAAATGAGAAGTTAATATTGTTCAAAATATTTTTATTATCTATATATATAAAAGAAAGTCTTTTTAGTTACACTATTGATGACAGGCATGAGCACGGAGCAGATACAAAGAGGAGGTGTTGTAAATTACAACACCACGTCACGCGTTGTTTCATAGGGAAATCTAATTAGATTTCCGTATGAAACAACGCGTGACAATTTGCGGGATGAGGCGGTGTTAAGCTCCGCCCATTTAACTTTTTTTCATCTACGAAATAATAGTAAAACTACTCGCATCGTTCTATGTCGATGTTGCTATGTAGTTTAGCTATCTCACGCTAGTTATAGGATGTAAGGGACCGTACTCAGAATTTACTTACCAGGTTTTTAAACTTAAAAATCGTGATACAAAAGCGAAAGTTTGTGAGTTCTTTCTTTCTCCAAGCCTTGACCTTATTCCACAGCTGGACAGATTTGGATAAAATTTGGTATACAGATAGATTGCGACCTGGCTTAACATTTGGGCATTGGGCATTGCTAGTGGAGAATAAAAAAGTTTGTGGTAAATCACGAATGATGATTCAAATTTGTTCACTTATTTATTCTTATTTTATCTTTCTTTATTCGTATCTGTACCGCAGCTGCAGTTTATTTTGTAAATCTAACTTAATGAGCTTAAAATACCTTTCAAATCATCAGCCTAAGTACAATTTATTTCATTTTAATATTTAAAGGCACTGACCTCTATTGTACAAGTACGGTGGACTGCGTACGTCAATTATCAAGCTGAAGCCATTTGATTTTCGCCATTGTGGCGCTGATAACATGATGGTCGTCCTTGGAACTAATATTAGGGATGAGATATAACACCATAAAAAATATTGCATCACTTTATCGATATAAATGCTTATGTATAATATGTATACTTAGCGCGTTCAACCGAACAAACAAACTCTTAAGCTTTATAATATTAGTATAGATGTGATGTGATGATGTGAATAAAGTACCTATAATTAACTTAAAAATTATAAAGATATGGTATTTAGTACTTACCTAAGTATATATTTTTTCCATAAATAGAATCGTAAAACTGTTTCAAAATTATGTATTTTCTTTACTTTATAAATATTTAATAAGAATGGTAAACCATTATCATTTTTATTACAGAATTAACTATTTGTATTCGAAACAAATACTTGATTCGAATGATTTACCTTTCGAATTAAGTAGGTATTTTATATTAAAGAAAGGGCATAAAAACCCTTATATAAGAATAAGAAAGATTTTGTTATTTTTTTCTCTTACTGGATCTAAATCCATGTACAGCACATAAACTACCAGGAACCATGTCAATTTTCACGGTGAATTTGACTGTATTTAAAGTATATCAAATTACGTTTTTGTACTTTAAAATTTGAAAATAAAAGCGCGAGCACTCGATGCAGCTGTCGGCAAAACACTGCGTGAGGCTGCTTATAAGGTCCGCCAGCGGTCGAGCAGCCGGTAGGGGTTTAGCGCACGTAAGTACATCAAGTGGCATAGGCTGATTTAATTAAGAAAACAACTTCACAAACAATTTTTAAGTTCATGAAATGTAACCCTCTGCGAACTACTAATGAATAGGCTGCTTTCATAGTGAATAAGAGGTGGCTTTCATAGTAAGACGCGGCTTTCATAGTGAATAAAAGGCAGTTTTTATAGTGAATAACAGTTGGCTTAAATATCTCGACAACTATTTGACCAATTTGGCTAACCTAAGATCTTAAAAATCGGTTGTCTGTAAAGTCGGTTTACTGACGATAGTTGAACGTGACTACGTCATAGGAACGCCTCAGAGCGAGGTAACGCCGCATGAGTCATGTTTTTTCGTTCGTGCAGCCGGCTCCATCGAATTATAAGACGTTGTCACGTCAAAAAATATTTGCTTTAGAAATGTACTTGCGAAATTTTGTAAAAAGAAAAGAAAATAATATCAAAATCAAAATTATTCATTTCAAGTAAAGCCATTGTAGATATTTTTGATTGTCAGGAGAAGTCAGTCAGTATAAGTCGGTCGTGAAGCTAGTTGCCTGTTCCTGCCTTTGGAGAAGAACAGGCAAGAAACTCCAAGGACACTGTTTTTCAACATGGTTTTTTTTATTACAAAGTTACTTGTTACATTGCTTATATGTAGGCGCAATTTAATGTGAGGACAATGTAACATAATATTGTTTTAAAATGAAAAGAAAATCACAGAGCTGATAGGCAACATAGAAAATTAACTTAATACTTAAGTGATTACACAGTTCTCACATATACAATTAAATTTTTTTCTAATTAAGAAGAAATAAAAAGCGTATCATAACTACAATGTCAACAGTATATAAAATAACATCAATGTTTTATAAAATTAACAATGTCAATAATAATAATCAAAATATTAATAAATCTATACATCAGATAAGAAACAAGACGAGTACCTACTCATTGACAGTGTGACTGTGGAACTTGCACCGGCATTTTGCTAAGCATTTTTATCATCTAAATAATGATCTAGTTTATAATATGCTCATTTACATAGCGTGCGTTTTATACAAGTTTTAATTTTTTTCTCATTTAGTTGAAGAATATTATCAGGTATTTTATTATAGAATTTAACGCAGTACCCCATAAAAGATGTTTGCACTTATGTTAGCCTAAATTTTGGTTGAACTAATTTATGTCCATCTCTAGTAACATAATTATGTCTTTCACGCCGTTTTGTAAAGAGATGCAGATTTTTTCTAAGATACATGATGTTTTCATAAATATATTGACGAGGCACCATTATATTTAGGACTCAAATTTTCTTTTTTCATGTTTTCCACCCATGACTGCTTAGTGAGTGTGTCGGTGGGAAATCTGAAAGTATAAAGCAAACAAGCATAATATACATAATACCGTTGTAAATAGCGAGTTAGATGCTAGGGTTTATTTTTACGATTTAGAAATAATAATGAAGAGAATAATGAAAAATAATTATGAAGAAAGTTATCGACATATTATCGATATGGAATAATCGCAACCCTATTCAGTAACTGTTTATTTTTTTGATTAATTAATAAATGAAATCTGAATCCTATTCACATTTAAATTTGATGAAATTTAATAAAATAAGTATATTATAGTGTTAATAAGCTTCAGACATACAATTGAAACATTTGTAGCCAAGAAATTCACTTACTTGTGAAACGTTATTCCGCTGCCTTTTTGGTTCCGAGTTTTACAAAATATACAAACTCTCATTATATAAATGTTTTCTATATCATTTAGCAAGCACCAAACACTAAAAGTGAAGCCTTGTTTCACGATGAATAAATAAAGCAACAGAGACGCGTCAACCGAACACAATGGCCATTTGCAACAGATGTCAATTTTAGTTCCCGAGACGACCTGGACGTCGCTTCAAATCGGCACAACAACAACTATCATTTCTTAGGGAATATTTAGTCCAGCGTACTTGTATAATAGAGGTCAGTGTTTAAAGGACTTTCAATTCAAGATAAATACTCGTATAGTCGTGGGTTGCTAGGTAAAATAATTGGGTTCTAATTACGGCCCTGTCTTTTTGTTCTGTTTATAAATGTTCTTCTAGTTAAAGATAGATGACAGTCTATTCAAAAAATGATTACAAAAAATATGAAAATAATACTTTGACGGCAAAAAATTCTTTAGGACTGGATGTAGAACACATTTCAGTATCTTCGTATGATTTATTTTACTAATACTTAGCTCTACGTACCTTTGTTTTTTTAGTTCCCATTACACAAAGTTTTGCCATCTAGTGACGAATAGATTTAATTATATTTCAAAAAACACTCCCGAGATTTTTCTAGAACTATTTTAATAAATAAAATAGTTACAAAGGAATTGTGATGCCATACATGGCATCAGAGCGTCTATCCGAATAGTTTTTACATGATAAAATACAACACTTCATCTTTTACTCCTTAATACAACGAAAATTTACTGATTTGTGATTTTTTGATACAAACGTACAAGACGAACGCTGACAGTGTACTAACTATAAGCCACCCACTGTGATGACGTCAGGACCTAGTTATAATCACAGTGAACAGTTGCTTAGGCCCTCTCCTCTTTATATCTACTCCGTGGGCATGAGTCACCAGATTGCGGGGTGAAGAGTGGGATTACGCATGCGCAGTCACGCCGATACAACCAATGCCACCTAGAGGCGAGTTGCTGAACTAAAGAGACAAGCGTGATATTTCAAAAAGTCATTAAAAGTTCTGCTATTCATCGATAGATGGCAAAACTAATAAGTATCACCGCTATGCCGGTCGGAGTATGGGGTGTCAGGTTATTTTCGTTACGGAATTTCTGGATTCGGTCTCCACGCTCAAGACCCGCGATAGAAGCTATGCAATAGCTTAAAAAGTAGATTATTAAAATAAAAAAAATATCTTAACCTTTTAACTTAGCAACAGAAACGTATTATACTTGTTCACTTGTCAACAGTGTTGACTAGAATTTATCTGCTTAATTTTATGATTAAATCGACTGCATTATTACTTGAATGTAAGTCTCTTGCATTGTTTTTAGCAAATTACACAGTAATAAAAAACCCCAATTATTGTAATATAATGACGATTGCAAAAAGTGGCCTTGATATTTGTTTTTGCCTTTCTCACTGACTTTGCCTGACACTTAAGCTCTGATCGTCAGTAAATAGCCTTTAAAGGCACCGGGAATCATTTTCCATTAAGTTGTTTGTAAACTTGTAAAAAAATGTAAAATTTTCAACTAGATTGCTGAAGACTCGAGCAAGAAGAGCGCGTACGACAGCCTTATAGTGGAAGTAGCGAAAGCCCCGACCATCCGACCGACAGTCGAGTTCCAGATGACCATGGACTATCCCTTCCCAAACCTAGCCTACGACGCTACTAACAAACGCAAGATCGTCGAGAAGCTCGCGGCACTGTTTGGACAGAAAGAGACTGATAATATCAGGATACAAAGCATCACTAATAACCCTACAACAATTATTTGGTGAGTTTCTTTAAATTGGATAGATTCCTATTAGATAAGAACCCACGTTGAAGCTGTGACTGTACCGGCATGGGACTGCAGCCTTAGCCTAACTTTTGCATACTATTCTAAGAAGAGGACTATCTAGTTCTAGTTGAGATCTAGATCTGGTTTGAACATAAGTATGAGATTTAAAGATAATTATAAAAAATTAAACAAATAATTATGGATAAAGAAGGTATACACGTGGGTATTAAGTATTAAATTATGTTAGGTGTGTATACAATACTTAATCTTATTAAATCTACGTACATATGTAAAATCCATTTGTGTGTATATCACTCAATGTCTGAATAAAGAACTTTCAATTATTAAACTATACAGAGTGTTACAGAAAGGTGTGGTAAAATTTTAGGAGTGTTATGGGTAGGGGACAAATAATTGATTTACGTTAAAAAAAGGATTTTGTTTTTTTTTTGTTAAATGGTTTTCCTGGTGTAGGTGTATAGTTTTAAATAACATAATTATGAACTTTCATGTCAATTTCAACGGTTTTCTTATACGGATATTTTCATTTACCCATAGATTCACTCATTTCAGCCTTCTTATGAAATATCAGCTTTATCGGTCAATTTTCAAGTTTCATTTGTCAGTTACTTTGTTGTGTATTTCTGTATTAAAAGTTACGAATTTTCTTAAAATTATTAGCGCTTTACGTTATTCACGGGGTTTACTCTTCAACCCTAAAATGTGACTACACCTTTCACTTTCTTCTTTATATTACTATATAAGTAAATTAGATAGGGTTTTCCATTAATTTTAATGTGTTAAATCACTTTTTTCTGCAAACGTATTTTCTTCAGTTCTATTTAAGTTCATTGTTTCGTGATATTCAGGAATCGAAAATAGATTTAAATTTTTGCAAACAAAAAACTTAGACAGTGGTCAGTCGTAAAGTTGTCCCACGGCATACTCTGTTAAATTTCCCTTTTTCTTAATTATTTGAAGTGTTGACAGTAAACCCCAAATTTCACTATGTGTTTTTACAGGTACAACACAAGCTTACCCATGGACCGTTGCCCGAAAAGAGAGATCGAGGAACTTCGCAAAATGATCATAGTTGACGAAAGAGGACCTGGGGGCAATGCACTCAAAGAAAACGTCGATCACGTATTTGACAAGGAAATGAAAGTCATGTCCATCAGACTGATTCCTCTCGGTCTTTGCGCTGAACAAAACACTAAAGTACCAAAGACACCGATACAAATAAACTCGGGGCTATCGAACTCGAACGTGAACTTGCAGAACAGCAAGGCGAGTAATGCCGCCGCTGACCAGAGCTACTTGGTGACGTTCATCATTCCGGCCGTCGTGGTCGTGTGCATGATCCTGCTCGCGGGCATCGTCGCGTGCGTACTGTACAGGAGGCGGCGAACAGGTATTACATTATTGTACTCTTGAAAAACCCCTCGCAACTTTATGAAGTCAGTCTACAGGCTGAGCCTTGAATCGTGCATCTCTTTGAACCGCCTCATTTAATATTTGGTCTGAGAACATTAAATTATCGATACCTTATTAAATAGCAAAGTATCTTTGATAGGATTTAAATTATATATTTTTAAAGTGTTTAACGTTTAAAATTTTGTAATATGTAAATAAATATGAGTAATTGTTTTTAATTGAATAATCGCACATATCTAATACAAGTAGTGCAATCTTACCGCTTAAAGCAAAAAGGGCGAATGAAGAGAACAAGTATAATAGACAAGTACATTTTTGTTAATACTATATGTATTTTTGTGTTTGTGGTGTTAATAGTATTCTATCTAAATTGCAAAGATCAATATTTAAAAAATTACGCTATTATCACCCTTGTTTCTTTTTAATTGGAGAAGAACTTACAATTCCCTTGAAAATTTACGCTCTTTTTTGGTTGCAAACAAGTGTTTTTATAAAGCAATTTAATCTATATGCCTGATATAATGCTAACTAATATTTAGTTTTAAATTCTGTAGGAGGTGAGAATACTGACAATGCTTGAATATAAGGTGATATAAAACAACACAATAGATTATGCAATTAGTGTTTAACACAATTTTCGTTTGTTTTTTTTTTCTTATGAAACATTTGCTTTCACGTATTGGTCAAACTGCTAAATATACCTACAAAAAATCATATTTAACTTATCCACAGCATAGCTCTTTTACCCTGAAATACACTGACTACAACATAAATGCGCTAAGAAACTGTTTCAAATTTGAATATTGATTGATGTAAATACACATCAATGTTTTGTGCAAGTATGTCTAATTCGCACTTGAGCCACAATAGTAGGTAGCAACAATATTCCGCTAGGTGGCGTCACTATCGTTTGTACTTTGGACCGATCGTTGCCACTTGCGCCCTAAGGGAACATTTATTGGTAAGTTTGGTAACTGACATAACATGACTTTATAATTAATTGTATGGTTGTAATTAGTAGTATTTTTATATATAGTATTAGTAGGACTCTTGATATTTTTATTCATCTTCGTCAGTTAACAAATCGACCAGTAAACTGTCGCTAAAGTATTGAAAAAAATAGATAGCAAAGTAATGCCGAAGTAGAAATATGCCAGTTAATGAATTTTATTTACATAAAAAACTTATTTTTTGGTATTTAAAATAATCAATATTATGTTTAATATTTTATCTTCGAAATTATTTTTATATGAATCAGAGGCACAGTTGTTTTTTATTTTGAAAAGAAAAAAAAGTATTTTATTTCACCTCCCTTTTTTGGTTATTTTTCACCATTCGACTGGACGTGCAATAAACCGCTGTGAGACAGAGTTCCCTACTCTGCATTTTTAATAACATATAAAATTACATTTCCACGTGCACTTGTCACGACTTTTCATTATCAAATAAAGCTTTTGAATAACACTGTTCTGCATTTTAGTTGCAGAATCTTATATCCAGTATTGGCTTAGTAGTTATGGTCAACCCTTTAACAGTTATATCAACCAAATCTACAAATTGCAATTAAAATATTGAAGAATATTGCATCCCAAAAAAATTAAGTATCATTTTCTAACGACGAAATTGGTCTCTTTAAACATTGTTAGGTATTGACTGTTTACCATTTTAAAATAAAACTTTTTTAGTAGCAGATTTAAAAAAGTTAAAGAAAACCGTGTGTATACTCGAGCGGTGGCGCAAAACCGGTTGTGAAAGAACTACTATCTACATAATTCCTCGACTGATAAACAAGCTACCGCCAGATTTAGTTAATAAAATAACAGAGAGTAACAATAAATTAAAACTAAAACACTTTTTCTTAAACAACTGTAGTAGTTACCTTCAGGTATAATTAAAGGATATTTAGGAGATTATTATCTCGTTCTAATAGTGATATAAAAGGCTAACGGATTGCCTGGATACACATATACTGTAAAAATTATTGTAACTATACGCAACTGACTGTCTGTGTGACACTCCGCAAACCTTAATGTTTTACAGTGTTATGTTTAAAGAATTGTTGTTGATGAATTGATATTGAATGATAAATAAATTAAAAAAAAAAATTAGTATGAAAAGACGGGTAGGAGTCGGCCGAGGCGAGTCGTGGACAATACATATATCTTTGATAATTAACAAGTGTAGGTGTTTTAGGTAAAATGAGCGTCGGCGACGAGGAGGAGCGCCAGGCGTTCCGGTCGAAGGGCATACCGGTGATATTCCAGGACGAGCTGGAGGAGCGCGGGGACACGGAGCCGGTGCACAAGAGCCCGGTCATCATGCGCGAGGAGAAGCCGCCGCTGCTGCCGCCCGCGCCCGACTACCGCGGCGCGCCCGACCACGCGCACGACCGCGCGCCCGACCGCGCGCCCGACCACGCGCCCTACCGCCCGCCGCCGCCCTTCGCCGCCTCGCGCACGCCGCCGCGCCCCAAGGCCACGCCCACCTACCGCAAGCCGCCGCCCTACGTGCCGCCCTAAGCCCGCCGCAGCACCTTTTACTAAAACGTACTGCGGTCGAACTAGTCGACGCGCGGCCGCCAGTATTTTCTACGATTAATTTATTCGCCTGCTCTCCTCGCTTACGAACTTAACTTATGATATTTAATTGGTGACTCGAACCGATGAGATGCATTTATAAGTAAGTTAGAGGATATAAATTTCGTCTGAAAGAGGAATTGTGCACAGTTTAATGTGACTACGAATTTCTTATATTGTAAGTTACGTCACGAACTATACCGACGAAGTAGGTGTGATGTGTGTCGATGTTTCAATTATATAAAAACTGGAGACTTTACAATGAAATAAAGTACATAGTGTTATTGTTGAAGTAGATGATGTTACATTAGCTCCTAGTGTAAGCCGATGTTCGATCGAAAGTGTCCCAATAGTCTCGTATATTTAAATAATTTACACACGGCATTAAATTTTCTAAAAAATAACAGAAAATGCGGAATAGTCTAAAACTTTAATGGCTGTAATTTATAATCAATCACAAACAATATCGTTCAAAAATATATATATAAGGTGCATTGTATTGTAATAATAATAAATAAAAAAATTGTTAACAAATTCACACATACATTATGTACATCAAAACGACTTTTCTCCTGGACGTAATATTGTCTAGCTGAAAACGTAATTGATTATTTATTACAGATCGATTTGTTAACATTGACAGAGCACATGTCAACTGCCTACAAGGGGCTTACATTCAATAATCATTTATTTATTAGCTAACATACCAAAATAACAGTTATACGTTTGGCTAAAAGTGTGCCATTATGCTACAGTTGTTATTTAATGTAATTTAAAATAAAACATATCGAGAGTGTAACATTTTAGCCTTTAGTGTAGCTCTTCCATACACATTATATTTATAAGTAGTGCGCGTGTGTGCGAAGTACATTTTGGGGGTTACTGTTCCAAAGGCGACCTGACTTGCAGCCAGCAGTCGATATTCAACGAGTCGCCCCTTATATTGCACGAGTTGGTCATGTCATAGGTGGTGTGTAAACGATCATTACAATTAACATACTATTGTAATAGATATACAACTGACTCTAGTTTATAGGCTACGAATAGATATATTTAAGAATGGAATATCATTTTGTACTTGTCTAATATTACCATAGTTGTAAGGTTAACAAATTATGTAAACTTAGGGACTTGAATGAAATGAGCTATATTGATAACTTTTCCTTTGGATGTATTTTTTTCTACTGTATACTCATTTGGAGTTTTGCATTTATAGATCTTTTTAGTGTTAATCATATACAATTTTATAGGCCAGCTACATTGGGAAGTTCAATTTTCTTTCTTATTTTTGAATTGTTTCATAAGCGTACTTAATAATGTCCACACAATACTGTGGTACCAATTTCGTTTAAACAATGATTCTATCCATTGTAGCTTTATTTTCTTCTCAACAATTCTAATTATATACGCACATAATTTATGTAATTAATGAGCTTTTTATTTTAAATAAATAAAAAATTGGTCTAGATATCATTTGTTTCATTTTTGTATTGCGTTAGTTCACAAACCCAAGTATACTCATTATAAGATAAACAAGCCTACGGCCTGTAGGAAAAACAGTGTACATAGATAACAAAAAACCTTGTGGGTGCATTCATAATATTTTATTATCAAAAAAACTAAGTATGTTTATTCTGGATTCCATAGCTTTGCTTAATTTGAGCCTAGATAGCGATGTGTAATATGTGAAAAAATATTATTATTATTACTGTACAGGCCAGTTAGCTTGTACACTGTAGGATAGTTGTTAAGTAGTTGAGTGTTATGTGTTCTGTCGTACTTTGTAATTTTTTTTTCAAAGTAGTCTCCACTGGCAGTAATACAGGTCTTCATACGTGTAACTCGAGTGCTGAACAGATCGCTCCAGTATCCCTCTGGAACATAGCCGCATATCGTGTCAAAAGCTCTTCATCGCTCGCAGGTAGGTATGTCCTCCCTGTAATGGCGCGTTAATGGTGCGCGTTCGCGCAGCGGAATGTTGAATTTAAAGATTTTAATTATGCAGATATTTAGTGTATGACGTCGTGTAATTGTGTATTTTAAAAAATATATTGTGCATGCAGCCATTGTGGAGAAATTCGCTACAAACTGATTCTCTAAAAAGAAGAAGATTCGGTAAAAACTACTCACATGCAAAATTTCATCTCATTAAATTCAGTAATTAAAGAGAAACAATTAAAATACTGACAAAGCATCGAAAACCTACATAACCCGACCAAGTTCTAGTAGTTACTAAAAAGCGGCCGTGCAATATATTTAGGTAACATTCTAAAATTTACAGTATAATACCGGTATTGAATTGGTACAGGTGACAACACAATTGTTGTTTCGATATAATTTATGGGTCATTTATTTTTCACACACCTGCTTTTTTAAATGTATTTGACTATGATAGTAAGTACTATTTACGTAGGTACTTTATTTAAGTATGCGCTTGAGACTTGCGTCAGTATATGATATTACCGTTGTACTGGTAGTGACTTATGTATGTATGCATTTAAAAGTCATTGCTGTCTCTAACCAATGACAGAGTATGTTTAGCAAGCGTTTGTTAACGTTAAGTTTTTATGAACAAGAGACTAGTCATGACAAGCGCCTCAGCTGCGCTCCCGATACGCTCAAAATACACGCGCCTGTGCGCGCACATAAGTTGTATGCCAAGTTCTGCCGTTACTGGGGCGCGTGCCCCAGGGATTGTCATGACTAGTCCCTAAAAGGGGTTATAAATTTTGAGGTTAGTTTCTGTATTTTCATTCATTCATTCATATGCTCACGGCTGTTGTCCCAGAAGGGGTAGGCAGAGGTGTGACATTTCTGTAACACCCACATTTCGCCAATTTTTGGGTTTCTACGTAACAGGTGGCGAGAAATAAATAATAAATACATAATTATTACATGTAATAAAAATATTTTTGTACACGGATGTTTAATTAGAGAAGTACTTGTTAATTGAAGATTTATTTTTATCATAGATAGTGGCGTTATTATTAAGTCATTTACCATCAGGTGACCCGTCCGCTCGTTTGCCCCCTATACCATAAAAAAGAAATATTTTTCATTCAAGAAATACAATTGTTTTATTTTTTCCTTACGCTTGTGTACGCAACTGTACCATATTAATAAATACTATACTGGAAGGTTAAGAACGTTACTTAGATATATGGCACGGTCGCTTTTTAGTAGCCATCCGAACTTGGTCGGGTTATGTAGGTGTTCGATGCTTTGTCAGTATTTTAATTGTTTCTTTTTGATTACTAAATTTAATGAGATGAAATTTTGCATGTGAGTAGTTGAATTACTACACTAATTATTGGAATACATTTTACTATGCTTTTCCTTTAGAACGTCGTGATGTTTGACTGCTTTGTAAACAGTGGTCTATTCATGGTAAATTGTCCTATAACTCTTTAATTACTAACGGAACATCATTGATACTTATCAACATGTTGCAGACACTTACAAGGTTTGTATAAACGTGAAAATCTGGACCCCAAAGTGCATACTTTACGAACTAAGACCTAATAAGCGTATTTTACGTTTATATTTTTATCTTTTAAACCCTAAGATTTTTTCTAAATCTGTTTTTTAAACAAATATTAACAAATTCAAAACAACGTATGTAAAAATCTACAGCTCTCTATATAAGCGCTTTATATGAAAACCAGCTAATGGCCAAACGTTCGCGTAGCGGAAACTTGAATTTCTCCTAAGTTTATACATGCACTAATTTTATTCATACATACACAATTACACACAAATTTTTGGACACATTTTTTTTCTTCTAAGTCCATGGATTAAAAAAAGTTCCGCCAGGACAACGTTCGCCCAGCGGAATCAGGTTTTAGCGAATTTCTCCACAATGGCTGCATGCACAATTTTTTTTTACCATACACAATTACACGACGTCATACACTAAATATCTGCATAATTAAAATCTTTAAATTCAACAACATTCCGCTGCGCGAACGCACACTGTTAATGAGGCTCTGTGACCAGGGGTCTCATTGGTTCTATCATCTGTGATACGTACAGCTGTCCATAAAACTTCTCGATCTTGTTGAGAATCTGGCATTTTGAGTTGACTACCATTCTCACTTTTGAGTTTCATCAGATTGGGCCTCCCCAAGTGCTGAGCAAACTGAGCAAACACTGACAGCTCGTGCATTTTACTCATAAATTCGAGAGACTTATACATAATAAAATATTTTTTATTGCGTTTAAGAAATGTATTTTTAATCATCTGGTAACAATCCATCTGATGATGACGATGAAATTAAATTAAAATGTTCTTGGCTTAATGAAGATCTTAGATAACTTTTCAATCGTTTTAATTGGCTTAATGAAGATCTTAGATAACTTTTCAATCGTTTTAAGTTAGAAAATCTTCTCTCGCCCGAAATGTGTTGGCCAGACATTAGAAAACGGTCGTGTCACTCGTTCCCGCCCGCAACCAAACGCGACTACGAAAATTGTAGAAACATTTATCCAAGTGGTGAAACATATTACATGTTTCACCACTTGTGTTATGAGAAATTAGCATCTTTGTCTTTGCTGTTCCATATTATTGTTCTATCAAAATCATTGTAAAATTATGCTGCAACACGTCAGCGGGCATTTTGAAACTTCAGTCGTTAAAAATCAAAGAAAGAATACTACAACTCAACACTACGTCAATGCAGACGCGTGGGCACCGCTAGATTGTAGACATGTGTAGTTCCGGAGCGTAATAATTCCCGGAACTATGTCCGCAGTCGGAACTATGTCAGTTCTTTCCGACTTGCTCAACCTAATAGTTCCATTTCCACAGTTCTTCGGAACGATCACGCGGATTGAAGGAGCGGGCGGAGCGGTATTGAATGGTGGACCGAATAACGAACTGTCCGTGTGACGTATGCCTTGAGCGTTGCGCTCTGGGCCGTCATCCCTTAATTCTGTTCCGTGCAAGAGTGTATTTTGACTTAGTTTTACTGGACTTACTTCTATGGACAGAAGGCAACGATTGAAAGCATCAACGGTGCCTGAGCTACTTTTTATGTTAGCAATTATAAATAAAATACCTACATATCATATATGTATTATGATTATTTATGGTGTACAAATTTAAATATTATTTAATTATGTAATACTATCAATTAATTTTTAAAGATCAAGCCAATACATTAATTTAAAATATTTTAAGTCTAAATAAACAATATCATTGTTTACAACCATGTTTCTCCGAGGAACTGTCTGAACCGAAATAAAACTGTCAACTACAATGTCCGGATAAAACTGAGGAACTAGATAGTTCCTCGGACATGTTTCCTGGAACTAGTTCCGACAAGGAAAGGAACCGTTCCAGGTTCAATCCCATGTCGGACATGGTTTGAGCATGTCTACTAGATTGGTGCACACCGCTCGTACGCCGCTCGCCGCCCGCTCGCCTCCCGCTCCCCGCGCCGCTGTCTTCGAGGCCAGTTCCATATAAATGTATGTATTGGAACGCGCCGCCGCCGCCGCCGCCCCGCTCCCGCTAACTTCGTGACCGAGGCCTTATGGTGCCACCACACACATCGATCGCTGATAGTATGGATCAGTTTTTATCGATCATAAGTCACCACATACACCAATCTGTCTGAAAAAGATCGATGGCATCGATGCCATCGGCATTTTTGTGTGGTGTGCTGGCACGGGGCACCCTTAGTGTTATAAGGCTTGTAAGTTTATTTTCATAAAACAATAATTAAGGTGACAGATTTAAATAAAAATAAAATAAAGTTAACACTACTCAAAAAACGTGTTTTTGCTCAATCCTAATATTGGCTTACAAAGTGTACAAAAATGTCTCTCTAAGTGCTTCATGTGTTCATGTTATTTGCGAGGCTCGGGCCCCTAGGGCCGCGGGCCCGTGTCATTTTGCCCACTCTGCCACCCTAATGTTACGCCACCAGCTGTATTCTTCACCTCTTAGAGGTGGAATATTTTCTCCAAATTAAATGGAACCAACCTTGAGTATCTACAACCGATTCAATTATAAAAGAACTATTGAATCGGTTCACGAGTAGCGAACGCAAACATAGTCAAGGCTTTTTTTAAGTGAAAACTTTAGGCAAGTTGGGCACTTTTGGTATGGGGAAAAGCATAGAACTCGCGGGGCCGTCACGCTCAGATGACGTGTCAGTTTTTCTTTTTTTTTAAATAACAATTGTTATGTAAATTAAGTACCTACTTAGCGCTTATTTTTCATTTCCAATGTTTTAGTATACAAAAATCCTTCATGTGTTTTATTTTAATGTAAAGATTAAGAAACTCTTTCCCTTTTCTAAAATCTTGATTATTAAACTGTTTGGTGGAAAATATTCCACATCTTACAAAAAGTTTAAATGAATGATTTGAGGGAAACAATTTTTTTAAATTACATAAATAGCGCCGACGGGCTTTTTGAAGGGAAACTTCTTTAGAATCGTTGTGATTTGAAATTTGATGTATCGAAAACCATCACGATAAAGTTCCTATAATCATTGTCTTTGCATACTACCAATCTTTGTCTTTGCGCTTGCGTACTACCAAGCATTCAGAAAATATGTCAATGTCAACGTGGTGTAATTTTTGTGTTTTAGCGTGTTAATTTTAGTAGTTCTTTCTCCTTATTTCACTTATACTTAATTGATTCTTTACAAATTTATATTTAAATCCAACCTTAACCTATTTTGAAAACGAAGTATCGTTTGTTTTGAAAGTTGTAACTGGACTTCAGGTTTGCTTACTGTTTATTATTAGGCCCATTGTTTGTAAATCTTGATCTGTTGTCTGTATCTGTACCTATTGAATGAAATAAAAATAAAATAATTTGACCAATAACTTTTATAGAAATTATCTAAAATTAAATTTATTAACTAGCTACTTTTCTGAAGTACAAAAATCTAATTTTCAGCCCCCAAGATGACTTAAACACAAGATTTCTACAATACATTTATTCTAGCTGCGTATAAAAGCATAAATCTAAAAAAACAGTATTTAGATTAGTAATTTCTAATTTGTAATCTTTGCCTTAATGTTTCATATAATAGGCCATCTTATCCTACAAGTACGTCTACGGCTATTTCTATAGATTTTTCATCTACAATCCAGTCATAGAAAAAATGTCTAAGGTCAAATTGTCAAAGTTATGTCAATCTCAAATGTCAAATCTAAGTTCATGAAAGCTGAGATGCTCAAATTCTCAAATCAAATCAAATTTTTTATACTATTAAAGACTCCTTAAACAAGTACTACCACAATTACATTTAGTTTATTATAATCATATGTTTTTGTTATACCAGTAAACGTGTATTTATTTCAATAATTATATAGCCGGAAAAAAGTCAACATGACTGAAGGACGAGGAAAGATGCGTAAACTTAACTTTAATCTAAGAAATCTTCGCCTTTCCTTGAAATACCGGCCTAAAATATTAAAACTCATATTAAAAATGAGGCAGTGTATAAGAAACAAAAACTCCATATTAATTAAGTTGAAAGACCAGTTAAAAGTAATGGTATGAAAATATTTTACTAATCCTAAATTTGAGAGAGGCTATAAATATTATTGTGTAACGTCGAAATGTATAATTTTCTTGATAAATTGTTAAATTTTTTTTTATAAATTTAATTGTTGAGTGAGCTAATTCCCTATGGGTGTTGCAGCATCTGTTTGGTATTCATTTTGTGTAGAAATAATGAATTTCAATGTTGTGTAGCTTCATAAACTATTTTAATCCAATGAATATTCTAAAAGATGAGTCTTACATATAACATGTAATTAAAACTACTTGATATTATTTTCCAGGAAAACAAGACATCAATAGAAAACAATTTAGTACAACATAACCTTAAAACATCTAATAACATAGACTCGGAACCAAATGTAGATAAACTTACATCGTCACACGAACAGGATACAATTCAAAATCTTGAAACAGTAACTAATAATAAAAAAAAAGCTGTTAAAAAGAAACCAAAGGTTAAAAATAGATCAACACAGACTATTAATGTTACAAGTTCTGTATTAGAAGCAAAAGAATCCATTAAAAAGTCTGAGGAGTCTGGATGGAAATTAAAAGAAGAAAATGAGAGTAAAAGTATAGCAGAGCAAGTGAAAGAAGTTGCTCAGGATGCAATGCAGCAATCCGGTATGGTGTATGTCGAATCTGCTGGCATGTATTATGATTATAAGACTGGGTATTACTACAATTCCGTAAGTTTATATACATTTTATTACAAATACCAAAATAGAGGTAGAGTAGAACAGAATTCCTGTTAGTAGATGGACCTGTGAGGCTGAGAAAGCTTAACTGAATAGTAAAACAAATTATAATCAAAGAAAAAGCTTCAGAAAACAGTGCATGACCACATTTGAATATCTTTGGGAAAGACCTCAAGCCTTTTGGGAAAGAACTTCTGGACTGCCAGGGGGTTGCAGAATACCGGGCTAAGTACCTTGGCTTGCCAGGGTCACTCTCCGAAATCGTCGGTAACATGAAGGGGTTACTGGGGTTCTTCGGGGAGTTAGGGTGACTCGAATAGCTTTTATTCCCACCAACGCAAAATACGCGCCTCGTCGTGGAGTTGCGGAAAATTGCCCGTGAAAACCTAACCTAACCTAAGACCTCAAGCCAAATGAATATATATTCTGAATTTTTCTACACTCAGTTTAGGTACTTAAGTAATTTTAAACAATGAAACATGTCACTCATGGGGTAACTCATGTGTGCCTTATTTCATAAAAACCAATTTATCTGTCATCAAATAAAACCAAATAATAAATTCATTCAACTAAAATGATCAAAGAATTCACTTCTTAACAAAAAGGTTTATTACTTAATTGGTTTTGGATAAGATGCATAACTCAAACCTTAACAGAGAAGCAGTCTGCTTCTCTGTTAGCTATGGTGAAAAAAACAACCTATAATACAGGACTGACTCTCAATCATGTCACTTTATAAAATCATCTTATTTAATAAAATGCCTCAAAACATTTAATACAAAATTATGAGCTAAATACTATACTACAATACTAGAGAACATACTTGATGAGACAACTGAACACCTCCAAAGGTTTGCATAATCTAGCTATTGGGTTCTTTATGGTAAACCAATTGCATCATGTATTGTTAATATGCATATGAGAATTAACACAATCACATAATAGGCATTACATATCTCTGAATTGCCTGATGTTTCGGCTTACACTACACAAAAAACTTTATATTATGATGAGAAAGAAAGTTAGGTTTACATGGGCAGATTGCTGCAAAAGCGTTGGTGGGAATAAAACTATTTGACTCACCCTAACTCCCCAAAGAATATGAAAGAAAGAAAACATTGTTAAATTATGAAGAAATTTAGCTTGGTTTAAAAATACTCTGAAACAAGAACATGCAACTTATGGGCTTGTTTTACGGCCTGTTTAAAGCATTTGAGCATAAACACAGTTTGAGAAAATGTAGGGCACAGGAAATTTCTGCTTGGATTGATGACACCTGACAGGGTAAGAAGCACCCACCTAACTAAAGTGTCATTAACAAATACAGCTACTATAACGCAGACAATATTATTACGGGCTGAAGATTGTCTATCATTACAAATATATCTTTTAAGACTATGATTAAAATTGAAATCTACATTCCTAATATGAAAATATATTCCAGGAACTAGGTCTATACTATCATACAGACACAGACTGTTATTACTACTATTCCGAAGAGAAGCAGACATTCGTTTTCCACTCCTTCCCAGACAGGAAGGCCACAGCTGCACAGGCATCACTAGCAGCTCATGAAAAGAGAAAGGCTAAAAAACACAAAATGGTTAGTATAATATAAATTTTATTAAAGAAAAATGCAGTGTCATTTTTTTTGTTAAACATGATTGATTGAAAATTAATAGAAAACTAAGTATGTTTATTTATATATTTATTTCAGGAGAGAAAAGCAGAAAACGAAATTGATAACCTGACGAAAAATCTATCTCAGGTTTCACTCCGAGGCCAAACAGCCTTAGGTAAATAAAATGATGAATGGTCACACCAATACCAACATTCTAAATGTTATATTACAGGATGGTGAAAACAGAAATGATGAAAAAATACCCAAACGAAAGAAGAGTAAGAAGAAACCCAAGAAAAATGATGTTTCTATGAAAGAGAAGAAAGATGATGTCAGTTCTGAGATAAGTGCTGAACCAAATAATGTAAACATAAGTGAAAGTAAGGAAGAGCAAAAGGAGAACAATGATGTAGAGACTGATGATAAGGCTGATAAACATAAAGAATTGGAAGATGGAGAATGCAGCGATACAAGCTCAGAAGAGTCAGGTTCTGAAGATGAAGAAGTCAAATCAAATGCTAGCACATCCACTGCTAGTGATGATGGTAAATTAATGGAACATATTTGTTTTCATGGATGTATTCTGTATGGTGTATTCTTTTATATTTAAATATCACTTACATGATGCATAAGGGTGGTTCTCCAAAATTTGGTTAACTTGATGTTATCAGCAATTTTTACATATTTATATTAATTTTATCCAATATTTGCAACTACTAGGCAATATTATAAAGTTCATGTTAGTTGGTCACTCACTTTGATTTATATAACAATGTTTTTTATTTCCGAAAATTGCTTCTTCCTACTCTAAATATCAGTCCCTAGCCATGTAAGATTTCCCAAATTTAGTAAACATTTCACTGTTATTCTAATTCTACTTATATACTTTGGTTTAATTCAACTTACACACGTTTATTATTACATTACTAACCTTGTCATTGCAATTTAATTTTTAATAACAATATTTTTTATCAAATTATTTCAAGTTAAAAAGTGTAAGCGTTAAAAAATATCAGGCCCTAGCTCTTTGCGAAAGTATCGATGTGAAGTTAACCCCAAACCCAAAACACGACCAATGCCGCGTCAGCCATTTTGTTTTAGTGCGGTCGCCGACTTTGTTGCGAAAACACGTGCTGTGCCAGTCAAACTCTCAGGCCCTAGGTAAGTCGTTTCAAAGATAGTTAATTAATAATTGATCTCATTACTTATTGTAAATTTGAACTTTGTCTGCCTTGTTATTTTGATCACCTGCTGGTTTTGATGTTTATTTTAAATAATAGGTTACGTTTGATTTTGCTTTCATTTGTCAGTCCCTAGACCGTCAGGCCCTCGTCGTAAAAGTGACTAGGGCCTGACACCAAATCTAGGGACTAACGTTCATACTGTATGATCCATGGTTTTAAGCATAAAATCCGTGTATTTGTTGTAGAATATGGCGCCTAAAAAGAGAACATTACAGTCTAAATAGGAACTCGCAAAAGAAAAAGTCTGAACAGGCAAAAAGACAGAAAGATTAAAAACGACCCTATGTTTTGCTGGAAGAGTACAAAGAAAAAGAACGACAGAAATATCTAGGGAAAAAGAAAAAGGACAAAGGAAATGTGTCAAGGACATGACTCCGCGTGAGCTCAGAAAAGCTCGAAAAAAATGGGTAGCCTACTCATCAGATTATAGAAAAAAAAACAAAAGATTGTTAGAAATGCAAATAAATACATGGACCAAAATACGCGGCCGTCATCAGACGAGGACGACATTGCTGAGGTTGTTATAAATAATGAAAGAAGAGTTGAAGCTAGAAGAAGGAGTACTGTGCAACGGAAAAAAAGAAATAGTATACTGAAAAGGAAGGACTTGTGGCGACTTCATGGCACGCAGCCCCGACTCACTGGAGCCAGCGGACTTCAGCCCCGAATCACTGGGACTAGCGGCATTCAGTTCCGACTCACTGAAACAAGCGGAATACAGTTCCGACTCACCGGAACTACTCACTACTGGCCCTGGCACGCTCCTTAATAGAGCATAGACAGCCGACTCATCAAGATATCGACCTCCGGTATTGGAGGGGAGTGATGTGGTGACTTCCACATGCAGCAAAAAAGAAACATCTACAACCTACTAATCCTGCATCGCGCTATGAGAGTTCTCGCGCCGATTAGTATATATACAATTTCCCAACATCAACCGTTGGGCCGCGGTCAGCCAGGCATGATCACCTCGCCTGGTCGGAGGATCCTCCCTTTGTGTTGGAGGGACATGCCACCTGTTCCTCCACAAACTCATTGATAATTTAAAGAAAAAGCTTTCCAGCGAACAGCAAAGGAACAGAAGACTGAAACGTAGGATGATGAAAAAGAAGAAAGCACTTACACCTTAAAGTAAAATTGAAGACATGGCTAACTACCCTAATCAAAAAGCAGAATTGGTAAAAAAAAAGCATTATTTGGCGAGATTATCCAGATTCAACTTTTAGATAAAAAAGTTGACACACCACAGAAAAACCTCCTTAAAAACGATATTGCCAAGCCCACTGACACATAAATATAAGATATGGTGACTTGGAAATAAAGCTATTAAATACAAAAAGATGGGATTTAATCGTACAAAATATGAAGCTACGCATAATAGAAAGGGAGTTGAAGAAATCATTCAAAGATTGTATGAAAATGACAAGCAACAACATTTTTTACTGAAACTAGACTATGATACCTTACAAGTTTAAGATTGTGGAAAGACAATACTACTTACCATACAAAATAACTTAACATTGACTGTTTGTTACAATAATTAGTAATAATATGAAAGTTATTTGAATTTATTAAAGTTAATTTTGCAATAAAAATGTGATTAAACAAACTAACCGTGTTAAGAGTCAGTCCCTATTATGTCTCGTCAGTCCCTAGAAAACTGATTTCAAAAAACTTAAATATCTCTTAAAATACTTAGTAAAGTGACTGGCCCTTTTAGATGCAACCAAGTATATATTATACCCGCAGTATAGAATTAGAAGTATACTGATAACAATCTAAAAATACTTCTGTCAAAATTAGACCAAAAGTTTGGAGAACCACCCATAAAGCTAACTTTGATAATGAAAATTGAATTAGTCCTTGCTCTGAACGACGGCACTTTGCACTTGATCAAGGCACAATTACTAATGTTTGTTTTAACACCAATCGTAGTTATATTACAAAAGGTAAAACAGCAGTAATGTGCATTAAATCTTTTTTGTACTTTTTATTATATTAAATAATGTACAGTATGACATACAACAATCTTTGTGTGGATTGTCCATGGAGAGTCCATAGTGGATGGGCCATGAAACTGATAGGATGACAGTTGCAACATTTCGGCTGCACAGTCCACATGAGAATACACTGTAGCAGACCGAGTTGGCTCAAACTTAAATTTGTATTAGTTAGATTATACCTACCAGACAGCTTTGGAAAACCCTGGTCTAGAGCGCTCTTCAAGAATTATTGTTCTCTTCTCAGGGTTGCAATTTTTCCCTATAACTATTAATAATAACACCTATAATTATAATTAAAACATGCACTTTCTTTACATATTTATTTACAGAATCTATAACGAGGCATCATCCACCATGCATGCGCGTGATTGTGCGCGAGACTAGTTTACCAAAGTTGCGCATAGGTAGTTTATTTATTGTAACAAAAGATGGCGGCACCATCGGCCGGGAAGGCGAGCAACACACCATATTGCTCACAGATAGTAATGTATCCAGGGTGAGCCTTTAATTTATATTCAATTATTGTTTTAATTTTTGTGTTTTCGAAGATATTCTTCTTTTTTGAAATCATGAGTAGATATTATTTCTTAGATTATTCCATCAACAACATGCTGTAAAAGACCAACTTTATTATTTTGAAAATTTCATATAATCTGTTTGTGTTTAAAATGTTTATCAAAGTTTTAAGCGATGTTTGTTTTGATTATAATTATATGTATCTACTTAATTATGCAAGATTTTTTTTTAAATTTTAACTTCTTTAGAATCATTTTGATTTGAAATTCGATGAAACTAAAAGCTCACATTAAAAAGAGACAAACATACATAAATAGGATTTAGCCTGCGAGAGAATGAGATAGAGTACAAGTACACAACACTAAAAAGAGACAAACATATTCATAAATAGGATTTAGCCTACCAGAGAATGAGATACAGTACAACTATACAGTGTTTCCTATAATCTTCGTATGCTAGCACTGTCTTTGCGCCTGCGTACTACAAAGCCTTCTTGTGTCATTCACGTGTATAATTTTTGTGCATTTGCGTATTCAAATTCGTTGGTTAATTAATTAAGAAGTTTCACTTCTGCCGTGTATGAATTGCACACACACACTTTTTTTTGTGCTTTCCGTAAAGTAAGGATCATACCTAGTTTCTTGTGCCTATTCTCTGATTCAGAACTCACAATACGCTTGTATTTGTGACTTTACTGTATGAAATGAATTTAAAAAAATCATGAATGCCTTTTTTTTTCTCTGAGGGCTAAAAATGTGATAAACTGCAGAATAACCTCAATGTCGTGAAATTTTCCTTTTAGGAACACATGAACATAATATATGATGGCAAACGGCGCTCGTATTTCGCGGTCGATCTGGGGTCGAAGAATGGAAGCATATTGAATGGCACTCGCATGTCTGAGAGCCAGGTTATCAGTGAACCTACGGAGGTAAGTGCTTTATAGTTTATTTTTTTCTTTTACTGCAAAGTTTGGTCAGTGCTAACCTTAGCTATAATTTTCTATAAGTTAATTATACGCATGTTTTCTAGGATAAATCCTACTAATATTATAAACGTGAAAGTTTGTGAGGATGTATGGATGTTTGTTATTCTTTCACGCAAAAACTACTGAACCGATTGCGATGAAACTTGATATGTAGGTAGCTGGAGACCTGTATTAAGACATAGGTTACTTTTTATCCCGATATTCTAGGACTTACGCTGGTGAAACTGCGGGGCGCAGCTAGTAAGCTATAAACTGTACATGTCTCACAGTCCTACTCACAGTTAACAGGTCAGATCGATTTCTAAGGGGCACCTAGTGTGTCTTTATTGTAAAAAATGATAGTGTTATTATTTTATTGTGCTTATCTCATTATGAGACTGGCCTGTTGGTCTAGTGGTTAGTGACCCTGACGGCTAAGCCAGAGGTCGTGGGTTCGATTCCCACACAGGACAAATAATTGTGTGATGAGCATGAACGTTTGTTCTGTTTCTGGGTGTAATTTATCTATAATATGTATGTATATAGAAATATATAAGTATGTTTATCAGCAGTCTGGTTACCATAGTACAGGCTCTGCCTAGTTTGGGATCAGACGGCCGTGTGTGAGATGTGTGAAGTTATTTTTATTATGTGAAGTTATTATTATTATATATACTTGGTAATATTTTTTTTCTTAATCTCTTGATGTATTTTATAGATTGTTCATGGCAGTACTTTACAACTTGGCGAAACAAAATTATTGTGCCATATACATCCAGGGAATGATACATGCGGACATTGTGAACCAGGACTGCTTATGGAAGGTAATACAATTGTGATTTTTATATAGCCTGACCAGGATAATAAAAAACCTCGTCATTTTGCGGAAAACAAATGGAATTAATTTCTTTGAAATGCCAATAATGTCATAGTGAGAGATAAGTGGTTAGCAATGTATTTAAGTATTTGTCGGAAACAAAGTTTGAGGGATTATAGATTTAGAGCCTTTATCCAGTTATCGCTTACAGCTCTAGAAAAAGAGAAGAAAGCTGCATACACTCGTACATGCAGCGTCAAGAAGCAGCACGAGCTCGAATTAGCGCGCCTGAAGAACAAGTATGCTAAACCACTTTTGGCGATAGAAGAGACGGCTTACAACGACAGAGCGCAAGCGAGACGGGAAGCTGTCGGCTCATCACATCACGCGGAAAAGACACAGACCAGTGACATTGCCACGTTAGTTAAATTATATATTTTTTTTAGTTTGGAGGCATTTTACAAGTTTACTCGAATTTACAGCTTAATTTGAATTACAGCTTAATTTAAATTACAGCTTTTAGAATGATTGGTCCTTTGAAATTATGTGGGGTGATTTAGCTGATGTTAGAAAGTATCCAGTCCAAAGAACCTGTCTATAATTGTATAAACTTCTTTTGTGTTCAATCCTTGCCATGCTTCGGCAAGTATGGACGCTGGACTGGAGTACCACGGCCTCACAGAAAACCGTCGTAAAGCAATGCTTGCAACAAATTGATATAGAGTATAAAATTTTCTTTTTCGAAATCGATTCAAAATCACGGTGTATACATTGAATTATACAATGTCATAATATAATAATTTTAGAGAGAAACACAAAAAAATAGTGCATGATTCGTGTAAAAATTAATGTATTTACATAACGTTTCCTATATTAAAAGCAGAACAACTACAACTCATAACACTTGACACGGAGGCAATTGACTGTGTGCACCACCCTTACATTTGTTTTAATTTTGCAAACAACACGACTACCAACTCGCCGAACGACGTCACATTGATGTTAGATTCTAATTGACAAAACACGGCCCATGTCCCTCACCAGACTGCCGTGATAGGGTTTTAATGCGGATCGGGTAATCTATCAATCGTGAGCTGGTCTTGTTCAATATGTGTTCCTTCCTATTCGTTTGAAAGAAAATAAATGCTTGTTCCACCTGTTGGCGCATGTCACTTTCTTTGAACTGTTAGTCAAATAGTGTACAGCAATCCCCAACTCGTAATCCCGTACAGTAACAGGCGCGAAAAATGGTGTATGACTCCGATTCTTCCGATGAAGAGCTCCCTGGTACGGATTTCATGGAAGGTGTAACCCCACTTTAAATAAATAAATAATTTTGATAAATAAAAGTGTACTTATTTAATCTGCATACCTATCCAGTTTAATTAGCCAATTAATTTTTTTACAATAATAACATAACATACATATATGTAATTTATATGGAATAAAATTAAAATCTATTTAGGAACTGATCTAATACTATAATTAACATCGAAATCATATTTGGGCTAGTAACTTTCCACTCGATTGTACCATGCGCGAGATGGCGGTTGCGCCAACTTCAGGCCGGCCAATAAGTTTAGAGAGTACTTAACTATACCTATTGTTGTATTATAATATAAAATATATTTTCTTCATTCACGACTTCATAATGTTAATAATATAATAATGGTTTTAGATATAGATTGAAACGTATTGTTTTCGAAATTTTATAGAAAATATATTTAAAAACATTTAAACATTTCTAAAATGCCGCCCGATGAACCCTGTAAGCTTACAGTAAAAAAATATTATATTAAAGGTTAGGCGAAATTAACAATGTATCAAAAATATTGTTATGTTATCAGTCTAGTATAAAAGCAAATTGCCAAATTCAAAATCTTCAATTGATTGATACTAAAAAGCTGAATCAATGGCACAACCTGTGACGCAAAGATATGTATAACAATTTGGTAATACATAATATTAAATTTGCGTGATATTTTATTCACATTTAATTCAATCGTACTCCAAACTTGTACATGCTGCCCGCGGGCTAAATGGAAATAGAAGGGCTATATATATTAAACACCCGACAACTAATGTATTCCATGTGCTAACTCTTACCATATTTAAATAAAAGGAAATTATAAATATACTAAAATTCACAATTTTATTGCCCGTATGTTTATTCACGCTATTCACCTGCTGGCGCAGAATTGATTGACATGTTACATGTATAAATATGCGCATGGTATTTCAGGTCATCATTTACGTCTGCACTCAATTTAATATTCATTTTATTACGCCGTAACTTAACCCGCTACTGCGGACGCGCATTGCAAACACTTTAACGAATAGATATAGGTACTACAAGATTTTTAAAATGGCTACGATGATCCGGTATTTTCCCCAAGCGTAGATAATTATAATTCTTTAGATTTATGTTTAGTTCGAGGTAGGTACTAGGCAGGTTAGGTACTATCACATACATCTCTAACCCTCTAAATACCATTAAGGTTTTAAATTACATCAACCGCAATACATGATTTATAAGCCTAACCAATGTTTCTTGACAGGTCCATAGCATCGGACAACAAAGGTTTCAAATTATTGGAGAAAATGGGCTGGAGTAAGGGCGAGGGTCTTGGCAAGGACAGCCAAGGAGACGTCGAACCGGTAAGTACTTTGATGGAATCATGTTTTGCTATTTCTGTTTATTGACTGAAGCTGACTAGACAGATTTTATTTGACAGGTATAGACGTTCTTAATATTTATATTATACGTTGTATACGAGTTGTAACGTTGGACTCTATGGCTGCGGATGTAGTATAATAGGGATTTCTATAGAGCCTGTTCTGTGTAGGAGGTATTCCATGGTCTCTTGTAGGAGGCGTTCACTCACCAAGATGAACTCTTTTCAGTGCATTTAATAATTAATTCATATCCAAAAGTTAATTAATTGCCTAAACATGTTCAAACATACAAATAAAACAGCTAGCCGATTGTTCATACTTCTGATTTAGTTCAATGTTAAACTGTAAAATGATTGTTCAACATCACTGCAAATACTGCAAGACCATACATTATAATAATAATCGCAAACATCTTGTCAACATCATCTAAGACACAGGATGTCGAACATATGTGCTGACCGGTCTTTTCTCCAGACTATTGGACCTACCCATAGAGATTTTAAGATTATAATCCCGAGAGCCGATTCGGTTACATTGACATGTACTTTTTCCCCCTTTTACGAACTAATGAATATACACACTTACCCAGAACCCCAGTAAATCTAAATATATGTAATGAAATACACACTTACCCAGAACCCCAGTAAATCCTGCGGTCGTTAGTTTAGTTAGTTTGCCTTAACTAATGATTATCACAGCAGAAAAACTATAGCCAACCATAATTCACATGCTAAAATCATTAGAAAAAATATAATGGTCCATTATCTGATGTCGAGTAAAATTACAAAATGAATTATAAGTCCATTTCGTTTTGACGTGACTAATTAGTTCAGGCCAAATAATACTTTTAACCTTGCTTGCATCGTAAAACGTAAAAATACTGCCAAGCGGGAGTTGGATTTGTAAGTAAATAAATTATTTCATTTATAATATGCCTCTGCAAAACGTATCTTTATTAGCATTTGAACGTTTATAAGTATTTTTTATTATTTTCTCTCACATAAATGCGGGTATTGTAGTCATAAATATTTTGAATGTGTTTTTGTGAATTAGGCTTGTCAGTTTTATGAGGAAAATAAAATTTTATGCAAAATGGGACTTGTGTTAAAAACTTGAAATGAATTATAAAAACTTTGTTTTTACCTTTTTTATCCTTTAAATAACAAATCAAAATCATTTTGGATTTTTAAAAATTTATTTAGTTTAATTATTACATAAGCAGAGTGACTCATTTGCTCCCCTGCACTGTAACGGATATAAAAAGAGATTTTGTGGGAGGGGGAAAGAAAATAAGAGTAAAAAATCTACAACATACCAGTGTATGCCTGTAACTCTGGAGAACAGAAAACAGGCAGCGGGCAAACCTCTGTAGAAATCCTCCAGATTTCGGCGTTTGGATTAGGGCGATGAGAGCGCAGGTGCTTCTTTTTGCATTAGTCCCCCTTTCTTACATATTGGCTAGGATCAGGGGGGATTTGTAGATTCGTTTTGCCGGCATACCGCCACTTCCGTTAGTAGATTCAGTATTCTTTATTTGCATGTATAGATTTGAGATGGTACCATTAACAAAGAAAATGTATTCAATGTTTGTATCTACAGTTAGTAGTTCCGGCACAGTAAAATGCGCATACATGAAGTGGACTCGACTGGGGAAGCACTCCAACACAAAAAAGTCATAATACCTTTTCGAAACGCTCATAGCGCTCCTTAGTTCTATCAAAAGTTTGAGAGGTTGACCTACTAGGCGTCTTGCTGAGATTCGATGAGATTGCAGAAACACTGGTGTTATTTCTATATATCTCATATCTATTCTATTCATTTGCTATATCGTCTTATAGAATCGATCTATCAATTTTAGGTCAATTTACTTGTTTTCATGACTGTGCTTACATGCTGTATGTTCGCTCGTATAGTCAACCGCTGAATACTTATAAAAATCCAACAGCATAACATTTAAATGCAATTTTTTACAAAAAGGTTTAAAAGTTACACATACGGTACTCTAAAACGTGATATGTTTTGTTCGTTTTGGGCAATAACTCGGTGTCTGTAGGTCAGGCGGGCGCGAGCCTACCTGTCCATTTAAAACAATTTGCGCACTCGTTTTATTTGCCGTCGCGGCATTAGACGCGGCCGAATGATGCCCTGCTATTATGGCGAAGGGCCCAGACGGTGACTTTTACGTCCTATATAACATGTTTATGTTGATGTAAATATTATTAACTTTTGTGATATTGATAAAAAGGTTTTAAGCCGTACTTCGTGTTGACATCATACTATTAAATACATTGTAATGTGTAAGAAGTCATAAAATTTTATATTTAATCTTATTAGATGAACCAGCTGTGCTGAACAGGATGGTAACAATTCAGAAAAGTGATAAATTTAAATCCTGACTACCACGGCCTGTCTATAGTCTGTTTAAAACCACCGTCTACGCTTGTAGTGTTTAATGTATTGTCTATGCAAACTCATGTTTTAGACGAAGGTAGGTTAGGAGAGCACAGAAGATCGACTGTTACCGACTCTTTTGGATCTCAAAATCAAAAATCAAAATCATTTATTTCAATTAAACCATTATGGGTAGTTTTGAATTGTCAGGAGTAGTAGTCAGTCAGACTAAGTCAGTCGTGAAGCTAGTTGCCTGTTCCAATTCGTAGATCCAGTGGAGAAGAACAGGCAAGAAACTCCAAATCGATCTAGGTTGGCCTATCTTTGATATCGTCCTTCTATCAGGTTGCCGGACACCTAATGCTTAGTTTGTGCATCTGTCACTCATCACTTTTGTAGGTTTCCATGTAAAAATCGATTCTATGATTTGAGTTCTACCTCTGAAAGCTACATATCGTATTGGTCTTATGATCCATTTAGGTGCAACAAAAAAATCTAATAGTTGGTACGGAGGGAAGTGGGTTTATGTTTTTCAAACTCCTTCAGTATACTTCTGATAAAAAAATAATTGCGAGTTCCAAGAGAGTCGACTGAGTCTATACGACCCCCTTAGATACACTTCCTAAAAGTCGCCGAGCGTTACAATTGGCGTTGTCGTGTCAATTCGATGGATCCTGGCGCTCAGAAGTATTAGGAGCGGCAATGATGATAAGATTAGTTATACTAAAATGTGCTGATAAAAGTTCGAAACATTAAAAAAAAAAATTGACGAAAACTGCTACAATTATAATTTGATACATCTTACACACGGTTGTCTGATCCCAAACTAGGCAAGAGCCTGTACTATGGTAACCAGACTGCTGATAAATATACTTATATATTTCTAAATATATATATTATACATAAATTAAACCCAGACAGAACAAATGATCATGCTCATTACACATTTATTTGTCCTGGATGTGACTCGAACCCATGACCTCTGGCTCAGCAGTCAGGATCAGTAACCATTAGACCAAGAACTAAATATGCTGCCATATTTTAAACTACACACACATTACTAAAAAGTAAAAGCACAACAAAGCGTAACGCTGTCATTCTATCACAAAAAATTTCTCATCATATTTTTTTCATACCGGGCGGTGCCTTATATGAAAATCGATTCTTAAGGAGTAAACTCCAAAAAACTAATATTTTGACATTACAAACAGACACTTCAATTTTAGTTATTTCTATTCATGACTAGCAGTTCCCGCACGGCTTCGCTCGCGTGTACATATTTACCAGTTGTCGAGTTTTCCAAAAATTTCTTTACAGGAGGTCTAGTTATCCATAGACCCCAAAACAACCGCCAGTTAAAAAAAACCGGGCCCGCAGCAGGCCCGCAGAGGTAGATTTCGTGTTTTTTTAATTTTTATCTCCAAAAATATAAGTCGTAAATAAAAAAATAGCTTTCATTTAAAAATATTACCGATTGTAAAAAGGTTTACAGTTTCGGAGCTATAATTTTTTTCCAACAAATTTTGGTTTTCCCCCTCCTCTTCCCTAGTTAAGGATGGAATCATTTAGGGTTCATATTAAAAAATGTTCGTATTTACTATGGGCATGGTATTAATGTTAAACGGTTCAAAAAAAACCATAGGAAATAAGTTCTGATGAAAAAACTGATTTTTGAAAATCTGCCCCCAATCCCTCCCTTTGGGGGAACATTCCCATTCACGAATTTAACCTTCATTTTTGCCCTGTTGATTTGTCGTCCCGAGTTTGAAAGCAAGCGGTGCATAATTGCGACCTCTATCGTGCCGGTAAAATTGAGGTACATACATATATACATAGAAATGAAAGCTAATTTTTTATTTTACTCTACAATGTAGACATTTTTAATGCGACTTACATTTTTGGAGATAAAAATAAAAAAAAAACGAAAAGTATTGTTGCATTGTTAAAACTTTTCTTTAATTTGGCAATGGTGCCGATTCTATTGTACACTCGACTAAACTAAAACCTGACTTAATTTCTTCATATGAAATCAACCTAGTGTTCCTCGTAATAAGGTCTATTTGTTACTAGCATCTATTTCTCAGCGCCGCTAAATTTCAATAAAACCTGTCAACGTATACTTATCTTTATTTCCACGCAGCGAGAGTCTTCATTTATTCAAACGCTGTATAATTGCCGTATAAAAACTTGTTCAAAACGAACAAGGATGACGTGTTTTTAATCTACACCTACGAAGACGCTTACTAAAAACACAGAGCAAAAGAGATGGCATTGAACGGATAACGGCTCTCGCTACGTGGTATTAAAGTTTATTTAAGCGAATCAGATTTTAGTCGACAAATAAATTGCTTATTTCGATAGCGACATATGTTACCTACTTGTTTCAATTTGAAATAAGACCTTGTTTCTAGGTGTTCAAGGTTTACTTCTTATATGAAGAAAATTTTGTGGATTTTAATTTAGCGAGTGAAGTAACAGAATTGGGGCCAATGTCTTTATATTTTCCCAGCAGATTGTATTATGAGCGTTTTTAAATGGCCTTTGACTTTTCAATATTTTAAGCTAGATTTTTAATTTTTTAGAAGTTTGAAGACGAAAAAAGAATCGTTTCGAATCCTGCCGCTTCCTCGCGCTGTCGCAAGTTTGCTGTCTCCCTCTCCGCTCTCTATGAATTCTACTTCTTTATCTATTTAATCCATGGAAATTAGTCTAGAGCAATCCCTACAACTTATACGATTATTTTTATCGGCTAGTGATGGTAGTTAGTATACCCGAGCACCCTCGGTGGTATTCTATGGGAGCGTATCGAGTTCACCGACTTTCCCAACTGCATACCGGATGGGGTGGCTGGATTCCAAGACAGCAATTAATCTTTTACAAAACTGAATATTAACTAATTTAGAATATATACAGGGTGTAAGTGACACCGTACCGAATCCTGAAATAGTGTAGTCAGACCATAATTCTGAGTGGCAATTTTTTTTGCTTAAAAGTGATATCACAATGAGTAAACAGAACATTTTACCAAAAAAAAATCAACCATACCCATATGGTCAAAAACTGCAATGTAAAACATTAATACAGTCAGCTGCTTCGACGGCGCCGTACGCTGAAGGTCATTCACTGTACCGCACACGTACGCGTGTCGCGTTACATTGCGTAGTTCAAAATCAAACTATTTACTGTAAATCCTTAATCTCGCATTTTTATGATGAACTGACTTTTGCATTGTGATAAGTATATAAGTAGTATCCCAAGAAAGACGTTTTTGTAAGTTATTTGCGACGGTGATACTTACACGCTGCATATAAATTTAAAATTTTCTGAAGAGGTACCTATATGCTTCTACACTTCATTTATATTACTCGTACTTTCAATTGATAGAAATCAACCGCCCAAATAGAGCCTATTTAAAAAAAACGTTTTTTTGTAGTTTTGGATAAACCGATGCCCCCATGATTCACTCAATACGAATGACATAATTTCAAAATCTGTGAATTAATTTTATTCTGAGTGAATATACAAAAATGCTCTGTCATTTGCCGCGAATTAATGTCTTATTGAACCAAGCAGACGATCCGCTGAGTACCCTTGGTCTGACTCATTATTTCACAAAATACCTATATCTTGGCACCGGAGGCTAATGCCATCAATCATGTGCACAAGGGCCTCGGTTAATGCAACCCTTTGCATTCGTCGACAATCTTAACGCAAACTTTGAATATGTTTGTATTTTCTTGCTTTTATGTGTCGCAAAAGTTTTTTTTTACTCGTAACTTTGTCCGCCTTTTATGAGCACCTTCATTTTGTATTTTTCGATTATCAACGTGTAAGCTTTTGAGTTGTTTCATCAATCAATTTGAGTTCTCGTTACAATGTATTTCTGCTACATGTTCCTTATAATTAGACAAAGTTGAATTCATGTTTTAAATGTCTGTGACCTTTCTTATTTATGATTATTATTAAACACGTTTATTGATTTAAGTTAACTCTTGGCGGGCTATCTTTTCACCAGACAGATCCTACTAATATTATAAACGTGAAAGTTTGTGTGGATGTATGGATAGATGTTTGTTACTCTTTCACGCAAAAACTACTGAATGGATTTTAATGAAACTTTACAATAATATAGCTTATATATCAGAATAACACATAGGCTATATTTTATGACGATATTGTGTATATTGGCCAAAATATAGCGATACGTGTTAAGTAAGTCGGAAAAAAATCTGTCATCTGCGAGCTATTCTGGCGTGCGGTGGGAAAACTGTAAGAGTTACACGAATATAATGTACGGTGGGATTGTTTCTCCTAAATAGTTCTACAAAAAAGTCCGCTACGGTATATATCTATCTTTTATGTGTAAGCCATTTTTACCAAAAAAAGTGAACCATAAATACAATAAAATTAGTTTTTTTATTTCCAATTCACATTTAGCAGTAAAAAATTGATTTTTATAATTGATATTCAAAGTAGATAAACTTTGTCTTTTGAAGTACGTAATTTGGTCAAGTATTTTAAAAGTTACGACCATAATATAAAACTGCGGGCGAGGGGGCGGGGGGGAACATCGCTTACCGCCGACGCCGACGCGGGCCGGCGGCGGGCAGACGCGTGAGGGCAGACGTTGTTGACGGTTGTGTGTCCGTAATGGGAATTTTCAAGACACTAGCGATTTGCTAAAAGGCTCTGTATACATTCATTTCTATTATATACTAGCAACCCGCCCATGCTTCGCACGGGTACAAATTATATACCTAAACCTTAATCATGAATCACTATATATTAGTGAAAACCGCATGAAAATCCGGTCAGTAGTTTTTCAGTTTATCGCGAACAGACAGACAGACGCGGCGGGGGACTTTGTTTTATAATATGTAGTAAAGATATTGAATGTGAAAAAATTTGAAAGTTTGTGAGGATGCATCGATGTTTGTTACTCTTTCGCGCAAAAACTCCTGAATCGATTGCGATGATACTTCGTATGAAGATAGCTGGAGACCTGGATTAACACATAGGCTACTTTTTATCCCGATATTCCCTTGGCATCTGAGTTACGCGGGTGAAACCGCGGGGCACAGCTAGTAGACTATAGATTTACAGATAAAAAATGTTGAGATATATATTATGTACATGTGGACTAGAAGGGCTGAGATAATAATGACAATATATTTAAGAAAACGTACTGCTGTAAAGTTCGAATGCTCATTTGCGATTTCAGTTCTAGTCACTTTACGGATGAATAATTGAGAGACAATATGATGCTTTGATGGTATTTAAAATACAAATTGTAACTTGACATAAATGTTATTAATGAAACGTTAACCTGAGAATTTTGATAAGCGCAAATATTTATTATTATACTATTATATATATTTATACTATTATATAGATATATTTACTATTATGTGTTATTATTCTAATGTACACCACGGTAAAACAATATCACAAGAAGCTAAATTGCCTATGTGAATGTTAGATGTGAAGTGCTAGGACTGCCTAAGATATCCATGCATAAATACCTAAATTGAACCAAGTGCAAGTATTAATGGCACTTACTATAGAGTACCAGGGGGATAAGAAAAAGGTGAAGATATAGTTTCTCTTTATAAGACGATTGCGTGCTAATCCTAATGTCATTGAAAATTGTTAGTTCTAAAATAAATTCTTGTGTCACCACCACCAACAGTGACTATTATTCCCGCCAACACATTATTAGCATAACTAAAGGTAATAACGTGTCACCACAATATATTACAGTAGAACAAAGAGTCGGGTGTTTATGTGAGTTCTGAAATTCGCTGCGTCCTACATTAATATCAGTATACAAGTATTCTTGAACATTACGTCATAATATTCCAATCTTGGCATTGTGGCATACAATATTTGCATGAAAAGTATAGCATAGATAGATAGCTAACACTTTATTTGTATACCGTTGTTACAGTGGAAGTGTCATCAATCGTCATCATACATATAGATATGTCAAACAACCTTATTGCTAAATGCAGTCTCTTCCAGGCAACCTTAAAATGGATCAAAATGATTTGGAGAGACAGTGGTGTACTTTTAATTTTAATAAAACATGTAATTGCTAATAAAAATATACAGATGTTCTGTATTTTAACCTACTTTACTTCCTATAAATACCAATACGTTAACTTAAGTATTTATATATTATATACAATACATACATATACACTATACCCAAAGTGATACGTAGTAACTATAATAATATACCTAACTAGAGTGAAAAATAATGTTCATCAAACATTTTATTAAAAATGGTAGATTGCGCTCGCCTAATGTAAACTTGTGACGCTTTCCACAAGCATATCTACAGCTTCAATAGTAAATCAATCTGATCACAAAATTTTGTGGAATGCAGTAGCATATCTAGTCTCAAACATTCAGATGCCCTTAAACATTTTCGTATGTGTCACGAAGGAACTTGAACCGTTCTTTGAGATAAAAATGGGCTTTAGGGTTAAAAAAGATATTATAAAGCAAAAAAAGTCATGAGTACTCCGGCGAAAGCAAATTGGCAGCCTCTTGAGCATTTGACAAAATTCATTAACGTGATCATATTTTAGTAGCCCATATATGGATATTATTAAAAAAAATTGCAAATATATTGTTACTTCGGTTACATTTATCTTATATCTTTTTTTTAAATACAACTCTCGCATTAGGAATGACTCCTGTGTCGCGGGGGAATTTACAAACATACAAAAAACGGACACAAAGAACACCGAACACAGAATACAGACTCGGGTGGGAATCGAACCCACGACCTAGGCGTAGCAGTCAGGGTCACTAACCACGAGGCCAACAGGCCAGTCTACATTGAAACTATCACTGCTCGTCGTATGGATGCATAACGATATGTGGTTTACCGAGCTAGCAGTTCTTTCTTTTTGACCCTCACTGTCTGCAGCATTTGCTCTTTTTTTCGCACAGGACGAGTGGAACAGGTGTTTTTTTTTTATTTTTATTTATTTATTTGATTCACCAACAATTATTTACATTTATTCATGCAACATGAGCTTGTACAAGAGAACATCAGACAATGTAATAATTACTTAGAGATAAACACCACTTGCTATTATCTTAGAAGAGAAACTTACAACTAATTTTAAATAAAGAATAATTAAAAAAAATCATAATAAAGTGATAGCTGTGATCGGACGGTCTTTATTTGTCAAGCGACACAGTATATGTGTATATCGATACCAGAAGTGGATGCAACCACCCACAAGTTAAGAATATAATATTTCTCCCCTTAGCTTAACAATAAGTATAAGAGTTAGCTTAACTCTTGTCGATCATCAATAGCATTTAATCTACAGATAAATCACTATGGTTCAAGTAGTAGCAGTAGACATCAATGTTTATGACGTCGAGGAAGGATGAGGATGAGGAAGATAATTTGATGCTAATGCAATCATATTTTTAATGAAGTGGTTTTTAAGTCATGCGCCACTCTAGTGATATGCATACACGATATGCTTTTAATACCTGTATGTACCTGTCTATGCATAGTAAATTTATTTTCATAGCATACTAGTTGCCCCGACAGACTTCGTTCTGTCAAAAGTTAACGACGTCAAATGTTTGACAGCTGGGGACCTGTGTTTTAATTATTATTTACTCTGTGGTTTGTATAGGAAAAGAAAAGTGGTGTTTTTTTTTACTATTTTCTCTCCATAAGAACCTTCCCTGTGCCTTAACGAAAATATAAAAAAATAAATTAGCCGAATTGGTCGAGCCTTTCTCGAGTTTTGCGCTTAACAACACATTTGGCGATTCATTTTTATTTATATAGATAGATAATAACACACAATCGATAACATTTAAATATCGTACCGTTATTGGTTCCGAGACAATTTAGTCATTCGTCGGGTGTCTGCCGTGGGCCATCTGCGCAGCCTGTTGCGTCCACCTTTTTACAAACCATACATTGTTGCAACTTGTCTACATAAAGCTACGCCGTCTTCCACACGTCGTAAATTACTCCCCGATGAGCAACATGGGTGATTAAGTGCTTTATTAACGTATAATAGGGACGATAACCAATTTATATGAAACCGTGGTTGATGGTAGTTTCTACCACATTTGATTACAGGCCCTGTGTAATTATGTAGAATTATATTGCATTTTGTAGTTTTTCAATCTGCCCTGATACCAGGTTTGACGTGAATACAAGTTTCATTAAGCAAATAACAGTTTATGTTGGTGGTATTCCGTATATTATTGCACGGTAGACTGAATGGCATGATGTTTTTGACATTTACTGGCATACAATATGTTTATCATACATTTTCCTAAGATTGGTGTGTCGCGTTTGTGCGGTCTGTCATGAATATTAGCTTGTCCTTGATGAGTTTGCATATCGTGCGGTGTCCGGAGCGGTCCATCGCCTCGAAGTACGTTCCGGACAATGGTGTGAGTGATGTGTCAATATGACGAGTGTCCTGTGCCTTCGCACTTGTGATTTTATGTATTTGTTTGTTGCCGAGCAACAAGAAACATGCGCCGAGTGTCGCTTTTACCATGGCTTTCTTTTGTCCACTTATATTGCTTTAGCTGAAGTAAAAAGAACAAAGCGCATTTCTCCTAAGCTTTCGGTTGAAATAGACTATATATTTTCTTAATTGGGTACTTAAGTTTTAAGATTTGCAAAGATGTCGGGCTATCTACAGCTAAGATCATATCACACATATCTGTTGCCGGCTCGCTTCCATTTTACCATATCCTTTGCAGGATTATTTTATGTTTGTGCGTGTTATTTATACTATTTTGCACGAGTATTCATCCCATAAGATAGTTAGACTAATAAAGTTAATGCGTAATTCTTTCATTTATAGCCAGATGTTGTTCATCACAATATCGCTTTATCATCACCGTATGGAATTGACTATTCGAAAACTGATTTAACTTTTTTTGGTAAACTGTTACCGTAGCAATTCGCAATTCAACGATGTCGACCCCCTATATAGTAACTTCGAGACACAGGACGACCGCTTTTAGAGGCAGTTTCAGGTACGCCGCTACTAAATGTTGGAATGATCTGCCACCGCCTCTGCGTAACCTAAAAACATTACGTTCATTTCACAATAAGTATAAGGAAATTTTATTAATACAACAAAAATTATCACCTTAGTCAATATGTGCGGCAACTTTACTTACTTTTATGGTATCCATATCATAGAAAGACATAGTTTCAGATATACACTAACATTGTTACTTTCAATTACATAATACAATAGACAATTGCGTAACTACCAATCCAATAAAAATAATATATTAATATTATCTGACAGATGACAGAAGCGTTCGGAAATACACTTATAAATATAGGAAAATTTAATTTGTTTTGTTATATAGTGTGAAATACAAGTATCTATGTATAGTAAATGTATAGTATATGATTATTTATATAACATTATTAATATTATTTATATGTAAAATATTAATATAATTACAATATGTATATTTTTTTATTAATGTATATATTTAAATTTAATTGGGGCCTGCGAGAATACCAGCTTTGCAGAGCGATCTGCGACACTAGGTGACGCAGGTACCCTATTTGGTCTTCAGTACCAACCTAGTCTTAAGGCATATGAATTTTATTGTTATAGCTGAAGATACAAATAAAATATTTTTCTTTCTTTCTTTCTTTCTCTATATTGTCTAACCAAGAAGCTCTTAAACCTTTAGCAAGGTTTAAGAGACCAAGACAAAAATTTGTGCAAAAGACCCTCCCTCGGTTTGTAAACCCCAACGGTGATATGTTGTCCTAGGATAAATCTCAACGAATTGCCATAGACAGGGAATCCAAACCGAACACCCTCCACAGTGACATATACTTGGCTGGCGTGGCAGCAACACCCTCCGTGTTCAGTTTGGATTCCCTGTATATGGAAAATCCTTCAAATTATTATTAATTGTTTACGTAAATAATACTTGTTTATTTGAACGGGAAACTGAAGATAATATAATAATATAAATATCGGAAACATTTTTTTCATTTACATTTATAACGCCATCTATTGACATTGTACCTTCATCTTTGTGAAATCATAAATATTCTATTTTTTATCATTTTAAATATTAAATTATTTATTGTACTATTTCAAAGTGTATTTTAACAAAATTCTGAAATGTACAAGTAGACTCGTGAAATGTATATTTTTGTTAAATGTATATTTAATCATAACGCCATCTATTATGAAAGACTTGTATTTTAATGAACCTGACTTGTATTCACATTTTATATTTTCGTTTTATTATCGCAAGATTGACTTTTGTTGTAAACTTGACACTCAACATTGTCTCCCTTTTGTAGTTGATCAGGCCAAGTTAACACGTGTTCCCATACAAACTTTGCCCCCCTTTTTCACCCTTCAGGGGTAGAATTGTGAAAAATTCTTTCTTATCGTATGCCTACATCGTACAAAGAACACACCCTCCAAGGTTCAGGTGTCTACGATCAGCGGTTTAGGCTGTGCGTTGATCCGTCAGTCAGTCAGTCATTCAGGACAAAGCATTTTATATGTATAAAAGATTGTTTTGTATTTTCAAATTGCTACTAGTTTGTAATATTCCTCGACTTAGTAGCAAAATGCGTAAAACATAAAATTGCAGAATTACGACGCGATTTAAAGGTGGCTTTGACAAAGTCACAGTAAAATTGAAAACAGTAAACAGAGCGAAATATTACTATTTATTAAAGAAATACTAGTAGTAATTTGTATTTACATAAGAGCTTTTACGTTTCTTGCTAAAATGTAATCGCCTACGATATAAGCCCTAACATAAACCATTTTATTTTATTTTTTATTTAGTAATGAAATAGTCTTCCAACTCACCTGATACGAGCACTTATCCAAAAGAAACCTATTCACCATTAAGTATCTTGCTCACATGTCTGATAATCATCAGATACTTGAGCTTACTTTGTGTTTATAACAAGGTCAATTTTGACTCCAAAAAAAATCCGTTAAACCATTCAATCTACTTTTCATTAGATAAAATAATTAGATATTAGGGGTATCGGCGGTTCATGACTTGCTTGATCCGCTAATAGAAGAATCGAAATAAAGGTATCATTTCGATTATTCCTGTTTGTTCTGGGTGCTATTTCATATCCGGTTTCCTTTCTTAACTGAAGTGGATGGAGTTGGTTAACATTAGACTAAAGAAACGCAAACAAAAACGGCATATTTTTCCTAAAAAAAATATCAGCATTATATTTAAAAATCTGGACTCCTCCCAAGTCCAGTACTTAAAGGATTTACACGGATTAAATTTAATACTTTTACACAACGAAAAAACGGAGGACGTTCTCGAGTCAACCCGTGTATGGCTTTTATGTAATTAAATTGATATACAAGGTAACCTATTTTCATTTGCATAATATTCTTTTCACTTGTATTAAATATTATAAGGCAGCTACACACAATAATAATAAATAAATAAAAATTAAATAATATAAGGCAGCTGAATTTATGTAATTATGTGTTTGACAAGCATCTAATATATTTCAACAATTTTATGTTTTGTAGATTTTTTAGTATTCCTTGTAGGTAATATTGCCAGACTGTAAAATATCGCTATCAATTTGTTTATAGGCATTAAACATAATAGTTTTTAACGTACCACAATGAAAATCTTCTTACAATTACAATACATTTAATTAAAAACACGCACGAGAGTCAAAAACAACAGTAACCCAAATCCATTTATTAAATTTAATACTGCACTTGAGCGAAAAATTATTTAAATGGGTTTAATCGCGCATCATTAATATACGCTACAATGTAGGATGTTACGACGTCGCGTCGCGGCACGAATCACGACATTGTCGAATGGTCTCTTCATATTATGAAAAGTGGACGCACAACGGAAAGGGTATTTATATTTTTACAAAATAAGACCGCGGTGCAACCCACGCACGCTGACAATAAAGTTTGTTTTTTGACTCCACAAAATGCGATGTCTTAAAAATCTACCCTTTTTTACTTTTCGTAAAAACTGCATTTTAACCGGTCGTCGGTAAGGTACAAAAATGTAAAGATAAAATTTGAGTAAATTTTAACATCCGTCTGGTGCGAAGGATGTTGGGCCCAAGTGGTAATATAATTGTTGCATTGATCATAACTTACAAATTCGAAGTGCTTACCTCTTTCCATCGAATGTAGATAATTAAATATATATTATAAAGTTTTGATGGGTTGAATTGACTGACATGGTCATAAAGCGGCCTGCAAATTCGGGGTTTGAAAGTTGATTAATTTCACACACATTGCTAAAGAGGGTCCCGATTAAACAGCGTTACTAAATAGAGAAGGGCTTTTAGAGCTGGACCGAGCTGGAAGATGTTTGTTTTGCGAATGTTTATAGACAATGGTTACTTAACATCAGAATTTAGTTTTATTATAAAAAATACTTAGCTCTACCTCGACCTTACGTTACTTGATGGTACATTTCTTGTCGCTAACGGTTTGTTTTGCGACGACGAAGGTCCAACGTTGTTGCATTTACGATCGCATTCAGGAAGATAATGCTTGATATCCATGGATATTGCTTAGTATTTTGTTTTACTGTGTGTTTTACTTAAAGTATTTTTTATTTGTATTATAATTACGTTTTATGTGTTTATAAAGTCAATCAAAAGTTTTATTTAATAACTTATTACTTATTGAAACAAGAAGATCAGAATCTTTTGAGCGTGTCTAAGGCAAGTCCTAACTTGTTTTAGGACATTACGTTTTTCTTACATCATAATAACGTCTACGTCTTCATGTGTTTCTATAAGGAAAGAAAGGTCATTGTAAAGAACCAAGAGCGGCTTCATTTAAATAGAGAGAAGAGCGATATACACAGTGTGTTACAGAACGCTCAACCGCCAGCCTGTAGGTACTTCTATATTAAAACATTTTTAAGCTCAGGTCCTTATGAGTGGGGGAATAAATCTTCTTTTTAAATAATATCCCAGTAGAACTGACCGAAAGTAGGTTAAGCCTCCTTTTAGGCTGTAAATTTGATCAAACAAAGTTTAAGAGCTTCCGAACATATTACCATCCAGCCATGTCTCTGTTCGGCGATTGTACCTTCGGCTCTCACACTAGGTGTAGCAACATGAAACATAATAAAAATCGGCCGGAGTACAAATGGTACTCTTGCTTTATTAAGGATTTCTATGTCTGACATCGTAGTAACCAGACGGATGGACAGGTTTTGATGTATTTTGACGATTACGTTTGAAGACATTAGCCTTACTAATGGGCAATTTGTGCGGGTTCTTTAAAGTTGTACATATTATTTTTTGTCAAGATCATATAGCGGTTATGGGTCATATACCTACACAACTTCTGAAAATACCAGTTGATTATATTACGGCTCTAAAGATCTTAAATTATTACTTTCAGGTAATTTAAAATTGTAAAATGTTTAAATCTCGTCCTATACTATAAAGTATCGTAGTATATTTTAATCAAGTGTACTATTGTATGTTATATTTCTGCCGAAATGATGTATGAGCATATACAACTTTAAGTATTGTAATAATCGATAGTTTCTCTACTCAGCTTGCTTGTTTTAAAGTTCCCAATTATCTTTTAATTTCAAGAAAAAACGTAGCAATGGAAACAAAAAAAATCTTTAACATTTGAATTAATGTTCTCACTGTAAGTATCCGTAATATATTATAATAATGTTAGAAAAAATGGCTGAAGCTGAAAAATGAAACTGCTGGCACTCGTGATCTCCATCAGACTTGTCTCCCCTCCGTACTCCCTTTTACCTTTAATTGTACTTGCAATACCAACTTTTTAAGACTGTTTATTGTTCTTTTGTGTACTTTATATAATGTAATATTATTTTAACGTTGGATCAAAATGGATACCTATTACTGGCAAAAGTATGAGGTATAGATGGTAAAAAAAATCATAGCGAAAAGCTTTAATCGGTAAACTTTTAGTATGTGGCATTAGAAATTCAACAAAAAAGAAAACAAAAAAATTACAATAATAAGTTGACACATCTCACACACGGCATTAAATCCGTTCATTATAGCTGGGTTCCGACGTATAGGTAAACCTAATTACACTCGACTGTTATCTAAATTTTCTTATTTTAATTGCAGTTTTGGTCTAGTGTCGTAGTATAGTAATGCTAATCTGACAAGGTGCTAATAAATTACCGATATAACCACGAGCCCAGCTGCAAGAATACTACGTACAGCTTGCATTCATCCGTGTTTTACATTTAAATGACAATTCTGTGATACAATCATAGTAAATGTCATGCTCTAGTTGAATAACAGACTATAGTTTAAATGGGCGTCTGCATGAAATGTGCAGTCTCGAAACCTGCCCTCAATCTAAATACATAGTTAACATTCTGCAAAACATTTCCGGGGCTTTTTTATTCCAATTTTTATTCCAACAGTAACTTAAACATGTTTCTCATTGAGAATATGAGATCATGGAATGACATCTTTTTCTCATCGAAGCGTGCGACTGTAATATTTTATTGCATTTTTGTCTAGTAGTATGTTCTTCTAAAGAAGTTATGAATGTCCAAAAATCAAAATAATCGCGATTTACTGCCACATAATCGATGGATGCTCGTCCATTTCGGTCAGGTGGCAAAATCCCATTCAAGAACAATGGGAAATTGTCCTTTAATATGACGCGAATATAGCAATCCGAAGTTAAACAGGACTATTGCCGTTTGCGGAACTCGCGTATATAATTATCATTTTAATCATACTCAAAAGTGCTTGACCAAAGAGAATCTGTATATCAATACGTGAAGAGAATTTTTTACCTCTTTTTCAGCAAATTTCGCGCACTTTTATTTTTAATACACATTCAATGGTTAGGGGTCATCCATAAATTACGTCACACGAATTTCATGATATTTGGATCCTCCCCCGTCCTTGTCACAGGTGGTCGTCACATATTTCGTAACTTTACACCCAGAACTAAAAAGAGCAGTTGTTAATTATTTTTCTTTAGTAAAAGAGTAGTCTTATATGGCGACGAGGAAAGAAAACGGCTATATGTCCAGTATACATATATGTTGACCTGTCATGGTACGAAGTCTGTACAATGAGAGTTCAACTTATATCCCCTTATTACATTACCTCTACTTACGTCTTTAACATGGAGAACTGCTGTAACTAAAATGTTTAACGAATTATTATTGAATTAATAGAACAATTTACATCCGACGTTGCTCTAAAACTAGATTATGTAATATACTGATCTTTTTGGAAAGAAGTTCCTTTCGCACGTTACACTTCACGCCGGCGGATGGGGAAAAAAGTGTTAGAATTCTGCGTGATACTACTGTAATTTGATATTGGTTGTATACCTATTATCCATATATCAGTTAGGGCAACTTTCACAGATACCGTAATTTTAATTTCGTGTTTTTACAATATTTACTATATTCTGACACAATTTATTCAATCCATTAAATTAATGTAAAAACTTCGTTCCAACCGGGTGTCCTAAAGACAACTCACGCGTTTTTAGCCTTGATTAGGCATCTCATTATAGGTAAAATGGTACACACACGAAGCGCAGGTGTGAGTGTAGTTAAAATTTTGTCGCAAATTTATTTACGTTTTTACAGAGTGGGGCTTCTGTACTAAAGTTACTCTGCGAAACAGCGCTGTTTCACTAGAAATATCTTTTTGATCTTTCGGTTGTGAATTAATATACAGTTTATTTCCCAAGCAATACAGTTCAACATACAAATATTTTCCTTATATCCTTATATCGTTGATAATCTTGATTATGACCTTCGAAGATGAAATTGGAGTGATTTGAAACTTGGCCATACAAAAATAAATTGTATTCTCGCGTCTCCGGTAGACGCATCTTTACGTTCAAATTTCAGTCAATGAGCGACAACTAGTGCATATTATATTAGTAGATGTTTCACCACCACGTTTCAAAACATATTACCTTCTCTAACATACCTTCGTTCGTATTTGTGCCTTACCTTATTGTCAGTCGGAGACTTCATTATGTGTAGTTAGGTTAACAAGGCGTAACAAGAGAATGGATTGCTTTAATTTAGTACTTACCTAGCCCTAAAAAAACTCCGTACGTAAATAAAAAGTGTTTTCATTCAGAAATAGCTATGTATAATGCAACCTTCAATGTCAATCAGCACGCGATGCGGTTGAAACCAACAAAACTATGTATACAAAAACGTGCAAAGTGTAGAATTAGCTACGGAGCGGGAACTTAGCTCCCATAAACACGTTGCACAAATACGGCTCGAGTTTCGAGCAACAATGTAAGTTCACCACTTGCCTGCACGCCGCGCTCTCGTCCGTGGCGTATAACAAATCGTCCCGACCCGCTCACCCTTTACACGCCCGACTTGCAGTTATCTGCCTTACACTGCACATTGTTTCTACACTTTAATGGGATACTATAATTCAACTGTCAAACACGCCACTATAACGAACGACTAAAATTGAGCACGCTTTGATGCTCGTAACTCGTAACAAATTCAATAACTAGCTCTGTATTTACATTTTATTTCCCGACACCGCATTTATTTGCATATTTCTTGAAACCAAAATATGTAGTTTATATTAATCACTGTGTAACTCGCTATCGTAACATTAATAATAATCAATAATACATACTTACTGTTTGGGTATGGGCATGAACAAAAACTTTTGTATCACTGCAGCAGGTAACAGCAACTTAATTAGAGATTAATCTCTTCGAGCCTTTTCCCAACTAAGTTGGGGTCCCCAAGGGGTAACCCAAGTACTAGGCGATATCGAAGTTCTGTAGTTAGACCAGGCTGTCGGACTTTTAGGGCTCCAACTACCCGTAACGATTGCCACAGATGTTCGTATGGCAACCGGGACCGACGGCTTAACGTGCTCTCCGAGGCACGGAGGGGTCTCAATGTGTTAAGTATGGTCACTCATCCTAAGACTAACCTGGGTAGTGTTACTTAATCTTGCAATGTGCTGACCTACTCGGTTACCTCTTAGCCACGAGCCCTCCAAATGGCCCAAATCTCTATATCTACATAATGTATTGGTATTAAATGTGTAGACTAAGTAGGCTACCCAGATTAAGTAGCTTCTGCATAAACTGCTAAGAAATTTAATTGCGGAGCTAGAGAAGCTAGAGTAGTAGGAGTGACCAGTGCATAATTTTGTCATTTTTGTATTTATGATTTGATTGTACTTTGGTGTACCTACATATTATTATGTTCTTGATATCGCATCATTTCATGTATTTTTATGCGAATCACTTCAAGTAGTTGTATAATTATTTTGCTCACACGTTTCACATCTTTACACCCGCCGCTATCAAATCTAAATGAGACGATTTAGTTCAAACAAAATATATGCGATGACAAATTTAGAAGATCGTATATAATATAGTCTAAGCAGATAATCTATTTCAGATGTATTGGACAAGTAGTCGCCTATTCCGCAGGCCGGCTTAAGTAAGAATAAACGATGACAACATCGCGTACATTACAAAAGAAAATAACGTCTATGTCTCCCGAACACTCCTACTTTCATAGTATATTATGACGCCTTCGCATTTATTATGCGATGTGTTAAATCGAAATATTATCGGATCAGACTCCATTATCATTTTAGTACGAATGTATTTTACATTTTTAAGCGTGTGACTACTCGGTGGGGACCTATTTAGTAAACCTTTTAGCACATTCGCCACTCGTAAGCGGACGAAGGCCGACATCTGAAATGAGCTGAATGTAGGTCCGAGACACTTATATTGAAACTTTACGGTTGTCTTTATTGATACTTAAATGTGAAAACATAACGATACGGGTACATTATAGACCGTCATGCCTCGATTCAGCTTTATCTAGCTTTTTATTTGTTACGGACGTATCAACACTTAAGATGTTATTTTGGTTCATTATATTTTTAACAAAAGACTGCTGAATTACTATTATTCTACATCAATGCAAATTTAAATTGACTAGTCTAAGTACATCTTATGGAAAAGATTTTGTTTCCACAAAACAAAGATGTGCAAAAAACTAAACGAGGGGCACTCCTACAGATGCAAATTCTCTTGGGCTACGGTAAACTTGTTTTTCTTTACACCTTAGTAGTATAGAAAAATCACTAGTAACTAACACTAAATATTACTGTTGATATAAGTTACTAATAGTGTTTCATAATTAATTAGAGAGGGGAAAAAAATAATTCTTTAACCAGATTATCCATTCGTCATCATCAATCTTCATTGTGATAATTTATCAATCTTGAATGATGTGTGTGATGTGAATACCAATTCGTACTAATACTACCGTTCAAGTAGTAAAAGTAAACATAATAACATTTCAAATTAGTAATTTTTAATGACCATTGTAATTTTGTAATAAGTTGTTGTTTTCTGTAAATGGTTGTCGTTAACTAAATAGTTTTTGATGCTATGAAATAAATATAATGCAAATGAAAAAAGAGTAGAACAATAAACCAATTTAGGTCATACATAGCATTGAATATACACATCTTAAATATGTCCTAAGTTTAGTTGTTGAATGGACATAAATGTTGCTATTGCTCACCTATCTACTTCAGCAAACGTTAATTATGTAGGTTAAGTAGATTTAAAAGACTTATTTAATTTATATGTTTTCAAGTGTAATAATTCAGCTCAGATTTTAACACTATACGACTTAGTCCTTGCTTTCGAAATAAAACCAGGTAGGTATAAAATTACTTTGCACTTGAATCGAAGCGAAGTGCGTACCGAGTCGTGCTATTAAAGAAGTTTATCGGATGTGATCGAAATGTTATGTCGGAAAGGTGTGGGTCTCGGTACGAAGGAAATGTGTAGGTATATTGTGTCGCCAACCACACGCCGTAATCGCTGGGTGTGCCGGTGTATTGATAAGTCAGTTGTCGAATTCATTTGTGTAGTGTGTTTAAAAAACGAATGCAATATTCACAATTTTAATGTAGAAGTATGAACGCTACATATTTATTTCAAATTGAAGCTATGTAGAAATAGTAATGCACTAATGGGGCAGTGGTATGAGTGGCCACCCAGTCAACTCCCAGCGCGTAGAAAGTTTATGAATTGTTTGTTAAGTCTCCAGCAAAAGACTGCACTAATGGCACAATGGTTTAAGTGGTCAACTCACCAGTACGCCGCGCCGAGTGTTGAGGGTTCAAATCCCACACGGGACAAAAATTTGTGTGATCCACAAATAGTTGACCAGAGTCTGGGTGTTCTTTGTGTCCGTTGTTTGAATGTTTGTGAAGCCCCCCGCGACACAGGATATTCCTAATGCTGGAGTTGTCTTTTTAAAAGAGAAAAAAAGAGAAAGAAGGTGTCGAAACAGAGACGGTGACGAACGAAGGTTTTTTTTAATGAGAAAAAGAAGCAAATTTGAAATAGAAACCTTAATACATATGTCTGAATAAACATGTTTAGTAGCATTGTTGGTAGATCGCATGTCAGCTAACACTTTAGCAAGTGCTTCGATATCTCTTTTATAAATGTCAACTTTAATGGGATAAGCCGGTTCGCCGTCTGCGAATGATCTCGTCTGATACTCGTAACCCTTCTAGCAGTGTTCACAATAGGCGAAGGTATTGCGTAACAGACATACAAACACAAATCAGTAGAATTGAGAACCTCCTCCGTTTTTTATGTCGGGGTAATGTTGAGAAATTCTCCTGGTACCTCACGATCCGCTCCATATCACCATATAAGTTGTGACGAACCCGTGAAATAATTATTATTGAGTAGTTATGGTGGCAGTCTGTAGTCTTCATCGTCAGTTCCACTTCACTAAATGATGCTTTCCTAGAGCAAATGCATGAGTTAGGCACTATAAAAAATACCCAAATCGCTATAGGTGTGCCTATAGTATTAGGAAGAGTTCCCTAGATTTCTCCAGGTTCCTATCATTAGATCCTAACTGACAATGGAAGCATCTGAGAAGTATAAACGTTCTAACAAAAAATATATTTTGGAAATTGTTGCCGCCCTCGAATAATCGGGGAACAAAAATAAAAAAAAAAAAGTTGCCGACGAACTGAGAACCTACTCCTTTTTTGAAGTTGCTTAAAAAGATAAAATAATTTTAAAATTGACAAATGGTGTCTTGCTTTTGTATGACAGTGTTGCGCTGTATGCACCTGCATAAAAATGTGTTCAACATTTTAAGCCGCTAAACCCAGACCATGTAACAAATTATCTGTCCTTAAAAATTAATATGAAATTTGGGAGTACTATTCTAGTGAACATTGTTTAAAAGGTTAATTGAAAGATTCGAAAATATCCAGTTGAAAATAAGGAAAAGGAAAAATAAAAATTAATAAATTATTTTCTTATATAAGACTAGGTTTTACGTCTCCGCGACTTCGTACGCTTAAAATACTGGTAGATACTGAAACATGAAAAAAAAAATAAAGACACAGTAGAGGAGTTTAAGCTAGTATAGCTGTTCTTAGGTTAGCTAACTTCCCCTACCTTAAACAAAAAGCAAAAGACTACAGAAAAAATATCTTTTGACTACTTTAAGCCTGTAAAGAAAAATCTTAGACAATATAATATAAATACATATTTGTAATGTGTTTGTCAAGACCTTTCTTTTGATACCATGATTATCTCAATTTTTTTTCGAGTGCAGAAATTTACGTGTAAAATCCACTAGGTATATTAAAATTAGGGTGAAATTATGTAGCCAATTTACCCGCATAATTATTACGAGACTACCAATACCACACGTGGAACACACGTACAAACATACTTAAATCCATAGATTGTCAAAACGCTTCTTTTGGCTTTGCTGCAGTCGGGTAAAAAACAACTACAACATGTAATAATATGCTGTCGCAAAGGGACATCTAGCCTTGACACACCGAGTATGTACAATAGGAACACAGCTTAAAAGATATCATCGTCAAGTAAAATAAGTATTCCCGTAGTGCCGACCTCTTTAATTTAAATTGCCAAGCATCAAAGCGTACGCATCATATCTCGAACGTGTATCAGTCATATCCCTGTCATTAAAACACAATGGTAAAGACTGCTGTCAAAATTGTAAAGACCCCAATACATAACGACATTTGTGGAAAATACTTCTGTAGGTGTGGTAGAACACGTCGAATTTTTCTGCAATTTTATAAAGCGATGTGTGGTAACTATCACGCTTGACAATCTCGTAGGATGATGTGACCGCCGTTGTCTATTACTAGTAAATGTGCTTTGGTTTCCTACATCAGACATACTCGCCCTGTGCTGGTCACACGTGCTGGTATGGCGGGGCTTGTAATTTTTTTTTAAAGAGTGGCTGGACGTTGTCGTCTTATATTTACATCAGGCCCTTTAAAGCTTTTAAGTGTGTTTAGTGTTACCAACTGATCCAGTCTCCCTAAATTTTCCAATTAATCTCTTCACAGTTGATGAAGTCAAAACACTACTCGACCATATTATGCATGACATTTTCGAACTGCGGCCGCCAAACTTTCATGATTTTAAAATAATGTTCAACAATAAAGATACGTTGTTCTATCGTGTAACACTCCATTTTTACCAACCCTAAACTATTTGCTGTCAAATTGTTTATTTTTAGGGTTGCCAGCACATTATCGCACAAATGGCGGCAAATTCCAATCTTGCGTTAATTCTGGGACTCTCTTTATTTGATTGATTTTAATTTTGTGTCGTATGATGGGATTTCCATTATGGGCAAAACTGTGGATCAAATACCAAAATTAGGATTTTGCGGTAACACCAAGTGTGTTAATTAAATATAACGCATTCTAATGAGAGACTGATTTATTTTGAAAATACATCATGCAAGTCAAGTTTAACGTGCACCGCAACTTGTTCGTGCAGTCGACAGTGCGTCAGACATTGAGGGCTATCTAAACTGCATCGCGGTATCCTGCGCCTGCTCATGTCGCATATGCATCACCGCGTTACCGTTTACGAGCCGCACACACACCAGACGTAATTGTCCCTAATGCCCATATTAAGACACAAGTCCACATTAATATATGCACATTCGTATATTATCAACAATTTAAATTACTTTATTATTCTGCATATTATTTATGAATCAGACCCACGGGTCTGATTCATGAACATGTCTTGTGTATTTTCCCTTTCGTAGAAGTTTGTCTGAGAAGTGTTCTTTTAACGGTATTGTCAGCAATTTTATTACAAATTAATTACCATAGTACAGGCTCTGCCTAGTTAGGGATCAGACGGCGGTGTGTTAGATGTGTGGAGTTATTATTATTTATTATTATTGTTATATTATCATAATAATGTAAATATATTTCTTAGCACACCTACATATGAAAATACCTTCATGCAATCTTAAAACCTCAGCAACTGTTTGAACTATCTTAGATAGCACCCTCAATTTGTCAATATATGACATCTTGCTTTGCTTCGATTAATGTGTCATTGCAAGATGACTCAAGTGTTAATATAATAATGAAACAATTTATTCATAATTGGAATTGCTGGGTAATTGACTAGTTTATGAAGTTTTGCTAATTAGAATTTGAGAAGTTTTTATGAATGAAATCGATCTTACATACATTTTGCTCGATTGTCGAATGACGGAGAAAAACTAAACCGACGCTTTGCTATTGGCGATTGCGGCATATTATACACCTACACAAACTATTTAAAGTAACCATCATCACCATAATCTGCCTACACTTGTGCCAATTTTATTTGGGGTCGGCGCAATATGATTTATTCTTCCGATCTACTCTTATCATTCGTCATTTCACTGCTTACTAGGGAGTATGGCTAGAAACCATATCTTCTTTCATACAGTCTATCCATCTTCTTCTTTGGTCGTCCTCTACTCTTGTACCTGTCAATATTTATTATTTTACCAACTAAACGCACTGCTCCAACTAGACAGCGAGGTTGCGGAGTAAACGAAAATATCATCGATGTATACAATTTTTAGATATTTGTTGATTTTTCAAAAACCGCTCAACTGATTTCGATCAAAATTTAAATGGGACTACCTGGGAAGTATACCCTCCGAAGCTAAAAAAAATTTCCCTAATTGGTTCAGGCGTATTCGAGTAATCGTTGAACATACATAAATGAACAAGATTCCGACGAATTGAGAACCTTCTCCTTTTTTGAAGTCGGTTAAAAAGGACGCCGCGAGTCATAAAAATCATAAAATAAAATCTTTTTAACAAATAATGAACCCGACGAAAAATAATTAAAAAGCAAGAAATAAACCTTTTAAGTCTTGAGTATTGTACTTATTTACATAAACTATCAAATTTTATATAAACTAATTTTGAGACGGCGCCAAACAACAAACTGTTTAATTATATTATCAAAATTTTATATGTACATAGAAATGGAGCAGGCTTCAGTTAGCTAATTAATCATTTTATTATTTGGCGCCGACTGAAAATCAGTTTATATAAAATTTGATAGTTTATGTAAATAAGCACAATACTCAAGACTTAAAAGGTTTATTTCTTGCTTTTTAGTTCTGTTTCGTCGGTTTAATTTTTTATTAAAAAGGTTTTACATTTAATTTAATTAGAAATACTCGTATATTTTTTTATTGTGTCTTATTGTGAGTCTGACTAAGGGTGTAATGATTTAGTTAAGGCAGGTAGCACACAAGCTTTCTAATACAAAAAACGTTAATGATAGAATCATTAAATTTATTGCATTCTACTGAAATTAAAATTCGCTTCGGTTGACGCCTCAAGTGTGTTATATTAGCAACATTGTTGCGTAGGGTATTTGCGAGCGGTTCACCACACAGCGGCCGGTAAAGATAGTGTTTCTGTGGTCTCGCCACGCTTTCTACATTGTTAGAATCCATATAATACTTCTAAATTTGCTTTGTTAGAACCCATGGCAGTTAATTAATAAGGAAACATTCATGTTAGTCAGTTCTTTTCGTTTTAAAAATTAAAATATATGCAGTATGAATTTGATACAATAAATACCTCCCAATAAAACCACGCGGAGGATCATCTCCGTATAATATACAGAATCACCTTGCCAAATTAAAAACCAAAATGTTTTAGCTCTTAACACCAGTTATTTTGTACGTTAATATTTAATTTTCAGTTACTGTACACAAAACAACCACATAATACAACATACACATAATAACGAATCTCTATCTCTTGCTCTATCACATGCATATTTTATTTTAATGTGCTGTGTGTATCTTTAAGCCCAGTAATATACGAGTAAATATTGCAACAAATGTCTTAAGTAAAAAGTAAAAATTTTTGTATTGTACTAAAAAGGTGATAGTGTATTTACTTTTCGATCGGTGACTTCACCGATTTCGTCACCATATACCATAGTCCATAAGACACTATAGCATTTATTGCATTGTGGCACGGGCTATGAACGTACACTAAATTTGATCAATTCTAGTGACAGAAATGGCTAAAAAAATCACTCGTAAAATTGTATGTTATAACATGTGAAGTTAAAAAATCCCTTCAACGATTACAAAAGAGCTGATGATCTTCGAACGGCTGAACAGATTTTTTTGAATAATATCTAAGAACACTCTCGATCAATTCACCTTTCAAACAAATAAAATGCACTTAAATCGGTCCATTCGTTTTGGAGCTACGATGGCACAGACAGATACACAGACACCCTGTGTGTCTCACAGACACGTCTAACTTATACACCCCTATTTTTGCGTCAAGGGTTAATAAAACAATGATTGTAAGTGGCGCGAGGACAATATTATATATTCATCTGTTGTGGGGTTAAACAAATATCTTGGTTATACAAAACTTCACGCAGTTAACACCTTAATCGTTGAATAAAGTATTGTAAAAACAAGCCCATATAAGTTCGTGACTAAATCGATATGATTTCATTCATACATGCAGCAACCTCTATTATTATTCTCTCGGGGTGCCAATAATAAAAGCCTATTCATCAGAATGCATTTGTGACTAGCAGCTTTTCTGCTTACAAAAAATAGTCTAGCCATACAGTGACCGGCATTGAATCCACTATATATGGGACTGTTTGTCTGCACGGTACATGCCGTTGCCCTCCATATCACCATACGAATAAACTCAGCGCACATCGGGTTATGGTACAGGAAATCTGGACTTCCGTTCGTGACTTCAATGTATTGCTAATCACACATTGTCTGTGCGTCTGTCTATCGTTAAATGTAATGCATGCGTAGTTACCCGTCATTTATGGTCTACTGATTCAATGCGCATTTTTTTTCACGGCTCAATTTGTTGTAGGTACCGATCACCGTTCTGTGTATGTGTGTGATGTGGTCACACACATACACAGAACGGTGAAGAATATTCCTTTTATAAAATTTTGACTTTGGTATTAACTTGATGATTAAAAACTAAATTTTCACAGAATTTATTATCATCAGATATTATATGTAAAGATAATCCAAGATTTAAAGTAGGTACGTAGCTCATATGGGAACATAAAATACACTAAATACGTAATGGGATTAGTTATAAAAGGAAAACATTAGCCGCCTTGTGCCTTGCCGCTATCTCGCCTTTAAATTTATATGACATTATAAGATAATATAAAAGGAGAAGTCGCTTATAAATTTCTTAATTTTGAGTTTTTACTTCAATCCGACAGGTTCAAATAATTCTCGTTTATAATGGGCTAGATAAATTCACATGTGTTCTATAATGAGCGGTGAAACAGGTTCAACTATCCTGTTGTTCACAGACATGCAACTAAGCCGGCTTACGGCCCGTTACGTGTTAGTGTCTAGGGATCAAGTACGTTTTAGAGTATCGACGCAATTGAGGATTATTATTTTAACTTTTTTGGATCGTTATTCTTTTTAGTAAATTTCACTATTTGAATAAAGAATTTTCTTTAAATTTTGATTAAAAATAGAAAATCAACTTTCAATCAGGATTCCTATAAAAGTGTGTAATAGCCTACAGTTTATTTTAATAGCGTTTTTACAAAATAATTACAATATCTGCATCGGAACTGAAGAAAATTGCATCGATATGGAGCAAAGACATATTTGACAGAGAAGAAAGGATGAGAACCGTCGGAATGTTGCAAGCTGGTTCCAGGCAACGTACTGTGGCTGTCGCTCTTGGTATTTCACAGAGCGTCATAAGCCGCCTCTGGACACGCTATCGTATCACGGGCAGCGTGGCCGAGCGACATGGAGGGCGATCTCGCATCACCACTCGCAAACAGGACTGGTACATCCAAAATACTGGTCGACGGAATCGTACCATGACCGCCATGATGATGCGTACTGATAAGCGACCAAACCATCCGAAATCGTTTACGTGAAGTGCGACTGCGTTCCCGAAGGCCGCTGAGAGTTCCACCTATAGCACCCCGCAATCGTAGGGCCCGTTTGCGGTGATTAGTTTTCACTAATGCACGACAATGCACAATTCACACGGCTAGAGTCGTAACACGCACTCTTGCCGATGCTCGCATCAACGTTCTGTCGTGGCCTGCTCAATCACCAGATTTCAACCCAATTGAGCACGCATGGGATATGGTCCAAAGAAGAGCACTGCCGAGTATGGACGCCGTGCATACCGCACAACAACTTTTTGACTTGTTAGAAAGAGTGGGCCATTCCTCAAAATGATTTTAAGTATGCCAAATCGCTGTGATTGTGTGATTCGTGCCAATGGGAGAAACACAGATTATTTTTTTTTATGTTTGCAATAAAAATTCAAAAATATCCTCATTTTTGAATTTTGCTATTTAATTGACGACATTAACTTCTTAATTTTTACAAAATATAATCATTAGGAATTAAATTAAGAAACCAGCCTGGAAGACTAGATTTGGTAATTATAATTTGGATAATTTTTTATAGTTGAAAATGTACTTGATCCCTAGACACTTGTATGTGGAATATTGTCTGGATTAATTTACCTAATTCTAATTGAAACACAAATTAAGTCTAGCGGTCATATAGTACACAAATTATAGTATGTTCGCATGAATTGTTCATATTAAAATTTATAAAAGTTACATTATTAGATGGGTTACTAAGTTACTTACTACACTAAGTTACTTATTTAAATACAGCAAGTATTTGTTTAAGTAATTTAGTGCTATGGGTAAATATAATTGTAACATCAGTTGTCCTTTTATACATACAACGCCAATATCGCATTCCATCATACTGTAGATTAATAAATGTTGCACACCTCCAAGAACTTTTAAGTCATCATAATACGATCCAAGTAATAACTTTAAATCAGAGACAACAAAACGTGAGTTATACATACTATGAAATTGAACAGAGATCCGACTCTGTTTTAGAAATTTAAAACGATTTTCATGTTGACACGTAATAGGTATTATACCTATATATACGATTTTATAAGGAAGAGAGCCATTCTTCGGCACGTATGGGCCGGCCGACCGGTGTGATACCACCGCCTTATAGCAGCGGTTTCGTTGTGTTTAGCCGAGTGAGTGAGGTTACCGGCGGCCCTAACCCTTTCCCCCCCCCCTTCTCCCCCTCTTTCCGCCTCTTTCCCTCGCCATCTTCCTTCCCCTCTCCCCCTCTTCCCATCTACCCGTCTGCTCATTTGCCACCTATCCCTTTAAAAAAATAAAAATAATAAATCTCTGTTATACTAACTTTTAAACTTTCGCAGTCCATGATATAATTATGTATATATACGCGATCACGTATTAGATATTAACTACTAATGAACCAGTCAGCCGGTGACCACGGCCAGTGAACCTGGTCGAATCGTAAGGCAATTCAAAGGTATAATACCCATTACGTGATCGCGTTAATTCCCGTACATACACATGAAAGAAATCTGTAATATTTTCAAATTCTTTTTTTTTTGTTACAGGTGCCGCTAATTTCAAACGAAGGTAAGACTGGTTTGGGAGCAATACCTATACCCCACAATCCAGCCAACACGCTTGGTCCGGCTACTATGAGACTGGCGACCAGAACGAAGATGCTAAAACCACCAGCGAAAGCATTTCAAGGCATGTTAGATGAGGATTCCGAGTAGCTGTAATACGCTACTGTAATATACTCATACATTCTTCCTTTTATGACGCGTGTCAAGAAGGAATTATTGAGTAACTGGAGAAATCAAAAGATCTTGGACTCAGTTCGAGTCATTTCGTAAACGGCATATGTATGTGTAAAGGAATATACGTACTTTTAGTTAAACTTTCTTAAAGCTGGAAAAACCCTACTCATCAAGAAGATAAAATAGATATGTGCTTCTGACCTGCACTTGCTGTAGAAATTCTTATGCTAGAAAGTAATAAAAAAAATGTATTTACGACTTCACCTTTCAACTTTGACGTTTGATATGTATTACTTTCTTTTCTTTGTTAAGTAGTTTAATGTCATTCAGAATACAAATAAAAGATGGTTCCTAAAAAAACACGATGTAAAGATCTATGTAGATTCTGGATTTAAAATATTATTAATATAGACCGTCAAAACATCACTGGCGACTAGATCATGGTACGTCTTATAGATTTGTAGCTATTATTTAATATCTGGATTGTTAATGTTGCGGATATTCTGTTATATAAAGAAAAACTGTATTTTTTAACTTACTTTCAACAATCTTATTACCAATTTTTAATAAGGTGCAATTTCCGTAGCACGAGTTTCCCAAATAAGCAAGAGCAAACTGTAAACTCCCTGTGTGACTGGACGTTTCCCAGAGCAAAATAATGAAGTAACATAAAAAGCAATCCAGCAATCACAAAACTACAAAATGCGATATCTACTGCTAAACTTAGGCCTTGCAGAAACAAGCATCTTTGATTTGGAATGACACTTCAGTCTGGTAGTTGAGTCAACATGATTAACCATCAAGAGCAGTAAAGAAAAACGACGACATATGAAATAATGTAACTGGGCGTTGTCAGTCCTTACTTATGAAATAATTTAGGAACACATTTCAACAGATTGGGTTCGGAACTAGTAAAGCTACCTCTCGATATGCAGATTCGGAATCGAGTTAATAATTATGTCAACTTTAGTGCCCAATTACACGTTTTATGGGAGTTCTAATGTTTAGTTTGTTATATTTATGTAAATAGGAGAACAAGGTTCATTTCCACTCTATTTCGTAGTTTTAACTATTTGTGTCAATATAACTAGATTTTATTTATTCTAATTAACAGATATAATACTAAGCTAAGTTATCAAATTAAAGCACGAGTTTTAATTGCATTATTGTTTTTTTACCTGTCTGACACTGCGTTTCATTTATATTTCGTTAGGTCAATGTTGTACATCAAATTCTAATAAATATGATTGTTCTTATTTTGGAAACAAAAGGAAATTAGCTTAATACTAGTGAAAAATGGTTGATCGTTAAAAAAAATTGTACATCCAACCTATCTTACGTTCCGTAAAGTCGCAATATTGCTGTTAAGGGTGTGACGGTACATGAAATTATATGATAAGTTAAAGAAACCTACTAAGACCTACAAGCCTAACAGTCTCTACGACCCTAAGCCCTATAAGTCCTACAGCCCTAACCTATCATATACCTAGTGTGATAAATAAATATATAAATAAGTTCAGGAAATCTGCACCATGCGACCTCAGGTTACAGATGGATAGTAGACAGGATTTCCAGGTTCGGGAAGGGTACACGGACTGCCAATCCCGCAGACTAACGAGACTGATCAGAGATGGCTAAAGGTGTCTTGTGTTGGCCACAGTAAGGGGTAATGAGACAAGAACATAAAATTCAAATCAGATTTATTTATGATGTTATCGCTTTCATACTACTTTTTCTTAACACACACTATTATATAAAATCTTTGTGTCCTATGCGTGTAAGATGCATGCAACCCAATCATTATCTTAACTGGGCCGCGCGTGAGCCGGGCCGAATGCTGAGTCAATGTCCAAAGGTTGCATTGAACAAATGTGATGAACTGTAATTTTCGCCTAACTCTTTTTTTCAAATAAGTAATTTAAATATACCGTAATTCGACTCAAGAACAGAAAACTGATGGTCTCACAAAGTCATAGATTTCATAGTTTTGATCCAGTATGAATATGTCAACCCCATCGCATCCCAACGCACAGATAACTTAAAATTTACTTTTAACATAATGATATCAGTGTTGAACTACTATAATGAGATGACATAATTTCTTGACTGCTTCGGACTTTAGGCAGCTCATCACACTTTGAATTAAACCTACATCTAACAAAATAATGTTATTAAAGTTCTTCCAGGAAAACTTCACGTTCAGTTTTCTTCCTGTCAGAATCCATCAGCAAATGTTGCACATACAGAACGGTTGGCCGAGTCAGTATTTTTTTTATTAAATAAGCAAATTTTGTTGATGGAAAGTAACCAGATTTAATTCTTAGAGCTATTTTATATTTTTTCTAATTAGTGGATCGTCATCAAACTATGTCAGTTGCGGAGGGATTGCCTGTATAGTCCTTTACCATATACCTAGGTCTTTGGATCTATGACTAAAATATTTACCCATCATAACAGGCTTTTTTTAAATTTAGGCACTAATTCCCAATGATTTGATAAGTAATTTAAAATGGTTCCGGTGACAACTGCTAACTTAGCTTTTCGGTATGTCTGCTCGATTCCCCGTAGGCCAATATGCACTGGAACCCTTTTTTTTTTTTGTGCGTGTGGAAACCCCCTCGGGCCGTCACCCCACCGGGGTTTTCGGTGGAGCGGTGCTTTTATTAAGACATCCGGATGCACTGGAACCCATTGCAACCTTACATCTTTACCACTTTCATAAAATGAAATATTAGTTTTGAAGATTTTATAGGATGTCGATGTACCTCTGCAGCCAGTTGTGTCTCGAGCTACACTCTTACAACCGACAAATAAAACAATTGAAAATATGAATTTTCCTTAAATTTTGGTTATTTGAGTAGATAATCCTTGATGATAAATGATATTGCAATTAGCTCCAGAGACATAAGGTATGCCTCGCCATTAACCTTAAAACCAGCCCACAGAATTAAAAGTTTTAATCAGTAGCGGTTTTCCTTTGTCTTCTCAAAATCTTTTATTACAAAGGTCACTAAAATTCGAGATTAGGTCGACTTTTCGATTCCTATTCCATGTGTATTTTCTTCTCAAAATCAATGGCATTATATTTACCTCACTTTCGTTAACATGGATCGGTAAACTATCAATAAAACCTGCTACTCTTAAGGTGTAGTTTTTCGATTTTTAATAAAAAGAAAAGTGATATAGGTATAGTTTTAAGTAACCTTACTCTAGGTGCATCGCAAATGCTATGAATTCAGTGGATTTTTTGATTTCGTAAAGTTTTTGTGTTATGAACTTACCAATAGATATGAATACGTATGGGCCGGCTCGACCGGAGTGATACCACGGCCTCACAGAAAACCGGCAGTGAAGCAATGCTTTTGTTGTATTTCGCCGAGTGAGGTAGGTTACCGGAGGCCCTAACCCTTCCCCCTTCCCGTCTTCCCCCACTTCCCTTGCTCCCACCTTAAAGGCCGGCATCGCACTTGCGACTCTTGAATTGCAGGTGCCCATGGGCGTCGGTAGTCACTTACCATCAGATGACCCGTCTGCTTGTTTGCCAGCTACCCCATTAAAAAGAAAACTTTTCTGAATCCATCATAATACGAACTTAGCGAAACTCGTCTTTTACGAAAGTCACAGGATGAGTATCCTCTAAGTTCGCTCAGTAAATAGGGAAAAAATTTATCCATATTTAGTGTCATCATTTGTCACTTTCTACAAAACGGGCACTGTAAAAAGCGAAAATGCTTAGACTTAGTGCTCATTATTCTATTTACTAATAATTTTAATATTATTATTAATAATTATTATACCTAGGGATACACATTCACCATGCATATAGATTTACTACACTACTGCCACATCATATAAAAGTGCACCACATATTTACTCGTTCGATAATTAGATAGTGACTATTCCTGCCAATCATGAGTGCAAACTAAATATAATATGGTTAAAGACATAAATAGATTACCGGTGATCGATTTCAAACCTGTGTGCAAGCCCTTGGCAGTTTAAAATGTCAAACAACTACTATTTAAAAAATCATTCCTAACTTGTAAAGGAAACGAGCAATTATAGAAATAGAAATACACAGATCATACACTAGCTCTCAAGCTGTATTTAACTTATTACTTTTATACGTCTGGTAACACCAGTATACCATTTGTACATCACATTAGACATGTAAGAGTAGAAACGTCAGTTATTTCTCGGCTGGATTGAGGAAACACCACATTAAAGTGGCTCGCGTAAGTACTGTAAGGTAACAATTAATCTAAGTTCCCTAGGAGTGCGCAAATGATACATGAGCCAGTTTCCATTGCGATTCCTAGAACCCGCGGGTGCGCATGCGCCTCCTGTCGCTAACCGCTCTGTAATTTTGCTGTCAATAAAAAATCCAAGTGACATTTTGTTTTTATTGAGAGGTTCTGCAGATGAAAAAAATTAAGATAAAAAGTTATGCAAGTATAATTTGAAATATAAATAAGGACATATATTCAATTAAAATAAAAAATGTTAGTAATTTAAGATTCTAAAGCTTTTTTATGGAAATACATAATTTTTGTTATTAACACAACTCCTGTCTTATGTCGGAGGGGGGGCACACAGTTTGAACAGACAATGAAGAAATATCAGTGGCTGACCAAATTATTGTCTTGTGTGGGCACCTAAATATTTAAATTCCACAATTGAGCTCAAATCAATTAATTGCATTCAAAGCTTGAAAATACCAAATTTAAACCTAATGTTCTCAGTTGTACATTATATCCTTAGCTCAATTTTTGTTGAAATTCTTAGTAAATATGTAAGTAACTGATTATTTAATTGGCCTAAATCTAGTCCAAACAAAGAAACTATAGGAATATAAATGCAAATATGATGTTTCGCTACACCGCAGTTATCACAACAATTTTAATAAGGTACGAATATATTAATTAACATTCTTTCATTAAAACTAATTAAAATTCTGACGCTGTCCATGAACTTTTGAAAAATACTCCAGATTACGACTGTTCCCTCAGCTGTAAAATGAATGTGTAAATATTTTAAGTGCATCGTTCACATAACGTACCACGAATATCTAATGCAGAGATTAAACGAGATTAGCAAAGTTCTTAGCGATGGGAGCCGCTTATTATTTTATGGCGGTATCAAGAACCCTAAACATTGATTTCAATAAAATCGCCGCTTACGTAGCCGTAATACATTCTAGAAAATAATGATAGCGCCTGCGAAGGAATGTGAAATGATGCAATGATACTTAGAAAAATATAAAACTTATTTTTTTTTTGTTCCTGTTCTTTGCAATCTAGGAAAGACGAGAACGTATAATTAAGAGAAATGTTTCTACGTAACACTTACTGCGAATACATTATTAACATTATGAACCTATGCATAGAACACGGTATTCCTATATATCCTGACCAATTAAAAATAGCAGTCATTAAAATTTAAACCTATCCATACGAAAAATAGCAAAGCCGATATACATATAACCGGATATAGATATTTTCCAAAATTGAGAAAATGATATACCTACTGATAATTTTTTTATAACTTTGTGAATAATTTATTTTAAATTTTACTTGTATTTAAATGTCTTTCCCCACGCCACGTCCACTAATCAGCCCTCTTCCCCTGCCTCCCCCAGGTATGAAAATAAAGTCTGTTTTTGGCTTTCCCTCACTGGGTATGTATTCTGGAACATTTTTTGTTTCGGCGTAAGTTTATAGTAGCGACCCCAAATTCTGGCACTCTGATTAAAAAAAAACTACAATCCTAAACCAATTTCTTACGCTATCGTGGTCTCCGTGTTGATATAAAAAATGTCATTAAACGCTTTCTTCGATTTTCCACTAACCGCTCTCTAGCGATTTTAGCCGACAATTCTTTAGTGTAATAGTTGTCTTAATAGGCAAGACTTGACTAGCGTAACGTGGGAAATTAGATGACGGGATGTGGTCGCAACCGTGCTCTTGGATACCAGCACGAGACTATAAAAATTAAAATATGCTTTAAAAGTATTCCATTCTTCTCGATTATTTCGTAGGTATTCTTTTATTTGAAACTAATAAGTTTAAACGAGCAATTCTTGTATATAGGTAGATACCTACATATTTATATACCTACTCATGTATATATATAAATTTATTACGTGTATTTTGGGTGTAGTGTGTTTCCTGCGTCTAAAGGTAGGTTACATAAAAGGAGTATTAGTCTGTCTATTACACAGTCACGGCCAAAACAAAGCACTACATAGCCCAAAGACTCGACGCGATTGCAATTGAGAAGGTGACCTCTCAAACCACTGTACCATCCATGCATGCCATGTATATAATAATGTATACATAAATCAATGTTTGTTTCGTCGTATTTTATGCGCTTCCGTACCGTTCATTCCATCCATCATCTCGAAATTACGTTGCCATGGATACAGCAAAGGTCATCCAGAAAAAAATGTGACCTTAGTTACTTTTACTTACACTTAATATACTTACACTATACATACCTACTTATATAGGAGCAAAGCCGGGGCAAAAAGCTAGTTATATATATTTAAATAATTAAATGAAAGGAAAGGTTTCTTGTTAATGACTTCTTTTAGGTACCTATACAAATTGAAACGAAATTATCGCAATAGTTGTCATTGAGCCATTTTCCCTATCAGCCCTTTATCTAATATATTTGTTGGCGATTGACATTAAAAGCTTTTCGACGAGACAATTTTTCTTAAGCTTCTATAAGCACGTAGAAGCAGGTCGCGTGCACACTGGCCACCTGCGACACTGCGACATGCACTTTCATAACAGTGATTACGGGTGCGGAAAGGCCGTGAGGCTCTTGATGGTGGCATGTGAACACGCAAGTACCATGCCGCATAAAAACTGCAATAAAATCGTTTTTTTTTGAACATCAGGTTTAGAATGTTTTAAATTTTATGAATTAAATTTCTTCTCTCTCAGTGAGTTGAACTTGAGGGTCAAGGTTTTGTTTTAGAACATATTTTAGGGACAATAAAAATATATGGGAGACCTCCGAAAATCCAAGACGGTAACGTCAGAGTTTCAGATTACGTTAATTTATTGGTTCAGGTCAAGCAGCAAGAAAAATTGCCATCAGTTCTCACAACTCAGATTACAAGGCAGGCCTTAGAGGTAAGTAAGGCTTTTGAGTAAATGACCTACCTACTTCATAGTCCAGATTTGGTATCATCTTCCTTTAAAAATGAAGTCGGAAATGTTCAACTGACATTGAGATGAAGATAAAAGTTGAAAGGTATTTTGAAAGAATATTTTATTCAATAGGTTAAAATCTATTCACGATGTTAAAAATATATCTTACTTGGCGGTTATTGTAATCCATCGAAATATGAAAAAGGTCATAATTTGTGTTGCACTAAATGCTTTATGGTCCAAGAGCCCGTGATCGCCGGACCTTCGTCTTTTTATAAAAGCTGAAAGTTTTTTATGCCAGAGGTAGGAAGGAATGGTCGGCGAGTATGAAGTTTGGATCATGGTGGCTTTGGCATCTATATAGCAGCAAAGATTCAACAACTTAAACCTGCTTTCGTCAAACCACAAAGCGTGTGTGTAGTGAGTTTTGTAAACTTGTTTAAACCTATGAATTTTAGTAAATTAATTTCAGGTCACTTGAAGCTTTTAGAGTATATTATTTACACTGTATTAAGTAAAAATGTACGTCAGCTATTTGCAAAAAGGGGTAAAGATCGTCAGTTAGATCATACATTATACCCCCATTGAAAGAATAGCTGACGTTTGTTTTTATTATTTTAATTAAATAAAAAGTTCGCTGTATAAGTTTCATTGAACCTGAAATGATTTTTCATAAATCATTTTTTATACAAGGTTATATGAGCAGCTGACGTATAATCCACCATAATGATTTCAGTTGATTTTTGTTTTAAGGATTGTCATTCTGATCAAATTTTCTAACGACCTGAAATTATTTTAGAAAACTTGTTTTTTACATAACTAACATCGTCTCACAATTATGGGTCCACCACGAGTCTGACAGCTGAAGCTTGTTTCCATTGATAGTTATCACTAGGCTATCGACTACACACAAAATTAAGCGACCTAAAAACGCCCTCAAAAATGTAACGCTGCCTCCCGGACCATTAGGGCGAACTGATCATCCGGCACTCGTATCTTACACTGATATTACTGTTTAAACAAACTTTTGAAGACTGAAACGAGCCATTTTGTGCTTGAACCAGTACAATAATTCTTAAAAACATTTAATTGGATTTACCTAAATTTATTATAGTTCATCCACCTGTTAATGGATCCTGGATGAAGGCTAATTTGCCCCATACTTCGTGATCGTAAACAACATATTTTATATGATCTGGACTCGGATTCGAGACATATGCATTTATTTAATTATCGTTCACTGGTAAATGCCAGACGAAAGAAGCAATTTTGAGACAAATGATTTCGCAGAACGATTTTTGTATTAGTCATTAAATGACGGGCAAAATTTTTATAGTTACGTCTCGAAACATCAGTATATACATATAAAAAAAAGCTTTTGGTTACGTCATCTGCGTGGATTCAAGTCGGATTTTTCCGAATGTAATACAGTTAGCATGGAGTTTTAGATGTCCGTGGCATACCAAAATAATATTTCAATATTGACTGAAACTGTCTTTTGTGGAAAAGTTACAATAAAAATAGGTACCAAGAGAGGTAATAGTTAACAATTTTACATATAATGGAAAATACTTTATCTAGAATAACTTGTGATACTACAAAATACACGTAGATATCTTTATTTTAAAATATTCATGCCGGAGTGTTTAGTAGGCACTACCTGCTGTGCACAGCAGATAGGCAAATGATTGCGCTTTATCTGTTGTCGAAATAGATTGCATTCTAGACATTGCATTTATTTTAGTCACCAATTAAAATGAAATAACTACAAAACAGCACTACTAATATAATTGTACACGTACCGATCAGAAATGACTAGATCAGAATGATAAACTTAGGATTTTTTTACGCCCTAAATCTCTGTGTCTAGATAATCAGCCTAATGTGTTAAAATAGTACTTAGAGATGTTATCTAAATTTGTCTGTTTTGATCGGAAAAACTGATCTCGTTCAGATCTTTAAATTCAGATATTACTACTTACCGAAGTACCTAACTATTATCTTATCTGTGACATTATACAAAAGTCTTCTACTTTAGTCTACACATAATTAAAATCTTTGTGTGGAATAAAGTATTAGACTTCTCATAAAATAGGTAAAATGTAAATAACGCAGGTAACCTGGTTAAACCTAAGTTACTTTTTTAAAAACCTACTTATGCCTATAAACCGAATGGGTAGACTGTGGTGTATTATACACCCATATCTCGTACTGTATATTTGTTGGTTAATTTTTTTTAAATAAATTTTAGGGGCTTAAAATTTTCCTGTACTGAGAGTTTTTTTTAAAAAGGCTCAATAACGATTTGCTGACACATCAAAGTAGTTTTATAGGTCGCAAGACAAAGTGATCGTCAGTCAATCAGTTCGTGACGGAACCGGAAAAATTTATAAGTACAAACACAAATTTAAACCACAGGTATAAATGATTCTAGCAATGTTCCAACAGTTAGCAAATGCGATCAGGATGCGTACATACATGAGCTTCATGCGTTAAGTAATGAGCTAACTTTCCCTCACAAAGCTACGCTTTTCCACGTGACATGGTAAGGTCAGGGTGACCTGCCGGTCGGCAGGTGGCGCCTCTGTCGCACATTAGTTATGCGCCGCCGGCGGGTGCGCCGTCTGCCGCGTTTCCTGTGCCACCCCGCACTCCCCCGCGCCGCCCCGGCTCACCCCGATCCGCCAGCCGACCGTTAGCGAAATTTCATCTGGTATTGTTGTTAATGTAAAATAAATTGTTTGGGAAATCAGCGAGTACAATGGTTATGTTTCAGTGTAGAGTAGAGAGCGAGTAGTACGTACTTATGTACCTACTTAAAAGGTTTAGCTAATATTCTTCTTTGACAAAGCAACCTTTAGCACCATAGTTGTTGATTTTCAAAACGTTTAAGTGTCACAATTATCCTTCTGCTAGTCTTCTGTACGTCTACTACAAGCACTGGAAGAACAACAAAATGCTTTCAAATCTTTAGCTTTTATTTCTTTCTGTTCTTTATATTACCCTAAAAGGCCTCCGCGTGGTCAACGTTTATTCTCTGTTGGTGTAAAGCATTACGCAACAAAAAGTTTTTATTCTTCTAGGTCGTCTCTTCTTTTCAATTATACCCATAATGATAGTAACATTTTCACTCTTTTAAATTTAGTTACAGGTACAGAATAAATGTTATGTTAGATATTAGGAGCGCCCCTCTCGTCTTATCTGTAATAGCCATCGAGTTATTACGCTAGTAATAATAACTCAGTGGTAATACCAGTAAGGGGCTTTTAAAAAGATCTCTAACAAAAAGGAGATTGCTAAAGCTACCAATCTCGATTTTCTCTCGGAACGGAAGCCAGTACCGCAGTAGGAAAAACTGTATCTCTCTTCTAAATTATTCACAATTTAAAAACTACTTAGTGTCTTTTAAGCCAAAGAAATTTTTTTCAAACATAGCTAAAACAATGTCTTTAAATATGATATCTGAAACTGTGGTAGCTTAGAAATATGTAGCTTCTAGTATTGTAGGTAAGATATTATCTACGAGAATCACATAAAATAATTCATGATTTTGCTGTTCAAACTTTTTGTGTAGTATTTATTATAGACGCAACTTCGACTTTGATATCGGAAAACAGAGATAAGGTCAGACACTATTACCTATCAAATTAATTTCATAAAAAAAATGAATCATCGTAAAAACGTTCTTAGTTTTATTCTGCTCTAAACCAAATGTAAGAAACAGTCTCAAAACCACTGATATAAACTATGAAAATCACAAACTAACAGTAACTGCCAAGTTGTTCGTACCTCTGTTCGCACTCAAGTCAATCGTTCTAAACATATTCCTACCCTTTTATAATCCCACAATTTGTTAATATTTATCCATCGACCAATAGTATTGCGTTACCGGTATAACCAGTCAAAATAATATCTATTAACTTATTTTTATTAAATAGTGAACTGTGTTATCATCTATTATAGTTTGGCCCTATTTTTAATAAAATAAATAAGAGTTTTTGATGTGGCGACAACACAAATAACGTATCATGAATAGATTAAAGTACTAAAGATTCAAATAATTTTAAATGTTGAAAAACTGCTTGCTAATCCTCTATTAAGTAAGTAGGTTTAGTAGGTAGTTAGATTTTACGATAATCGTAAGTCGATTTAAACTAATAATTGCAATAAAATGATAAAGAGCTAAATTACAGGATGTTTTCTGATTGCCAATAATTACTATTTTGAGGCATCTGCTAAAACTATTTTTTATAGGTTGTTACACACCTTTATTATTTAGGTACATCCTAAAGACGTAAAGCCATTAATAGGACGTCTAAAGGTAAGCAGATATCTATCTGCGTATCTGATTAGGGACGTATTTTAGTATCCGATGACTCGGGCATTTCTCCCATATAGTCTTATATTTCTTTTCGTATCCAATTCAAAACATATAATCCCAAATAATTACCTTTAACTGTGCTGTTGTCAAGTAATTAAAAAGATACCACAGTCTTGTTAGATTTTAATTTGGATTGAATTTTAGGCAAGGAAATATATGTAGGTACTCATCACTTAAATGTAGCAACAAGTCGAAAAATGTCATCGTCTACTGTGTTTGTAGGTACTGTATTATTTCACGTTATAACAAAAAAAACTGTAAAAAAATGTCTAGACATGTTAAATTATCGGCTTTTATTTTTACTATAACACGTAAACACGAAGCGTTTTCCGCAAAACAGATTATTCTGATATTTACTAATACTATAAAAAAGTTTAATGGTTGTAAAAATAGTCTCGTTTGGATAAACACGCTAAATTTAGTTGATTAAAACACTACACTATTTTAAACGACCTCCATGTGTTTGCTCTCGTCTTAAATGCGTTTTCTTTGCCGACAGACATGTACACGTTTAATAATTGACACTGTTTGTGTTACTTCAATTATACTTGTAGAGAGTTATAGTTCTGTATGTGGAGTCTCACCGTTGAAATATAAACAAACCGTGGCTGATACTAGTCAGTCAATAGATCTCCGATTGCTATAAAGAGCAAATGAGATCTTTCAAAACAAGTTTTTAGTTTAAACGTGTTGTAATGTCTAGTTAAACAAGAAAATACACGTGTAATATGTTTTTTTAAATAAAATGTTTGTTAGTAAGACATGTTGCACGAGATTGAATAATGACTAAGACTGTACACTACATCACTATCAAGGAAAACTGAGCTATTTATCCGTAGTTGACAGTTATTAGTTTTCATCCATATTATCGTCTCGCAAGTAAAAAACACAACAAGTGAGAGAGCTCGGTTAGAGTCCAGGTCTATATTTATATTTAACTAATCCCTCATCTGATTTGGCCCTAGTTAGAAACAGTCTTACAACTATTGCTATAAACTATCAAAACCACTAAATAACAGTACCTGCTATGTTTTTGAACCTCCATCAGCACTCTAGTGATTGTTAACAACTTATAATGTTAGCATAGCCTTTTGTAACCCCACTATTCATTAATATTTATCAACTGACCAATAGTATTGCGTTACCGGTATAACTAGTCATAATAATGTCTATTAACTCATTTTCATTTTATTAATTAGTGAACTGTTTTATCATCTATCATAGTTTGCCCCTATTTTTAATAAAATACGTAAGAGTTTTTGATGTGGCGACAACACTCTACAACTATAATGTATGCTGTTATAATATTTTTCTTACAACTAGTAAGAAAAATATTATTTTCTATTCTTTCGCCTTTTATAGAATCTTATTCGTTATGAGCCTTACGAGACCTTACGAGACACCTACGAGACACCTTACGAGTCTTCACAGTTTAACCTGAACTAATGGCAAAGAGCCATTTCTCAGCTTCGAGTTGGTTGTCGCGCTCAAATGTCTACAAGTCGTTCATTTTACGTAGAAATAAGACAAAGCAGGACTTAACTCGCCAATAAGCAGGATGACCAAATCGTATAACGAACTTTTTCAATTGTTAGAGTTATATATTTTAGGTGATAACTTGCCCAAGTATAAGATGAAAATTACATAATTATTATCTTGGGTTCAAATTGGGGTAGGTATGTACTTACAAGGTTTGAACTTGAATCGTTCGTATTAATACCTCAATTAAAAAAATATAAATGTTTCCTCGAATGGCGTCGTCGGGCGGGGTCCATTAATCACGTGATGTTTTTAGCATTTTTTGGACCCCCTCTCCCCTAGTTATACGTGGTAAGGTTTTAGACTAACCCCATCCCCACCTCCCAAAACCACGTGTATTTTTTAGTACAAAGTATCTTAAAAAAATCAGAATATTATCTATACTTATAATAAATCTGTAGCAGGATGAATTCTGTACATTGAATATATTTAAAGAAAATCGACCGAGGGGTATCAATACTGATGCCGAATATGCGATCCAAACAATTTTTGTCTGTCTGTCTGTCTGTCTTTCTGTCCGTCTGTTTGTATGTTCACGATAAACTCAGAAGTTACTGAAGGGATATGCTTGAAACTTAGTATGATAATAGTTTGAGTGCCTGCGCAGGTTATAGGGTACTTTTCATCCCGGGTTAATCTTTAGTAGAATGTATATACTTATTTCGAAATACACTACAGCGAGCGTTAAGCCTATCTGGTGTAGAGTACGATTTCTACTAAGTTGGGTGCCGGATCGAATCCCTCTTTGACACTTTTCTTTTTTTTGCACTTTTTTTAATACGTAAACTAATTTACTTTTTTTAATTAGGTATCAGGTATCAGGTAGGTTTTTAACCGACGAAAAAAAAGGAGGTTCTCAATTCGACCGTTTATATACATATTTCTACTTTTTTTTAATGTATGTTCAGCCCTCTCCGTTATTTATGAACCGATTTTGATTATTCTTTTTTGTTAGATAGGGTATACCTCAAAGGTGGTCCCATGTCAAGGAAGTCAGGATCTGATGATGGAATTTTGATATATTGAGAAAAACCCTCGAAAATTATAGAAACGAATAGTGTTTCTGTTTACTTTTCTTTACTTTATCAGGTACTTGCGTTTAGAAATCATCACATCATGTAGCCGAGCTGATGATGAAAAAAAAATCATAAATAATAATCTATTTATCAAAAAATGAAACCGAAGAAAAAACTAAAAAGCTTATATTTTTTATAAAACCACTCAATTTAATTAATTTATATTATAAATATTAAGAGTACAAGGAATCGATTTTTACCTGTGATTTAAAGAAATATTATTAGTTACATTAGATTTTACCTGCAAATAGTCATGTCTATTTGAAGAATTTCGAGTGAATGTATATTTTCAATCGTAGGATATCATAGGGGAATGTGCTTTTCTGTGGTGATGGCTGAAGCAGCAGGAGTTTTTTTTTCTTTGTTTGGTGATCCCAGAGTAATCGATAGCTGGTTCTTGACTATGCCAACGAGCTATTATGCCTCTCGCAGCCATTAAATTTATAAATATGTTTCAGGGCATTAATATTAATAACAACTTCACACACCTCATACACGGCCGTCTGATCCTACACTAGGCAGAGCCTGATGGTAACCAGACTGCTGACAAACATACTTATATATTTCTAAATACATACATATTATAAATAAATTACACCCAGACAGAGAATAATTTGTCCTGGGTGGAAATCGAACCCACGACCTCTGGCTCAGCAGTCAGGGTCACTAACCACTAGACCATCAGGCCAGACCAGTAAATATACACATATTTATAAATAGAGTTATAGAAAAGGAAGATCCAAACTTTTAAACTTTTGCGTTCCATGATAATATAATTATGTTGACGGGAATTCACGCGATCACGTATTTAAAAAGTATTACAGTACCTACATGCCTGTGATCACGGCCACGACCACGGCAAAGCAAAGGTATATCGTCAACATGATTATATTAGAATAGAATAGAATTTTTATTTAAAGCATCTATCACTTAGTTGTTAGTTTAACTTAACACTTTGTTAGTATTACAGTATTTTACTATATTAAATGCATGGCAGACACTATCGCCAAAAAAATGACATCTAAGCTGAAATATTGACATGTAACCGGTGAAGTTTTTTTTACACTTTCAGACCGTTTATTTTCCGTTCGGTTACAGTAGTGTGAAATCTTATCTTACACCGTGACTAAACAAAGCTCAGAAGCAAACATTTATCTGTTAGGTATACCGAGGGGGCCCATAGTTTCTAGGAAGCGGCACGGACTGACTGACTACAGCAAGAGTCTCCCAATTGGTCGGACGAATCGAGATGTGAGGTCGTCACAGTTGTTTTATGACAATTTTCTGCGAGGAGAACATCTCGCGCAAGGAGGAGGTTACGGTGTGGATTCGGTAGAAAAACTTCCAGGTAAAACCTTTTCACTCGCGCTCTCATGCGTACGCTAAGAGTGGCCGTGGGTGTATGAGACGAGTTTCATGTTCTTCACCCGAAACAGAGTCTCCCGTGAAGAGGGTGTCTGGACATGGCCCAGTTGCCGTCCGCTAGCCAGCGCTGGGTGGGCCATTGGAGGCAAAACGTCGCCGTACCGACGGTCAACTCATAAACGGTGCTGTGAGGCACATCGTGTGGTTTTAGTTGGTTTAAGCCCGATATACGGCCTCGCGAATAGCCCGGTGAGGTGAGCTTCCACACGAAAAACAAATGAGTAATGTTACCACGGCCAAATGATGTCTTTATTTCACGTGTAAGCAACCAAAACAACATTTTTTGTACGCTCCAGGTTGTTTCACTGCCAATACAGTATAAAAAATCCTGCCTGAAGAAAGAGGTACTATGCAATAAGCGACAAATTGCTGTTTTCCGAAAAAAACGCGAACGAAGTCGCGGGCACAGCTAGTCTTTAAATAAAGCTATAATTTATATTTTTTTAATTTATGCTGGAAAATTAAGCACTGTAATAAAAATGTCCAGACAGACAATACGGTTGAAGACTGTTTCTGACTGGCATAAAAATAATAAAGGAAAGGTGTATTTAGGTGAAAATCACAGACTTACTGGCGACTCACAAGCGGCGGACGTGGAAATCATTGCCTGGCAACTGCGAGTCACAGTCACGCGCCGCTTTTCACACACAGTAGGGTACTGTTTAAGTTCTGGTTGTGCAAGTTGTGGTTGCCTATAATTAAGCACAAGGCATGTATTTGCAACTTCTTTTGTCATATTACATAGGTATATCAATTGTTGGAAATCCTAATAATCCTTATCCTTGCATTACCACTTCCCTGCTCGCAATCGGTTAAGTTGTTTTTGAAAGAGTAACATCAAGTATCCATACATCCTCACAAACTTTCAAGTTTATAATATTAGTAGGATAAAATTGTGACGTCAAACAGATTACCGTTGTCTTAATAATTCGAACAGAAAGTGGTTCCAGTGTGAGCCAAATGCGTACGCAACAGGTGCAGACAACAAACGTGATGGTTTGTATAAAAGTGCCCGCAGGGAGACGGCAGAGTCGGTCGACGTGTATCCTTACGCACACAACTAAATATTACTATATAATTCGTACTGTTTTAAAATTAATACGCAATTGTCTAGTTGCAAAACATAATTCGCCTAACTTAGGTTACGACGTACAAAGCTTTGGTGCTTATGTTTGGAGCTTTATGTTTTAACGCTCGGATGAAATTCATAGAATTATTTTATAAGCCAGTACGGGGCGAGCCTGGTGATAAATAGTAACAGGTTCCTATAAACAATCTTAACACATCTAAAAGTGCCATCCCTATCCCTCATTTTACTAGACCTCCAGCACCCTCCAGAGAGATTCTAGTAAAAGGTCGAACGTTGATGATTAATTAGTACTTAATTAATTAGTAGAAAAAACAGAACTATTTTATGAAAAAGAGGTTACCCTTTGGGCACTTGCGTTTCTTTCAGAAAAATCGAGATGAAAATGCACTGATACTTACATTTGTTATGAAATAAATGTTTTTTTTTATTATTTACTATTCATATGTGCATTACACGTATTAGGTAATCAGTACTAATACGTGTTAAGAAGTAGTAATGGGTATTAATTATTATTTTTAATATTATGGAACGGTGCTTTTAATATAAATGTTTTAATTCAAGTAGGTTTCAACACGAGCAATATACTAACATTATTTAATGTCTATTCGAATTGGGTATGCAATATTAAATAATCTAAATAGTCGTACATTTAGCAAAGTCTAGCAATTAGTGCTTGACTGTATAGTTATCTAATGAAATATTGATAAGTTTTATAATATTGTGACACGGGTGACATTTAGCTTTTCTGTCCCTCTAATTCAGTCATGGTCTCGTCAAAGTGTATTTATTAAACGACTTCAAAAAAGGAGGAGGTTCTCAATTCGTCGGAATCTTTTTTTCATATGTATGTTCACCGATTACTCGAAGACACCTGAACCAATTTGGAAAATTCTGTTTTTGTTTCAAAATATATACTTTCCAGGTGGTCCCATTCAAATTTTATCGAAATCTCTCAAGTAGTTTTTGAAAAATCAACAAATATCTGAAAATTGTATACGTCGATGATATTTTCGTTTGCTCCGAAACATCGCTGTCTCATTGGAGCAGTGCGTTTGGTTGGCCTACCCATATTATATTTAAACAAAATACATCTACTTGCCACTAAAAAGCACATTGAAGTCGGTGATACTTTTTTTCAAAAGATAATTATTCAGACTGCACTAGAGGGACCAAAGGCATCAATGCGCGGTCTCGTAAGGATGCTTGATGTTATTCTTCAGTTGATCCAATCTTAAGAATACAAATTAATACTATAAAATCATATTTTGGATTACCTCCACAAATCGATAGAAATAGTGTATCTAGCCCGTGCTGCTTTTATTCTTTTAGTTTCTTTGTATGAATGGGTTGTATAAATTGTGCAAGATATTGTTTCTGGAACGGAAAGATTTGGTAACTTGCAGAACTTATTAGGGATACTCAAGGTAAGCTAGCGTAATTATGAAGGCGTTATAAATCGAATTCAAAGACAAAATTATGATGTTTCATTTCTCTGACTCACTTTGATCGTGACATGTTGGCGAAACCAACATGTCACGACTAAACTGAGACACTACAATAGGTACCTAATACATGATTGATAGTATGATTCAAAGTAGTGTTCATGAATTACAAGGAAAGTGAGCGCTTAAAGTGGCAACGTTTAAACTAATATAAGAATTTTATAGAATCTCCCTTATCAAGCACTCATTAATAAATTGGACGGTGTACATCATAATAAGTTTGATTGTCTGTCTATACGGATAGCGCACGTGTATCTGTTGGTCAGTTGCCATCTCACTATCTCATCAACTGCCGCTGTGTTGTGTTGGGGACTTGATTCCTACTAGTTATGTTTGTTTATAAAAAAAGTAATTTTACAAGGTTTCTCGTAATAACCTACTGAGAGAAAAAAAAATAAACAGAAAACCGGCGAGAAGCAATGTTTGTGTTGTGTTTTGCCGGCAACGCACTTGTGGCTTTTGTGCTGCAGGTATCCATGGGCGGCGGTAGTCCCAGGTGAACCGTTTGCTCGTTTGCCCCCTATCCCATAAAAAAACACGCTATGTGGGTTGACAATGTCACGCCCGCTCCAGCCATGGCACGCTGCCTCGACCCCGGACCGAAGTAACATAAACTTGCAATTGAAAATATTGCGGGTTCGTAGGAACATCCGGCGTGAACCCACTCCGAACATAAGCTTTTAGCTTTGTTGGAGGAGTTAACAAGAATAATAGTTATTTCGGATCAAGGTTACAAAGAATCTTTTGTTTAACCGACTTTAAAAAGAAGGCGGTTTTTAGGATTTTTCAATTATTGTATACACCGGTATATCTGACGATTCTAAGTCGATTAGGAGATTCTTTTTTTTTTTAAATTTGCCTATTAAAGAGATACTGTAAACAAAGGGTTGGGGCGAATAAAGTAAAAATATAATAAAAAGTAAAAAAGTAATAATTTTCTACTATCTTATTTTAATCTATCAGTTTAACCCAAACGTTTTACATCAAACGCGTGTGAAGGTTATAAACTCTCATGTTGTTTATTACAAAGGTTTTTTGAAAATTCTTTTTGTCGTACTCACATAGTGTTAGAAGACTTGAATTGAGACTGTATTGTGAATTAACGAGACATTAAAAATAAAACAAAAACTACATTAGGTACAAGTTGTCACAGCAAGGTAAACCCGCACCCAATAAAGTATCCACTTACTAAGAACATACTAAGTAATCTGTGCTGAGAATACGAAGCAAGCGTTTTGTTGTTGCATAACATCACACAAACACTAATCTATAATAATACCCCCCAATAATATTATAAATGTGAAAGTTTGGATTGATGGATGGATGTAGTATTATATAAAGAGGATTTTTTTCTGATCTATAAATTTTAAAACTAAACCGATTTTAATAATTATTTTATCATTAGAAAGCTACTTGATCTAGGAGTAACATAGACTAATGTTTTATTTTATTAATAGGCATAGATAAAAGCGGGCGAAGCCGCGGTCACAGCAAGTAGCTTAATGTTGTACGTACCTACACGTAGGTACTAATATCTTCAGGTGCATCGTGTATTGGTGAATGGATGAGTTTAACAGGTGCGTGTCAAGATGCCAAGGTCGTAGACGGTGTAACGAGTCCCTAAGGTGCGTCTGCTCAACTCCGGCCGACCTCGCCGTGCGTCGCCGCGTCTGCTCACAAGCGGACGTTGCGAGAAGTTGTTGTTTAATAATTTATATTACAGAATTCTGTTACACATTGTTATGAATACTTAATTTTGAATGCCTTCGCAAGTGGTTAAGCATGTCAGCATGGAAAAAATACGATTTTAAAGCCTTTTATATTTGCTATGCACGGAACATAAACCTTTTTGGCGTTTAAGAGATAACACAGGTTTCATTTATGAATCGGAAAACTTTTTTGGCTTCGTTGTTATGAACGCCCTGAGATAGCGAATGGTTTTAAAAATGGAAATAAATGACTACCTACTAAAATCACTCGTTAAATGATCTAAATATAGTTCCCTGACTACATATGTAGGTACTTCAAAATGGTGATTTACTATTATGCGTTATATCTTCTCTACCTTAAAGTCTTTTTTTGTGTTGATGTACCCGTGGTCTTGCTTTTACATTATCAACATAAATAGAGTTAGTAAGACGGGTATCAAACCCGTGAAACGTCGGATACCGTCAGGGTGTAAGTGTGTACGATGCACGATTGCTAACGTCTTGCCCGTGAACGGGTGTCGCTGGTCGGGGCTGGTCATCTCCGGACTGCTTTTACTTAAATTTAGTATAATATGTTTCATTGTCCTCACATTTCATTTGTGTTTATAAGTATTGTAACCAGAAAATTGTAAAAGACAGTTAACAGGCTCAAATATTAGTATAATAAATTGGCATCCGAATTCGTTTTAGCGACGAAGTGTAATTACTATTTTATCATCATAAAATATTACTAGATAGCAATATCCTGATTTAATGAATTTATTACACTGAATGGATTATATTGCATTTGAATGTAAACCGAAATAATTAATTTATTTAATCTAAAACTTTTGGATTTAAGATGTTAACTGAAATGTTATGTGATGTTAATGTATCTGCCTATACAGGCTGTTACAGGAAGGTGTCGTCATATTTTAGGGTCGTACAATAGACCCCGTAAATTACGTAAAGCGCTAACAATTTTAGGAAAATTCGTGATTTTAAATACAGAAATTTTATTTTGAAACTGACAAATTCAACTTGAAAATTGACCGATAAAGCTCATTTCGTATGAGAGGAGGCTGATATTAATGAAACTATGGGTATATAATACCAAGGATGTTGATGGAAAATCCAGATTAAGAAAATAAAAAAAACAAAATTATTAAAATTGACATGAAAATTCATAGTATGTTGTTTAGAGAAGCATTTTCCTAAGATTTATTTTTACAAAAACAATTATTTTTCCAAAGTTTTTTTTTTCAAGTTAAGTCAACTGTTTGTTGGCTACACATAACGCTCCTAAAATTTGACCACACTTTTCTGTACCACTCTAAATACTCACCGGCGAGGGACTTTACAAACGTACAAGTACCGGATACAAATTACACTTTTAAATCAAATCAAAATCATTTATTTGCTCCAATGTGGTTCTTTTACATGTCAGGTATTAAACTAGTCCAGCACATTTGCCAAATTATGGCATGCAAATTAATATTACGTAAATAACTAATTATAAATCTAACTTAGTAACTAACATTGAATTTTTATAAATTATGAAATGTCTATGTCAACACCAGAAAGCTCTGTGTACATAATTGTCTCATAACGTACTTACATTATTATATTTATTGACATATTACATATGACGGCGCGTGCTGTTCGGGCTGGTTGAGTCTGGACATGGTGTTTAATATTTTGTTGGCTGAAATAGCATTGCAAACTTTTTATATTATGATTGTAAATATTATCTTTGGAGCGGCCTTTTTGACCGGATGAAGTTGAAGAGATGTCATCTTACAAAAAGTCAGTTTTCATGTAATGGCGAAATTGATAGAGACGTCGAAACTCATCGGCTCCGTTAATTTTTTGTAATCATGTAATATTTAATTGTGTATTTTATTATTACATGTAACTCGTTGGAACATTCGTATTATTGAACAACGTTATACTTCATATTTATTTTGGTGGAAATTACATACACACAAAATGGCCGATGATATCAACGAAGCAAAATAGCAAAGTATTATAGTATTCCGTTTGGCTATCCGATACATATATTTTTTTTTTATATTGTCATTTTAAAAAAAAAACACTATTTTTACTGTACTTACTTTTACGAAATTAGAATGGCGGGGGGGTGTATAATCCTATGGATAAAATCCAAAACACTCAACACAGCGGCAGTTGACAACGTGATCACTTATGCCCGGTTCGAAACGAAATTTTACTGTCCGTAAGCAAAACGAATCGTTTCTTGACTATAGGAACCGAGCATTCAACAACTGCTGCGCTATCTGCCGACAATCGGCTATAATAAGAGAGTTTCTATGACATATTTGTTGATATATAGATTATATAATATATATGTAAATATGTCCAAGTCAAACTGACGTCTAAACCTTTGTTTGAACGTTCATATAAGTTTAAAGTAATTTATTTAGAGTATGTTCAGTGCTTACTTGTTGTAATTGACATGTACCAAAGAAAACTTTAAGTAAATATTACAATAATGTAAAACATTGTGGCAATATGAAGATCTCCGTGGAACTGGTTGACAAAATCTTACTACTATTATAAATGCTAAAAGTATGGATGGATGTTTGTTACTCAATGACGCCAGAAAGGCTGAACGTATCTAAATTAAATTTAGCACAGAGATAGATTATAGTCTGGAATAGCACATAGGATGGAATAATATACGGCTACCGTGGGATAGATTTGAATTTCCACGCGAACGAAGTCAGGGGCAACAGCTAGTCTTACTAATATTATAAATGTGAAAGTTTGTGAGGATGTATGGATGTGTGGATGTATGGATGTTTGTTACTCTTTCACGTAAAACTACTGAACCGATTGGGATGAAAATTGGTATGTAGATAGCAGGAGACCTGGATTAACACATAAGCTTATAAGACTTATATACCCATTTACCCACATTACCACGGGATGGGGACTTACGCGGGTGAAACCGCGGGGCACTGCTAGTAAGAAATAAAATGACAGTAGAACGCTAGGCTTACGTGTGTAGTGCACTGCTTACATAAGTCTTAGTAGCTGCGCTACATATAATATGCCATAACTTATTGCGGTTCTCCCTTGGACCCTATAGTATTACCTATTGTTTTAAACGATCCATAGTTGCTATGGCCAATATAGATAATAACAATTTATAATTGTTCTACTGATAATTGAATTGGACATTACCATTTCAAATTCTAAGGAAAATCAATCATTCCATAATGTACGTAGTATTTTATGACTTAGTACATTATATTATTAATATACTCTATACAAAAAAAATAATTGGAGTGTCTGTTTGTAATATCAACATAAATATGTTGAAGTTAATCTATGTATGTTTTATTCACTATGGCATTGTTAATCTGTGGTTCTCTCTCTCTCTCTCTGCCCTGTCATGTCCTAGTCAACATGTAAGTTAAAGTTTATCAGTAAAACTTAATTAAACAACTAAAATATCCTGTTTACTTGGTTTCTTTGGCTCCCCATATATCTTCATCAAAATATGTACATACAAGAGCAGCCGCGGCGGGCACAGTTAGTTCACACATACCTGCATATGTTTCGTACTGTGCACAAAGATGAATTTATGAGAGGTTAGACTCGATAAAGGACCAATAGAGGTCGATTGCAAATAATGTAATTGTATAAGACTTTATTATATACAATTTTTTAAATTTCAGTAGGTAAATATGTATTTGCGTGTCGAACAAATAATAAAAACAAGAAAAACTTCATTTGTTCTTCCAAGATAGAATAGGTTGATGGTGCACATTTGCACTTGTCTGCATTGCCCTTGACATTTTAAAAAATACTAACTTTTAAACTTTCGTTCTTTAAACATGATCTTTTAAAAACGCGACCACGTTTTTAAAAGGTATTATCTACATACATACGTTTGTTTTTCCTGACGTTTCGACTAAGTTGCACTTTCCGTCTGATAGTTAGTTAAAATGTTAATGAAATACTTATTTATTATTAGAAATATATGCTGAATTGGTGATCTTAATATTCTTGTATTATATAGATAGGGCTTTTTAAAACCTGAGGCGATTTCTTGGGCCTTGGATTTAAGTTACTGGGTTAGAATTTATTTATTCTCACTAATTTTATGTATGTGTGTTCTTCATCATACAGCCACAGAGCAACAGATCAAGATGTGTTTCACAAGAATAGTTTATAGGCCTGCTAATGGAACAGTTTCAGAACAAAAGCTATTCAACATATTTATTTTTTTAATTTCTTGTAAAGGCCTTGTAACATATGTGCCTGACCAAGGGTTGTTGTCTCTCTGTTCCTCCGTATTGAGAAAATCCATAAAAACTGACAGGCGTAATTTTGATATACTTAGTTTTTATAGATTTTTTCAATAACAGATTCAATAATTTAAAAAAATATATATTATATTTAAAATCTTCAATGAATGTATCATCATTACCATCAAGGCTTCTGACATCTTAACAGATGTTTTTAAGCAGCGTCTGTAGTTAGAGGCAACGCCGATATATAGTTACGATTTTCATTCCAGTACAAGTTTTTTTTTTAAGTATGTACATACAACAATCTAAGACACACACATAAATCATGCTTCTACAAACCTACAGTAGCATTGCAACCCTTAGAGTAGGACTTCTTTTAAAACTATTAGTAGGTCTTATAGTCAATAAAAAACAGAGTTAGTGTTATACATTACACCTGCTATCATGTGATCCGAAGGTGATAATACCTGGAATTTCAAAGGATAGTTTTTATCAAAAATTGTTTTTGTAACTGCATGCCATGCCCTTTCAGTGATTGATGTGAGTGTTTCCTTGTCATATATACCCTGTATACCCAATTAACGAAGCTGTTTTTAGAGGAAGTCGTCGTTTCGTCTCAGAAAATACGCCATTATTTACAGTTTGATAGCTATTTATTTTACGTCAGGCGAACCCGCGACCAAAATCTATTAGGGCTCATACACGGGCAATAAAAAGGAGTAACCTCGATTGAAACCATTTAAATGATTGATTGATGGACCAAGGACTGTCCTGTCACTACTTAATATACCGTTGGTGGTGCAACGGTATTATGATATTAGGTTATTTAAAAACATATCTAAGTAGTGGCTACGTTCTCACGGACATTTCACTGAACTGCTTTGGGTTAAAAAGACTGATATCTATTTTTATAATTTCTCTATTTTTTAGATTTAATAAGTTATTCTTTAATTGCTAATTCTGCTAGAAGTACACGAATATTTATTTACTTTTAAGTGTCAGCCGACGCTTTGACTGACCTACAATCACTGCGATATCATAAAAGCGCCGACTGAGCAACGAATGACGAACATTGATTCGCGAAGAAAAAATCCATGAAAGAAAAGCAATTTTTCTGGTCTTAACATTGCAGTACGTTTTTAAGTACTTAGAAGGTAGGGTGAAAAAAGAGCAAGCCTAAACTCAGTTACTTTTTGTAATCGCCATATTTTCGTTTTTATTAGGTATGCTCATAATATATTATAATTAAAACGCAGCTCTGAAACTTGGCAGATACGATTTTCATTCCAGTTCAAGTTTTTTGTTAAGTATGTACATACAACAGTCGAAGACACACACTTAAATCATGCTTCTACAAGCCTACAATCGCATTGCAACCCTCAGAATAGGACTTCTTTTAAAACTACATACTAGTAGGTCTATAGTCAAAGTTTAACATAGTGTAGTGTGAATAAATGAAGTAGACCCCGCACCGTTACTTTTGTTCTTGTCCTTGTTTTTATTATTAAATGAATTTAAAACTTATATAAAACCACTTACCACTAACAGCTGTCGTAAGAATGATTAACTAGTTTTAATTACAGCCCACAAACCTATTAAAAGACACCTGTTTGACAGATTTAACATAAATGAATTGTAAATGTTAAACGTATATCCATCATCCATTAAACTTTTCAAGAACACAGTTTTAGCAGCACTAATAAATACATGATACTGTGTTGAATTTATATGATTACATGTTACTAGTTGAAAAACTAACATGCAACCTAAAAGTAGCATACGTTTTTTGTTGCGTCCAATTAAATAGTGCTTAAATAAATATAGGTACAGACTGTAGATCAGACGGTGTTGTGTGACACGTCATTACAGGCATTCGTCACGGTTATTATCTATCATCAGTGTGTGTATCTAAGCATTGAGCAATCAGTGTCTTTGTGTAAGTCTAGGCCTACAGTAACTGTGTGCTAACTATGTACATACTCGTTTGAGAGTCCAACTTGTACGTAGATGTCCGAATAGTTCACACGCTCGCCTTTGGATGTGACGTTTGTTGATTCGCTTTAGTTAATGAAAATTTGTTGGTACTGTAAACATAAATTTGAATGCACAAGATATAGATGAATATAGGGTATATTTAATTGTAGTTTCAGTCGAATCCGCAGATCATTTGAAATGCTAAACTATTAATATTAGTGGAGGCACAAGAAGTAAGCCACTCTTTTTGAACTGTGTTATGGTAGAACAAAGCTAGATTGGGTAGACTCTTGCCTGGAAGTAGGTATAAGTTTGTAAAAAAAAATACATTATGGATTGTCTCATTGGTATTTTTGTAAGTTATGAGACTTATGAGTTTACAAGCATTTAAATGTCACTAAAAAGGGTATCATTAAAAAGTTGGTAGTCGTTGCTAATATCTCACGGACCTAGTTCAATAGCAAGACGTCTTGCACAGGGTGTCTTTTAGTTACCTCTGTGGTTTCTTACGTGACTTATATTTCCTTGCTAAAAGAATTTCTAATTACAATAAATTTAACATCAGAGACTAATTAATGTATCACTAAAAAAGTATTAAACTAGGGCAACAACACAAAATTATTAATTAATTGATTGCTAAGCCGGAGGTTGTGGGTTCGATTCCCACCCAGGACAAATTATTGTATGATAAGCGTGATTATTTGTTCTGTGTCTGTGTATGTATTTATAAATATAAGTATGTTTATCAGCAGTCTGGTTACCATAGTACAGGCTCTGCCTAATTTGGGATCGTCTGATCCCAAATTAGGCCGTGTGTGAGATGTGTGAAGTTATTATTATTATTCTCATTATTCACTTAAATATACATATAAATTACATTTTTAAATACATTCACTATAAAAAAAAAACAAATATATTTAAAAATATAAAAAATAGTGTCCCACCGGTATGGAGTACTGGGACCAAGCTACCGGTGGTTAGGGTTCCAGAGACAGAAACCTCCTCACTATGCGTGCCGTATCAAGGAGGACTGCCTTCTGCATCAGGCTCTTAATCCAGCTGCCTAACGTGAGCCTCTGAAGGTGTTGGTCGAAGTTCTTAGCAATAAACCCATGGGCCGAAATGACTATCGGCACAATGATTGCTGAATCCACATCCTACATATCGACAATCTCGTGGGCTAAATCCAAATATTTTATTTCTTTGCCTTTTTCGGCTTTTAAGAGATTGTCGTCATGGGAAATGATGATGTCAATAATCATTGCTCGGCGCTCTAATCGGTCTATCACCACTATATCAGGCTTATTGGCAACAATAGTCCTGTCAGTGATGATAGATCGATCCCAGTACAATGTTGCACGACCATTTTCGAGAACTGGGTCGGGCACATACCTGTAGTATGGTTACTCGACAGACACATTGGCAAGACGAGAGCAACCAGAAATTATATGCCTGAGTGTTTCTCCGGGACGATGACACGCCCGACAAATGTCAATTGTGCCGTCCTTCAGGATACATTTCCGATAGTTATTCGTCATAACAACTTCATCTGTAATTGCACAGACAATACCTTCAGTTTCTCCGAAGAGGTCACCGAACCGAAGCCAGGATACTGATGTAAATAAATCTACATGCAACGCCTTGCTCTTCCATATCTCCCTGCGATCTGTAATAGTAAGTACTGCTGGTTTGCTCCAGTTCTCTTTTCCTAGAGCTAGCGGAGTGAGTCCGTTGTCAACTGCCACCACATCCCGATAAACATTCAGGTCAACGGAGAGGAAGTAATCTCTAAGGTTGTATACCTCGCGGTTATGGAGGGTCTTGGCATTTAAAAAACCACGACCCCCACATTTCCGCGGGATATACAATCTCATGACCGACGAACGTGGATGGTGCATTCGGTACGCGGTAAGCAATGTACGGACTCTTCTATCCAGGGCATCTAGTTCAGTCTGAGTCCATCTAAGTAGGCCAAAGGAGTAGGTTAGGACTGGTATGACCCAATCATTATAGGCCCGCACCTTATTGCCACCTGACAAAAGACTTTTCAATACCTTTTTCAGGCGGCCAAAGAAGCGTTCCTGTAACAATTGCTCATGATCAATTCATTTAACCCTAACGCATGTGCCATACCTAGATACTTGTAAGTTTCGTTGGCGGAAAGACATCTAAGGTGTGTGGAATCTGAGAGTTCCATCCCCTCAGATTCCACAATCCTGCCTCTTTTTTACATGCATGACTGCACATTTATCCACACCAAATTCCATCCTGATACATTTAGTAAAAGTTTCAGTTACCTCAAGTAATTTTATCAATTGGAAATTGTTGCAGGCAAACAGTTTCAATTCATCTATGAAAAGGAGGTGGGATATAACCTGACCTTCTTCCTTCCGCAAACGATAGCCTAGTCTTGAACTCTCCAGCAAAGTGCTGAGAGGATTCAAAGGTAAGCAGAACCACAAGGGTCTCAAACTGTCACTGTGAAATATACCCCGCCCGATCTTTATATACTCGCCGTAACCCTGGGACTGCCGACATCCTGGATAGTAAAGCACCGTTCTCCATTGCCGCATACATGCCTTCAAGAAAGAGCATAGAGTTGTATCTACCTTATACAACTCCATCACACTTAAGAGCCACGTATGCGGTACAGAGTCATAGGCTTCTTTGTAATCTATCCAACATGTCGCCAAATCCTTTCGGTTACGACGAACTTGTTGGTTAATGGTCGTGTCAAGTATAAGGAGCTCTTTAGTGCCACGGGCCCCACTTTTACATCCATTCTGAGAGTAAGCCATAATAGAATTGTTAGTTATATGAGATGTTATCTTTACTCTCAGAATAGACGTAAGTAATTTATAAAGTGTAGGTAAACACGTAATAGGCCTGTAGTTTTTGGGATCCGTGGCACCACTAGACTTATAGAGCAGGTGCGTTACGCCTGTGGTCATAAAAGTCAGAAGCGAACCTGATTCTAAGCATGATTGGAATTGAGATGATGATGATTATTATTATTATTAATATGTTTTATGCAAGTTTTTAACATCAAAGTTCCTACTATATCAAACTTTCCCACTCACCGACTGATAGAATGCACAGTTTACACAGGCGGAACTGAAAGCATCTAATTCACAAAAAGGAGATCTTTGAAAATAAAGCCTCTTTTATCTTGGGATTATTTAAACCTTCACTAAGTATGACACACAGTTTTTTTCCAGGAACGCTAAACTGTCTTTCCGCAACAAAAATCAGCAGCAAGTTAGAACAGTTGAAAATATAGTACATCTATTTCCTGATAAGCAAGAGCAAACAGATTATATCAACACGGACTTTGAACAAGGGAATTAAGCTCATAATACGCGAATCGACGTCTTGCAATTTTCCCGCCCAAACTGTTAGATGGAAAGCGTTTATTAGTTCATAACACAAGTGTGCAAAAATATATTTAATTCGCTGGTTCAAGTCATCGCTCCAGCGATGTTTATAGTTTTTATGTGTACATTGTACATATATATGAACATAGGCGTACCCATCTTTTTTGCCCAGGGGGGCCATTTTTTTTTTGTCATCCCAGATGGGTTTGTCGTTCCGGTAGGAGCAAACCAAAAATTTTACTAAAAATTACCTTAGTACTACGTAAGCATACAAAAGCCTGGCAGCCGCACACAATATGGGTTATTTAATAGTGTTTTTATTTTAAAATAAATATTTTGAGGCTTTTGCGTTTCTTGGCATGCGACGATCTTCCATTCAATCCTTTTTTTGTACTGGTAGCTGTTTTTATCAGTCTCCTTTCTATTTAGCTGAAATGTGTCAAGTGTAAATCTGTTAATAATATTTTTGGTAAAGAAACAAACCAAATGTTAAACATCAGCCTTAAATCCTTTTTCTTACTTTTGGATGAGAGTATGTCCTACTAAGATTTTTAACAAAAAGAAACAAGTTATTGTCGAAAGAAGGGTTTCTTTCAACCATAAGTTAATTTTTCTGTTTAAGATTCTCGTGCATGTCTTTTGCCTGTTGTTGTTGGAATTGCTCCCGTTGCCCAGGGTTCACGTTCACAGTCATAAAGTCGTTCAATTAGCTAGATACAAACAGTCACTACAAATTTGCAATTGTTATTCAATAGGCCACGACGAAGCAATTCATCAATTTTAGATTTGATAAATGCGCTAGAATGCCAAAATCATGTCTAATACACTTGTTCCGTAATTTTTTTTGCCGTATATTTATACATATGCATAATATATTCCTTCAGCAAGTGCAGGTGATTATATCGCCTACCTATCTATTATACTTGATGGAAAATCTGACCGTATGCGGACGGAGAATTGTAAACTAGGTACACTTATTTTAGTACACTTAAATTTAAAATTAACAGTTCCTTGATGACTTATATAAGACTAGATAACATTGGACTCTTTGCCCACTATGCAGACATCACATTTATCTAGAAATACTTGCATACCCATTTGACCGAAATGTTAACACGCTAATCAAACTGGTCATCACTCAATACCTGGTATAAGTGATCGTTTATTTTTCGTGCGTTATAAGTACAAAAGGCGTACGCATTCAAGTCACATCTACGCATTCACACATCGCCGTATCTCATGTATGCTGCCAGACGTGCACTTAGCATGTTCGGCCGGTCGAAACGTGATCTCGCAAATCGCAATGGCCTGTCTAGACACCGGAGGCCGCCTGTCTGGCCTAGCTAGTCTGATGGCCCATACAAAGCCACCAATTACCAATCCAGTAGCCGACGCTAATACCTACACGCGTATTGTTCATATTTCAACGTATGTACGCCTGTCTGATGCGAATACACCATGTTAATTAATACTCCCCGACTTTTTTATGCGGACAACGAACCGTCGAATATCAAGTGATGAAGATGAATTCACTTCGAGTGAAATGAAAACTGTGAAAAAATGTGTCGAATATTTTTTTAACGGAGCAGCAGTTGTATATTTTCATTACGCAGTTCAAAAACCTTCTGTTTCTGTTCATTAAAATGAACGTGCCTATTAAAAGATAATATTAACTCCATCAGGGCACAGACGTCTAAAAAACATAATTAATTTGTTAGGTGCATAGGTACTGGTGCTGACTAATCGTATTTAAATCTATTATAACTACCTAAACATATTATGTATACTTTGTCAGTGCATATGTTAACAACATTAAAGCCTTAATGGCAAAATAACGACTATTTGTCGTTACATATATCACCTCGTTATAGATAATTACGGAGTATACCACACCACGACACTGTAATGATAAATGAACGTCAGTGTATGACGTGACGAACATCCGACAATTTCCTAAGTCGTTTATTTCAAAGTAATATAATCATTTAATACGGCTACCGCAATACGCGGCGTAATTCTAATATATTAGATAAAACGCGTCGAGTAAACACAGACGAGATCCCAGACGGTCATCAATCGAGATCGAACAGAAAAACAGGCACTGCGGAGGTGGGGTAAAAAGTTGCGCAGACGCGGATGTGCGCGCGAGGAAAAAAACTAGTTGCATCCAGCGACTCGTGCGCACCGTAGCTTGCAACGAACGACACGACGCGTGGCTCCGCCCGACGCGGACGGGGGCAATCACGCAAAAACTTCACTCACTTCTGTTCAATGAAACGTGAACTTTTCCCATTCTATTATTTACGTATTGTTGCCCTTGCTTAGCGCAAGAGCTTTTAAAAGTCTTACCAGTTTATAGAATATTGATAATAGAGTAACGATAATTGTACCTAAGCAATAAGTAAATATTTCTTTTTAGAATACAACCTTGGGCAATGTAATTTATAAATCGAAGGTAGAATCTTAAGCGACTGAAGTCACTTAAGATTCCGCGTTTGTTGTTAAAACGCACGAAGAATTTAAAACCATTATTATCTAAAGCGGCTCATATAGCTATCTGCTATCATAATAATAAATACAATAAATAGTTCTTAACCGGCAAGTTGGTAATTGGTGCAATGTAGATAGATAGTTTATTGGAGCGGCTGTCTATTCACGTGATAAAGTCGAAATTAAATTATAACCAGTTTCATAATCATGCCACCCTTTCCAGGCGGTGTGCACACTGTATTGCACCAAGCAGCTACTTATCACTATCAAAAGTAATAAGTTAAGCGATACCGACTCTTGCCCTATCGGCAACTGCACTAAACACAAGTGTTGCCATTTAATTGTATATTTCGTATCCGATCACGTAGTACATTAAAGTGAACATATACGAATTTAGCATTTTAGCCTCTCCTTTTTTAAATCACAATTTAAGCTAAGGAATACCTACTTTCCAATTGAAAAATAAATGCAGTTGTATCGTCCACACGATTTTTTCTGTTTTTTACTATTGTACGCGTAAGATGAAGCATCGGGTTTAAAATATTTTTTTTTATTTTTTTTTAATAAGACAAACTCCCCACCAAACGAACACAATGAATTTAATTAGAAGTAAAATGGAGGCGTTACAAATATAATAAATTCGCTTCTCTTCTTAGCAAAGCGAAAGACTAATATGCAAAATCGGTGATAGACCAAAAAAAATTAAGGCACTTTCATTTTATCGGTCCTAAGAGAGCTATGTTCGATTCCACTAATATTTTGATGTAGAAACGACTAAACGCATTGAACATTACCTTATCTTGACCCAAGATCCGAGCAATAAGTATACCGTTTCAGATATCGCCTCTGCTGAACTATTAAGCATAGCATTGCGTTCATTTTTACAAGTACACTCAGAAATATTGTGAACTAGGTATTGAACATTGACTCAACTAAGTGTTAACTAACTTACATACGTGGGTCACGCTGATTTTTTTTAGAATAGGTCAGTAAGAAAAGCAGCCTATGAAAAATTTACTTAAATTTCGAATTAGGAACTCTTTGGGAATCTGTAGATGTTTAAAAATATCATACAAAGAGTATACAAATACTTGATTTCATAATTATGTCATTTGTTTTCACAAATTGGAGGCAATTGAATAGTGTCCGTCGTGCATCGAAATGGATTTGAAGAGAGAAAATTTTTGGTCAATAACTTATTATTTTCGTTGCGGTCTTACTCAACAACAATGTTAAGATAGACTTCGATTGTCATTACGAAGCACCATCTCTCGTGCCTCTGTTTACAACTGGTGTAATGAGATTAAACGTGGTCGAAGCAAACTTACCGATGATTTTTTTTTTTATTGATTGATTTAGTATTTACGATGAACTCTGGCACCCAGAATAAGATTTAACTTGTGTTTAGGGTACCAGCGTCCTCGCACACACTATAAAGATATTGACGAACACAGTGTTAATTAAGAAAACATAAAAGAATAGACAAACAAAAAAAATAAACTGAATTGTAAACTACCATTTAGTTGCTAACATTTCATTATCTTACTGTAGCCCGTGTGTGTGTGTGTGTGTGTGTGTGTGTGTGTGTGTTTGTGTGTGTTTGTGTGTGTATGTGTGTGTGTGTATGTGTGTTTGTGTGTGTATGTGTGTTTGTGTGTGTGTATGAGTGCTCACGTGTGTGTGTGCGCGTGTGTGTGTTTGTGAGTCTTAGGATCCACATCTTATCAAATCCTCTGTCTCTCTATAATCCAATGTCAACAACCACTTGGACAAAGTGGCTTTACAATTATTACGGGACATGGGCGCAATGGCACAGACTTTATTAATTTTGTTGTACAGATAATTGGAAAAGTGGGTATAATTACGCTGTGCGAGATTCGTTCTGCATTTTTGTTGCGCAGGACATACCTGAAAGTATCTGCGTTTGTTGAATCGTATTCTCGAGAAGGAAGTCCTTCGAGAAGAGAAGTCCTCTGAGTGCTGTGTAGTTAATGATAGAAGCTGATAGAAGGGTGACATATCAACAAATTCGGGCAGCTTTAGACGTTGGTATGAGTCAAGTACAAAAAGTCTTACATGAACATTTAGGCGTCAGAAAGCTTTGTACTAGATGGATACCCCATAATTTGACGGAAGATCAAAAACGCCATCGTTTCGATTGGTGCCGCTCAATGCTTGAAAAGTATGGCGGAGGTGACTAGAATGCTGAATATGACATCGTCACAAGTGATGATAGCTGGATATATTGTTACGAACCCGAAAACAAAAGACAATCTGCGCAATGGATGTTTCCATTCGAAGATTTGCCGACAAAAGTAAAGAAGGGCAGAAGTCAAGGGAAAAAAATTATTGCCTCATGCTTTGGATCGACGGGTCACTTCGCAACAATCATTCTAGAAGATAAATGGACTGTTACTGCAGATCGGTATGTCAGTAATTTTCTACCAGTTGTCTTGGAAAATGTTAGACAGCAGCGCCCAAGTTGCAGGATCCTCCTCCACTACGACAACGCTCCAGCTTACTCTGCGTCTGACATCCGAGCCCAAAGATATCTTAACTGTCTTGCATATCATGGTTTCCTTTCTGCACACTTCTTGCCAACAAGGGGTAATTGTTGCCTTGACCACACATTCATAATACAAAGAACCCAGCCACCACTCTAATATTTGAGTCAACCATTACAGACCATTATTCATCCCTAATATGCCTAAAAATTAAAACAACACCTAAAGCCATCAAAAATTAACTTTGTATCTTTGGATGAAACAATAGAACAATTAGATATTACGCCTATCTTGACGATGGAAGAACCCAGTATTGCAACTGATACACTACTAAATGTAATATCAAAAGCTATAGCAGAATATAGCAGAAAGAAGCAAAAACATCAAAGGGAAACGAATCCTGAATCCGTGGATTACCAAGGGCTTACTGAGATGCATTCGAAACAGGGATGCCATACATAAAAAATTAAAACTGTCCCCCAATAATGGAACATTAATAATAACATATAGGCGTTATAGATATTTTTGCACTAAAATTTTAAAAAGGCTAAACGGAAATATGATTCAGAGCAGATAAAAAGTGCCGGAAAGAATACCAAGGCGCTATGGAACGTTATAAAAACCATTACCAATACATCTAAAACGACACATTCTTCCTCACAACTGTTATCACTCTCACACACAGTATCTCAGTCATGTAATAAAGTTAACAACTTCTTTATAAACGTTGGGAAAGAACTTGCAAATAACATTAACACTAGTTCAACACAATTTCCACAAACACCCATCTCGAGTGTTTACACACCGGCATCTTCATTTGTTCTAGAAGCAACTGATTGCGATGAGATTATATCGACAATCGGTTCTTTGAAGTCGATGCGGCACCAGGATGGGACAGCATTTCATCTGTGGTGCTTAAAAGATACAGCTCTACTCTTGCACCTGTGTTATGCCATATTTTTAATATCTCTTTTCAGACATCGGTCTTTCCAACTTCTTTCAAAAAGGCAATTATACATCCTGTCTTCAAGGGTGGAGACGGGCATTTGGTCACTAATTATCGTCCGATTGCAGTGCTTAGTGTCTTCTCTAAGGTACTCGAACGCCTAATTAATAAGAGGTTGAGAAATTATTTGAAGAAATAAATTTGCAGACATTTAAAAATAGATTTGCAGAAATAAATCGACATCTGACGCGGTCCACCTACTTACTAATTATATTGTTACCAACCTCAATAGCGACAAAAAAGTGCTTACTATATTTTTAGGTCTCGCAAAGGCGTTCGATACCATTCTCGTCAATACCCTTTTAAAAAAACTTGAAAGCATAGGTGTCAGAGGACCTCAGCATCAGTATTTTGAAAGTTATCTTACAGGAAGAACCCAAATGGTAAAAATGGATAATAATTAAGTGACGAACTTCCCGTAGAATACGGTGTACCACAGGGTAGCGTACTCGGACCAACCTTGTTTCTTCTTTACATTAATGACCTTTGCAATCTCAAGATTCCAAATTCAAATATAATTTCTTACGCAGATGATACTGCAATTACATTTTTCGCAAATACTTGGTCAGATCTCTCTTAAAGTATATTACGCACTTTGTCACTCTATAATTTCTTATTGTATCTCTTGTTAGGGTGGGGCGTGTAAAACTATTATCTACCCATTAGAAATAGCGCACAGAGCCATACTGAAGATTGCAACTTTCAAACCGATTTTATATTCAACAACGTTACTTTATAAAAATTGTAGGGTCCTTAATGTAAGACAAAACTTTATACTTCAAACTATTCTCTTGCAACATCGTAATACGCCATACGTTATGCTTGCTAACCACCGTCGTAGAGATAAAATTTGCTCCCTGCCTCGGACTAAATATTCTTTCACAAAAAGATTTTTCTTCTATCTTGGTCCATATTTATATAATAAAATAAATTCTGCAACGTTTATTTACAATCTATCATATTATGAATGTAAGGAAGTTGTTCAAAATTTTCTTCAAAATACAGCCTATGATGAAACGGAATCTTTTTTACGTTCTTTACTATAATAACACAATAACTACAATACAATATAAACATCACACACACACACAAACACACACACACACACACTCACACACACGGTACAATACAAAAACGAAAGAATACACATGAATATTAAGGTATATTTAGTACTCACATGATTGATAATGTTATATTTTCAAACACTGTATTTCCTATCTCCGAGGAGGTGGCACTGTTTCTCTTTACTACAGGCTATTATGTAGCCTATTTAAGAGGACAGTACTTTAAACGCTAAGTGTAGTTATTACTTAAGTGTTTGTTGTTATTATTATAAGTTACTTCATGTATGGTACTATAGCTCCTTTTTTTTATGGAATAAAAGTTTTATTATTATTATTATTACTCCGCCAGATGGACTATCAAATATTTGTCTATCGAAGGTGTAGAGCTAGTGATTCATCCTCCTTACAGTCCCGACCTGGCATTTTGTGAATTTTATTTATTTCCAAAAATAAAACATAAACTTAGAGGAATTCGTTTTATGAACCCTGAAGATGCCGTGGCTGCGTTTAAAAAAGGCGTGGAAGAAATCCTTAAAGAAGAGTGGGCTCACTGCTTCAGTCAATGGTTCCATCGCATCGCTTAGAAAGGAACGAAGACTACTTCGAATAGCAATAAAATATTAACAGGCTCCTATATCATTCCGTTTTTATTCTCTAAAAACTTTCAGTGTGACCTCCGTAAATGAATACAGTTTGCTCTTAAAGTTACCATGGCCCGCAAGAAACTCAGCTAAGTATACAGTAGTCCACCTAGTCAAGTCCTACTCAATTGCTCATGACCGTTTGAAAAGAATTGGTAAAAGTGGCGCGAGGTCCTTCGGTAATGTCGCCATTCCTTTCCGAGGTCCTTCATTATAGGCATCTTGCAATTAAAAAACAAGTATCCAATTTCCTTGTATTGAATAGTATATAATCGCGCGTCTCTGTACCTCGAGATCGACCGGAAGTACATCCGCTAGTGCTGGCAATGCCTCGTTCCTAACCGTCTTATAGGCCTTGTACAAAAATATCTGTGAGAGGCGTTGACCTTGCAGCATTTTCCGAAGCACCATGTCCAATAGAAGACAGATAGAATGAATTAATGGAATGAATGAAAGATCCCATGTCAAGTTATTTTCTTAATCTGGAAAGTACATATACACGCCTGTATTCCCCGACGGGAACACAGAGGCGTATTAACTGTGGACGACGTTGGGCCAAATGACCTTAACTGTGATAGAATAACATGATTGTGTTAAACGACTAACTTTACAAACAAGCTCACCATCCTCCTGATACTCCTAATAGTGCACACAATATATCAATGTATTAGTCTTTCCCTTCCTAAATTCCCTTCTCTTTTTTTGTTTTTTTTTTCTTTCCCGTGCTTTAACCTTACACTTATGTATGATCAAATATAATATTTACGTAATTGAATAATAAATAATCCAACATTTTAATAATGTCAATGGCATCTCATCTACACCTAACTGTCCATACTCTATAGTTGTGAGCACAAAATGACTGTCAGAGGTCTGGTATCATATTGCGCAGGCAAATAAGCTGGTAGGACGCACCTGATAGAAAGTCACTTTTGTTTTTGTTTTAAAACCTACTTGTCAAGTAGTGCTAACAACATCACTAGTATTTTCGTTAACTCTTCAACTTAGCTAAGAAGTAAGTGGTAGTGGACTTCGTTAGTGTCGGTCCGGTGATATTATCTGTCTTGGGATTAATATCTGTGTATTTAGGAAAATGATGTGAGGAAAATTGTAAATAAAAACACTTGCATCATCATCACACATGAGCGGCAACTAAACTCACAATCAAACGCTGAACACCATGGAAGTCTTGCTGTTCAGTTTTTGTATTTTTGAGTTCCTTCTACTTACATATAGTGCGTAGAATAAGTAGCTACAATGGGACGTAAATCTACGTCTTTTGACTACACAATATCAATTCCAGACTCGTTAAGTCTAGAATCGGACATTGCACTGTCTGTGAAATTCACTGTTTACCCGTGGTCCCTGTCGGTCGACCCATTACCGGGTCCAGGGCTAATTTTAATTACCCGTGGTTTCATGGCACTATCAATTTTTCTCTGGACTTCTGACTATATCGATAGAAAATTAATTACAACCATGATAAACTTACTTAACATTAAATACAAATCCATAATAACAGGATATTAGAATAGAATAGAATAGAATAGAAATAAACTTTATTTTACACCAACAAAAATGTGTTTGCAAGAAATATCAGGTGAAAATGTACAAAGGGCGGGCACTGAAAGCAATTTCTTCCAGGCAACCTTTGGATGGACAAATCGACAATAAATAGATGAAATCATGGGTAGTTTGGGTGTGAAGTTCTGATATTGGAGATATTTTTAAAGAATCATAACACACTTATAATGTATAGCATATATCATATGATATGGTGATAAAGTAAATAATAAAAATAATTAAACATATATGTATATGCAGTCAGTTCTAACAATACATATATACACACTAGTACATATCGCACTGCTATTACGTACCTCAAAAGAGATTGCATATTACACAGAGAGTAATCTTTTTCCTGTATTAGTTTCAATGAAAAACATTAACTAGTTAAATAAAAAATTAAATAAACATGATCATTACTAACACATAAGTTAATTAACTTCACATTTTCATGAATGTGTGTTCAAGGTGTAAATATGAATAATGTAATAAATTTTAGTATTTTATATATTTATCACACCATCTTACTCATTAAAAAAGAACGTACCAAATATCGATTTATGATATATTTATACAATTATATAGAAATTTAGTCGGCTTGCTCTCGTCCATGTTTTGGTGTCTAGGTATATCTTGTACGTATTAATTTACAAAAAGTACCTAAAGTTTCTATTTTCATCATGCATAATGAAATTCATTTAAGGTATAATGCTGTCTTTCTCAGTAACCCACATGCGTAGTAGCGAAGTTTGCAAATAGTTTTAAACTGCATCGATAATGCGTTTTTAATCGATTTTTTTGCCAGCCCCCATAAAAGCTACGAGTCCATGTATTTACGTCCAAAAACAATTATGTTTAAAAAGATCAAAAATTTAATACCTAATAAATTACTTGTTAAGTAAGATTTAATTGAATGGCCTGCGTTCGAGTTTGAGAGATTAAGTCACTTAAGGGATATGAGATAAGTATAAGTACCTATAAAGTATATCAATAAAGTTATATGTCACGACAGACACTATTATTTTAAGGCCAGATATGATAAGCAACATAAAATAAGAATTATTATTATTATTATTGCTCAAATATAAAATAAGAATAAATAAGTTAATTTGAAATGCAAATGCTAGTATAGAAATGCGTAGCCGTGGTCGAAGGCAACCTTTCCCTAAGGGCTCCTTACTTAACAGAGCAATGTTTCATGCCGTGTATAACTTCTAACCTCCTTATGTAACTGTGTCTATTTGTTAAATTGAAATACTAAATTATCTACTTATTAGTTGATAAATAATTGAATAAGGAGTAGGTAGATAAGACTTTCAGACAAAAATTATTTTCTTGGTTCATAATAAAATTCTTAGAGGGTGATTGTATCCGTAGTCCGGTTTTAGTATTTGAATCTCTTTTTCTAATGTTCCAACATGCAATATAAAAATGTAATTCGCTGAAACGCTTTTAAAGTATCGAAGTTTCTTATCTCTATATAACAACAAACATACTAACTTATGGACTATACAACTATTGCTAGCAACTTGGAAAACTTTAGTTTATTCAGTAAATATTGCCTGCAGCTGTATTCCTCCCTAAATAGAAATAACTTGTGAACACCATCTCCCTACCTGTTGTAGGGCGAACCTTTTCCGTATTCGAATTTCTCGACTGTACAATAATATAAAGATGACTAACCAATACTGTGTCACTAAAGTCGAATGACTGATACCATTCTTGGAGTATTTAACCATAGTGATATAATCAGCATGGACAGTCACGTACCAGCAAAGTACCTAAAATGTGGCTAGAAAAAAAACAATCTCAACTACATTTGTATATTTATTTGGTAACTGTAGTGAGTAAACCAGTTAAAAAACCGATACACTTACTAAATTATAAAACGAATTTGTATGCCTAATTTTGTTGGTACCTTGTTACTATTTATTAGATACTAGCAACCCGCCCCGGCTTCGCACGGGTAGCAGAGACATCTTCAACAATCATTATTTTAGTATTGTAATGGTTTTTTAGTTCCAAATAAACGTTTTTATTATTATTAACATATTTCAATCAATTTACACAAAATCTTAACAAATTATACACCTAAACCTTCCGCATGAATCACTCTGTCTATTAGTGAAAACCGCATGAAAATCCGTTCAGTCGTTTTTCAGTCTTTTAGTTTTTCAGTTTTTCAGTCGAACAGACAGACAGACACGGCGGGGGACTTTGTTTTATAATATGTAGTGATAATTCGAGTTGCAACTGATCGACTAGTTAATTGTGATCTTACGTACAGCATAAAAGCGGGATTGAACAATTTCAAAATCACAGTCTACGTCAAAGACTATCAATTGAATTAATTGTACTTTACTACACTATTTAAAGTGCAATTTACAATAGTAATAACACGTAAATGCGAGAATAAGCATTGAGAAATTGTAACAATATATTTCCTTTATTGATGCTTGCTGCTAATAAATGTCAAACGGGTTAATAATGGTGGCTGAGTAGGTGAGTACGAAATAGGCAAAATATATTTTGAGTCTCCTTAGCATGTCATGAATATTTTGAATGAAAACTTTTAAGTTTTAGGTTGATCTCTATAGTTTATTTGAAGACTTTATTAGTAAGTTTTGAAGAGTTAATTACTACTATTATAAAAGTCAAAAATTTTAATTCCACGCTACCATCAATGCACGATTCGACGTGGGGCGCTACGATATTGTCAGAGTCGCACCTATAAATTAGATTGTACATATAATTTTCGTACGTTTGAACTTCATCAAAACATTACTCAAACACATCAAGTAACGCATTTCAAATGATAGAATCATCTAACCTATTGATCGGTACACCAACTTTCGAAAGATTCTAAACAGCCTTTCTGGAAACCTCGTTCAAAAACGCACCCCGTGACAGTCTTTCCATACACCACTGAACCATCTGGTGAGTTTCGACATATACAGTGGCGTAGCTACCGGAGGGCTAGACAGGGCAGTGCCCCGGGGCCCCTAAGCACAGGGGGCCCCTCGGACTCTGACTTACAAACTATAAATTGAACTAGTGAAAACTTCTCCCACATTCGGAATATAAATAAACTAGATTTCAGAACCAGAAGTTATCAGGTTTGTACTAAAGTTGTGACTAAACCACTATTTTATTATATTGCGTATTTGCTTGAATATGGAGTACGACGAATCTGGAGTACGTCGCATTCAGAACACGACGAATACGGAATAAACGATTTTAAATAGTTTAGTTGGGGCCCTAGTTTATTTTTTGCTCCAGGGCCTTTGGTTACCTAGCTACGCCACTGGACATATACATTCTTACTGGCAACCTCGAAAAGCCCCTATCCTCCCTGCTTCTCTTTTATACGCTCTACTATTCAGAAAAATCATGCGGAGAAATAGAAAGACAACTACAAGAAGTGAAGAAGAATTTTTAAAGGGGTTTGATTTCTAAAACATCTCTAAGATATGTCTAGGTCGTGTCAAGATTCCTTAAGTATGGTAAAGATCATTTGTATTGTCATAACAAAACTGTAGGTAGGTATAAGCAGTTGGAGTGGAGTGTCTGTAGTGTCTACTAACCCCTCGAGTTTGGGATCATATATATATTATTCATTCATATATTTATCATTAGGTGACCCGTCTGTCTGTCTGCTAGTTAGGGCCTCCGGTAACCTCAATCACTCGGCGAAAAGTAATACAAGGATTGCTTTACTGCCGGTTTTCTGTGAGGCCGTGGTATCACTCCGGTCGAGCCGGCCCATAGGCCCATAGCATGGCTCTCCCACGAAATATTTACTACTAGAGTCGTGTTTACAAAAAACTAAGTGTTCGAACGAAGTGTGCGACTTCGTTCGCGTTGAAATTTAAATTTTCCGATTGAACCGATTTTCTGCGCAATTTTCTTAAGTTTTCGTTCCGTAAGAACCTTGTACAAAGTATTCCAGATCATTTACAAAACAGTGACAGCTTGACTAATCAGGTAGTTGTCCGGCATGACCTGAACAAATGTCTACAAAAAGGCCAATAAAAATATGGCAGTTAGTTATGACTTCGTTGTCAGCATCAGTCACTGCTCTCGCCAAGGTTGCTAAGGTCGTTATAATATAGAAGTACTCTAATATGGTTATACATTTATTTTAAGTAATGAAAAAATATTTTCGGTTTGAATTAAAGCGAAAAAAGAGTACCTCTCACCTTGGATTAGACTACGATTAACCAGTTCTACAAAAAGTTCTCTTTTCTGCACATGGATAATGTCGTCAGAACTACATGCACGATATTGTTAGCATCACAAAAATGACACCATTCACATTCACACATCATTATTCACCAGCTACGCCTGCAATTAAAATCATGCCCTGGCAACTCGGGAACAAATTTTTATTTTTTTAAAAGTGACATCTTCACCTGATACATAAAACTGTTATTCTAGGTTACCATATTTTACCGTCAGACATTTAAGGTATTTTATATAACTTGTCAAGATTGTACATTCATTTCACCAGGTTTTTCGTTTTTAATATTAAGTGAATAAAGTTTAAAACTTTTATTCATTACTATTTAAAATAATAAATCATTCTTTCGAATAAAATAAATGATTACTCGAGACCGTGAAGTAGTTAACCAGTATAAAATGCTGGCAACTCTAGTCTCTGTCTAAATGTCAATGTCAGAAAAGAAATCCCCGATAATTAATAAATAGTTTAAATTATTCGTTGTTTGTAATAAAAGTGTTATGATTTATTGTAATAGTAGAGTGTTTTTCGTTATGAGTTGGTGCAAATAAGTGAACAATGTTCTCAGAGTCAAAAGCTGTGCTAAATTTTATAAATATGTATGTGGTGACAGTGACAGTTCATATATGTTTGAAAACATTATTAATAAAGTTTTGTAAATGAAATTTTATAAATAAACTAATTAAATTAGAAGTTTTTGTTATTTACTCTGTCCTCATTATTATAAATTATAGCTATAGTTATTAATAATGCATTTTTACACATGTAGTCAGCGCCTCTATAGGAGAAGTAGGGAACTAAAGTTCCCTTGCTTTGCGTTCAGAGGCGCTGACCTACACAAAACGAGTTGCCAGTCTATTTCAATATAATATATTTTAGTTTATGATTAAAATAGTATATCACTACCGAAGATATAGGAGCTTGTTTTTTGTATGTGACAATCTTTTGAATGTATGTCAATATTGTTGGAATCTATCAATGAAGAGGAGTCACTGTGGTGACTTCCGCATACATCAAACATATACTTCAACATCAATTAGAGAACATCCTGCACCGCGCAATGAAAGTTCTTACGTCGATTAGTTAAATATACTTATACTAGTTCGTGGGCGCAGGATCCTCTCTTAGTGTTGGAGAGACACGACAACCGTTCCTCCACATCATCTTTACTATTTCGAGGAGACAACTTTTTTTCCAGACGATTGCAAGGAGCTGGAAACTGGAAGTATAGTTTTGTTGAAATCGTCCTACAGTGTGTTCTTTGTCTTAGTTATAGTAGGTAGTAACAAGGTTTTCTTTATTTATTATTAAATATACCTTTGAATAAATAAGTTATGATTATGACTAAGGTGACGCCCGTACGTAAGTGAATACCGGTAGGTCACAAATAAAATCAAACCGCTTACTCACAATTATGCATACGATTATGCAGAATACCTATGACATTTTTGATTCTATTTTTTTATTTTGTTATCGTCTACCGCTAAACAGTCGTCTGTCGTATTACTCTCTCATTGACATTAGAGACCTGTTATTAATAACGCATGTAGTAAAAAGTTCTAATATAAAAAATATAACAGTCTTACTTAATTGCAAAAGACGGACTACTTAGTGGCCCCTTGATTGTATAAAAACAATTAAGTTTTGTTCTTTCATACAACACCATGAAGGCGACAAGTGGTTGTCACATTATTGATGTCATTATTAGAGTAATGTAAAAAAAAAAAACTATATTCAAACTTCATGTTTTCACTGTTTTCTCTCTCTTGACTGTTTTAGGTGACCCTTAAAGTGGGTCAAAGGTACCATTATTATTTTCCAAAATCGCAATTACAAGTTATGTTATAAATACTTTTTAGACCTATGACAAACATAAAATCTTTTGATCTAAGGGGGTAACTCAGGGGTCATAGTGGTTCTTTTGTAACTCTTGTCCAGTCTACTGGAGAGCACGTAAGGATAACCTTTTTACAGTGACTATTTCGTCACTTTTCACCCACCATTTGAAATGTAGGAAAGGTCACGTACCCTGCATTATTATCCAGGGACTGGACAAGAGTAGCAAACTGTTCAACAACACTGTTCAGCAACTTCACTGTAAGGTGAACATGATATTGGTAACAAATCGTCATCAAATCAAATGTTGATTTGAACAACATTCAACAACATTGTGAATCAACGATATCTCAAATCTGTAGATATAAAATTAGAATGATTTAGTTCCATCTTTAGAGCATGAAATAATTATATTTTAATTTAGCATTGGCTGTGAGGTAATTTTAACGATAAGCAGACTATAGGAATAACTTCAATAACGCTTACATTGTTGCAATCTGCCACTCGATACACCTGCTTGTGATTTCTAACAGTAAAGTGCACTTATGTCGCAGACAGTAAATCCCTATTATATAAATGACTACTTCACTTGCACGTCTATAACAGGCTTTATATTACATGCATTGAAAGGAATATTTTGAACATGTTTTTGATGATGAACATGAACAAAATCTTAATCATGTCCTTTAAAATCGATTGTAAATCTGTGTATAGTTTCTGTTTATAGACAGATACTTATTATACCAGTATTGACCATTTAGAAGACCTGTTATAAAATCGGCCTCAAAGCAACAGAAATTGGCCTTTTAGGGATGTTAAAAAGTTATTGATACCCATAGACACGATCAATGAAAATATCACCATGGCAAAGTTTACTACAAATAACAGTATCGTATTCAACTGCCAAAAACATTAATAAATAATAATTATGAAGAATAACATCCCTAAAAATGGCATAGTCGCAAATTTCTAACTAACATGTTTTGCTAGTAGGTTGCGATAATTCTATTCATGTTGTTGAACCCTGCGGAGGTAGAAATCTGTCGACCATTTTTCTTTCTGTGGCCTCTCAAATCGCTCACGCCTCCTTTCAAGAGGACATTTGCTATACCCTATTTAATTCCCGAGATATCTTTCACACTTCATTATAAAATTTGTTTAACCATCATGTTGCTTTATTAGTATTGGGTGCAATACCAATGAGTTAAATTTTTGCAGTAACATTTGGTGAAGAATAGTTAATACGTTTGCTTGCTTTCAGTACAAGCATACAATCCGTTTTAGTTACGTTATTGTAATCTGTATAGTTATTGTAATCACTGTTATCACAGTGTGAAACGACTATGCCGGTTACAAATATGCACGACAATTAAATTTTTATATGATTAATGTGTGAGCAGGTTGAACCACGATGCAAAAACATTAAAAAAGTTTTTAGTTTATAGGAAAAACTTCCATTAAAGTACGTATAATTGTTCTAGATATAACGAATCAATAACTACAAAATAACAAACTCAAACAAGCATTCCCTATCTAAACCTCTGAAAACTCGTACGAAGAAAATACCAAGCAAGCTTGTGGAGCCAAAACAAAACACGAAAATTTGTAAATAAGACAGTACCAGACGGCGCGTTTCCACGAGTTAGTGTTTGGTCTAACCGACAATCATAACAGATCGCGTGTCGGGTATTACAAGGACCATTCACCACATGTGTGTGTGATAATTAATTACTACATTATGATTAAGTGTGCGTTAATTGTTACTTAGTAATTGAACGTAGGGTTGTCAGGTAGCGGACTCTCTTTTGTTTTTAGTTGTATTCTACCCACTTCACGCTAAAGCGTGCCGAATTTGCCTGAACTTAGTAATGTTTTTTAAATAACCGTACGTACCAGGAGTAAAAGCCGAAAATTTCACAATAATCTATTTTTTTATAACTACATAAGCAATGCAATAGGTAATATCATGTTTTTTTTTTTATTTGTTAAAATTAGCAAGATGTCAATATCCGTAAGAGTGAAACGTAACAAAGGGGGAAACGTTCCTTTCTAATAATATTATATTTACTCAAAAAAGGTAGTTTTTATAGCCTAGTTGTAACATTGTTAGATCTGGCAACCCTGATTGAAAGATCCGTATCTATAAGTCTTTGTCAGTGATTTATTGGACTAATGAGTCTACATCACGTAGACTTGTTCATGGTCGGATAATTATAAAAGGATATGGAACAAAAACTGTTGTCAATTACATCATAGTTAAGTAAAGATGGCTTGTTTTTAGCAACTTGGAAACTTTTCAGATAATAATACGGTTTAAAACCAGACTTCTGAAACTTTAACCTCTGGTTCTAAACAGAGGGTGTGCATTTGATTTTTCAGTTTTTTATTATTTAATTTTAATTACCGTAAACGACTTTTGCGTTGTCTCCTTTTGTCCCCTTTAAGCTACTTGCAGAGCTCACTCTGTAATAACGCCATCTATCGATGTAAGCTTATTTATAATATATTTTCTAAACATTATTGTATAAGAAGCTTTAACATTGAATTTCATTTCTCTTTCTGCAAAAGTGACGAACTTCGTATATAAACTTACAAACCTTAATTCACCCACTTAGGTGTAAAATTAAAAAAAACGCCGATATACATGTACATTTTTTTCTAAACAGAAGTAGGCATATTACATTTCGTGTTTCTTACTTTGAAAGTGATGGACTTCCATACAACCGTTCACTCCTTATTTTACCCCCTTAGGGGTTAAATTTCAAAAATCCTTCTTAGTAAATGTTTACAACATAAAAGCGATCAACTGCCAAAATTTCCAGTTTGTAGCCATAGCGGTTTAGGCTCTGCGTTGATGAATCAGTCAGTCAGGCAAGTAATTATTATATACGTAAGTATAGATGTCGCGGCCGGTTAGGCCTGAACAGGTAGCCTAGTCGGAGAATCCACCCTTTGTTTAAAAGGCACAATACAACCCATAACACTGAGGGCATAACAATGCATAACACATGCATTGTTATGCCCTCAATGGTGTAGGACTCTGTGGTATTCATGGAGGAGCATGACAAACCATAACAACATTGTTGCTTGAAACAAATAATTAGGCACGTAACGATTGATAGAAAGATCTCGAGCTTTGTTTTGAGCCATTTAGTATCATATTTGCTACGACAGTAGTACAACCAATTATTGTTGTAAGTCCAACTAAGTTGGCAAAACCACCTGATGGTAACCTGTGTCTGTGGGTAAACTCTAGAGGTTTGACTTGTGTTACCAAATATGTGTGTAACCTTATTCGGACTTATCCCAAATGAGAGCTCTGGAAACCTTGTTCTGCAATAAACATTCGGCTCTCAATCTAACTACGATACGGCCGAACCTTGATATTTTACGTGAAGCGACTGCCATCAGACCTCCACAACCCAAGTACTAGGCGATATCGAAGTTCTGTAGTTAGACCAAGTTGTCGAACTTTTTAGGGCTGCAACTACCCGTAACGAAATGCCACTGATGTTTGTATGCACGGAGGGGTCTCAATTTGTTAAGAATGGTCAACCATCCTAGACTGACCTGGCTAGTATTACCTAACTTTGTAATGTGTTAACCTACTCGGTTACCACTTAGCCGCGAGCCTCCCTACTTCTGTTCTAAAATAAATAGCAGTGTTTAATAGCTGCGGTCGCTTTTCAGGTGAAGGTTTAACCCCAGTGAGGAGTTCGAGGAGTAATCTGGTGTGTTTCATTTAGATATTTAATTATCGTTTCGAAGGAGTTTACAGAAGAATCGTTACTACGATTCTTCTGTAAACTCCTTCGAAACGATTATTACTATAAAGAATGACTGGCCTGTTGGTCTGGTGGTTAGTGATCCTGACTGCTGAGCCAGAGGTCGTAGGTTCGATTCCCACCCGAGCCTGGGTGTTCTTTGTGTCCGTTGTTTGTATGTTTGTAAAGTCCCCCGCGACACAGGAGTAATTCCTAATGCGGAAGTTGTCTTTTTAAAAAAGAAAAAAATAATCCTTCTTTTTACCCACTGCTATAACATGTGTGTACTTTTGTAGCCCACTAATGCGGCACCGAAGTATCATACAACCGCAGCCCGCAGTAAATACAAACAATCACTGCTGATAGGATCTGGAGGTTTCTCGAAGCCATAAGTCTGGGCAGTGAACTTAGCAAAAGTGACAAAAAACCAGAAATGATTGAAGTAGCACTAGGCACTTAAAACAATAATAATAGGTAACAATAATAATGCCTGAACTCAACCCTATGCAGAATATCATGAGCCACACATACATACAGATTACAATAAATTACACCCGGACTCAGAACAAATGATGATGGATGATGATGATGGTGCGCATCACACAATTATTTGTCCTGGGTATGAATCGAACGCACGACCTCTGGCTCAGCAGTGAGGATTATTAACCACTAGAGTCACAGGCCCGTCTTGATCACCGCAGAAAGACGTTAGGTTGGTTCGATTCCGACACACCACCCAACTGAAAATTCCGGTGGGGTGACGGCCCAAGGGAGTTTCCACACACACAAAAGAAAAAAGTTCGGACGAACAAAACAAACACGATTAAACTCACTGAAACTATTAGAAACAGACCGACGGGAGAGTGTGGCATTTCATGAGTATGCATGTATACTCATGAAATACCACACAACGTCTATTATAACTGTGTTGTTGCTTAAGACCGCAACTAAAGTCACAATAAAGCATGAAGCAAACATTTTATGTCGCCAAATATATTCATTAATTCATTACGAAAACGGCGACGGCGGCCGACCATTTTTAGCCAAATTAATTTGTAAAATTCCTATGACATCTGTCATAGGAATCATCTGAGTTCAACGTACCTACCTATGTATTTAGATCTACCGCTTATTGCTTCCAAGGCTTCAAGGAAATGACGAACAACTATGGATAAAATTCTGAAATAAAAGTCTTATTATTATTTATATTTATTCCAAATTTAAATAAATTATTCTACTCTGAATTGTAATAGTAGAAAAAATAAAAAATAAATCCAAATCAGTAGCAACCACGTACCCGTAGTTTGAACGAATTAAATTTCGCTCTGTTAATGATCTTCTACACTGTCGGTCTGTTTTAATTTTTACTTGTAAACAAATATTAAAAAATTAAAAAGAATATGCCATCTAAAGTTTCCTACATATTAGTAAAATTATTGGTCGCACCGCAGGCGGCACTTTGAGCTCATGTAAACATGGCGTGATGCTTGTTTGCACACTGGCTAGACACGATGACATAATGATCGTCTGCACCGATCACCGCGGTGCATGGCTTTTTACTCTCAAATAAAATCTGTATATTTAAGAGAACAAATATTTAAACAACAAGAATGCTTACATCAAGAGTTAAAAATCTAAATGCACAGAAGTATGAATTAAGAGTGGATCATCAGCTTTCGAAAGATGAAGCATCGAAAATGTGTATATACTGATATTGGTCACCGCCTTTATAATTGTTATCCAAATATCATTAGCCTATGGAAGCACGACGACCTACCTAAGTAGCGCGTCAACAAACAAAAGTTAACAAAACAAAAGAAAGAGTAAAAAACATCCATACATCCTCACAAACTTTCACGTTTATAGTATTAGTAGGATTAAGGAAAAATATTTTTACACTTGGAAATAATCCCTGCACCTGGAATTTACAATTAAACAACTAATAGACACCAAGTACACCTAAAACAATAATTATCTGTGAATCACACAAATATAAAGGATCGAATAAACCACATTTGCTAGACGCGGTGGCCTACCGCCACCGGAGCAAGGAAGGAGTCAAGGTGGCAAGGAGTCTGCTTCAACACTAATCACAATAATAATCCAGCAGTCAAATTGGGAGTACGAGAATGAATTTAATAAAATACAATTAGATATAATACAAGTGATAAGCGTTTCCTTAAATCAGAGCCGATTCGTCAAAAGTCCTGATGATTAAAACAAAGCCCAAAGCATGTAACCCACCACCACACGTAAGAGTAACCCATCAAATACCATCCCACCTCACTACAACTTGTTATCCTAACTAATAATATTGTATGCGAATGTGAGTTTGTTCGTTTATTTGATAGGCTTTCACGCCACAACTTCTCAACTGATCATCATTAAATTTTGGATACATGTACCGAAAAAAGCATTGTTCCCGAATCAATCATCCCGAAAAATCTAAATTGACGCGAGTAAAGCTGCGGGCATTAGGTGTTAAATAAAGGTGAGAATGAATTTAAGTGTATTTCACTGTTGTTTCGTTACCTGTTATTGTATATAAATATTAACGCAGTATAATATTAACACAGATAAATTTATTACTAGTTATATGATAAATTTACTCTGCGATGGCGGTTCTAGAACAAGGTATATAGGCTGTGTAGTTAAAAGTGTGTACCTATTTCGTTAAGACCTTCCTGTGCAGGCAGTTCATACAGGTTGCAAACAGATCGTTTTAGACAGTTTCACACATCGATTTCTTCTTTAAAGCTAGATGGTGCCGGCATTTCCTATGACTAGCTTTGAAAGGAAACGCCGAAACAAACTCAAGGAAATTGAAACTGTGCAAGTGCCATGTAGGCGTCTGGGGTGGTATTTATACAAAAGAACCATTTCGGTTTTGAGGTGACCAGTCACGACACCTAGTAGACTCGATAAATAGGTAATCACGGAACTCAACCACATCTTAGGGAGCTCTTCGACTCCAACCGGTCTAGAGACTTTGCTAGAGTTTTATCCCACGTAATAGTTATTATTAATATTGCCATCTACATAAAAGAAATCGTACCGTTAGGGTGAAAGAAATATAGTAGCATTATTTACGCAATAAAGGCGATCGTAATATATTTGGATTTATTTAAATATAGGTTAAGTACCTAAACTATTGTCTGGATAAAAGTCCTGTCCGGCCTTTAAACTCTTTCTACGCAAATAATTATCTTTAAAATAAGTGTAACCGACTTCAATTTGTTTAATCATGCTAACTTGTATCAAGCTGCATTCTTCATCTTTTGATTCTTAGACGTAGAATTTATCTATGTTACAATAGCCTATTGTGAACGTTGAGGAGTTCTCTTGGTACTTCTCATGTGCATTTTTCCGAGCATAAATTGCTTATCAACCATATTAATCTAATCGCAACTCGTGAAATAGTTATTAGTGAGTAGTTCCGGTGGTCATTTGTGGTCTTCATCATCAGTTCCACTTCACCATATCGCTATATGTTTACCTATAATATTTAAAGAGTTCCCTCGATTTCCCTAGGATCCCATCATCAGTTCCTGGCCTGGCATTTTTAAACAAAAAAAAAAAGAATTGTCTAAATCGGCCCAGCCGTATTTGAATAATCAGATAACATAAAAAAAAAATCGACGAATTCAGAACGTCCTCCTTTTTTTGTTAAAAATAACTTTAAGAACAAAACACACTTTCGAATTATAATATTATTGAATATGTACTTGGTGACGTATTTGTCAAATTGGGAACTGGGTAATTATGGTAAGTAATTTTAAAAAAACTTTACTTTTGAAGACTTTAGCAACTTTAGTACCACATAATATACATAGCACTCAACGACACGTGTAATGGCTTAAAGTTCAAGTTTTACATGACCTGTCAAGGCTGGGGTCCCAATAATTTTACTGATGAACCTACTTGATCCCCGCTCACACCACACAAAACTTCAAAACAAATAGATTACTTTCAAAGTTTCCAAGTAGACACGTAGTCAATCAAACTTCTCAAAGGAACACAACAGGTTCGGTCAGATATTATTTTATAAAAAGAAATTTACTAATAAAAGTTTTCTGTAAAAATCTGTAACATAAGCGGCTAAGGTGTCGGACTTGAGAGTCAAGTGGTTGCGGGTTCAAACCCCACCCAGTGCACTACAGACGTGAACCCACTCCTTTTTTTATTTTTTTTTTGTGCGTGTGGAAACCCCCTCGGGCCGTCACCCCACCGGGGTTTACGATGGGGCGGTGTGTCGGAATCGAACCGACTAAAACCACACGGTGTGCCGTACTGCGCCTTAAATAGGAGGGATCCGGGAACAGCTTTTATTAAGACATCCGGAACCCTCCTAGCGCCTGCCCGCAAAAGCGCGGGCACCACCTTCGGGTAAAAACCTCTCATTTAGGCGACGTCCAGGCACACGCGGACGCCGCCTCCTCGCGGGGGGCCATTATAGCGGGTGAAGGGGAAAACCCGTCCCGTCCACCCGCGGCCACACTCAGGGCGGCATGAGGCGCTGGTAAGCGCGCTTAGGTCCGAGTGGAGGTCATCCTCCCGGACCCTTTCCGCCGCCTCCTTCTGCGAGATGACTTTCTCACAGAAGGTTGCGACCGCGGTAAAATTCCTGTCGCTACCGGCCATGGAGCGAATGACAGCCGGTAGCGACAGATCCACTCCGATGACTGCAGTGAGGGCCCGACGCTGCGTCGCCCAACTGGGGCAAACCGCCAGCGTGTGCTGAGCCGAGTCCTCACTGCAGTCGCAGTGGTGACAGGCGGGACTCAATTCCCTCCTAGCGACCGAGTGCAGGTACTTCCCGAAGCAGCCGTGCCCGGAAAGAACCTGCGTCAGTCGGAAGGAAAGGGCCCCGTGCTGCCGCCCTGCCCACTCGACGATGACCGGCTGGAGCGCCTCCAAGGCGGCAAAGCCAGCACGTGGAGCCTCCAGCCGGGACGACCAACGAGCCATGGTGGCTCGGCGAGCGGCCTCACGCCATTCGCGTACCTCTTCGGGTGGGGGCCGACTGCCGCTTCCCGCCCGGAACTCAGCCGTTCGCCGATATACTTCGGCGAGCATTTCCGCCTCCAAATCCCACGGGGGAGTCCCGGCCAACGCGCACGCCGCCTCTGTTGACACGGTGCGGTATCCGCGTATGGCTCTAACCGCCATCACTCTCTGAGGGCGTCAGAGGCGCGCCCTATTCTGGGCGGTCAGAGCCTCCGCCCACACCGGTGCACCGTACAGTGCCATTGACCGGACAACCCCCGTGTACAGCCGTCTCGTAGCGACGCTGGGTCCACCCAAATTGGGCAACAGTCGCCCAAGGGCGGACGCAGCGCCGACCAGCCTTGGAGCAAGCTGCAGGAAGTGCTCGTCGAAGCGCCACCTACCGTCGAGGATCAGGCCCAGATATTTTATGTGGGCCTGAACCGGTACGAGGACCGAGTTGACCTCGATAGAGGCGCCAGGGGGTGGACCACGACGGGGCCCATGAAATAACAGGGCCTCCGTCTTATCCAGGGCCACCCGCAAACCCAGCGCCTCGATGCGCCCGACCACCAGTGAGACTCCCCTCCCATCTCCCCTTGGGCGTCCGACAAATCGGGGCCGACCTCGCACAGGTGCCGGACGATGCGGGCAGAGAGGACCCTCTCAAACAATTTACCCGCCTCGTCCAGCAACACAATGGGCCTGTAGGCCGCAACCGAGTCGGTAGGCCGTCCCGGCTTCCTTAAAAGGACCAGCTTCCCGCTCTTCCAGCAGACAGGGAAGCGCCCGGACGCCAAGCAAGCGTCGAACACTTCCCTGAGGCGGTCGGACATGTGGTCGAGGGCGAGGGCCAACACTCGGGCAGGGATCCCGTCTGGCCCGGGGGCGGTGTTCTTGGAACGGATCCGTAGAACAACCGCCCCTACCTCCGCCTCCGTGACGGGCGGAACACCATCCTCCTCGTTCTCCCCGTCGTCTCCGGCCAAGGGGGCCATCGATGGGGGTACGTGCTCCACCCGTTGCGGGAAAAGGCCCTCAACCACTTCCTGCAAGAAGCTGGGCTGGAGAGTCTCCGTAAGGGGGGCGCCCGACGCGCGGAGCTTTTGTTGCGCCGCGCGATATGGGCGTCCCCAGGGGTCACCATTGAGACCCTCCAGCATCTCCTTTCTTTTGTCCTCTTTGGCGCGGCTAATGGCCAGCTTCAGAGTTTTCCGCGCTTCTCGGTACTCCTCATGAAGCTGGTCCTCCTCCCCCTCTTCGCGGTGACGCCGCCGGCTGCGAGTGTAGGACCTCCGGGCACGAGTACAGGCCGCACGGAGGTCCGCCAACTCCTGGGACCACCAGTAGACCTCCTTCCTTGGAGGCCGACGACCTCGGACGCGGGGCATGGCCGCATCGCAAATCTGCGTAATCGCATCGCGAAAGCGGCCCGCCCCCATGTCTGCCTCCTCAGTCTGAGGCCGCGGAGACAGCCAAGCGTAAATAATGGCTGCCTCCTCCAGTAGGTCCCTATCCACTTTTGTAACAGCCCACCGCGGGAAGCGGGAAGAACGCCGCGCCGTGTGACCCCTTCTGGGGTCCTGGATCCGGGAGAGCTCGAATCGGATATAGAGGTGATCCAAGAGCGTCTCAACCTCTTCCAGGACACGCCAGTTCCTTACTCGTGCGGCGAGAGCAGGGGTAGGAAAAGGTCCACTATCGACCCCCCCTGCTGTCGCACGCACGTGTTGGTAGAGCCTCTGTTTAGGAGACAGAGGCCCACCGATGCCGCCCACTTCTCCACGGCATCGCCCCGTGCGTCCGTCCTGGGGGAACCCCACGCAACGGACTTTGCGTTGAAGTCCCCCAGCACTAGGACGTGCCCAGACGCTAGTCGCCGCATCGAGGTCTCCAAGTTGTTGAGGAAAACCTCGAAGTCGGTCAGACTCCGGTTGGGGGAGAAGTAGACACCATATATGGTGATACCCCCCCACTCGGCAGCAACATATCCGGTACCCTTGTCTCTTAGCGACAAGGGCGGGGAATGAGCCGCCGTGGAGCTGATGACTGCCACGGAGCCGTCCCGGTCACCCATCCAGTTTGGACGGGGAGGAACGTAGTAGGGCTCCGAGGCTACGGCTACACCGATCGACCACTCCGCCATGGTTTGCAGGAAAAGATCCTGCGCACCGGCAGAGTGGTTAAGGTTCGTCTGGACAAGGAGGCTAGAGACTTGGTCCATTTATTGGACCGTCTCTACAACCTCTTCTCCATGGGCGACGACGACGACGCCGGAATGACAACGGTGGCAGCCTGGGTCGACTGGCTAGCCCCCGAAGTTTGACGAGAAGTGCGGGGCGGCTTGCAGCCACCCTGCCCCATCTGATGGTTGGCGGGCAGACTGCCCGCCGCACACGCAGGGCAGTGAGGGGCGGCGGAACATTCCGCCGCCTTGTGCCCCGGTCGGCCGCAGCGGAAACAAAGTCCGCTGCAGTCAAAGCAGATTGCGCATTTGACGCGGGTGCGTCCCGTGGACAGGCACTTAAAACACCTCATCGGTCTCGCCTCCAGAATTGTGACTCTGGCGTTGACGAAACCGATGAGGACCTTGCCAGCGTCACCCAAGATTTTAGCCGACGCTACAGGACACCTCACCCACACCGCCTCCTGGACCGGGGCGGATGGTTCCAAACCTGATGCTGTCCGGGGTGCATCCCGTTTTCTCCAAAACCACAACCCGGATATCCTCAGTCGTCACGGAGTCGTCCAGGCCTGAAATACGCAACTCCGCGCATTTGGTGGGCCTGGCGATCTTGACACCATCCGTCGCTGCGAAGATACCCCGCAGCTTCTCGGCCAAACTGTCGGCCGTCCTCACACCTTCAGCCCCGGGGAACTCTAGGACCCGAGCTCCCGTCTGGGCGAGGCGCATCCTGACGCCTGAAGACCCGAATTCACTGGCGAGGCTATCCCGGGCTTTCTTAAATACTGCCGCGTAGGATAGCCCGCCATCTGCCGCCTCCGGTGACACGGTGATCACCACAGCCGCTGTCTTAGGCGGCTGTAGTTTTCGCGGCTTCTTGGTGGTGGCCACTGCCACCGATGGCGACTGCGGTGCAGAGTCTGGTTTCTTGGCAGCCTTCTTGTTCCGCTTTCGGGACCTTTTGCCTCCCTCGACTTTCTGCCACCCGTCGCTAGAGGGGGCAGACGTCGAGGGGCCAGACGCGGAGGGGCCAGATGCGGGGGGGCCAGATGCGGAGGGCCAGACACAATTTTGGCACCAGAAGGAACTGTCGTTCCTTTAGGTGCCGGAGTGGAAAGCGGAGGAAACTCCGCCGTTGCTGCAGCCGAGGCCTTAGCGGCTTGCCACCGCTTTTGCTGCGGCTTTAACCGGTCGCCCGGCCTTCGGCACAGCTGCAGGGACTGGCGCTGATGTCACCGCCGCATGACGCGGCCACCTGAGACGGGAAGTGGTGTTGGACCCGATGCGGCCTTGGGCTTATCACCCGCGAGTGGCGGCCGAACGATTTGGCTCCATTTCCTCGGCTGAGTCAGCCGTTGTACTTGCGGTCCTGGAGCGCACCGAAATTCTTTCGGAGTCTGATCGACTTCTGGGAGCTGCACCGAACGAGTAGTCTCACATGAGACTTCCTCGTCCGTCGATGCAGCTTCTCCCGCCAGCCGTCTGCTCCTTCTTCTTTTCTCCGTCTTTTTTTCTTCCGTTTTGTTTTTGAATAGTAATATTTCATTTTCCATATTAAATCCCACGAGATGGGGAGAACTAAAGGTCGACCTGGGCAGAGATCCCCAATACCCGGGCAAGCGAAGATTTATGCCCAACCGTGGGGTCCGCAGGTGCCCCGGCTGGGAGTGCGCTTGCGACTGAACTACCCATCAGCCATGCATCCCCTGGTCACGCACCAGAACACGGGATTTGGGGTTATTTTTTAGAGAGGTTTTCTTCCTCGCAGTCCGGGCGGTTAAGCCAAGACCCTCGTTCCTGATCGGAGTCGCGAGACATGACCACAGCTCCTTTCAGGATTACGATATGCCGACGGTGGCAAGGAAATGAAATCTTCCCATGCCTGCTCGGTGGCAGTGTGAGTGCACGCCGAGCCCGCCCTACTTCTCCACTGAGGACAGCGGAGAAACTCCGACCCATGGAAGGGTCCCTCCTTCATGATTTTTTAACGAGGTTTTCATCCTCATAGCCCCAAAGAGCGAAGAGCCAACAGATAGGTGTTCTCTGTTGGGCCAAGCCTCAACCGAGTGGCCGAAGAAAGATGGCCTCCTCTTCCTACTAGAATATTGGCCGTTGGCGAAACGGAGGGAGAAAATCAGCGTCATTGCCAACGTTTCCAGGGTGCACCACGTGGAGGTTTTCTAGACAGCACCCCACTTGAACCCACTCCTAACACAAGCGTTAAGCTTAGCTGAAGGGGTTAACAAGAAGGGGTTACTAATAATAATTTTAAATTTCAAACTAGGTAGGGATATATATTATTATTATCTATTTAAATGAATGCTTTGTGATCTTATAATGTATCTAGCGACGCGATTAGTCCATTTCTAACCATTGATTCTATGCCAAGTATACCAACGGTTAGCAGAATAACATCACAAAGAAAAGGATACACAATTTCTTAAATACAAATTATTTGGGTGATTTGTAAAGAATATTTTAGGAAACCTCAATTATAAGTAAATTGAAATTAAACCTCAATTATAAGTAAATTGAATTGTTTTCGTTGAAATTTTGAAATTTGAATAATTAAAGAAACGTTTCAAATTGCGACATTAACCATTTCTCATCTGGTTCCTTTATCGCAAATACCTTCATATTGGTATTTTAGTTTAGAAAACATTAGGTCCTTCATCCTGCTTTAGTTCATGGGTAGCTAAAAACCAAATATCACATCAGAAATATTAACTTAAGTAGCGAAGAATAGCTTAAGTACCATTAAACGTCTCAGCAAGCTTTTCGTAAGTATAGTAGGTATCTCTATATGAGATCTATACCACAGATAAGATAATAAGTTATAAACTACGAAATCTACACTAAGAGTTCAATAGTTATTAAATGTCTCGTAGTATGAATTACATAAATATAATATGAAAACCACCGAATAAAAGTTTGCAAGATAATAATAAAATACTAATGATTTTAAACTTTTGCAAGCCATTCGTACATATTTATTATATATTATTAATGCCAATGTCAACGGGTCTTATGCACGTTTAGTTTTGAGATAAGTAAATACCTCCGATTTCCCAACAGTGATAGTATAAATGTATTTCTATTAGGCTTTACGATTGAAGGGTCCTATGGATAAAAACCTAGACTGTGCTAATTGGTTGGTTTCTGACTATGTCGTACACCGCGAGTTTTGCTGCTGACTGTACTCTACGCACTAGACTCTCGTGATGGAAAGCTGTTTCACACGCGAGGGTAGTTACGAAACCTTGTGTAAATTATAACTAAGAAAGTCGTCGGTCCGACTTTCGAAGGAAAAGCTGCGTACGTTATAATTACTATGAGGATTTAAACCTGCGCCTCCGCTGACTTAATTGCGTTGAGTGACGGTTGACATTGGCGGCATAGCTGAGTACAATTCTATCAATGATATTGACTTAAGGGTGCTTTTGAAAGCCTCATTGGCTTATATTGCGTGGTTTGTAGTTGAAGAAGTTTTCAGTAAGTACATATATTGATACTGGCTTTCAAAGATATTCACAACACATCACAAAACTTTTTTCACAAAAGTTTTGGCTTGCCCTTTCCTGAGATAAAAATTTTCTAAAAGAAAAAAAAAACATAAACTCAAGATAAAAGAGGACTGAATCTTATGGTACTGCTATTATTGTTTATAAAGCAGTATGCCTTGTTAGTTGCTATACCTTTAATTTTGAACTATAGTGTCCCTACTTACCAGTATAAATGTCACAGTACGTTAATAGATCTGTTTAACCGCTATCTTCTGTATAGTGATGAGAAAGAGAAATGGGTTTTCTCATAAAAGCAGAAAACTTCTTAAAAATCATAACCGTAACATCGAAGGAGAAAACCTTTTTTAATTAATTATAGTTTAGAAAAAATTAAAAACACGCATCAATAGCGAACCAAATTAAAAAGTAAAAAGAGCTCCACCATCCACCTCGTGGCTCCATTATCAGACCATGGTCGCCGAGCCCAATCTATTCGGCCCAACAAGTTCAATATTAGTTGAAATTAATCATATGAGCCCAAACTCGAGGGATTTACTAGTAGCACTGAAGAGTGCCATTATCCACCTCTTGTTGTGCTTTTACTTTATTTAACTCTGACATACCAAGTTATAGTGGTTCAACAATATTTTTTTTTGACCCCCCCCCCCCTCCCTGGTGTGACGTCACATATTTTGCAATTTGATACCCAGACCTGAAAAGAGCAGTTCTAATTTTTTTTTTTAAATTAAAGTGTAGTAGTAGCTTATGTAGTCTTTCGTTTACAGCTAAAGTCCACCCCTTGTCACATAATGTCACACATCGTTGAACCCTCCCCCCTTTCCCCCTTAACGTGTGCCGTAATTTATACATGGCTTCTAAGGAATTCTAGGAATGACTGTTCCTAACGTTGACAACGTTACAAACAGTCTAAAAAATTTAATCCCTACCTCAACCAATGAACTCGGATTTCACTTCTTAAAAATACATACCAACTGGATTTGTCATAGTTACATACTTCAAATGTTTGGATATCTTTTACGACGCCAGTGAAATCGTAGGCGTCAGTTGCCGAAAACATAAGTGTTTACCTTGAACTTCATAAATATTTTTTTATATGCAACTAGTAACATTTACAAGAATCCTGAGCAGTTCCGACATGTGTGTCGGCGATTCCTTGAACTAAATAGAAACGCTAATAATGAAATACTTAGAACTAAACGCCATAAAGTATGGTACGCAGCTAGGCAAATTGAAATAGTCACGGCTTAGTCAACGGCGATTGAGAAACCTAAACGAGGAGAACCAATGTAGAGATACTCTTTTTTTAATAATTCCTTTGGTCCCCGTCTACTCCTACAATATGAGTAGTTATTACTTTGAAATCTAATAATGATACCTCCATAAAGGTTGATTGATGTTGGGGTCCTACCTAGACAAAACCTTCACGATGCACCCTGGCCGATAGTAGCGGCAACATCTTATTACTTCTCATCTTCTATGCAGAAGCGTTGCAGTTGCAAATGCAGAGGCGTATTAAAAACCCACATTTTGCAAAAATAATATGGTCACATCCACCAATAGACGACAATGGGGATTAGATATGGGAAAATTAGGAGCATATTGAAAGGGAAAGCAATGGAAGGAAAGGCACTGTCCATTAATCACGTGAGGCTTGAAAGGGGGGGGGGTTCGGAAAAAATCACGAAATATCACAAGGGGGAGGGGGGGTGTAGTGAGATATCACGTGTATTTATTTTTTTGTAGAACGTGCGATTATATCTGTATTTAAAGATAATATTTTGAAAATTTTAAATAGTCTAAAACCTTACCACGTATCACCAGGGGGGGGGGGGGTTAAAAATTTAATAAAAAACCATCACGTGATTAATGGACGACCCCAAGGAAGAATGATGTTGGCTAAAGAAGCGGTGGAAAGGGAACATGAGAGGACGAGTACTCTTCCGTCCTAAAAGACGCACTTAACGAGGGCCCGGAGGTAATGGTTAGGGCTGCCCGTTATCCTAGCAGAAACAGGCTCGAGACGGCCCCCAGGCGGCCAAGGCCTGCTGAAGTTCTTGGAGACTTCTTCACTATCAGACCCGGTGAGGTTTGGGTTTTCACACACCAAAAAGGAGGCTTTACTACCCCAGGTATTTACTAACACATAGTTTTAATGTCATAAGCATTATTTGATAATCCCAACTTATCTCTATTCTCAAGTTATACTAAACTGTTATGAGACGATCGCATTAACATATCAATAACAGGAATTATTTAATCTTACTAGTTTACAACTTTGCGCCTAGTATTTTCTAATTGAAGCGATTACATTTACGGTTTAAATAGCTTTAGCGCGTAAGTGCTTTTTAAAATCCTTATTCTCACGGACAACTTAAACTTGAAATAATAAAACTGAATCAATATGATTGGAATAGAGCCTTGGCGAGCAATTACTGCTTACTATACTTATGAACATTTTTTTTACCTTAATGCGACAAACAAGTAATAGTGAATTATCTACTTTATTACGATATCTAACTTTACACCAATAGTAGCAGGTGTCTCACTCTAGTTTAAATTCAAATTGTGTATGTATAAGTAAATTAATATTTTCATACATATTTTACACAGAAGTTCTCTCCAGTGCTAAGATGTTGAGCTCACATGCAAAGAACACTCATTCAATCGGTTTACCAACTTCTCTCCTTCTGCTGAAAGTAGAATGATCCCGGCATTAGGTTAAAAATAAAGGGAAAAAAAACCGGGCCCGCAGCAGGCCCGCAGAGGCAGATTTCGTGTCTTTTTAATTTTTTTGAAAATCTGCCCCCAGTTCTCGGCTTTGGTAGAATATCCCCCATTCACCAACTTAACCTTTATTTTTGCCCTGTTGATTTGTTGTCCAAGTTTGAAAGCATCGGTGTATAATGGCGACCTCTATCGTGCCGGTAAAATTGAGGTACATACATATATATATATATATATATATTTATAAACTTTTAACTGGCTGTTGTTTTGGGGTCTACGGTTCATAACTAGACCTCCTGTAAAGAAATTTTTGGAAAACTCGACAACTCGGTACAAAACCAATAGGTAGACTTTTCTTCGAAATCTACCTAAAAATCAGTAATAATGATATTTTAAATTAAGATCTTGAAGAAACAAATATCATAATAAAGCTTTAAAAAAAATGAATCGCTTCGTTCCATTGCATCCATTATTAAAAACAGTCACTATTTCTTTGTATTGAGAGGTTTGTTTCAAGAATTCTAGCGGGACCACGAGTTGGAAAAGCTGGTAACACTGGCGTACCTACTAGTGTAAAATTTATTATTAAAAAACACACGGCAACAGTATCAGCAAAAAAGTAACATATCGATCTATTATTACCTACTCAGAATGCAGTGACTAATGTGGCTACCATGTGTACTTAAAGTATTTGAGTATGAAACAAAAAATGGAATAAAAAATATTTACTCATGGATACAATTAAAGAGGTTTAGTTTTAAGAGAATTGACTCTTATATCTATTTTCGTAATGTGATCTTCCCATCCTCACTCCTTTGACATAAGAGCACACGAGCGATCAGCACCGTGGAATTATTATTACATTTGTATTTCTACTCTATGGTCTTTGGTTCTGTGGAAAATGTTGACGCAACTTGGAATTGATACTAATGCTAAAATGACAGACTCGTATATTCAGCAGAACTTGCAGCAGCTGTTAACCTACGTCACACCTTGTTTTCATCTCTTTAATTTGCTGTTTATGCCGACAGTATTTTGATTTTACAATATTTCATTGAGTCTCAGCACAATGAGACCCCTGCACACTGAGCTGTGAGATTTGTAGTGGATCTATCTGCTTTGTGATCTTGGTAAAAAATCAAAACATTGACCTTCAAACAATATTTTTCGGTAAAGATATCTTGAGGAATACGCTATAGACTAATTTCAAAATTTATTGAAATTTTACCACGACTAATATGAAATGTGCTTTACAGTTTCAAAAATCAACAACACAATATTTGTTCTGCGGCTGTGAATTTAATAAATAAGTGTTTGTTCGTCCGCCCCGACCTCATCGACAGAGGTGGGTGGCAATAAAAACAATCAGAAAACTATAAAAATAACAAGAGACTTGCTTTGGGAATCAGTTCGAACTTGTATTAGTTTGTACCCGCGCACTTGCACCGCAACAATCAATTAATTGAAGATGGATACTTTTAATTTAAAAAGTTTATTTACGTTCTTTGAAAATTTTAAACAACTAGAGAGAGAGAGACTAAAAAGAGAATCAATATCATAGTCACATACCGCATTCGAGATTAAAAAACCTTTACGATTAAAATAATCTTTTGTTAGAAAACGTAGATACAGAGTTCTACTGAAATAGGTGACAACAATCAGTGTGTTACCAGTAAAGAACTACACAGTATTGAGACTTGGCCTCATAGAAAAAAAACTCAAAGCTTGTCGAGGAGTATAAATAAATTATGCTTTTCGTTTCTCTACGCGTTATAATTTGTCACGAAGAATTTCGTTAGATAACTAAGTAGGTGTTATGACTATCGTCATAAGCATGTTCATATGACAATGGACTGGCAGTGTAGTTTATGGAACTGGAGACGGAAACCGAACTGAAGATGCGATCCCGAAGAATCCGAGAGAAGAAAAGATCTCGAATAGCGACCCCTACTGAGAAGCGGAGCGTACGTAATGTCCCGAAGATCTTGTCAAAAAGACGCAAGACCTCTCGTTGTGAAAGTCTTTGAGTGAGACTTGCGTTTAACGGTGAATGTGTCATAGTTCAGATGATGAATGGTATGGAATTACCTACATAACAATGTAGTTAAAATAAACACGGCACTTCTTGTATATGGGTGTGTTTTTGTTAAGGAGTATCGTAGTTAGAGATCTGCTGAGAGTGGGAAAGGGTCAGAATAACATTGCTAATATAGACTAATTTATAAGAGCCGGGAACCTTCTTAGCTTACACACATTGATTGGTGCGCAGGAATATCGGTTTGCATATAGATGCCATTGAATTAAATGTTTAAGTCAAATTATAAACCTATTGTGCAAACGTAAAAATAACATTATTGATTTTTCACTATAAGCATCAAACCCCCATTCCACAACGAAAGCTCTAGCACTTAAAACGTTACAGAATTGTCGTGTGAACGCGAATTAACGGTACTGTACCGGTATTGTTGTAAATATAGTGTACATTCAGAAATAGCTGTTGCGGCGAGGTAAACAAGTGCTGTGCAAAGTTGCCGATTCGACCAAATTCTTGGCATCGCGCGCCCGCCCGCATATTTGTACGCTAAGTCTTATGTTGGTATTTGTTAATGGGTACTATTAGGCACTTATGGTGAACAGACACCGGATTGACCTCCACGAGCTCCTTGCCTATAGAAATAATGTTCAATCTAATGAAAATGATTGAACGTTGGGCTTTAGACTGCAGAAATCTCTATTGACCTGCGGCTACAATTTAGAGCTTATCATACCATGGTCAATGTCAAATGTACGATTTTTAAAAACTGGCTATATATATTTTATGCATGCTATACTCACAACGATAGGGATGTGATTCGCGCGTTGCCAACTCTATCCCACTCGTAAGGGTACTCCCACTCGTAAGTTGGAGGAGGTCTATTGACCCTGATCACTCGCAGGATACAACACTTCACAGTAGTGCTGATTAGCAGCAGTCGTCTACGTAAAGGTGCTTTCCAAGCCGGGCAGCTCCTATCCCAGAAATCTACTAACATTTCGTCAGCCATTAGCGCTTACTCCATCTTTCTTTTTTTTACTGATCTAGCCTCATGTTTTACAGGTCAAAGGTTATTTCTTTGATTACAAGGTTCGCCCTTTTTGGAGGATCTTTTCTCGCCTATTTGGAGGACATTACTCTTGTTGCAAGTGTTTATAGGCAACGATAAACGGTTTCCATCATGCCCCATATATGTGCTTCTATTTCACCAATACGGGAATCAAAACCACAATACTTTATTTTACACACATTGAGCGGTGACATAAACTAATACAGATATATTTAGCCTCCTTAATGCTTACTCTATAGTCCCCACACACATACAAGCGTCGATAAAATATCACGAATATAGTAGGTACGTCAAAGTAAACATTTTTTCGCTCATTCAAAGCTCTCTGGTACATTTACATGGAGATTGACTTCATGAATTATCAGTCTAATTATAAATGTAGTGTACTCGTAAAGAAGCGCGTTGGACGAACAGACGATGGTTGACTATAAACAGTCGGATTACTCAACGACTACACAGTTAGGGCTTGCGAATCGGTTTAGTTCCGCCTAAATATAAGCTGTAAGAAATAATTTTGTTTAATGTGCCTGGAACCAGTGTCTATACCTACTAGGTCCAGGCACATTAAACAGAATTGTGTTTTAATGACTCTGATTTACGACATAGATGACACACTATTCAAGGATTGTACGGTGCTTTAAAAAAGCGTCTAAACTTAGAGAAATATTTTATTTTCAATGATTACTGGTTGGTTATATAAATATATAGATCACACTTGAGTGCGAATTTTCACACTTAAAAAGCATTTATTTATTTATTGCAGTTAACACAAATAGAGTGCGATCTATAGAGTTTTTGGTCTGAGGCTAAAATCGGAACGGCACTTACATTGCGAACAACAGGTGTGTACTCCGATTGCGAATAATTGAGGATGAGGATGCGCTGTGTACAGCGATATTTAGTCGCAAACTAAGCATAGCATATTGTACTTAATTAGGATAAACTAGTAATAAATACCTAATACTATTTAGCTGAACTGACAGACGTCTTATTTTAAGTCCAGTAAATAGTTGCATACTACACTCACCTTTCAATTTCCTTTCCTAAAAGTCTTATTCCGCCTATTAGGACAGATATTGAATACTCAGCTGTTCTTGTCAGTCCTTCTGAATTTTATTAACGCAAAAGCAAAAAAAATACTACTGGATTCTGACACAAGAAAACAATTAATGTTATCCTAACTAATATACTAACATTACACGCCATTAGTCCATCCATTCACGTCCATTAGATGTTCATGCAAACGTCAATCATTACCAAAAGTCATTATTGACGGATGTTCGTTGGTTATTGATGAAATAATATCGACATTAAAATCTCATCATGCAACCGTCAATAGCTGAATTAGACGATAGGTTATTCGTCAATCACCGTTTTGATTGTGGCAAAACTGACAGCAAAACCTACCATGTAATGGGCGCCTTACGCTTTCACGTCTTAACTACTCAACCGAATAACATGAAATATGAATACGATGTCAGGGACAGACAGAAAAGGACTAACCTGGATAAGAGTACCCTAATGGATATTCTCCCTCCACATTAGTCCTTTTCTGTTTTCCTTATATAGACGATTGATCTTTTCCTAAAACGCGCAAAGCTACTTACTGACAAAGCCTGTAATAGAAGAATAGATTTAAAGATATAACGTGCCTTTTGAAGAATAAGTTATTGATTTATTTTGATACTTACGCAAAAAATGAAACAAGGATTAAAATTATGATCGTCATTTATTTTCAACTGACATCTAACTTCTTGTTTGACGCCATTTCAATATGCTACTGGCTTAAGTTATTTACAGGGCACCTTAAGGGTTAGGCTGCCTAGTGAAAATAAGTAATAGCATTCTGTAGTAACTCTTGTTGAAATAATTCCTCTAGAAAATAATAATATAAATAAAAGGTTATATAGTAGTAAACTGCCTTTTTTAATATGGTTATGGTAACCAGACTGCTGATAAACATACTTATAAATTTCTAAATACATATATATTATAGGTAAATTACACCCAGACACAGAACAAATGATCGTGCTCATCACACAATTATTTGTCCTGGGTGGGAATTGAACCCACAACCTCTGGCTTAGCAGTGAGGATCACTAACCACTAGACCAACAAGCCAGTCATTCCTTTACGCGGGGCTTCGCTCATATAACATTTTATTTTTGTAGCCCTCGGGAACACAACTTTTTTTCTGGATGAACGGTTCCCTATATTCTTTTCAGTGCTTCTGGCAAAGTATATGCCAATTCGTGATGATGGGTTAGTTAGTTATGGTGAGAAAGTGTAACAAACAAACTCTATTTCGCATTTATATTAGTAGTATTAGTAAAAATACCACAGGCAACATTGAAAATTGCATTTAGATGAACATGACGATCCTTGTCAAATCAAATAGGTGCCACCATCATGATATCAACTTTTCTTCTTTCCATGTCTTTATTTGACAAATATTTTATTGTAATATTAATATATTTGACATTTATGTTGCATTTAATTGCAATTTGTGTCTGTAAACGATGTGACATAAAAAGGAAGTACTTGACGTTTAGTAATTTGACATTAATTTATGAGGAACTAGCAACCCGCCCCGGCTTCGCACGGATACAAGTTATACACCTAAACCTTCCTCATGAATCACTCTGGCTATTAGTGAAAACCGCATGCAAATCTGTTCAGTAATTTTTCAGTTTATCGCGAACAGACAGACAGACGCGGCTTGGCACTTTGTTTTATAATATGTAGTGATTAGATCAAGTTTTTTAAACACTTTATGAAATTAATGACATATACGTAATAGATATATAATATTATGTTAAATTATGCTAATTCTGAATATTACGTAACAAGGATCTTTTATGGTGTGGATGACCATTGTAGGGTTGACAAACTGTGCAAAAAAGAAATCTATAGATATGTAGTGATCTGTCCTGCATATTCAGACGGATGCAAAGTGCTAACTACTGACATACAGGAGATAAGTATATTTATAGGCTAATATATATTATTTTTACTACAGTATCTTATAAAATATCGAAAAGTCATGTATTTTCTTGGTGGGGCAAAATTTGGGGCGGGTGTATGATCGTACCCGATAATATACATATAAGTTTTAACGCAAGTATCCTTATAAATAAATAGTTACAATCCCTAAGAAATAAGAGGTATCCCTGAGATTATTTTATCGATATCGATAAAATAATATATAAAATAATATATAAAAATAATATATATAGATTTGTTTCTGAAAATTCATCGAAATGATTTTGAAAAGTAATACTTTTTAACTAATAGTATATTTATTCTTTCGTATCTACTATAAAGTTTCTTGAAAAAAATATTTCGTTTCAAATTTTGTTTAAAGCGCCTCCTTAATAACGCATGAAATGTTTAAACTATTCAAACCTATGCAAAAGTGATAAATAATGAGAAAATATTACCCACGTTGATATTTTCAATATTTTCATATGTTAATTTATTCGTATGTTTAAGTGCATTATGCTTCATGTATTAGAATAGACATGTCCACCTACCAACTACACACTTATAATATTAACGTCAATCGTCATCATCGGAAAAGTGATTCGCAGTAGCGAATGTAAAATTAGGTTATTTTTCATTAGAGACAATCTATATATTATGTGTAACCTTTACATTATTTTTCTTTTAATTTGTTGTTAAAAAGTATTGATACGCACATTAGTGGTATTAAGTCAAACTTTGATAATTTTTTTTGACATTCGCTGTTATGGTTATGTATGATACAAATTAAAATGAAAATTGAACTGAATTTATTATTATTATTAACAAGCTGTTGCTCGCGACTTCGGCCACGTAGAAATTGGGAAATATGGATTTTATGATAAATTCTCTTAATTTTTCGATCCGTAAGAATCTTCTACAAAGTATTACAAAACATAAAAAAATATGAATAAAATCGGAAGTCGTATCAAGCTTTGATGGATGGATTAAATAAAATTAAGTCTCAAAACTAGAGATTAAAATGTGGATATATAAAGTATATAGTTTTCTTGTTGATCTTAGCATATCACAATATAATATAATTATATTCCTTATGGAGAAACAACATCATTGGTCGGACTAGTGATCACATTATAATGTACCTATATAAATTTTTTATATTTGGGAAGACTGGTTTAAGGACAAGGTACACGTTGCTAGTAGACTTCCTACAATAGTTCGCGGCAGTCAGACATCAGGTAAAGTCCTCCGTTAACTTAATCCAGAGTATTTATGTATTTTACTACGTATCCCACTATTATTATAAATGTGATGTTTGTTATTCTTTCACGCAAAAACTACTGAACAGATTGCGATGAAACCTGGTATGTGAACCTGCTAGAGACCTGGATTAACGCATAGTCTACTTTTTATCCCGATATTCCAAATATCGTAAAAACCACGGGGTGCTGCTACTTTTACTACGTACATCCTATTGAATTACAGATAAATTGTGTTTTTTTAATTTAATTTTAAAATACTGTTTACGAAATATTCTATGTGTTCACAAGAAGCTGCGAAACTTTTCATACAGAGGTAAAAGTGATTTAAACTACATATATATCTATGTAACTGTGTTTCTATTACTATGTAGTTATTATTCAATTAATTTTATTTACAAAATAATTATGTAGCAGGTAAAAGCTGAATCTTTAATTTAATTCGATAATAGATAAAAAAAAAATGCTAAATCTCAAATCTTAGTTCCTAGTATTTAAATTAACTAGAACGATTATTTCTAAACATATAAATAAATAGATACGATTGACACTGTAAACCTTTGTTAAATCTAATAAAGTATAATTAACTTGTGCCTAATTTAAATAATCGTCATTTATTACTTTTGACTAGCCTGTTGGTCTAAGGGTTAGTGATCTTGACTACTGAGTAAGACGTCGTGGGTTCGATTCCCAAGACAAATAATTGTGTGGTAAGCATGATCGTTTGTTCTGTGTCTGTGTATATATATTTTTTTTATAAAGTATACTAGCAACGTGGGTCACACTTTGCTAGTGTTCTAGTTAACCCCTCGAGCTAAGCTAAATGCTTGTGTTAGGAGGTGGTTCACGTCGATAGTGCACTGGATGGAGTTCGAACCCGCAACCAATTGATCGCAAGTCCGACGTTTTAGCCATTACGCTACCGCCGCTTACGTAGCGTAGAAACTGCAGCGCACTTGACAACGACATAACAAAATACTTTAGAATCAGCAATCGTCGATTTATACGTTTAATAATAATTATTATTTAGTGTTATAATACCTATTATTTACTGTATATTATGTCGTATCATTCTCCTACAATTTCACCACTAGACTGTTATCAATAGTTTAGATACAATATCGCAGATTTGCATGACGCATTGTGACGCATTTGACGATCCGATACGGGTACGGACAGAGTGACCCAGTACAGATGCAACCGCAACATCACTGATGCTTAAGTGACGTATGTGGCCAGACCCTAATGGTAGTTCGTGAAACTGTACATCGCATTTTGGCACATTGAATGTGTTATTTGCGAAATTAACTGAACGCAAAGTAAGAATACGATTGAGAATCACACGGTCGGCCGGAAATGTAAAGTCTGTCATTTACGCAATTACGTACAGCCATGTACAACTGGCATATAACGGTTTCCACGAACAGTACAGGAAATTCAAATATTAAAAAAGTAAAGGATTGATGTGTTGTTCTTGTACTTTTTGGTTTTTTATTCGAAATTTTCTAAAGTTGCCAGAATCGTAGTTTTATTGGAGTTTATATGATTAGATAGTGGGTATATTAAGTATTTTACCATTAGATATTCGGTAAACAGAAGAATTTAAAAGAAAGATTGTCACATTATTTCATCATAATGCGTGGCCTGCCTATATACCATATGAAATTCAACCCTAAATATATATTTTTAAACATAGGGACCGGCATCATTTTACAAAAGATCTTCTTCTTGATTCTTCTTCATCATTTGTCAAGGATTTAACTGGTATCCAATAAATATTTTTCATCTTAATTGTTTTTGCATAAATTTATTTCCTAGATACACGCTAAATTAATTGTGACATGTCAGTTTTATTGACAGTAATGTGACAAGATACACTTAAAATAACATGTAGACACGTTTCATAGCCAATCTTCAAGGGCATCTATCAAAACCTAAATCGAAAAAAGGAATCATTTTACTGAAAGCATAATGACTTGTTCATTATGCTTTCAGTAAAATGATTCCTCTCGTAGGACGAAATTATTGAATCTTTTTGTGGAACCCACTGCCAAGAGATTCTGTATGCATGGAACGCGGCGATTAACCCAATAATCTTCTACAGGTCCTGGCCTCCTTTTCTGACGCACGTGAATGAGTGTGCTGCTTTCCCTGACCCTGTCACCCGGGTGATAGAAATGAAATATCAGAAAACATCGTGATACACCTAAACACTTGAGAATTCTACATAAAGTTTGTTCACACAGTTTCAAACGGTTGCCAATTTGTCAATCTGTACTCGTCGTAAATTTTGGTCAACGACGATCTAACCTCGTACTTGGCCAGTCAGCTCTCCACTCGTGCCAGACTATGGCGTAACCTCTGTCTTACTGAGAGACAAGCTAAATTACAGATATGATAAGAGTTACCAGCATTAGAGCAGTTTATAAACACGGTAGATATCGGATATCGGTAGATTTGAGTTAAACAGTTCTGTGATAGCATAATTTTCTGTTGTTAGACTATATTATCAACACCTTAATCATGGCTATTATGCAATAAAGATTAGGTATTAGACTACGTGCATACTTACTTCGACGATAATACGCAAATTTCTTAAGTTTTGTCCTTGGTAAATGTCATGTGAGTCATGTCGTATCCATACTTATGGCATGACTGACTGTTTGACTGTTAAATGACTGCCCCTTTTGTGCATATTTAGCTTAGTTTCGATTTCATCATTATATTTTTAATTACCGATGATCACTACATAGAATGAGCCAAAGAAAGGGTTAAGATTTTAGCAATCTAGGTTTGTATTTACGTGTGTCCGTAGCGCCTTAACTACTAAACCGATATTGATGAATAACGTATCAATAGATTTGTAATAATGGTCCGGGTAACATAGGCTAAATAAATACTCCCTATATAAAAAAGTAATTTTAAGTATTCAAATTTGGAATACTTAAAGTTATTTTTAAGTAAGTATTCAAATTTGGAATACTGAAAGTTTATTTAAGTAATTGAAAAACAACTTATCAAAGTGAAAATAAGCATATTTGTGAAACTGGAAGGTAACTGGTGCTTATAACTAAGGTTTTCCTTTTTTAAGCACCAGTCGCTTAATATGAAGACTGTCAATAACTAAATGTAGCGCGACCAATATATTGTAACTACTCTAATTGATTTAATAAACTTTTTTATTATTATTATTAAAAAGTATTCCAATTTGGAATTCTTACAGTTTATTTAAGTATTTCGATTTGGAATACTTAGAGTTTATTTAAGTATTCCATATTTCCCGTTCGTGCGTTAGCAAATTTCCCTAAAAATGCGTACAAAAATTCTCTTCGCCTATTATTATATAACTAGAGATCGCCTGGTGGTCGAATTTGCACTATGTAATCATACAAAGAATTCTCTTCACATACTAATGTATAGTATACTAGCTGCGCCCCGCGTTTTCATGATTCATGGATGCCATAAGAATATCGTTATAAAAAGTACCCTATGTGTTAATCTAGGTGTCCAGCTATCTACATACGAAGTTTCATCGCAATCGGTTCAGTAGTATTTGCATAAAAGAGCAGCAAACCAAATCCAAATCCATATTTTATGTATACCAGAGAACGCCTGGTGGCCGAGTCTAGTCCATAAGTCATTAAGTTTTAATTTAATTCAGGCAAGTATAAATTGAGCTGGCATTGTATATACTTACGTATATCTTTCTTTCTTATTATAATGGCATGCTACCACGGCTTTACCTTGACCATGTTTGTACATGTCTTCTTATGGTCCACAAGTAAACCCACAACAACACTGTAGCAGGGGCAGTTGACGAAATGACCACTTAAAGCAGCTCGGTGTTGTAACAAAACCCTTACCGACAAAATCTTCTGTTTTAATAGCAAAAATCTACTGTACCTATCTCCGTTACAACAATAATTGAAACTGTTCAAATCGCTGAAGCGGTTACGATAAATTTGTAAACCTAATTACAAAGAAAAATACGCAAAATATACATATTGATTCCGCTTTCCTTAATCGGCTGAAAATAGGCCGAGCGCGCACCAACCTCATAGTGTGACAGGCCTGTTTCGGTCTACTGGGATTTAACAACTAGCACCAATTGCACTAGCATTAGCACCGGCGCCCAAACCATTCAAACAAGACCTGACAGATTATTGAAAGCAGCAGATAATGAACTGTCAGTACCAAACACGAGGGAATTTGACCCAAATCCCTATTGCAAAGCTTTTAAGACATGAATCACGATTTGAATTTTCAGTTTTAATATTGTTGTTTATTGGTGAACTGGCTAGCCTTCACTGAATTTAGTTAAGTCCTAGTTTAGACTAAACAGTTATTTAAACTTATCGAGTTTTTTACACCATCCACTAGTAAATATGCATGCGGCCTGATTTAAATCGATGTCCTTAGACTGTGGACGCTCTCAGATCAGGGTTGTACTTTATCAAATATGTTAAATCCCTTATGCTCTTTAGTTTTTTGAAGGAACTACCAAGGCTGGAGCAGTTACTTGAACCACAGCGTTGTACATTTATTTATTTATATATTAAGGAGCATCAACAACTGGTCATGTGTACATAAATTTATAGATTCATTCAGCAATAATAAAGTTTACATAAAAAATATAACAACAAGTAAAACTTAATACTAAACCCAAAAACTTGAGAAAAATAAATAAAATTGAGAATTGGAATAAATCAAGGCCAATACAAGGTCAGATCTCACATCTAACTCTGAGTCTGCACAAACTTACACCTAAACATGCCAAGGGGATCTTGAAAGTTGTCAAAGTCGTAGTCGCCTGAGTTCCCATACAAAACGTTGTAATCCAAACAGATACGCAATAAGAATTTTTGCCAACCATGGTACTGCAAAGTGTTATACTAAAAGGTTTAGTAATGGGATATCGTGGCATTTTGTTGGGTACCGAAAGTTACTGAAATTTCTGTGTAGTAAAAAGAGTAGAGAACAGTTACTTCTCTACAAGTCTTGTGAGTAGGGTCGCTAGAATTTTAATTTTATATCTTATTGGTATACAAAATAATAATAATCATATAACAAAAAATACGTCGTCTTTTCCGTTGGCGTTGGGTTTTTATTCCGAGATAAATCTAACCACAAACTAAAAGGATTGATGTTAAAGGTACCAAAATTATATGAAAACCAATAATAATATGATTTGACTACCTTCCAATTAAATTGTAGTTTTTAATGGTAGCAATTACCTTTGTTGGTTGATCAATTGGTATTTGTTCGTGGAGCAATTAACTCAGATTTCAATAACAGTTACCTTTACATTTAGTAATTCTCAGTGGCGCTTGTACTGACTTTACTTTTAGTCAAATTAGACCGCTCTTTTACTACACTCATAAGTATTTTTTACAAATAATTTTTACATTGAATCTTTCAACAATTAAGTATTCATATTGAAAATTCAATGTCTAATTCTAAATTGCTGTCTCGTATTTCTAAATTTGAATACATTTTCTTTATTTAACTTTTTGTATTATTTTAAGTAAAATATGTATTTATGTTCTATACCTGCGTAATATTGTAAATACTTGGGTCTATATAGAAAATTGCTGGACTGAATATCTGTGCACTGCTAACCTTTCATGAGCTTTCTACAATCTTATAGCACAAACATATAGTAGGCCTGTAGGCGTAACTTAGTAAGAAAAACTGGAATATGTTGCATGTCTTCTTAAAAATAAAAAATAAAGGGTTGATTAATACGAGGAATATTTCTCAACCCTTCTAGAACACGTGATATTAACGGTGTATATGTGTTTGTACTTTTTAATCTATATGTACGTATATTTTTTTCTGCATATGTAAATTTGTATATGTATATATGACTATAGTTTTAAGTTTATAATATTCATATAAAACTCTCAAATGTATATTAAACATAAGTAATCTAACCCAAAGTGTTCAATTAATTGTAAACTGACCTTCCTCATCTCATCCTTAATCTCTCTTTCCATCCAATGGTTGCCTGGAAGAAATTGCAAATCGCGATAAGGTCGCCAATTGTACTCAGGCTTTAGTTTGGTAAGAATTTACATAATTATATATACAAGTTTGTATTAATTTCTTTCTTTGCTGTACAATAAAGAGTTTATCTATCTATCTGTTAACGGTGATACCTACATATACTTTATGTTGACTAGAATGACTTCCCGTGGTCGCTTAGAGCGCATCATTGAACTTGCTAACTTTTATTTAGAAAGGTAATATTCGTAAATAATGCTACTGCAGGCGCGGTGCTATTGCAGTCGATTGCAATGTCAGACGTCGGTTTATCCCTGTTCTATAATCCGTAGTACAAACTATGCTTTGTTTGGGACTAGATAGCGTTGTGTAATCCTAACTAAAATATTATACATTTTAAAGTGAGTTTATTTGTTCTGTGTCTGGGTGTAATTTGTCTATAATATTTGCGTATTTAGTAATATGTAAGTATTTTTATCGGCTGTCTGGTTACTATAGAAGAGGCTCTGCCTAGTTTGAGATCAGACGGCCGAGTGTGAGATGTGTCAAGTTATTATTATTATTTGTTTCTTACCGATCATTATGAACTTCAGTTCATTTTTGTGAGTAGTATTCATACTACTCACTAGAATGTGTTCTGAAAAGTAATTTAACGCGAGCAAAGCTGCGTACAAAAGCTAGTGGAACAATAAATAATACTTTTCATATAATACTTGGTACCCAGCCCCTTGTGGCTAAGGAATTTGCAATAAAAAATTACTCTGACTATAAATTGAGATAAAAACTATCCTATCTCTCAAGTTGGACCAAACAATTTTATTAAAATCGGTTCATTAGTTTAGGAGTTCATCCCGGACAAATGTATGAAGACTAGCTACCCGGCCACGCGTTGCTGTAGCTAGGTAATTTGCAAAAAAATAACTAAAAAATACTATCCTACCCCTCAAGTTAGACCAAACTGCACACATTGTGCAAAATTTCATTTAAATCGGTTCATTAGTTTAAGACTTCATCGCTAACAAACAACGTGACACAAAATGGCGAGTACTACAAAAGTTAACTTTCCCTGATCTATGGAGTGTGTTCGAGGTATATGCCTGTGATTTATCGGTTTCTAGTTTTCATCGTGGCATACAGGAACCACAGTAGTGACACTGTCTTGCTCTTCTAATCTCATAGTCAGAAAACTTTTAATAAAACCTTACGTAAGGTAGTAGTGACTCACTCGTGACATTACGAACAATGTGCATTTTTTGTCATTCCTTTATTTTGTTTAGAAATAACAAATTGGGACATTTGTTTGCATACTCGATGTATGTCGAACACATACGTCAAAGTCACCGTTTCTTTTTCCTTTTGATAGACAAAAAAATGATATTTAGTTCTAAAAGGACATGATAGTCACGAGCGACTGATGCTTGTGACCATTTTATTTGACATAAGTGGTTTCTCACTTTATAAGGTACGACGCGTAGGTATTTATGACAACATTTTTATATTACTAATGCAAGTCGGTGGTGACTGGGCTAAATTTTTTGTTAACAACCGTGTATCGAAGACGACGGCGACGCACGTCTTAAATCTCTAGGTACCGTTAATGCAAGTTGCATAGTCAATCACGAGATACAGATTATATCTTGTCACGGTGTCGCTGCGAGAGCGAGCACCTCGCAGCAACACTGTGCGTCGAGACCCGCAATCAAGGCGGATTTCTTGAACCATTACCACTAATAATCGGTCGCCGGCTACTGTGCATTTACAAAATCATTTGCTCGAGAAATTAACAACAAAATGTCTTAAGAAATCACATAAACCCAACATTTTCCTGCCGATCATATTTTTGTCTGCATTTACTTCAAATTATTATTATTATAAGATGTTTCCAACCCTTCTCTGTAGAAATTACATTATGATGATTTGATACATTGACTAAAAATGTAATACAATTTAAAATAGACAAGGTATTTCATCTTACAAAACAAATTTGTTTTTTAAGAATGTAACGTAATAAGCGCCCTTGAAAAGACTTCAACGCTTAACCGTCATGAAGTTCATTGATCCAACGCTATTATTGAGCATGCTTTAATCAGATTAAGTTCAATAGAACTGTACGACTCGTTACTACGTAATCTATAAATCATTCAAATATGCAAAACAGTATTGAAATCATCGCAGGTCCGTTTTTCGTCGTACGCCCAAGTACCTATTTATTGTATTGTACACGCCGTACAAAGAAAGTTACAAATTTCAGTTTAGTGATAACGATAAAAGCAATGCACGGACTCGAAGGTGTGTGAACATGATCAGCGTGACGGGTATGTGTCTGCGCGGGTCCCGCGCTGCCGCATGCCGGTGCGGGCGGTGCGACGATGGCGGCGCGGCGCGGCAGCACAAGGCGGAAGGCCGCGTGAGGAGCGCGTGGCGCGTCGTCGCCGCCGGCGCGGGTCGTCGACTCGCCTCGCGCCGCACCACTCGCTGCACTTGCACTCGCGACTCGCCCCGGCCGCTGCCGGCTGACCGCGCTCGACGCCCAGTCTCGAGCTCTCAGTCCGCGTCGACTCTCCGATAAGGCAACACCGACGACAACGTCGGATGTGTCGCGCGGTGTCCCACGGCGGCGGCGGTGCAGCGACGGTCACTTGTTGCAGGAGGCGCGGCGGCACGTGTCGCGGGTGGGTGTGCGCGCACGTGCCGGCCCGGCCCCGCAGTACCGCGGCAGCGGGCGTCGAGCGCAGAGCGCCGCACGCGCCGGCATGCGACGTTAGCGGGAGCATGCGGCTGCCGCTGCTGCCGCTGCTCGTGCTGCCGTTCGTGCTCGCGCGCCCGGCAGCAGGTGAGACACATTACATTACCACCGAGCTGTGAAATCCTTCCACGTTCGTAAATAAGAGTTCCTAAAATTACAATTGTGTATTTTACCGATAAAATTTACTGTAAGATTTTTATTTAACAAAGTTTTCTGTTACTTCTTGACTTGTATAGGTACGTATTTTTCGATTTTATTATAAGCTTTATCGTTAGTTTCGATATTTTGATTAAGCGATTCTTTTAATTGTCTTAATTATTTTACATAAAATCGCAACATACTTAAGCAATTTTTCGAACTAACGTTTGTTCCACTAACTTTGCAGCGGCTGAACTAATCGCGGTAGTGATGGCAAAAAAAATAATGTGTGAAGTGGTAATATCAATATACTATATGATAATTAATCGGGATAAATTAATCAGGACATGACGTGATAAGTAGCGGGCCGAGCTGGCGGACCCGCGGACCGGTGGGACGGCTTCCGCGCCGCGTTACGCACTAGCCTGCTAAATGAACGGTTTTTATACCCGACCTATACCTGTATATTGCAAAATATATCTTAACGATAAATTCGGACAAAATATAAAAATATTGGCATTTACGTTTTCAGTTTATAACTAAACTCACTTTTTCCAGCAGTATCGCTCGCGTAAAAGTAATTTTTCGATTCCCCTCTAACAGTACATTTTTCTGGATCAAAGATATCCTTTTCTGTATCCCTGGTAATGTGTGTGCAATATTCCCTAATGATCTGATGAACAGTACGGCAGCGCATAAAATACGAACAAACAAATAAACATGATTTTTATAGATGCCTATATATTTACATAAAAGCCAACTGTGCTCAACATCAATGGAAATGAAAGTTCATGATTATGTTTTAATGTTTTCGCAGAAACCCCAACTTTCATCGAACAAACTGCATATAAAAGTTAGATCAACTATTGTTTACAGGTAAAATATTTAATAATAAATATGAATTGTGTGTTTTACTAGACAGGTACTATAATTCAAAAACCATTGCCAGTGCCATAGATATATGTCAATTTATAAAAAGAAAAATAAGTTCAATAAAATAAAACTTTTAATAGTACCTAATCAAATTAAGACGTCACGTCTTTATTGAATTAACAAATTAGGCTACAATTTCATATAATACTCATGGCAAATTAAAAAAAAATAAGGTATTAAAAATACGTTTCTTTACAAAAAGTTTTAAATGTATTACTTAGGCAGATTTAAATAGATTTTACTCATTCATACATATATTTTCTTAAACAATAACTTAAAAATCTATAATTTGTTGTCACCTTATTAACGAAATAATCGAAATTAATAATTTTTTCTGTTTTAGAAGACCTACTAAAAGGCATTTTAAAAATGTAACAAAATAACAACTAATATTTATAACTAATATCCTTAACTTTCGTTAACAACTGAGAGCGACAAATAAGTAACAGGTACTCAAATTGAACGTCACGGATATCACGTTCATACACACGTGTAGACACCATATATGTATAAGTACTCTGAAAATGTGTTAATATTCAGAACATGGCCATAGACAATACATTCTAAGAAATAAATAAATCTATCTTTTAACTCAATTGTTGTTACTTAACCACTACAAATAAATATGCAAATGCATACATGTATGTAGAGTTGCTTGTATCGTGCTGATTTGATAACTGCAAATGATAAAGGATACAGAAGTAGCAATGGACGTTCCATTTGTCTCGACTCGAACTAATAAATTTGTAAGTCAGGCCTCAAGGTACTGTACAAAAGAATCCCTAATAATCGTATAAATTTATGAGACGGAAAAACAATTTTGGATATTTTGCGTAGACGTCCTTCTTAATTTTCATTGAAAGAAACTTTGTGTTTAGAAAATTCGAGCATAAACACAAATAAGTACTCTATTGAATTAATGTATAAGGAAATATATTTATTATGTCAGTTCATTAAAAAAAAACACAGAATAACGGTCAAAAATGTTCATCAATACTTACGTTATTTTAAAATAAGTTGATGTTTTAGTCTTCTCTGAAACTGCAGTGAAGTTAGGAAGGGTAAGAAGAGACTTAATAATTAATTTAGTTACTGAAAGCTGTAAAATATTTATCATCCATATCAGACCAATAGTCGCTGTAAGTATGTACTCATTATTGTTGTGAGCGAACGTTCTTAAATGTATATGCAAACCTCTAAAACGAGAAACTAGGTAAATTGCATGTAATAACGAGAGCAAAGTCGTGAATTATACTTTGAGTTAAGTTGTCTGTAATTATTTATCGCTGTGCCAGGTACCATACATTCCTCCGTGACGCCTTTAGTTAATTGTGGAAAATAAAAGCTTGTCCGGAGTGACAAATACACGTCAGAATTCAAATTTTCCACTTGCCAAGTTTAATATAATTGCGTACTTCTGACGCAACCCTAAGGAAATTGTATTTAACGAAAAAGCTTTTTCAAAGTTTTTTTTTTGTTTTTGCAATTTGGCGACACAACCGAATAGTTCCAGTGATGCGGAGCGACAGGGAACAAGTCCGTGGCTGTCTCGCTTGCCCGACATAAAATTGGCATATGTCATTTCACGCAAAAATGTCACTTTATGCGTTAAATACCTACTTTAAAGTAATGCTGGCTTTTTCAAACCAGAAATTGAATCATAAGATAAAATAGCTGGTGTTATTTAGTAATATTATACGTGGTAGCCATTAAGAATCTTCAACGAACACCTCAATTTATTCTATGATTTTTCACGAAAATTGTGTAATACATACTTCAAGTTGTGCACGAGTGCTTTGTACGAGCTACGTTATACCTACGCTTCTCGTACCATGTAATTATACTTTGAGCCGTGTCAGGAACTTACTTTATACATTGCTTTAATCATACTTAAAATCAGTTCACGTTCAAATTTATCAATCGACGCGTCGCGGCTTAGTTACATTTATTCCAGAGTTTACTGATTTAGCCTATCACCTAAAACCCAGGTGTACGGATCGTACAGCAATCTACCTATATATAATTAAGCGCACTCGAAGTAAATATACATTTGATGAGTGTGAAAGAGTAGTCGAAATATAGGGAAGATATAGTTTAGGATAAGCACACAAAACATAATAAAAGCAATAAAATAAAAAAAGAAATAATAGTAAAATTTAAGCTCAAGTATTTACCTTTTATAATTTTATTACCATTATTCTTCGTTCGCTTTACCTATTAAAATAGTGTATATACCCTCGTGTGTATTCAGCCCCTTTTATTCTCAATTTTATGACTTCAACGAAATTTTTTGTAATCTACGTAAGAAGAACACGGGCTGACTAAAAACAGACAAGGCATTATCAATGTGCATTGGTAGACTTGACAAACCTGCCAAATCATTATTATAAGCTCTGAGGTGCAACCTCGTTTATTTCCTTACTGTGTTTTCCTTCACTGTATGAGAAAATAATATATAATTGTTAATACTATATTTTATTTCGAATGACATTGAAACATTCCACTGAACGTCAAAATTTATATCTTTAGATTTTATAATAAATAATAATTCAGGGTTAACATTATCTATCGTGGTCTTTTGTTATTAATGCCTGCACTGTTAGCCCCAGACACTTGTAATTTTGCACAGGTTAGAAGAAAAGTTTCCTAAGATTGCAAGAACGTTATGTTCATTGAATGCCGGAGCGGACATTCAGATTTATTTCCTACTTTCATATAAATGTGATGACTATTTGGAAGCTTATAAAAACTTTTCTTCTACTTTTTTCCTTAATATAGTATATCGAAAGTTGGCAGTACCTACAGCCTATTATGTATTCCTAGCTTACAGGTTTTCTAGTTACTCATCGAAATCATTTAAGGCCCATGCTAATGCCAAGTTCAGTTTATTAACACTCAATATTTTTACTTAGTAGGTACATCACTTCCGCAGCAACACATTGTCATGACTTTTTATATTAGTGATGGTAGGGATCTTCTCATACCACGAAATCTTCACTCAAATGGCACTACCACTAAAAAATACTATACTTTGAAAGGATTTATAAAAGCGATACATTGATAACAGATGAAGCACTTATCACACACACCTAGATCTAAAGAAAGCTAATTCGAAATGTCAACTTTTGAGTTATGCACAACATCGAATTCCTTATCTCAATACCTACTGACCAATAAAATAGACTTAAAAATATTACAACTACTCGACGCTGGACGCTAAACTCACCAACACGGGCTCAATTAAAAAAAATAAAACAAATATACGTACATCGTTTTTAACAGTGGAAGAGCCGTGCTTCGGTACCCGTCTGCTCGTTTGCTCCCTATACCATAAAAGAAAAAGCAATAGGGAAATAACTACAAAAAATCAATCACCCCAAAACATGATCAAAACAAGATTCCTACAATATCTTTCTTTTAGCTGCATATAAAGAGCATAAATCTATACAGAACACTCCTGGAGTGCACAGGGACACAGTATTTAGTTTTTCGCCTTTTCTGAAAAAACTGTTTTTTTTTTTGAGTAAATACCTATTTAGATCTAGGTACTAGTATAGTATTATGTTATCTGTGATCTAGGTGTGCGATATGCTTACAAAAAGGACCGCCTTTTCCAGTCTGACTGCTACGATTGAACTACGAGTTTAATCTTAAATTCGTCGGGTTCCATGTCCAAAAAGTTTACCTTTTGCAATCCGCCTCAGTCACTATCCGACTCATTAATTTGGACACTAAACCTTGACGCAAGCAAACACTGATCTTAAAATTCTGCATGCCGAAGCCATCATTTGCATTCCAAAAATAAAATCCCAAGCACCACATTCAAGTCCCAAAACTCGGTCGTATATTTTAATAGTCTATAAACCAAGACACAAGTGGGCAAAGCTTGCGATATCTGCGGTCACCGCGTACCGGATTCGAGATTCAAATCTTTTCACTTCCGTCATTGCCGTTTTACAATTTGCATACCCATGCTAGGAATTTCATTGACTGTTCATAAGTGACGCAATGGCAAGCTAATTATGAAGTTAATAAATACATATTACAGCAGTCATGTACACTCGTAGGTGAACTAAAATAAAGTCTCTGCTATACGTACATTCATGTGTAGATCTTTCGTAGCTTTCTCGTAATTTCAACTTCAAAAAGTATTTATTAATTCGTCGTTTCATTTCTGGGGGCGGACCCGTGCTTCACCTAGTTTCTCCACCTGGGTGAAGCACGGGGTCTATAGGGTCCCGTGCTCCAACGTTATTGTACAGTGATGCAGTAAATTGTTTTCCCTATATGATTCAAAAGATTTAAACAATTATTTAATAGGGGTGAATTTACATGTACAAAAAAAAAACAAGAGTATGGAGCAAGAGAAGCCTTTCACAGTTTCACAAGAGAAAGCCCAGATAAAACCCAAAGAAAATCGCAAAAACAAAAGACGATCATTATAGATCATTTAAACAATACTGGGTTGAAAAAATTGCACGGTTCACGCGATCTTCGACCTTATTGACTAAATTTTTTTGTTGTCTTTTAGCGGCAAAATAGTCAAATAAAAAGGTCGTGAACCCCACAGTTGGAGCACGGGACCTTATAGGTCCCCGTGCTTCACCCAGGTGGGAAACTAGGTGAAGCACGGATCCGCCCCCTAATTTCTTTTCAATTTACTGTGGCATCCCGATTCGCAATGCAATATAAAAAGGCTTGTTAGGAAAACTCTGGCCATAAAACTTCTAATATTTTCACTTTTAGAATATAAGCCACCTCCGTCGTTTTAGCGACGCTTATATTTTGAAAATATATTGAGAAAAATAATATGATGTTATAAATGTATGCATAGGCTTGTCAATTTGTTAGTTTGGCAGATATCAGGAGTATTGTAGGTACCATAGAATTATTATTAAGATTTAAGACCCGATTTACACATCTAATAGGCATACAACTAAACAAATTTTAATAACTATTATCATGACATAAAATACAGACCTACATAAAACATTTAAGTGATTAACTTAAAATGTGATAGTTTAAAAAAAATTAAGTTATTAATAATCTTATTTTCTTAAAAAAAAGCGGATATTCGACCTTTGTAAATTCGACTACGACTACGACGTCGACATGAATTTGAATAATTTCTTTAAACAAAGTATTTAAGGTCTTAAAGTAGACACGTTAGAAATAAGTAACTGAAATTAACCGCAGTTAACGCCTAGTTACATGTTTTCATCCACTTAAGTAAATAACGTAATATTTCTCCGTCTGGGACACATCCGTCCGACGACTAGCACACCTAGTTTTCACCGCGGCCCTGTATGTCCTATGCATATACATATTAAGTACTGGTTTCTACGTCATTAAGGACGATGTCTGGCTGATTTCATGACCGTCGTGAGTTCCTACAACCTTCATGACTTTGTATAAACAACCGTCCTGTCGTTTTACGAAAATGAAAAACCAACTAGGTGGTGAGGGTAGAGTGGGTTTCGTACAACGAATATACCTGTATCTACGAAACTAGATCATTCATATCCCGAAAGTGTTATCAATATGATCGTGAATTTGTTTCACTGTTTGCCAGCGAATGAGCCTAACAAAACAGTCACCCAAGCTCCCCTTTTCACTTACGTACTTAAAACACACCCCTTCTACGACAGAAACATAGCGTAATTAAGTACAAAATTGTATGAAAGCCCCCTCCACTCTTTAGCCGACCACGGTTGACTCTCAGGATCTTAAATTATGAGCTTATTATGCAGATTATGAAGCGTACTTCTACTGTTCGTTTAATTGCTTGAACAAACGACTTCTTTCTTAGGACAGATGAGTAGTGACGTTACATTCAGGCATTCATAGGACCACAGAAGAGCAGCAGCGTGACACTGCAACATAGGCCTACCTCTCTATGTGACAATGTATAAGCATATATTTGGTCTCAGCTACCTAAAGAACCTCCTCCGTGCAAAATTTCAACAGAGCTTTAATTTTGGTATTGTTAATTTTCCGGAACCGCGCAGTCTTATATTTTTCCAAATAAATGCAATGCATGCTTCTGACTTCAGCAGGACATCAAATATATATATATAGATTTGATAAGATTTTGCCAGTAAGATTTTTGAAATCTTAAGTAGGTGAGACACAGATTTGAGCTCCAATTAGGGACGTCCGACTGTTCTAGTAACTACCCTACAGAAGACCGCAGTAACACATACTAGCTGGCGTAGTGTTGTTTTGTTTCTAATTTTAAGGACCGTATGCACGAGAGTCCCCCGAAGAAGGAGGAATAAGGTTGACTGCACAAGTGCCGCCACTGATATTACAAGTGTTTATAGGCACCGGTAACACCTTACCTTCAGGCGGGACACCTCACACACGTCCGTCTGATGCCAAACTAAGCAGAGTCTGTGCTATAGTAACCAGACTGCTGATAAACATATTTATATGTATAGATAAGAATACATATTATATATAAATTACAGCCAGACACAGAACAAATGATAGTGCTCATCACACAATTATTTATATAAATATATGAACGCTTTTTCATAGTATTTATGTTTTACATCTGATTATCATCACTACGTGTTAAATGTAATTTACCTAACACTTGCGAAGACGCCAAATGTCAGCACATTGGTGGCAAACTCATAAAATTTCTCATCATATGGCTGCTGTGTTGTCGCTGCAATATTTTGGCCGTGTGGGTGCACACTGCACATATTTGCATGTGTAAATAAATATTTAAGAGCTGGGTCGTCTGGCCGCGATCTGTCGGCACCGCGATCATTTGAGAGAAACCGCGCATCGCCCGAGCACCTGCGGGCTGGTGACGATCACCTTGACTACCTATCGATATCGATATTACTACAATGCTATAATCTTTTGCTATACAGTCTGAAAGGTAGTTTTTTACACAATGCTTTTCCTATGATCCATTAATCATTACGCATCATATTTTCCTATATTAAAAAAAAATGTAAACGTGAATCATGTTAAATATTGTATGATACAATTTTTGGTGTTTCTACTGGACACACTGACTACTAATCAGACATTGCTAAAAGTTGAGGTACTGTTGTATATTTCCTTATTTCAGATTTTGACTTATTTTGAACATGAACTAAGACGCGCATAAGCATATCTTAACTGTGGCAGAAATAGAAAAGTTTCATTGTTAATTGAATGGGGATAGAAGGAGAACTTAGACATCGAAGGAAGCGAGCCAATTATGATGAATGACAAATATATCGACGAGTAAAACGTAGGGCGGTCTACGTATGTCGTTTATTATTCTCCAATATGCACATTACGTCGCCTCTAACGGGTTTATTGTTGTGGAATGAACGTGGCCGTCTGCATGCCAAGCGGCGATTCCTGGTGATCGCCCCTTTGAATTATGCGCACAGGCACGCTTACGCGTCTGCATTCAATCGCTTCACGAGATTTATGTGTGTCCCGCCTGTTTGCCACATGCAAGTATTTCCATGAAATTCGACGTGAGAAGCCCGCTGCGTTCGGTGCGCCCGCCACTGCCATGTCGAAATGAAGATTGACTCGTTACATCATCTGGTTTGTGTTATAGCTTGTTTAACTCCTCAGCTTGCAAATACATAAATACCCAGAATATTTGAGTAACATAAATCTATCATTATTGCGCACGTAAATGGATCCTCGACGCTATCCAATAAAAGCAAAAACATGTTTATCATCATCATTGTCTGTTTATTTTCATTCAATAGATGTCTGGATGGACTGTCTGGAAGCTCCAGTCTGCGTTTGAAAATAGTTTTATTATTAAAATAGGCCAACTGTAGTACGCTAATTTAAATTGCTAATGTATTGTGTGTTGAATAAACACAATACATTAGCAATTTAGATAACTGGCATTATTACTTATTTTAGTCATCATCCATTCAAAGTAGACCTACAATAGGTAGTCTTATGATTTTTACGAAAGTAATTTCATTTAATTAATTTATTCATTTATAGTATGTACATATTATTACAGATCTTATATAACATTAATTAGCTTAAAATATATGGGTGCCAGTACTAGGGTAAACCTGTGCACAGACGGTAAGTGCACTTACAGACTTTTACTACATTATGTAATTATATAATAGTAACAATATTTTAAGTAAAGTACTATTTAATTATTTATGTTGTTAATTAAATAAATCTGAAATTTACAAATACACAATTATCAACGACTCAAATAAAATATATGGAAGAACATGAAAATCAGTTTTTGAAATCGTTATAATTAATCGATATTATAAATAAACTATAACAGAAGCATCACTAGTGTGAATGCATAGCAAGATGCAGTCGGCGCGGTGCATCGCGGAGCACTCCCCCACTATTGTTTGAGCGAATTGAAAAAATACGCGCCTCGACCTGCCAAACCGGAGTATTCCGTGTCTCGCCACATCCACTTATTGCTTTGTTTCGTTAATTAGACATATTATTTCGGTATTCATATTTTTTGATACACGGTTGAAAGAAGTTTTATGCAAAATAAAAACGTAACTGCTTGTAGATTTTTTTTTTTTTATTTATAAATGTTTTTAAGCAAGAACCTACTCTTCATTACTCGTTTAATTGTATTCCGTAATTACGAGTGATTTTAAGCAAATTTCCATTAGATATCTTGCGTTTACATTTACATACATACATATAAACTGAGGATTTGGAAAAGACTACTGTTATGTTCCAGTAGTTATTCCGATAACTTCGGCCTTCGATACTGCGTATATAAAAAATACATTTCGAAAAGGATTCTCAATCCCGCCTTTTTATTTTTACTTGATATCTTTGCTATTTGTGACAGGAAATTGAATTTTTTTTTTTGTGTCATTCTCTCATAAAAAATCCAATTCGAATACCGTAAAATGGGGTGAATAGGCACATTTCTAAACTTTGTTTAGTATTTTCATATTTATTTTGGCTTGTTATGTGTTGCAAAATATGTTTATTATTTGAGTTAGTGCTCTTTTTACACCTATATATAATTAAAAATAGTATATTGCTTTAAAAAAAGAATAAGATGAAAAAAAATGTAGTGTGTTCTATTTAGACTGCACTTGGGTTCAAGAGAAACGACATATGAGGTGAATAGAAAAAAATACTAGGGCTGGCACTATTTTTATTAGAGATTTAAGTTGGCAGTTACTTATTACGAATATTGATGGTTGAATGAATAGAATTAATTCGTTTATAAATTATCAGTTTTAGTAATTGCAAGATAAACATAAATCAGTCAAATCTTACTTATTACCTATTTAATAATCAACTTTTACACTTAAAAGGGGACACAACAATTACTTATTCAATCAGTCTTAAATTTTTATTAAACTTATTTAATAATCAACGTAATCCGTCAAATATACTGATTAAATATTACCATCCATCAAATCATTCAAAATTTCTTTATCTTTTTTATAGTATATTTTGTTAGTTTGGAGACATTTTCAATAATCATTTCATCGTCAACGATATGTACTTTTTTGTTGTCATCATCAAACTTATTTATGACAACTTCTTATCCACATAACCAAACATCTTTAAAAATTTGACAATTCCGCTGCGAGATTACATCTTTGTGCATTTTAAGAAAACTGCTAACGAAATCGGGGCCAGGCAAATTATCTTTGAAGTTTAATATGGTCCTGCCTAATTTATCAAGGTAAGTCTTAATAAGATATCTCAATTCCAAGGAGTCAAGAGGATATCCCCAGTCGGCTCACACATTTATGTATCTTATTATGTCTTCCTCTGTTTCTTTGGACAGGACTGTCTGTCCACCATCTTTTTTCATAGTTCTTGTACAGTGTCTATACATTACAGACTTATTAATGTTATATTTTTCGGCTATGGACTTTAGGGAGATTTTGTTAGTCTTATAATCGATTATTGCTTTTTCTATTACATTTTCATCATATTTTTTATATCATCTACCTTTTGAGTCGGCCTTGTATACTCTCGGCATGTCGAATACCTACAACAATTGAAATTTGTTATAAATAGTAGAATTAAATAAACAAGTAACAACCCTGACAAGATCATCTCTAATAACCCCTTTCTCGTTTCTATTCAAACCTTATCGTCTCTATTAATACCATACTACGTATCTATTCGCCCCATACTACGTTTCCATTCACCTCCCTTTCGTTTCTCTTAACCTCTAATTCGAAAACTATTGTAACTGAATTTTTATTTTCGTCTGTAATATTAAAATAAATCGAAATTGTACTTACTTTCACTTGTAGATGCTTCAAAAATAATTGCAGAACCGTTAAATCTACTTCCAAATACACAAAAACACGTTTTCCACATAAATTAAACCTAACTTTTGAAGACTAAAAATGAACAACAAAGAAGTGGGTACCTTCTTTTCTGTTACTAACTTCACTTCATCGTAAATCAGTGTTGTCATTTCAATCAAGAAAATGTTGCTAACTAAAATTAAATTGCATTTAGTAGTTTTTATATGATAAAATTTGTGCAAACCTTTACGCAAAAACTTGTCCGATTGTTTTTCTATTCACCCTACTAATTCTATTCACCCCATTTTACGGTACTAAACTTTTTTAAAGATTAGTTACATTAGTTAGTGATAGTAATAGTCACATGATTCATAGACATATATATATATAAATTGGATGTATATAATATAGACTAACTCCAACATGTACACATTGTACACTCATGTCTTACAGTTTTTTATAACACTATATAATCAGTATATGTACACAGAATATAAAATTGTAAATCATTGAATATATTCATAATTAAATAATAATTGTAAAAGTTGTAAATCATTTCATATATAGTAAAAGTAGATAGGTAGTAGGTAGGTAGGTTTATAGATAGATATATAGGTTATATATCTATATTTTGAACTTAGAATACAGGGCTCTCTTTGTCAGGGTAAGGTAAGATTTAATTAGGAAATTAATATCGCGCTTTGTAACTGTTAAATTTTATTAAATTAAAATGACAACACCTGACTGATATTGTGAACAACTACGTCAACACTACAAAATGCAACCTTTACCGTAAAGGTCTACATTTACATACAAACACCGTTATTATAAATATAACTTAATTTTCCTGATTTGGTATTTTAATTCGTGTGGATTTACAACAATAACTACTGTCTGATTTACGCGGTTTCTGTTAAGAAATAACCTAATTTAATCAACTTGTTGAAACTTTGATAGTTTATATTTAAATTTTAATAAATCTGAATAACTTTGTATAAAGTCAGGTCGTTCGTTTAACTAACCCCAGGGACATTAATTATATCATTTACCCTAACAATTGCTTTGATTTAACGTCCCCAAATTAAAATATTTAATTAAACGGCTAGACGGCGACTTATCATATTATGCAAAATGTGGTTTCAACCCAGACACCTGGTTTGTCCTTCATTGTCCCAGAAACAAAAACTAGGTCAGTTGGAGGCTGCCAGACAATCACAATTTTAAATTAGGTACCCTTACGGCAGACTAGAAGGACTTTACAATACGTATATAAATGCATTTAATTAACCAACCCCTAGGCAGAAATAAGCTATAAGGTTTATTAGGCCTGTCTGCCGTCTGGCGCTGAAGAGGTTGGCCTTTGTCAGACACTTTGAACTTGGACGGTAAAAGTTGATGGTTCATTAATAGTGATCGTCTTAGTTGTTAAGTGTTTGTACATTTTATGTTATAACCTTCACTGAAAGTTACGTAATTCATGAAATGATAATCCAAACTCAAAATGCAAAACGACTTATCAACGTTTTCTTTAGTATTTATAAATGGAAAAGCTAATGCAGACATGTCATAAACAGATTTGATTGCAGTATTAATCATGTCCGAAATTATAGCCAAAGCGTTTATTTATAAAAAAAAAAACACAAAGACAAGTTTAAGAATGTAAAAAAGGTTTCGTTGTTTTAAGTTTATGCCTCGTTATCATAAACAGAGACATCAACAAAGAGTTGCATATTTTCTTTTCAACATTTCAAGTACTGTGCAATAACGTATTCGCAAATGTTAGTTGTAAAACAAAAATGTTTTTATTTATCCGATTCGATCGAGTTTACTTAAGAATATTTCGAAGCGAAAGGAATACTCTTTCCGTAGATAAAAATTCAGTTCTACGGACTGACTCGCAGGAGTTACAAAACTTTTGTCATGTACTGTTACTATTTATGACATTATTTTTCCTTTTTTTTATCATTATTAATACAGGTAATTTACGAGTCTATTACATGTTCCCACAAAACCGTAACAGGGTTTGACTGTGGGTGGGTTCAAGTTACACTTTATGTGCTTTTAAATTAATGAATAAAAAATGAATGAAATATCCGTCAGTTCAATGTCATTGTTGTATAAGGAAAAAACATTATAGCTATATATTAAAGCCAAAACAATAATAACCACAGCAGACAAATCAGCAACATCAAATACATTCGTAATGTGATATGCAAAATTTTATTAAAATCGTAAGAATAGCATTTTTTAATTTAGCTATAATATACCAAAACATGAAACTCCTATAGATATTTTAGGTACTTAGAGGATACAGTCATATCGCCGCAAAATATTCTTCAATCTAAAATTGAATCCAAAATAACTCAAAATATCTGTGATCTTTGAATAAATATTTACAATGCTTATTTTGACGTAATCCAGAAATGAACGGATACTGTTCAATAATTTGTTGATAGTTGAGATCACACGGGCGATGCATATTATTAGAAAGACGGATTTAGGAACCACTATTTTGATTCTGAGGCCATTCATCAGTTAATAGGGTTTACGCACTAAATTATAAACTACGGACATTTTTACCCGCCTTAAATTATATAACAATACCAATATGTCAGATGCTTTGATTAGTTGACATACAGCGCCACGTTGGATTTAGCTCATCAGAAACTGTATGACTTTGCTTGCAATGTCATTTCGTACGTCGGCGTCGGGTAAAGTGTACCATTTTCTTTTAAGCTTAATTTATTATTACAGTGTTATACTAAACAAAATTTGAGCAGCTTTGTTCTTTTTGACTACAAAACAAAAAAGCTACACCGTTACAAAATAATATTTATATATATTTCAGACTATTTAATTCTAATAACTCTTTCTTGAATAGGAAGTGATTTTAAAAGTGATTCTTTATTGCACAGAATGACAAAATTGCACAGAAAAATACTTGACCGCTGGTCACCAATTATGATGTACCATTTTTTGGTGTTTTTTAACATGTGAAAGTCTATCTCTATATATCTAATCAAAGGTCAAATCCAATATAAACACAACAAAATGAATTTAAAAATATTTGAATTTGGAACACAATGATTGAAACCTTTGCGCGAAATTCTCCGATCAGTTATCCATCAGTCAGCCCCGCAACAAAATATCTACAGTTGATACGGATGACGTGACACTTAATCTATTTATAGCGTTGGCCGCACTTGACTCTACTCTTGTTTGTTTTTCGACTTTATTTAGAATTCGCCCGTTAATTGCTCCAACAATATTATCAGTTATCTGTACAAACATTGAATTGTAACCTGTTTTGAACGAGTTTGTAATTATTCTCGCTTTTTACATTATATTACGAACTTTTTACGTCTGAGGAAAACAATTTAAATTCAGAATATTATATCTTTAAGCGTTTTATTGATGTTTACGTTCGTATTTTAAAAGAAAACGTCAGCTTAAGTTAAGATACATTGCACTATCTGTTAGGGTGAATAACCGTATAATTGCCCATATTTCTGTTTTAAATAAATATGCTTATCTCTTTTAGATCATACTGCTTCAGGCATCAGCCTATAAGTTTTTAAGAGAAACAGACAATAGTTGAAAACCAGGAGTTTTACAGAAAATATTTTTTGAGCTTCCATTGTTTAGCAATTATTTATGTAAACAAATCTTGGAAGTAAATTTTAACCTCCTTTTAATTGGCGTATCGAAATGAAACTATATGTAGTTCGGATGACAATACTATAATTTCACATCTTGGAGCTGATCTGATGATGAAGCGAGGATGTAGGGGTGGATAGTGGAACTCTTTTTTACTTTTCAGTTTGGTTCGTTATTAAAGCGTGATTTTTAGTTTTTCTGAATTATGATTTATTAGAGTATGCTCCAGATCTCTGCAAATATATCGCACTGCTATTACAAGAGTGTATCAACTCAAAATGAAGCTTTTTTCACACTGTATATAGATTATTGATAAAATTAGTGGATTTCTGTATTAATGAATTATTTAAGAGGATGCAGGTTATCAACTTGATACCTTGATGACATTTCCAATTTTTGACTCAATACTCTATTGTCTTAACAAATTTCAAAAAAAAATTGATTATTTTTAGTGGTTTTGTTGAAAAATTTCTCTTATTACAATTTATTATTATTATTTTATATTTATTGACGCGTTGGGAATTGATATTTACGTATGAAAAATGAATTATCTCAAATTTACCCTATTTTGAGTTTATACAGTCTCGTAATAGCAGTGCGATATATTGTCAACAAAAAAAATTATTAAAAGTATTTAAGTTTAATGTAATGTAAGCTTTCAATTTAAAACTAGGGTAACGAGTCTCATGCCTTATTTTGTCATCGTACGGGAATCCCAACGGGACATCACCTAACCAGGGTCAGCGTCTTAATCGAACCGACTAAAATCACACGATGTTCCGTCACAAGTGCGTCTACCTTCTAAGGTATTCCCCGAAACCCCGGCAGACCATGGCCTCGCAACAACGCGCGTGGAACACTGCACCATTGTCTCGCACACGGCTCTGATAACGAGTAGCCTCACCCGTAACCCCTAGGCTAGCGCTCATGGAGGTGTATTCACAACTCAACAAAAATAATCTAAAACCCATAGCACCCACAGGCTATTCTTAGTTTGGGTCTAGAAAGGGAACTACTTACTACGTACTACGAACACTTAATACTGTGACGATAAAACACAAAACATTCACAGAACATATAATATAATTTATTAATCATCGCAATTTTTCACACACCCACACAACTGTAGCCGGATCTGAGCTCCAAATCGTGGCGCCAGAGTTGACGGAACAGTCCAATAATACTTAACGCACAGAGATATAAGGAACATGCTTCCATGCCGGCGGAGTCAATGGCCGCGCTTGCCTCACTAAAATCATATTCGACTGTATTTACATTTCTTCCAAGGTGTTTTACTGCCAAGTACCAAATACCGAGAACCGGTCAAGCGCGCTCATAACATCAGCGCGCCGTCATGTATCAATATGAAACTTTGTGATTGCAATTGTAACGCTCGTCAATTGTTCTCTATTAGTATTTAATATGTAACACTTGTACGGTATATAACTAGAGACATTTTGTGTCTGTTTTCTTTAACAACACCCGAACTAATGATCACTTAGGTTTCTTTTATAGGACTACTGATGCCGCCTGATGACACTTAGGCGTTTTCGATATAGTCACACACCTAGAAATACTCGCAACACTACATACCTATATGACGCTTGCCCTTAGCCAAGCTTATCCTCTCACTCTCTTCCAAGGAGATCTAGCGACTATGCTCAGTAGTAGAAAAACAGGACTACGTCAGTAGTGGTTAGACAAATCGCGGTGTTCTGTGGGGCGGAGGTACTAAGTTGGGTAGCTTTAATTCGAGTAAACGTCAGCTGAGACCTAACTCCTCGTAAATAGGTTGTAAGTATAACACCTTTCCGATGTTGTTGACAAGTTTTTGTTTGGGAACCAATATGATTCTAAACGCTAACGAAACCTGATTGGCCGTTCAGCACATATTATCTGCGAATACAAAATACTTTTCTAACGAATAAACATGTTGTCTAGCGATAGTAGGTAATAGCTCCTTGATCATCTCGAATGATTTCATTCAAATAAACTAAAGAGTGATTACGTAACTGTCTGAAAATGTGTTATGCATTACTAAATTAAGCAACTGCTAGCCCATATGATCGTAATTTATCTTCGTATCATCGGCTAACAAGAGCGAGAAAAGTAGGTAAGTTTCGAAAAAAATATGTCTGGCTCGCGCCAGTCTCACTAGAACCTATATAATTCATCCAATCAATTTCTAATATCAAAGCTCGTAGGATAATTTAGATTTTAGAATATCTGTACCTCAGAGGTACATAACATTAAGTGTCAAAACGTAAATATTGCAGTAGATACAAAAATACGCAGCATTAAACTTTAATGCAACATTGCTTAGGAAGTGTTAAAGGTATTGGCATGATATAAACTGTGTTCTTTATTATTTTTAAAGCTATTTACGGGAATTAATACGTTTTTTTTTTTAGTAAAACTTTTGCAATCATGCGTCAACTTATGATCTTTTAAGATCCTAAACCACATTTTAATTTTAAATTTAATATCATATATTATTCGATATTTCTTTTCGTTGTCATCGTGTGACTTAATGCTTTATACCATAAGATAGAGCTCGCTTTAAGGATGTTATTGGTGTAAAAAACTAGATTTGAAAAAAAAATGGATTTAATATTGTATACCTCTAAGGTACAGATATTTTTAAAAGACTTCCAAAATGGAGAGATTCTCAGTTTGACAATTTGTTTTTATGTATGTCACCCGATTACTCGAAGATGACTAGACCGATTTGAAAAATTCCCTTTTTGTTTGAAAGGGTATACTTTGTAGTCGGTCCTATTGTTTTTAGGTCAGGATCTGTTAATAGAATACTGGGGAAATGAAGGGGAACTCTTCAATATATTTCTTATAGCGATTTGGGTATTTTTTATAGTAACTCATGCATTCGCTCTCGGAAAGCACCATTTGGTGTGAAGTGGAATTGATGAGGAAGACCTGAGATGGCCACCGGAACTACTTCATTATTAGTGTTTCACGTGTTGTGATTTCATTACTTGAATGTGGTTGTCAAGCAATTTATGCTCATCACAATGCTTATGAAGTACCAGGAGTACTTGTCAACAATTAACGTCCTTACAGACCAAGACATTAGGCTAACTAAGATAAATTACAAACCGACCTACTCAAATAAAAATTAAATTGAAATATAGTTTTTATAAATACTTAAAATCGAGATCAAAACACATCTCATTAGCTTTGACAATATTTTTTTATGTGTAGGTATTTTATGTGAAATCTTCGCCCATTATGAACCGATTTTAAACAATTATTTCTAATATAATTGGTTGTACATATTTAAAATTTAAATGGGACCATCCATTTAAATTTCAAAATAAAAAAATCTAATAATAATAAGCTAATTAATACAGCTTATTACAATTTATCATGCTTTAGCATGGAAGTCGGTGATACTTTTTTTAAAAGATAATTATAATAACAATAATTGGAATCAATGACTGGAATATCATCTCTTAATTCTTATCATGGGTTGATAATGATTAAGGATTATATCATTAATTAATTAAAATTAGTTTTTAAAGACATTTTAATAAAAGTAAATGACCTGGCGAAATAAACACGTTGGCACGCAATTCAACTAATTTATTTCAAGTTAGTCAACAAATTAAAAAAAATCAATAAAATTGGTTTTAAAACAGCATAGATAACATTATTATCTATTTAGTTTGAACTAATATATTATATGTTCAACTAGCAGCGCCCCGCGGTTTCACCCGCGCACCTAAGTCCCGATCTCGTGGGAATATCGGGATAAAAAGTAGCCTATAAGGTCTAATCCAGGTCTCCAGCTATCTACATATCAAGTTTCATCGCAATCGGTTCAGTAGTTTTGGCGTGAAAGAGTAACAAATATCTATCCATCCATCCACACTTTCACATTTATAATATTAGTGGGATGTAAAAACGATCTGCTAAGAATACCTACTCAACATGATAAATCGGTATGAAACTATGAGCCTCCACATTTTCCAATTTGTCTCGTTAAAAACTTTCTTGTTTCTACGAAACTGAATCTTCGTGAAATTAATACATTTGATAACGGATATTACCTACATATGTGTACTTAATTGATGTGCTGTGAACGCTAAGTGAAACAATATTTTATGTACTAATAGATTGCGATCAATCAAAACTGTTAAGGTGTCGTCATCCATCATTAAGAGCGAAGAACTTGTATAATGTTGATTCGAGCTTATTTTCCATAGCGGCTGGTAGTTAAAAGTTAATCGATTACTGGTGTGTAGTGTTGGTTATAGCTATGTCGGGTCGTGGCCGCGTCAGCGACCGGGCACGCATTGAAAAATAGTGTCTGGCCGTCGTCTAGCAGCTTCGAGTCGCCCGCCGCGCCCGCGCGCTCGCGCCCCGTGACTCACGTGCAGGAATCCGACCGAGTACGGCATCCAACTAGCCGCCTGCGCCCGCGCCGACCGGCTGCCTCCAGACGACCAGACCCAGACACATCTGCTCAATTTAGGCTTAGTCTGGAAATTACGCATAACGTTATACTTATTAGGTATTACAGTAGGTACTAACTATTTTTATAGTAACCAAAAACAGGTTTTACAGGTATCCTTTTTCGACGTCATTCATGTTTTTAAGCGTTTGGATTTTAATGCCTGCGGATTGCTCCATCATTTAAGCTTCCTGAGACAAGTCTAGAAGTTAATTTTCTTCTTAAACTGCATACAGTGAAGCATGTAGTTATGTTTGGTCTTTTGGAACAATACAAAAATTTACAAAAACATTTTTATAAATTGCACGGTTAACTTCAGAAACATTTGTTGAGTAATACTCAATTTAAATACAAGATAAGACAAATATATAAACCCAATCCTAAGTAATCTAACATATAATATAAAGGCGAAAGTTTGTGAGGATGAATGGATAGCAGTGGCGTAACAATAGGGTGTTAGAGCGGGCAAATTTAGACGAAATTTGGCACAGACAAAGATTATAGTCTGGAATAGCACATAGGCTACTTTATATCCTGGGGAAATGTTACGGGAACCGAACATTTCTAAAGGATATAAAGTATCAAAATATTTTCTATGCGAACGAGGTCGCTAGTATTATAAATGCGAATGGTGTTTGTTTGTTTGTTTGTTACGTTTTCACGCACATACTACACAACCCATCATCATGAAATTTTGCATACGTGTTGTTAGGGGTACAAAAAAGAACATAGGGAACATTTCATCCAGAAAAAAAGTAAAAAATGCAAAAAACATTTACCTAAGATAAAAACAAAGGAAGGTGATGAAAAAAAATAGAAGCCAGTACAAAAATAAAAGTAAAATACCAAACGAAATTCGGAATTTAAAAAGAATTGCTGAGACATACTTACCTCATTTAATAATTTAAGACCATTTTTTTTTGCATAGCCGGAATCTGCTGGACAGGGATGGATCGCAATGGCAAGTGCAGCTCAGTGGCTGCGCTGCGCGTGGGCCGAGCCGAATGCTGCGCGGGCTCAGCACGCGCTCCGGGCGCCTGGAGTCCGGAAGATCTCGACAGCGGGCAGTTATTCTTCTACAAGACACTTACTAAAGGCTTCAAGTGTGATGCTTGTGCAGGTGAGATAGATTTTTGTCTCTTTGCTTACTTACCTTTCATTTACTTCTGAAGAAAATAAGGAACTCAACTGAAGAAGACTACGTACCAGGTTTATTCATCGTTTGTTGTGTCTTCCTTTACATTTTTATTTAAATTGCTAAAAAAGACATATTTAATGGTACAGTTGAATGCAGTTGAATTCTGAACCCTGTGTAGAACTCAGGGCTCCGAATTTAGGCCAAGAACGTCCTCCTATGTGTTACCTAAAATGATAGACGTCTACACTAGTTGAATTATTTTACCCGGGTGGAACAATGATGTACAGTAAATATAATGTATCTTACGGACGGTTGAAATTTTTTTCAGATAGGTGCTATGATTCCAAAGATAACTACCATATACCCACAATCACATAAAATTCACAATCCCCTCTTTAAAAATTAGTAGAGATAAGATTTTAATAAAGATCGTTTAAGCTCTTATATTTCACATAAAAAAAGTTAAAATTAACACGGAACATATGATATTTAATCCTCTTTGAATTTAAATATTTTTTTAAAACTTTTATCCCAACAACCTTTAACACTAGCTACAAGTAATTCCACACATTGTTAACGTACGCCACATAATGTTGTTGTTGGAAACTAAAATAGCTCAATTACTATACAAAAAAGGTATTGTTTTTGTTGTAATTTGACCCAGGCTGACGTCAAACGATGCAGTGACAATTGCTTCAATGTCGTTGAAATTGTATCATGTACAGAAACACCTTCACAACCGTAATCTTACTCAGCTAGACAGGTACATACGTCTGTTCACACCTTAAACAAAAATATGACCTAAGCACATCCACGAGTATTTTTCATGCGAGGAATCCTTGGTATTAAAATTGTAAATTACGACCTTAAAATGTATCCTTGCAAGGGTTATTAGAGGCATTACAATTCAAGTCCTGTAGGACATTTTGACTCTCAATAGTGTTCTTTTGCCTGTACAATGATTTAGGTAATGCGTGACGATTATTATGGTAATTTGACTAGTAGTGATTTGTATCAGTATCTCGACTATGGTTCGTCATGCTCACTAAAATGTCATTGCTTGCGGCGTCGTCATGGGGCGGGTCATTTCTTTCCCTCTAATATGAAAGGGATGCGAAGGAGATGACGGCTGGTCCATGCGTCATACTCGTGAACGGGTGCTACTTGGGGTGACTGATCGGCCTAGTCAGCGGTGCTTTAGCCTATACTATTATTTTGGTTCGATCAACTGCAACTCTAGCCTCTTAATCCAGTCACGAATTATTTTTAACAGTAGATTTTGTAACTGAATGAAGGTAGATGTGCACCTTGAATGATTTCTATGTTTAATAAGTTAAAACCTTCAACGGTATCACTGAGTGATTTTTATTTTTTAGTACGTTAGCTTTTGGAGCATTTCAATAAAATGAAATTCAGGTGGCATCAGCTTGCATCCTGTTTACCTTTCGTGTAACACTAACACTATTGTACCTGAAGGTCTGACTTTTAAAAACAGTGGCCATGAGTTTCTTTGCCAGTATTCTTCTCATAAGGCTCTACGCATTTTGGAAACTGGAAGTTATAGATCGACACAAGCAGGCAGTAGATTTTGGTGTTTTCACCTAATTTACTTCGACAATCCGGCACATGCTGTGGCGTCTGTTTGCGCCGATCTATGATTTTAACTCTAGCTTCAATTTAACGTTCATAAATGTCACTTAGTGTCTTAATTGAATAAATGATTTTGAATTGAATTGAATTGAATTGGTACTGTTTAATTGTCTGAGATGATGCCCGCGGCTGGTTATCGTCGGACCCTTTGCACTGATGAGTGACGCGATTCACCCACACACTATAAAACTAGAGAAGTTCTATACTGAGCCATTTGAAAGGAAATTCCTTCTGTGTACGCTCTAACTGTGGAATTACCTGTTATGGTTTTCCTAAACGAAAGCTACTCAAGAATACAGTTATGTGCACAAGCCAGGAATCACCGACAGTCCTTTAAGTCGCGGAAGAATAGAAGCGAGGAAGAAAAAAACGTCGCAGTTATACTTTCCTAGTGTAGTACTATTCCTTTCCAGTGAAGCATCATCAGACAGAAATCCTCGGCATTCCAAATAACCTCCGTGAGGCCTGTGACTCACCGACTTCTATGAATTTTTCGACGACGATAGGAAGGTTGAAATAGCACACAACTAACCTGCTTGTGGGAACCTCTACTGACGAATGAGTGGTTTTCGAACCCGCATGCAAAAGTTTAAGCAATTACGTCACGTCACCACCGCTTCATTTTCTTAAGTAATTGCACATTTTTTTTTAAACGGCCCGGTCCTAGGGGACCCCCGGGGGCACTAAAGGCACTAATAACGGGGGGCACGGGCCTCAGAGGGTATAGTTACGATTCTGATACAAAAACAGAGTGGTGCCAAGTGCGTTTATTTAAGAGTAATGGACGATACAATTATTACGGTTAATGCTAATTAACGATTTCATTCACAAGGTAGAGTAATAAAAAGGAAGCAGTAATAGGCACATTTTGTAATACCTAACTCATCTTTTGTATTAATTCGTAACAATAACATTCATGTAAAAATTCGAGAAATAAACATACAAACAACACACGTAACTATTTGTCATATTATAAAAATATACCTACGTAAATTTTCTTAAAAAATTCGGCGTTAAACATCGACGTTGCACATGTATTTGAGCATTATTAGCTCAGGCATAATTTACAACTATTTATTATTTAGATTAGTTTTACTGATCCGCTACTCACAACTACCTAAGCGATTACCGCATAAAAATCAATCACTGTGCATATTTATAATCAAGATCGAGAAATATGATCACGTTTACAGAATAAGATAAATCTATCACACAGCTTGCGGGTACTAAATGAACAAAATTACCTTGTATCAATCGATCAATCACTGAAATTGAATAGTTAAGGTCACAATAAACCTATGTACTAACTGCTTTACTGCTTGGATGCGTGGGAAAACTTTGTTCCTAAAATACTTGTGGAAGTATCCTACTGTGTAATGTTATACATGTATGTATAAGTTAGATGTTTGTTTAAAATCTCGTAAAAATGGTAAATTTGGATGATTTTTGTCATAAAGATAGTTTATAACCTGAATTAACATTTGTAATTTCTTTCAAGACTTAATTCCCAAGTCCACGAAGACGAAGTCGCGGGTAGAAGCTAGTTGTATCAAACAGACGCGATTTTAATTTACCAGAAGCACCCCCATATACGAACGTACGTAAAAAGTCTGGTAGCTCCTGACCTATCGAACTTACAATTGCTCTACTCAACAATTGTTGTACAAACAGACACATAGTAGGTACTAAAGATAAACCAGTATATCCCATTGTTAGACGCAAGCGCAATTGTACAGCAAATAACAAAATTGGGGCGGCGAGTGCATTGCCCGATAGATGAACATTGCGAATCAAATCAACAGGGAGTTGGCACTATAGCAAATATGCGATTTTAGAAATAAACAAATAATTTTACACCAAATGTATTGTATTGACCGAGAAAAATCTTATGTAATTTCGACGCTTTGTCCACATTGTTTGTAACATTTTGTTTGGAGTAATAACAATTCTCGCGCAATCATCAAATAGTAAACACCCCTGAAGTACATTGTTTCTATTATTTAAATATACAAAGATATTGTAAATGATAACGTGCCAATCAGTCAATTCATAGTTCTACTACAGACCTGCACTAATCAGAGTATAAACAAGTTTCCCTAACAAAAATTATGCAACCCGTGAAAACTTAACTTTACATCAAGTTGCAAATTATATCCATTTTCTTATATATTTTTTCTAAAAACCGGAATACCATTTAAACACCAGCTTTCAGTGCCATGTATGGACGATACTTATGTTATAGGTGTCAATCCTATTCGTATAGGAAACACGTTTTCAAACTCCAAAACTTGAATTGTGCATTTTCCGAAAACCTAGAATCCAATGCCATCCGACCCGGGAATCAACGGTCTAAACTTTCACACTTGCCGCAAACTCCAAGCATGCATAAAAAGGGCTTGTTTGCGAGAATATCGACATAATTCAAAATTCAGTCGAATACTAAGTACGCAAAACGATCAAATCTTTGATATTTTATGGTGAACAAAGATGCAACACTAATTTCGTGCTAACGTTCGTTAGAAAGCGACAAGTTTATTGTATATTTAGAACAAAATACTTTAGCGGAAATCACAAAACATTGCCATTCTCTAAAATCAATAATTTTTAGTTATGTCGCTATTGTCGCAAACGAGCGAAATGTAGATGGTAACGCAAACTCTTCACAAATCGACTTTGATTTGTTTCAAATAACCGATACTCGAACGTGATTGGTCCCAAGTGCAAGCAAAACACGCCAAGCCAAATGTCCTACCTACATACACGTTTGAATTTGTGAAGGCTAATCGGGGTTTGGCAAGCGTGGGGACCCGGCAAAACAATTCCCTAAGTACTTGTTTTTCCTCAGCACACACATGACACACATTGACAGTCGTATACATTACACACTAAGCTTTGAAGAATCTGCATATAATTTCCGATTTATATTTAATATATTGTACACATTACAACTAGAAGCGAAAGCTAACTTTACATGAACATAATAATATGCTCGTAGTTAGTACCAAATTTGTTTTTGTATAGATTTTTTTCAGTATTTCCAAGAGCAGAAAATTTAAAATGATGTTGGACTAAGTGGTCATTTTCTCACTGCTTTATTGTAACGTTTTTATAATTATTACAATTCAAATGTTCTTTTTTTTTGGTATTAATAGAAATAGTCGGTCCAGACGCGAGCAATCTTGATTAGATCTCATGTTGATGGATGCATGCTATTTGTATCGGTCATCACGTGAGCCATAAAATACTCGTTTCTATCTGAATATCTAAATATATTGGTACATACCTGAGCACTAAAATATCACGAAATATGAAAGTTGTGCCAACATTATTTTGCTCATTACCGCCATTTAAATGTGGGAGATGGACCCAGTTATTTTTCGGATCAATATTATACATTTGGCGATATCTTAATTATTTACAATCATTTGTAGTTGTTCACTTGACGCACTGACTTTTAATAATAATTGATCTCCTTCTTCTGTTGATACCTCTAAAGTCGTGTTTACACTTTGATTAGAGCAAGTATACAGTAAAAGTACACTGCCCTCTTAAAAAAAAAAAATTCCTGCGTGTGGTGTACTTTTCATTCAAATAATCAGGAATATACTGAATTGTATGTAATGTAATATTTAATGAAATGAATGTTTCCTCCAAGACTTTTTTCCGAACTAAGTTGGGCCTTGGGATCGGCTTTTAGTCTAACTACGAAACGGCCAAACTTATTTATTTATTTATTTATTATTATTATTATTTAAGCGACTGCCATCAAACCTCCCCAACCAAGTACTAGGTTCTGTAGTGAGACCAGGTTGTCGGAGTTTTTTTAAGGCTCCAACTACCCGTAACGAAGGCCACAGATATTCGTATGGCAAATGTGTTAAGAATGTTCACCCATCCTAAGACCGACCTGGCTAGTATTACTTAACCTTGCAATGTGCTTACTTACTCGGTTATCTCTTAGCTACGAGCCCATCATTTAATTAATTGAATGTAATATAGAGTATTTGTTGACAGAGTAAATAATTTGCATCTCTATCTAGTGTAGATAGTGTTTACTATAACCGCTTGCCATCAGGGATCCATCTGTCTGTGTCACATTGGCATTAGAGAACTTAACCAGACTCGCAGACTCATTGTTTGAACCTCGCCTTATATAATGGCAGTAGCGTAATAACTAATTTGCCGATGATGACCAATTTCGGTATGTTATGTATGTTGCAGAGTCGTGCGCTGGTGTGTCCTGCGCAAGTGGTCGCCGGTGCGTAGTGCGAGGAGGGCGGGCGCGGTGCGTCTGCGCCGCTGCTTGCCGCCGCGTCGGCACCGTCTGTGGCAGCGACGGTCGAACCTACCCGTCACTCTGCCGCTTGAGACGACGAGCATGCCGTCGGCCCGCTAAGCATCTCGTCCTAGACTACCCAGGAGCTTGCCAAGGTATGACTTCAAACTCCAGAAAATAATTCGGCACTAACACAATGCTCGTTATGTATGGCTTACACGAATGTCTGTATCTCACACAGGGCGTCAGTGACTTGGCTTACAATAGATACGACTTGGCTTATGATTCCTTAATTCCGCGACCCTGTTTTGCGAAGTTAAACTGTGGAATTTCTTTTTTTTTTTTTTGTATCGTGTGGAAACCCCCTCGGGTCATCACTCCACTGGGGCTGCCAGTGAGGTGGTATGTCGGAATCGAACCGACTAAAATCACACGGTGTTCCGTCATAAATAAGTCTATTGCCAGGGACTCGGGTATACCCTAGGAAGGAAGTCCCCGAGAAACCTGGCAGACCTTGGCCGCCTCTTGAACAAAAGGCAGCCACGCCCTTGCGAGCGGGTGGCCTGGCCAGTGTACTGCAGTGTACTGCAGTGTACTTCCAGTGTACTGCAGTTCCGGCTAGGAGACTCGCCGCTTCAAACTGTGGAATTTCCTGCGTTTCGAGATAATCATTTATCTTCCTCCTTTTTCTTTGGACGCGGACGCGGACGGTTCAGTCATTAGACATATTGTAAAATATTACCCAAGGATTATACCTAAGTACTCCTTTTTTACAGATCTGTACTTTAGGTACATTTAAAACTTTTTTTTTGTGTACGAGCGTGTTTTTACTAGTTTTTCGAGTTCAGTTTAGTCCAGATTTTAAGGAATCTTTCCTCTCACCGAGTACGATTTCTCTATCACAACCATGGGACAAGAAGGAATAGAAACGAACAATAGAGTTGATGATGTGGTTTGTACGTATCTTCTCATAATCTTATAGAAGATATGGCAATAGTAGGTACTCCTCATGCACTGGTTTGCTTAATTGTAAAAACAATTAAGTAATCAAAAGCTCTTCTACTTTTAGCCTCGTAACTTTTATCTACATCTCTGATAAAACAATTGCTATGTTACATAGGAGCACTACATAGGTTATATATAATCAGTTTATAAATGAACGCATGATTTATGGTCGTTCAGTTGGAAACCGTGCGCTCATCCATCATTCGCAATCGCCAGCGTCTAGCCAATACATACTATAATAACAAGTACCTTTACTAACGGGGGCCTTGAAAGCCCCATCTAATCCTCTTGCCTATTAGCTATAGACACGTTCAAGCATAAATGCAATGAACCCTACTTCACCATTACCAGAAAATTGAGGATAAAGTTAACTCACTTTTACTATTGGCTTCCTTTGGTGCCGTATCATTCCAGAAAACAACCTGTGTTCCAAATTTCATTCAAATCCGTACAGCGGTTAGTGCGTGGTTATGTACATAAATGGGTCAGACTATATCTATATACATATATTATATATATTAACCTCATACAAAAATCGTATTTTGGTGCAAAGCTGGGTCCACATATGTATTAGTTGTGCGATCACATATAGTTTTTCATTATTAATTTCACTATATTATTTATTATTATTTTTGTGTATCAACCATCGTATCTAGCTTTGGGCGCCTCGGTCTCCGGACGCAAACAATCTGAATCGCATATAAAATAGTTTTTAACCGACGATATATTATATATATATATATATAATATATGGGAATATATAATAGGAATGAATAGTAATAGTAGGAAGGAATGTTTACTTTTCATTACCTATTTTATCAGGTATTTGCGTTTAGAAATCATCACATGATGTAGCTGACCTGATGATGAAAAAAATCATAAAATAAAAAAGATTTTTATTGTAACTATAGTCTGAATACACACCCTTTTCTTTATGTAAGTCTCAATGAATTTTAACACATTATCATTACTCCTATTCATATTTTTTAACAAAATCCTTCTTTATAGACGATTTTCTTCAACTACGGCACTAATGACTTGCGAACACGCAACACTGGTGGCGGATACAAGAACGGCTATTATCGTGTATTGTATCAGACCGGCATGCGGCATATCATGATTGCATATCACTACCCATATGTTATATGCGATCAAGGAACGCGTCGGGGTTACGGATCTGGCTTAAGTCACTGAAAATGTTTCTCTTCAAATATATCTTTCGTCTTTTATGTGAGTTCAGCTCAACAAATAGACATATCAATATTCTGTAAGCAGCCCATAGACATATGAGCTGCATACAGAATATTGATATGTGCAGAGCTTGCCTACACTTTTTTTACTAGCAAAAGTTGTAGTAAGGGATAGCCACCCTTGTCTAAAAAGTAGTAAAAAGCCTACAATTATAAAGTAAAATATAAGTAGTCTAGATAATATCCAGGTCTGCAAATATAATCACTTCTAATTTAAGGTGCGGACTTGGTGCTTGGTATTCAAATTCATAAGACAACAGCGACAATTGCGAGAATTCATCAATCAATCGTTATATGCGTTGATTATTCTGCACATAATACTTTTAATTGCTAATGATGTCTGTGATGGTCATACGATGAATCAATACATTGTGATGCATCTAATTAATGTTTAGTTAAACAGCTATGATTGTGAAATACCTGAGCTAAATATATCAATGGTTTGTGTTTGGAATATATATGTTGTGTGAATAGATGATGCTATGATTCCATCGTCTAAAGAGACACTAAGCTGTTATTCCTAAATCAACCGCAAACAGCGGTGAAGCCTTCAGCAAGTGCTATAAGCGGCGGTAGCATAATGGCTAAGGCGTCGGCCTTGCGATCAAGTGGTTGCGGGTTCGAACCCTACCCAGTTCACTACCGACTTGAACCCACTCCTAACACAAGCACTTAGCTTAGCTGGAGGGGTTAACAAGAGTACTAGTAAAGTGTGACCCACGTTACTAAAGAAAAAAAATCCGGTCCCGCAGCAGGCCCGCAGCGGTAGATTTCGAGTATTTTTTATTTTTATCTCCAAAAATATAAATCGCATTAAAAACTTTTTAGTCTACATTGTAGAGTCAAATAAAAAAATTAGCTTTCAGATTACAGTTTCGGAGCTACGAATTTTTTTCCAACAAATTTGCTTTTCCCCCCTCCCAAAGTTAAGGATGGAATCATTTAGGGTTCATATTAAAAAATTATCGTATTTACTATGGGCATGCTATTAATGTTAAACGGTCCAAACATTTTCTGCCCCCCAGGGGATATTCCCCATTCACGAACTTAACCTTCATTTTGGCCCTGTTGATTTGTCGTCCAAGTTTGAAAGCAATCGGTGCATAATTGCGACCTCTATCGTGCCGGTAAAATTGAAGTACATACATACATACATATATATATATATATATTTATACTTTTTAACTGGCGGTTGTTTTGGGATTTGGGATCATAACTAGACCTCCTGTGAATTGAATTGAATTTTTTGGAAAACTCGACAACTGGTACAAAACCAATAGGTAGACTTTTCTTCGAAAAATCTACCTAAAATGGGAAAAAATAGAGGTATGTCTAAGTTCTTTACACATTGTAATCTTTTTCTTTTTGTAAGCGATTACCACGTGCTTTGCTGTATTATGCCTCAGGTTAGGCTACTTGATAATGCTGCCCGCGTTCCTAAAAAGCTTTCTTTCTGTATGTCACAAAATAGATGAAGGAATCGATTTACATAGTAGGAGTTTCTTTAGTACAAAAATCTATACATCCTTGATTCGCAGCGCAGTGTATGTAGTTTTCACTCATGTCATGATGATTCAACTACAATGACAGACAAGCAAATAACCTGGTTGTTGTTAAGGCAAAAACTGGGGCTAGATGCTGAACACGGTAGAAACAGTACAGCAATTTCTTAAACTCCATTAAAAATTTTGAGTAAAAAGGTCGCCAATTACATAAATATGATTTATAAAATTGGGCAGTTAAAACTGATTATATCGAACTTTGGCAACGTTTTATTTATTCATGCAAGTCACCGCACAGTTATCTGAGCACTCCGAGCAGCAGCGTCTGCGCACAATAACATCATTTGGACCATTCACGCGCATACATGCATTCAAACCGTGCAATGTGATGGCATTGATGGCCCATGCCGGCACTGTCAATCCGTTTAAATAAATTCCAAATCCAATTTGAAATTCGAATGCAAGTTCTGTGGCAAAATTTTCTTCAGTCACCGTTGCAACCGTTTTTAAATTTTACTTAAATAGTTGGTATGCAAGTAACTTGACCAACACAATATAAATATATATACTGTTAAAAGTGGCTTTTCTAAGACGCCAGCAAAAGAACAATCGACAATTGATATTTACGGAACATTTACAGTTTAGTATCAAACATTGGTGGTTTCGCGAATTTTCTTTTGTTCATTCCCACTTGGGTGCATTAAATCCTGAGTGGCGTAATGACCGGACACTCCCCTGCTATCGCACTAGTAAATTGCGCGCTTGTTCCTAGAAGGCTAGCTACATCTCTATTGGGATCGCGACTCAATAATGGCTCATTGCGATGCACGATACGTCTGGTCGGACGCGTCTCGCCCGAGGTGCATGAATGTGAATGAGAACATTACATTACTATGCTTTCTCAACATAAACTAAATCTGCAAATCTTCTTGCTATTTGCTATGACGTATTAATCTAGAAGACTACTAGTAACGTGGGTCACACATTACTAGTATTCTTGTTAACCCCTCCAGCTAAGCTAAATGCTTGTGTTAGGAGTGGGTTAACGCCGGTAGTGCACTGGGTGGGGTTCGAACCCGCAACCACTTGATCGCAAGTCCGACGCCTTAGCCATTACGCTACCGCCGCTTTAATCAGGAACCGTAATATAATGACGAAATCATTTTGTCTCGTGGATCTGTCCGTGAAGTTCAGAATCTACGGCCCGAATCCTAAGGGAGTATACAAAGTCGGTGCAAAATAAAGACATAATTATCGCCACTTCACTAATCGCAAAATTATAGTTTTTCTTTAAACAATGTAAAATTATGGTGCTGCAATAACAACACTACCTAGTATAAAAATAAAAATGCCAAACAATATTTACCATGATGTATACCTAACATACCTCATCATGGTATGGTGTAAAAGGAGAATCTACTTACAAAAGAGAACAAGTAACATTACGTTCATCAAACTAGGCAACATTTTATTTTTATTTTTCTTCTTGAATGTAGTCAATTCGTTATTATCATCATAAAATATAACCAAATAATAACCAAAACAGTTAGTGTCACTGAACTCAAATATCACCAACCAACTGTTAGAAATAAGTAGACCAATAAAGTCTTTTAGTAAGAATTATATTTTTGCTTCAAGGAATGCAGTATTTCATGTGATGCTAATGCTATGCTAATGATTGAAAAACCACCTTTGACGAAAATATTTTTCACAGTACCTACGCCACATGTTGTGAAACTCTTAAGTGAGTTGGGGATGAGATGCAAATGGCTCGAAAACCTTTAGTAGGCCTTACGTTACAACTATTGTTGTTTTTTATTCATTGCTAGGCCCGAAGGTAACTAATAGCTGTGTTGGAAGTAAATGGTGGGTAAAGGCTGATGTGATTGTGTGTTTAAGTTGTCCTGCAATAATTTTACATGCATTTTTTTTATGCAACTAAGTTCGCAAGTAAGCACACGTTTACTGGTACTTATAAACACTTTACACTAACCCCTGATATCTTGTCAGGATATGGCTGTGTTACAGAGTCATCACTAGCGTAATTAGCGTAGCGTATTTTTTTTTTTAATTTGTAACACGTGTTATTTAAAAGTTTAAGTACTTCTTTTGTATACATAATCTTTAAGTTTTTAAAATTTTACGCTCCTTTGTTCGCGAATTGTTTTTAAAAATGCGTACAAGTAATAGTCTTCACGTAGGTATATAGATTTTTAAAGGCCCGTAAAACCAGAGATATATCTGATGCACTTAAAAATGTTGTATTACTTTTATTTATTCCATTTCATTGTGATAACATCACAGTCTGGCTACAACGTTTCTCATCACTACATAATAATTATTATAAAACGAAGTCCCCCGCCGCGTCTGTCTGTCTGTTCGCGATAAACTGAAAACCTACTGAACGGATTTTCATGCGGTTTTCACCAATAGACAGAGTGATTCATGAGGAAGGTTGTGTGTATAATTTGTTAACGTTTTGTGTAAATTAGTTTAATTTTTTGATGATTGTTGAAGATGTCTCTACTACCCGTGCGAAGCCAGGGCAGGTTACTAATTCATAAATAAAATGATCTTCTGGGGTTACAACTTACTTATTTGCTCCCACAGTGTTACTCGCTATTGAGCTCGATTTACCCTAAAAACAAATTACATTGTATTTTATACTTGTATATATAAGTATTAAATTTTATAAACCCTTAAAAAAACAAATACCTAAGAATGTTTTTCCCTCTAAAGGAAAACAAAATTTCAGTCCCGTAAAAGAAAAAGATTGTTAATTAAAATTTGTTTGACAAGTTTTTTGGGGAGGACAATCACGCCAAACTAAACCCAAGCAATTACAAGTGGCAACACTGCGCTCAATGTAGATATATAAGTCTGCTTACGTAATACTTAAACACCGCTTTACTTATGCACATTTTGTTTTTTAAAGAGTTGTACAAGTTTTCAGTTTGTATTAAAAAACAAATCTATTGTCGTTACTTATACCTAACTTGAATGACTGCGCAGTTTGCATTTTCTAGGTGCATTTTCCTCGCTGCCATTGTTTTCGGGTCAACTGAATATTATCATTTGACCTGAAAACAGTCGCAGTATTACAACAGGAATATTAAAACGGCCGATGTTTATAATAATAATCTTTGGTAGGCATATTAACAACATTGATTTGCTTAATTTTTGACTAGTCGCTTTGCTCGTCGTGATATACCTACATATATTTATCTAGATGCATGTCCTACTTTTTACTCACCATCTACTAACTTAAGCTGTAACTATGCATTTAATATTAAAAAACAAATCAAAAAATTTTTGTGTTACAATATTAGTCATGATTTCTTTGACATGATGTATGTTGCCAATATTTCGCACATAACGACAACACAGTGTCTTTAACATTATACCTATGTTATGACACGTGATACACACCAATAAGCCTGCTGGTCTTGGCCATATTTTCTGGTGACCTCGTTCACTCCGTACTAGAGCTAACCCTCCTCCCATCACCATAAATCCGTAGACACGAAGGCACCGTTTTCTCGGAGGAGGTGGTCGGCTAGCCATCCCACGATCACTTCCTCGCAGCTTCAAATAGCCCCCTGTTTTGTCCGATGCCGGCAAATGTTACGGCTTGTCCTTCTTTCGCATAACTGCTGAGCGTCATATGTTACTTTGTGTCCTAGATAATTTAGAACATTCGATTTATAGATACTATCCGTTTCATTATTAATGTGAAAGAATACAAAGGTTATAGAGTCGCTGACTATATTCGTCTGAATATTTGCTCTTTGATTACGTTAATCAGAAGGGATATATCGGGATTTATGGTTACTGTGAATATTATACTTACATGTGAGCTGGTGTGCACATGGAACTGGGTCTTTTTAATATTAATATTAATAACATCATATTACTAGAACATTATTTATAATTAGTGAAAGTACGATGTATGTATTGACAAACATTGTTAAAAGAGTGAGCTTCTTCTGTATACTTCCAAATCTTCCAATTTGACGTTTTTATCTAATTATTTATTGGTTTTATTGGCTTATAAGTAATAAAGTATTTTCTTTCTGCGATACCTAAGTACCTAAATTATGTAAGATACGAAATCCGGATAGTTTGATATGTTTTCAGCTTCGAAACGTAAGAAAGTGGTCTTTGAATTCGATTAATAGATTAAATAGATTATCTATTCCATATTGTAGATTTTCCTGTTTTGATCAGTCGTAAAAGCCTAGGAAGGGACATACCTATGTAAATTCTTATATATTTTATTGTTCTTAAAAACCTGCTGGTTTAAATATGGAAAATAGGTGGATATATACTAACACTTAGGTAATACATTTAACGCATGTAAACAACAACTAACCAACAGGTATTTAAGCTTTTGCAATTTCTAAAACTAGTTGTAGGTAGGTACCTATTGGTATTTCTGCCAAGCATTAACATTTTATATCTTTAACACTTTATAATAAGTGGCTCATAAGAAATCTTATTTACAACAATAAATAGGCAGCATAGAGGCAACATTAAGTTATCATAGCAATATTAAGTTTCTTGTTATCTATTCCATCGGTGTAGCGAATGGACGACGTCCTACAGTCGTAATACTTAATATTAGCGTGTCACCTTCATACGTGAACCTCTGGAATCTGGATAGACCTAAGCTGTCAGACTACAGTCGCCTTAAACCGACCCAGACGTCCTCATTCCATATTATGAATAATATCTGCGATAAAATCGGAGTAAAGTTGGTTCTAAACACCACAACCGCTTAACAGTTTTACGAGCGGATAGACTCACGACCACAACATTATATTCCTGCACTAAACCACTCAATGTAACTGTCTATGTATATTTTACGTACCTGGATTGTGTTTAAAGCTCTTTTACTTTTATATCTAATGGTTATTATGTCCCTGCTAAGGATAGAGGACTATTTTGATATTTTCAGCATTTAACTTATCACAGCAAGTAATGACGATATATATATATATTTTTTTATATTATAGGGGGCAAACGAGCAGATATTTTGATATCGTATTTTAGATATTCAAATTAAAAATGTGTTTATGAATCTTTGAACTTATCTTCGCAACGAAGTGAACACAAGCGTATCTGATCTATACGAAGGGTGATTCAAAGTAGTGTTAATGAATATGTAAAACAGAGAAATTGAGAAATTCAAATTAAATTTATTTTTCAACATACTATAATGTAATTGCATTTGATATATCTTGCCTCTAAGGGTCGAAAATTTTGATCCTTGAAAAACGCCTCTACACCACCTCACTATCATCTCTAAATATTTTGCTCTGATCTGTTCCTTGAGCCAGGGAAAAAGTTAAAAAGTCGTTGGGCCAAATCTGAAGATTTTTTTGAGAAGCTCCCCAGGTTTTCGCATGGTAGCTATGGTAACTTCGTCTTTGTGCACGGGTGCATTGACTTGGTGAAACAGGACCGTTGTCTTCAGAGCTTGATTTTTTTGGCGATGGGATCAAAGGTCTCGTCCGTTAACTAATCGTCCGTCCGTCCTTTCACTAATCGAGCAAAAAAATAGCTTTTACAAAATTTTCACACACTGTGTCTTTGATATTTTTGGGTATGCACCTCGGCGACAAGACGAGTTCTTGTTCCAATACAGTATGTTTGTTTCAGAGGGATCTTGTGAGGGAGTTCGATGCGGTGGGGACAAGCGGTGCGTCTTAGATGCGGAACTGGGAGCTCACTGCGTGCGATGTGGTGCGTGCAACATGGCTGGCGCGCCCGTGTGCGCCGTAGATGGACGCACGTACGCTGGCGCCTGCGCACTGAGGCGAGCAGCCTGCGAAAGAGGCAAAGCATTGCCACTTGCATACCGAGGGCCTTGCAAAGGTGAGCGTCTAATTATTGAAGTAGGTAATTAGAGTCGGTGTATGCAATAATTATATTATTTAACTAAGCTAAGTGTTATGTTGTAACGATAACATAATTATTATATCGACAATAACAAAGAACACAATAAATATATGTCGAGTATTAGAATCGAAGCTTATTATGTTACAAGGCTCGGACTTCCCAGCAAGGCCAGTTAGTTACTGTGACCCTGATATACTCCCAATTTGTTTTCATTAATTTTCATTTTCTACTAGTGTTAGTTTTGAAAATGTTATTTAAATAGTTCAGTTGAAGTATACACAGTCAAAGTTTAAGGGGCTTGCCTCATTTTTTGCAAATATGTTTATATTTAGGTCAAAATACACTATTGTAGTTTTGTTAATTTGTTAAATTAAAATCAGCTTTATTTTTTTTTAAGTCCCATAACTAAGAGATTCCTAAAAGTGGAGAGATTCTCCGGACATTAAAATCTAGTATGTATGTAGAATCGAAGCCTCAAAAACAGCGCACCCTGATGCTCTTGATAAAACAGGTACTAACTCGTCTGTTTTATCGTAATCCACAGCCAACGCAACGTGCTCATCAATAACGTGCGGGGCAGGGCAGCGCTGCGTGTCGGGGGGAGCTTCGGGAGCGCGCTGCGTGTCGTGCGGCGCGTGCGGCGCGGCGGCGCGGCGCCAGCTGTGCGGCAGCGACGCGCGCACCTACCCGTCGTGGTGCCGCCTGCAGCGAGCTGCCTGCCACATAGGACGTGTCGTCGATCCATTGCACACCGGGCCGTGCAAAGGTATCAAAACTACATTGCTTCTTAGCTATTACCGCAGTCTATAGACCAACATTTGGTACCTAATACTCCTAATAGCTCGACCGTAATCCAAATATATATCTGGGTTAGGTTCATACAGCATGGATTGTAGAACACCTGTGGTACAAAACTTTTTGGCAGTAAAATGATTGAACTAAACTGTAAAATATGTTCGCAAAATGGGTCAAGCTAAAAAAGCTGTCACTATTATCTTTTTATATGCCTAACTATATACTTTGACAGTCTCAAATGCCAACAATGCCTAACGCCCTAATTTAGTGCCTAATTTATTTCTAAAGTACTTATATTATTTTTATTTGCAGCCAACAGAACCGTAACGGACAATAGTGTGATTGATCGAAGAGTGAGCGAGGTGGACACAAAGCGGGTCCTATAGTCACGGTCTCTAGATTTAGCGTCGAGTATTTTACTTGCTTCGTAGGTCGTGTGAAGAGCGGCAATTCATACGCTTGTGATTTTTGTCTCTTACATTTTAAACATGTAGAGAAAACTAAGCCAGTCAAGTAACATATTTTCCGAATTAACAATTTAATTTGTACATGATTGGTTACAGCATGTTGATGGAAGCGGCCACTAATATCAGCTACTTTCCTTCTAATGATTCTTTATTATATTATATTAGTAACACAATACTTTAAAACTAATTGTCAAGTAATAGATATTCTTATCAAAGTGATTTACTAATCACTAGCTAATAATATACGTGGTCGCTTCTTGAATTGAAATTAAAACTTCTTAGCTAGTTTAGACTTAGACAAATCTATCGAGCCTGACGCACCTTTCGAACTTTGTAGATAAATAATTCTATATACTTAGATTTAAATAATTAACACTTACATTATTAAATTTGAGCACCAAATCGTACTTAATATTTAGTCAAAATGTTATTCATAGAGAGTGTAGTTAGCACAATATTTGGAACTTAGGTACTTTCTTAATAAATAAATTGTAATTTCCGTCTTGATGACTGTCGCTACTGAACGAAGCTCGTATTAGGATGAAATAACACTTTCATCGGACTGACATATTGTTCTTAAAATTTAATTAACTCTTAGTATTTTAAGACTTAAATAATTTTACTTCACAAAATGTGGTTAAAGCTTAATGCAATATTTATTATTAAGTTACGAGTATAAAGTTTAGTGCAATAATTTTATTGAAAATTGTATGAAATTTTTGTTATATGTTTTGTTTTGTTTGTCTTTACACATGGGTCGTTGGTAGCGTTGCTCGCTTCGTACAACGTGTATATACATTTATATGTACATGTGTGTCAATGTATACACACGCTACGTGAACGTACTCCGTGGCGGCGGGTGACGTCACAGAACTTAATTTGGACATGTTTAGAGTGTTATAAAATACGTTTTCAGTATTATGTGTATGTAAGATTTTTAGACTATCGTTATTTTCGAAACATTTTACATTGAAAATTAAGTGATTTTATAGACTAAGTAAAAAGTAATTTATTGTTACTTTTAAATTATTTCCAAAAATGTTTCCAAGACTATTTGTATGTGAGTTTTATCTTCGTAAATTTCTCATATGAATCAAAGCAATGTGTGATGTCAAAGTAGTAGAAACCACTTGCTCGGCGTCCTTCCTAGCTTTAAATAGTTAAAGGTTTTTTACTAAGTATTCATTAAATACTTGTAATGATATAACACAGAACAGCAGATGGCGTAAGCTCTAATGCAAACTTAACAATCATTTACGTCAACGAATTTGGACTACTATTATCTCTACTTGTAGTTACGATTTGTAATTGTGACAATTCAATATTAAATTTTTATGCTTCCTGAAAATAAAAAAAAATTTAGCTCAATAGTTGTTGAAGTCACTGATTGTATAGTCATAAAAAACTTAATAATTTTAGTTTTATTATATTAATTGTCTATAAAGGAAAAATAATATTGTATATGTGTACTTACTTTTAACGTTTGTAAACAAATCATTACATAATACAGTAGCTGCTCGGCTCTTGTCAATTATTTCATAGTGCTAATAACGTTGTTAACGTCTGACTATAATAATACTAAATTGTTGTAGTTGATACATTGCAAACATTAGATGATTTGTATAATATATTGTCCTTGTTTCTTCATAAATATTTTACATTGGCGTGTGCACTCTTATTTACTATCCTGTACCTACCACACTTTACTGCTGTTGGTCCGTCACAGCGTTCATTAGTGTGGCTTTACGTTGCCATGCCATTGTGAAGCGAAAAATAGTGACTGCTTTTTCTTTTAGGAAATCTCAGTGGCAACAAGAAATCTGGGAACGAACCCTCTAGTCAAATTTTTAGTTAATACGTCTGCCTATAATTTTGGAAATACATGTTCAATCCTGGGTTCATAAAGTGTTGCCAGAAAACGAGGACGCGCGGCGAGGCAAAGGAAGGAGACATACAGATAATTTTGTTTATACTTTTAAGATACTTTACACTTTTGTCTGGACAATAAAAACGTAACTATCCGGAAGCCTTGCCTACCCACCTACCCACTGAGCTAGCTGCGACAAGCGTCTAGCGAATGACCTTGCAACGTAAGTGTCAGAAGTATTTGTTGCTCGTCGATCGATACACATATCACTAATACTATTTAGGAAATTGTCTTTGGGTAGCAGCCTCTAAACTGCATTAGATAAGGTTTTTATAATAATAAAAAATACTGTTAAGACACTTTTATTATGTAAATATTAAATTCCAAAACCAGTGTCTCCCTAGAATTGAGATTACAGGAATGTCGATCAATTTTCACAAATGTTCAATGCATTAATACAAAATATTGGGCATACAACAAAATAATTACTATTATACAGGCTTAATATAAAAAAATGTAATTTACAAGTAAGTTTTTAAACAAAAGACGCTTCGATTCTTTCACCACGCTTTTCTTGGAAACAGGTTTTAATTTTCATAACTTTTTATGGAACATATTGGTGTTATAAAAATAGGTATTTTTGCAAAATGCTACTTATTATTTATACAATCTAACACGACACTTCAACTTGATACCCCATTTATTTTTATGCATTCTTTATTTAATCTGATATTCATATAAACATTGTATTTAGTTCAGATTCGGGTAGTATAGATATTTTTTTAGCTCGAAATATGTAAAGGCGATTGCATCGGTATTGCAGGGAATTGACTCGCCCAATAATTTAGTTCCACGATATCGTAAAAAATACACGTTTATATGAAAGATGAGACGACTTCACAATCAGTAATGTTTTAACAGTTGTTATAACTACTAAAAATACTATTTAAACGTACTTATAAGATATGATAAGAAGAATCTTCAGATTATAATAATAATAATAACTCCACACATCTCACACACGACCGTCTGATCCCAAACTAGGCAGAGCCTGTACTATGGTAACCAGACTGCTGATAAACATACTTATATATTTCTAAATACATACATTTTATAGATAAATTACACCCAGACACAGAACAAATTATCGTGCTCATCACACAATTATTTGTCCTGGGTGGGAGTCGAACCCACGACCTCTGGCTTAGCAGTCAGGGTCACTAACCACTAGACCAACAGGCCAGTCGTTATACTTAACTATGAACATGAAAAACCATCACACACAATATATTTTCAAGCCATCCCCCATGTTCGAGGTCGAATACAGTCACGGTATATACAATATTTATTCATTTTTAACAGTAGAAGGAAAGTTTGGTCCTTCGGTTTACGTTGGCATTGAGGCATAAACTTTCTCACACAATACTTACATTTAAGACATTTAAGTAGTCGAATTACGAACCGAATCGTCGCTAATAAATTAGAATAAGTACTTTCGATTACTCATCCTAATTTACTTAAATATATCATTATTAAATTTAATAACTACAATCTAAGGGGACGCACAGGAAAAAGTTCATCGAGGAAATCTTTAGGCGACCTATGTTCCATAGTCGACGTGCATAGCTGATGATGACGAGGGGTGAACTGACCTTAGTGGCCAATACTAATCATTTTAGTCGATTGACGGTTTGTATATCTCTTTTAAACATTTATCTTATTGCATGCGAGGTGCTGATTAGTACGCATATAATACTCAATGCAGATTGTAGTGGCACAGGTAGACAAGACTAAGAACAGTGTCCCTAAGCACCGCGGCTTTAAATTTGAATTCGATTTATCTTCCTATGTACTGTTAGATTCGAGAAGGCTTCGTCATATATTGAGATTGTACAAACTATGCACTAACGACTGATATTAATAATAATTTAATCCAAAATCTGTAGATTAAACACGCCTTGTTTGTTATTGGTGTAATTTTTTACATACAAATTATTCTGAACGCTATTTAACAAATACAAGAAGCAATTCATGTGAAATTATAGTTGAAATCTAGATGTCGGATTACATTTTTATTAACGTCGAACTATTTGATCTTTCATAGAACGTCTTTTTTTTAAATAATAAGTAGTTTTTATTACAAGTGTCAACAAGACAAAGACAGCTCGACTCAAAAAAAATTACTAAAGTCACGCGTACAGCGCTGACGTCAAAACGTAATTGTGAAACCTGCACTATTTTCTTAATTAATGTTCTTGCTGCATAGTAGTTCTATTGAATAATTCATGTGTGAGGCCGCTTAGGAACATGGGTATGGATCGATTCTGGTGAAGATGTAAATCGACTAACTCGCCCAACGTAGTTGAATAGTCGGTATGGACCATCTCGATGCCGTCGTCGACTAATGTGAATGTTAGGTATTCGTCTGGTGATTCCGCGTACATGCTTGATAATCTGTAAGAAATATTAGAAGAATATAAGTTTATATTATAAAGCATTTATTTGGTATTTGACAGGCCTGTATTGGTCTAGTGGTTAGTGATTCTGACTGCTGAGCCAGAGGTCGTGGGTCCGATTCCCACCCAGGACAAATGATTGCGTGATGCGCACGATCATTTTTCATTATCAATTTAGTATTTCGTCGTTTTTAAATACTATTCTTGCTACACTACGGCCACTGCTGAATTACTTAACATATTAACGAAGAAAATAATTAGTTTCACCTGATGTTGATATACATATATGATGATGTTATATAGCCTTCCTCAATAAATGGGCTATTCAACACTAAAATAATTTTTCAATTCGAACCAGTACTTCCTGAGATTAGCGTGTTCAAGCAAACAAACAATCAAACTCTTCAGCTTTATAATATTAGTATAGACTATAGCCTTCCTCAATAAATGGGCTATTCAACACTAAAAGAATTTTTCAATTTGAACCAGTAGTTCCTGAGATTAGCGTGTTCAAGCAAACAAACAGACAAACTCTTCAGCTTTATAATATTAGTATAGATTTGGAATAATGAATTAACACTTACTTGTAATTATTATGTCCAGTTCTATCAATTTTATAACCTAACAGCATGTAAACAACATCTCTGTATTCTTGGGAGGCGGTCGTGAATTCTTCTTTCATCCTGAAACGTTACAGTATTTTTATGTATTTACTCAAATGGTGCCGATCCAAGTATAAAATATATGAAATTACAAATAATATAATATGAAATACGAATTTAAATATGATTTGCCCGAAATATGAAACGATGACGTGGTATTTTACTTCATTACTTCATCAATATCAATCGATGTTTGATATATACGTCACAGATTTTTGAAGTGAAACTTCTTTAGAATCGTTTTGATTTGAAATTTGATAAAACGAAAAAGCGTCACGATAAAGAAACAAACATATTCATACATGTGATTTAGTCTGCGAGAGAATGAGATAGAATACAAGTTTACAGTGTTTCCTATAATCTTTGAAAAGAGACACAAACATATTCATAAATAGGATTTAGCATACAAGAGAATGAGATAGAATACAAGTATCAGTGTTTCCTATAATCTTTGTCTTTGCGCCTGCGTACTACCAAGCCTTCAGAAAATATGTCAATGTCAACGTGGTGTATTTTTTGTGCATTTGCATATTAAAAATTCGTTGGTTAATTAATTTATGTTAATTATTTAACACATCTCTGTTAATTTCACTAATAACTTTTATATAAATTATCTAAAATTAAATTTATTAATATTAGTAAAATATTTGTGTTGTTTTTAACCGACTTCAAAAAAGGAAGAGGTTCTCATATCGTCGGATTATTCTTTTTTATGTATGTTCACTGACTAGAAGACGGCTAAACCAGTTTGGGAAATTAATTTTTTTGGTTCAAAGGGTATGCTTTCCAGGTGGTCTCATTTAAATTTTATCGAAATCAGTCGAGTTGCGTTTAGTTGCCCTACACATATTATATTTAAACAAAATACATCTACTTTCCACTAAAAAGCACATTGAAGTCGGTGGTATTTTTTTTTAAAAGATAATTATTTATATTTTATTTCTCATTCTCCCATAGGCTACTTTTCTGAAGTTTCACTTCTGCCGTGTGTGAGTTGCACACACCCACACTTTTTTTAATAAACTAATATGATATTATGTTCTATCAATCTACTTAAGTGCGTATACGTCGTTTTTTTTACCGAATCACAGGTTTATAAGTTGTAAGTACTATGATATGACTCAAAAATATTCTTGTTCTGAAGGAGCTCATTCACTATTCTTCATCCTGGAATAATACAGAATCACTAAATAAAGGGGGATCATCTCTAGTCGTCGGTTATCAGGATTGGGTAAAAAAAGAAACTATCTACAGTTCCTATATGTTGTGTGTTTACTACAACACGGTACCGAAGAATACAGCCCGCACGATACACAAGTATGACATATAATAACACAATCATGAGTTTGCGAATAACTATTTTAAGCGCCAATTCGTCACCAATTTTATAGAATATAAGGTATAAGACTGTCAAGTCAGTATACTTTTAGTAAACGTCAAAACGGTAGGTTCGGCATATTTTCGTATGAAATACTAAGGTATGGCATCACACCTTACTGTTGTCAAATCATTGGGTTTAAATGTTAATTTGTAGATTAAAAAAATATTAAAATAAAATTTTTAGAGCATTTTAAGTTATTTTATTGCCTGACTTGGGGAAATAATTTATTTTGAGCATAGGCACATATTACTGTTTGTTCGTGTACGTAATACAGAACTATAATGGTAATTATTCTTTTCTACATGTGTTATTATACATTATTCGCAAAAGACTGTGGCGACTTCCACATGCAGCAAAAAACATACTCCAACATCATCTAGTGAAAACGAGCTGAACTACGGAGTAACTACTAATCCTGCATAGCGCTATGAGAGTTCTCGCACCGATTAGTATATATACAACTTCCCAACATCAACCGTTGGGCCGCGGCCCGCCAGGCATGATCACCTCGCCTGCTCGGAGGATCCTCCCTTTGTGTTGGAGTGACATTACTCCCGTTCCTCCGCAGTGGTGACCCCATGTAGCGACTTCCAACTTTATTTTATTTCATATCTTAACTAGTATAAAAGCATAGCTACATCAATTTCTTTTTTATCTTTAACTAGTCGTTCCCCAATTTCACTTGCGATTTTGATCACTACTTCGCTCCAAAGGGTCGTCTTGATGTTACATAGCCTATAATATTCCTCAATAAATGCTCTATCCAATAAAAAAAAAATCACTACTTCGCTCCAAAGGGTCGTCTTGATATTACATAGCCTATAATATTCCTCAATAAATGCTCTATCCAATAAAAAAAAAATTATTCAAATGTACGGATAGTTCCAGAGATTAGCACGTTTAAACAAACAAAAAAACCATTCAGCATAATTATATTATTATAGATAATCTGACAACTACCGATACGTTTATATTTTAAAACTTTTGTGGCTGCCGTACAGTAGCCGTTGCAATACCACATCTTTATTATTGGTAAATCACTTGTACTTAGTTTTGACGGTTAATAGATATACTCTATTTGACATCATAGTCAACTACTTTCTTTTTGTAATCTCACAAACCTTCTTAGCTTGATACGGCTGCTCTCAAGTTGTGCCATAAGCTTCTGTGCCTCTTCAGAACCCATACTGTTACTCGGTGTAGACGATGTGCTCTTCTCTAGCTCCGATTTCAGTCTTTTAATCTGTTTATTATAGAACAAAATAATATTGTAATAGATATTTCAGTTTTGAGGATAGAAAAAAAATTCTTAAAATTATTATAAAGGTTAATGGCACATTAACCTTCATAATATTGTTCAGAATTTTTCATTTTGTTTACAAAATATACATAATATATGTTGAATATTTTACATATCCTACTAATATTATAAACGTGAAAGTTTGTGAGAATGTATGGATGTATGGATGTGTGCTACTCTTTCACGCAAAAAATACTAAACCGATTACGATGAAACTTGTTGCGTAGATAGCTTGAGACCTGGATTAACACATAGGCTACTTTTTATCCCGATATTTACACCGACTTTCGCGAGGCGCAGCTAGTATGATATATAATATATGTATGATGATTTAGAGAATCATTGTGATTATAGGTTAGTTATTGGGATTTATTATGTATGTTAGTTACTAGATTATAAAATCTAGTAACTAACATATAAATAATTTAACTCGCGTTTTATCTTTTATTCTATTAACTATAATAATATAAAACGAGAGAACACATATCCGACGAAAATTAAAAAAAAAAAAATAACTTTACACATCTCACACACGGGTCATGGCCAAAAACGATGACAAAAAAAAGAGGCGCTTCATAGGTTTCGCACACAGAAGCTGCCGAGAGTCGGTTCGGCCCTGAGAATAGTACAAATATATTATGTGTTTTGAATGGTGATGTCAAACAAACTAGGCTACTCCTTCAAATTGAAAGCGGTTTCTATAAACATTAAGGTACCAGATGGTTCGAATTATCATAGTTAAAACAGGCTAAAACCATTTTGTATCTGTTACTAAAAAAGAAATAATATTTTATTCATATACAGAAAGATGGTCAATAACCACTTAAACGAGATCAGAAATCTAGATTTGCAATATAACATAATTATTTATAACTAAACATCTGTCTAAACATAATAGGGATGTTGACATATTTTCAAAACTGGTTATACATAAAATACTGGCTATAAATAATATTCTGTTAAAAAACACTAAAATTTATCAGAGAAATTTGAAAAAATATAGTTACTTTTAAATTTTCCCGCCCAAACACTCACTTCAGTTTGTGTACGTCATTATCCGAAAAACATTATTCAACTGTCAGCCCGCTACAGTAATAAGTGTTCTTGGTGTTTGTGCTCGCGGTTACCTTCACGAATATACCAAATTTAAGTGCTTTACCTGAGAGAAATGGACATAAAGTATTACAAATGCTGTGCAGTGCCCAAGTGCAAAAGCACAACAATCAGCACACCGGAAAAACTTTTCATAAATGTCCCAAAAAATAAACAGATAAGGAGAAAGTGGCTAACACTTTCACGTTCACGTTGTCACGTTTCACGTTCCTAAGTTCAGCAGCACAAAAATCTTGGTTTCCTGTAAAACAATTTGCCACCATCAACGAATCTATCTTCGGTAAGTTCGAAGAGTTTCCTTTGATAAATCCAGTTTCCATAGTGATAAGATCATTACCGAGTTGCAACTAACTTATATTAATATCAAACAGTTAATATTATTAGGATACCAACTGAGAAGTATCAACTGTCAGTTTCTCGGATAATTACGTAATAGAATCTGATTGGTGTTTTCAGTCACGTGGTCATGGTTACTATTTCAGCCTTTTTTAATCATCTATAATATATTTTTAACAGTATTTTTAATGAAAAAAACGTTGTTTTAGGTTTTAATATATCACAATGAATCATTTAGTTAAAATGCAATATAAACTTGTGATTAGTGTCAACATCCCTATTAAAATATCTCACCTCTTCTTGAGCCGATGCCAAGTCTTGTTGCATCTGTTTGTGCGCCACAGCGGCAGGATTATCACTTAAATGTAGGACCTATAATTACATATACATTATATTATAGTAAAAGTAGTCAATACAAAAACGTCAAGGGGAAAGGATATGACGTCAGTCAAAGCCAAGATGGAACTAGCACCTAAACGGATATAGCTTAGTAAGTAGTGCAGCGTGGAACCTTGGTGTGCCTGGTGGCGCCGAGCCGCTCCACGTGCGCGTGCAGCGCGTCCCGCTGCGCGCGCAGCTGCGCCACGTCGCGCCGCAGCGCCGCCGCCTCCTCGCGGTGCCGGCTGCTGTCCGCGCGCAGCCCCTCCACCACTGACACATCACAAAGTAACATTTGTACGACAGGGACGAAGCTATCTTTGTAAAATAAGCTAAATTAACGGTGACCACCCGTAGTATATGCCGAGACCCCTCTCTCCCCCTCTAGTATTCGTGTAGTAATTTATAAATATGGTTTTAAATCATTTTTGCCAACAAAAAGTTAAAAAGCGCTAAAAGCTGCGGCTATTTGAATATAGCTCGAAAAAGCACGAGATTTCCCTAGAGGATATTGACTACGTGACGAAAACCTAAGGCCCCCCCTCCGTCCTTGTGACCAAGCTTGGTATTCTGAAGACAGATTTCCTCCCCCCAGATCGGGTCACGTAGTATGGGTACGTTCCCTAACGTACATACGTCCTTATTACTTTACTATAATATGCGTCATAGATAACTTATTTACGCTACATACTATTCAGTTGTGGAATGCGTAACACAATCAAATAATTTGCACTATCATGTGTGCATAGTAACACTGCATAAGAATATTGAACACCTCTGTATACCTCTAGTACTCACAAAATTTGATATTACTTTGATTTGGTATCTTGTTTACATAGCTTTACTTATTTTAGCCTAATTATTAGTAAATGATTTACAAAAAAAAAGAAGTATAATTACGCTTGGCATGAGCAGTGCTATCGTGTGTCGCAAGCAGATCACGGTACCCTTGTAGCGCTTTCTCCAGCTGCTCAACTCTTGCAGCCAACAAGGTAGCGTTGCCAGCACCCGCTTCACCGCTTAATGTCACAGTCAGCTCCTTCTCGTAACAATCTAGTTGCTGTCTGTATAATGGAAAGGGGAAGATGACTTATATGAAGATGACTTAAAAAAATAATTAATGGGCGTATTTTCTATGTTTTTAGTGTTCAAAAAACAATGATGTTTTTTTTTCTTTTAATTTAGCATTGTATACAATCAGGTGTTTTGAGTTGTTTTAATTTATTTGAAGACTTTTTAATTCTGTTCTAATTTAAGATTAGGAGATTGTTAAATGGTGCTTAGAGCTGTATAACAGATTCTAGATTTTCGAAAAACTATTTAAATGGTATTATACATAGGCTGCACTAAAAGTATCGGGAATGGAATATTTCCACTGTTTCTGTCATATTAAAATATTTTTAATTGAAAACACCTTTGTTTTAAAAATCGAATACCATTTATTTATTTAAAAAAAGATTCTCGGTCTTATCACAAGGTTTTGTCAAACTTGTTTAGTCGTTGAGAAAATGGAATTGACTCGAGAAAATTCAAGAGCGATGATTTATTATAACTTTCGAAGTGGTTTAACGCAAAAACAGTGTGTTGACCGGATGATTTCTGCATTTGGTGATGAAGCCCCATCCGAAACCACAATTTATCGCTGGTTTGCTGAATTTCAACTTGGACGTGTCAAGCTCAGTGATGATCCCCGTCAAGGTCGTCCAAAAACTGCAGTCACCCAAGAAAACGTTGATGCTGTGCGTAAGCTGATTGAAGAAGATCGACATGTGACATACCGCGAAATTCAGGCAACTTTAGACATTGGCATGAGTCAAATACAAAAAATCTTGCATGAACAATTAGGTGCAAAAAAGTTGTTTACCCGATGGATACCGCATGCGCTTTGTGAAGAGCAAAAAGCGGCTCGCGTTACTTGGTGCGTCAGAACTCTCGAAAGATTCCACGCAGGATCCTCAAATGCTGTATACAACATCGTATTAGGTGACGAATCCTGGATATACGCGTACGAACCCGAAACAAAAAACCAGTCACGAGTTTGGGTGTTCGAAAATGAGTTAAAGCCAACAAAAATTGTTTGTTCACGGAGTGTTGCAAAAAAAATGGTGGCCACGTTTGTCTCCAAAACCGGCCATGTTGCGACTATTTCTCTTGAGGGACAAAAAACGGTTAATGCAGAATGGTATGCTAGTATTTGTTTGCCACAGGTCGTTTCTGAACTCCGTAAAGAGAACTGCAACCGCCGCATCATCCTCCATCACGACAATGCGAGTTCTCACACCGCGCACAGAACAAAAGAGTTTTTAAAGCAAGAAAACATAGAATTATTAGACCATCCGCCGTACAGCCCCGACCTAAGCCCTAATGATTTCTATACTTTCCCTAAAATAAAGAATAAATTGCGTGGATATAATTGCGTAAGAATAGATTTTCATCACCTGAAGAAGCTGTGGACGCCTACAAAACGGCCATTTTGAAGACCCAACTTCCGAATGGAATGGTTGCTTCAATGATTGGTTCCATCGTATGGAAAAATGTGTCAAATTTCGCGGAGAATACTTCGAAAAGCAATAAATACATTTTTAAATAGTAATGTTGTGTCACTTCCTTGATTCCCGAAATTTTCAGTGCCGCCCTCGTAGTGTTGTAGATTCTTACCTATAGCTATCTCTTTCTCGGGTGACGAGTTGCAAACGTTTCTGTAGTCGGTGTATAAGGTTCTCATGATTTTTACGAACACTCAGCACGTCATTCAGCTTGCCAGTTGCTTTGTCGCGCTCGAACTTTAGTGTTGCCACTTCCTAAAAAGTTGATATATATATATTGGTAATTTAAAATAATTTCACCAATGCCATGTTAGGGGTTGATATGAAATAAGGTTTTCTAGGCAGAACACAGCTTTACAATTCGAAATCATATAATTTTGAATAAAGAATTTAATGTTTCTTTAAATTACGGAGGTATTTAACTTGTAAGAGCACCTGACTTAGGGCCTCTTTTTAATCTGAGTAAGTCTGAGAATAAAACCAATATATGCCCTGAATTGAGTGCCTCAAAAAGTAAGGCCAGGTTCTTACTCCAAGTTTCTCGCCTGTGGCCTGGCCAAGTACAGTTATCGTGTAATCCTACCTCGGTGAGCTGCGCGAGCTGCGAGTGAGCGTGCGAGGTGGCGGCGGTGGCCGCCAGCTGCGTGTGCAGCGCCGAGTCGAGCGCCGAGCCCAGCGCCGCCGCGGACTCCACGCCCGCCGACCGCGCCACTGCGCTGTATTTCTCTAGTAACGTCTCCAACGACGCTATTTTCACCTGTCCACACACAAACTTGTTTGAACGTATTTTTCAACATTATTTATAAGTATAAAGAATAGAGTATGAAAAAGAGGAACTTCTTAATTGCTCATACACGTGTAAATTTTTTTATGTTAAATATATTCAAAAACATATATATAAATGTCATTTATTTTTACGACATACATTTTACTTAAGCTAAGCTAAATGCTTTTGTTAGAAGTGGATTCACGTCGGTAGTGGGTGGAAAAAAAAAATAGTACATTGTAATCACCTATAAACAAATTGGAGATAATTTAAGAAACAAGAAAAGAACCTACCTACGTTTATAATTATAATTTTTCCAATCGTAACGTAATGAACACAATACCATATTTTATAATGTCTTCATGTTCCTTCCGAACGCGATTACTGGCGATTATTTGTGCAACAATAATAATATGTTACCTTTGCATCGTGTAGTTCCTGTTGCACTGGTTGTAAGGCGTCGACTCTTGACTGCAGCTGATGCACTTGCTCTTCTAATAACAATTTGTTGCACACTGTATCTCGTAAAGACCGCTCATTCGCGCGAAGTCGGCCCACCTCTTTCTCTAATTCAGCCATATTTGATAACCGTTTCTGTGCCGTCTGTGAAAAGGGTTTTAGCAATTTCATTGTCAGTTTGGTGCCAAAGTGCTGAGTAAGCGTTTCTATGGCCGGCCTAATCGGGGATGCCTGCCTGGTATATTTAGATGACATCATTATAGTAGGACGTACCCTTAAGGAACACCTGCAGAACCTCGAGCGTGTGCTTTCAAAAATCCGGGGGGCTAACCTCAAGCTGAGTCCTAAGAAGTGCTCGTTCTTTAGACGGCAAGTACACTTTTTAGGACATGTTGTGTCGGAAGGTGTGCGAACGGACCCGGAGAAGATAGCTGCTGTCAAGGACTGGCCTGTTCCAAGGGACAAGACGCAAGTTAGAGCATTCCTGGGTTTATGCTCATACTACCGGCGGTTTGTCAAAAGCTTTGCGGACATTGCAAAACCGTTACACCGACTCACTGAAGAAAAACGAACTTTCTGTTGGGATGAGAGCTATGACATTGCATTCTGGGAGTTAAAGACGCGTCTGTGTTGTACGCCGATATTGGGTTGTCCTGACACGAAAAATTAATTTATAGTCGACACAGACGCGAGTAACACGGGTATTGGCGGTGTGTTGTCGCAACGGAAAGGCGATCAAGAAATTGTGATAGCGTACTTCAGCAACTCTCTATCTAGAGCGGAAAGGCATTTCTGTGTCTCGAGAAGGTAAGCTGCTCGGCGTGGTTAAAACATTGCAGCACTTCAATAAGTATTTGCTAGGTCGAAGGTTCCACCTGCGTACTGACAATGCTGCATTGAAGTGGTTGTTACAATTTAAGAACCCGGAAGGACAAGTAGCGAGGTGGATGGAACTGCTGCAGGAGTACGATTTCGAGATCCAGCATCGTAGCGGCAAATCCCATGGCAACGCTGACGCACTGTCAAGGAGGCCTTACACAGAGGACTGTAAACACTGCGTTAGGCAAGAGACCAAGGAAGCTGTGCCCGTCCGCATGTTAAGAACGGACCTGAGTGACGAGTGGAAGGAAACCTTACGGAAGGCTCAAGAAGAGGACACAGATGTCAAGTTAATCCTCGAGTGGGTCATAGCCAATGCTCCGAGGCCCAAGTGGAGCAAAGTTGCAGTTATGAGCACAATGACAAAGGGGTATTGGGCGCAATGGAATAGCTTGGTCGTCCAGGACGGAGTATTGTGCCGTAAATGGGAGAATGCTTGAGGGGACACCTGTCACCTCCAAATGGTTGTTCCCAAGGCTAAGGTACCGGAGATTTTACAGCTTTACCACGATGGATGTTCAGGAGGCCATTTGGGTGTGAAAAGGACTTTATTGAAGATTCGAGAGCGGTTTTATTGGATCCACTGCCGCGACGATGTGGAAGACTGGTGTCGAAAATGCATCAGTTGTGCAGCAGTGAAGGGACCTCACACACGCAGCAGGGGTGCATTGCAGCTGTATAATGTGGAAGCTCCGTGGGAACGTATTACCGTGGATGAAGCAGGTCCATTTCCGGAGAGTGAAGATGGCAACAGTATTTCATGGTTGTCATGGATTATTTTACGAAGTGGCCGGAAGTATTTGCGATACCGAACCAAGAGGCGACCACGGTAGCTGATAAGCTGGTCAATGAAGTCTTCTGTCGATTTGGGGTACCTTTGGAGATTCACAGTGGTCAGGGGAGGAATTTTGAGTCCCAGTTGTCCCAGGAAACGTGCAGCGTGATGGGTGCTTTTAAAACCCGAACCACCTCTTACCACCCTCAGTCTGATGGAATGGTGGAACGGTTTAATCAGACATTAGAGAGGTACTTGGCAAAAGTTGTGGAAGGCAGACAAAGAGACTGGTATAAACACATCCAGCCGTTCCTCCTCTCGTACCGAAGTGCGGTCCAGTGATCGGATCGGTTGGCCCGTTATCATGGGGATAATCATGCTCGGGACGAGCATATTTAAGAAGGCGGCAGTGTTACGAATATCCTGCCATCTATTGGCGACTGTGGGAAGTCGTATAGAGCTACAAAATAAAGATACACGCCATCTGTTGAGACAACACGGAACTAAGTAGTTAGTAACCCGTTAATGGAATATTCTACGATGTATTAGCGGACTCTATTGTTGTGTGGAATTTACCAGAGGTGTCGCGATTTTTCTGGAAGTACCGTTTCCCTATATAAAGCGTGGCATTGCGGAGTAGTTAGTTAGTTTTGAAGTGAGTGTCAAGTGAATTAACAGCGACTAAAGTGTAAGTGAATTAAGAAGTTTAGTATAATAGTGATAATAAATTATTGTAATTGTGTTGTTGCTAGTTTCCCTGTGTATTTTGTGATCTATTAAAAATAAATTGTGTCTATTTCGGTAACAATCTGGTATAATTCTCTAATCCCAAACCTTAGCTCGTAAAACTATATAACTTCTATAACTACAACTAAAAAACTCCTTATAACGTAGATATTGGTTCGTTTGGTTTACATTGTTACCCTTATATTGAAACACCCTTATATTGAAGCGTAGCATAATATAGCAACCACTCTTAAAAGCGAAACAATACATCATTATTTAGGCCCCAAGTAGTTGTAATTACCTAGCACCTGTTTACAGACTGTACTTCCTACTATTGTCTTAATGCTTTGGGTTGTCTTTAACTTTTTCTTATTTGCTTTCAGTTTACAATTCTCTTATGTAAACTTCTTTCACTAAATTTAGTCAAAATTAAAACCACTTATTCGTAAAATTATATTGTTTTCTTTTACAAACGCAAACTCTTTTTACCGCAATAAAATACTCGGTCCCTTCAATTTCGATGCATAGCGTTTACACTGTTATTGCATATATTATTTAGATTAATTAATCATGCGAGCTGCTGTTCCTGTCCAAGTGGCCTCTTAAGACACAGTAAATACAGGACATTCGGGTACGCGACCCCGGCCTCAGCTGCTGCAGTTTCAGTCCCGTTCCCCATCCGAGACCTGCGGTATCCTAGTTCCCACTCTCTACCCATTTTCCCTTATAAAAATTTACCTTATTCCCAAGGAGGGTTGGCGTCAGGCAGGCAGCCGGCCATAGAAAAAACCAGCCAAAATCCTTTGCAATATTACATAATGCACTGACCCTGATGAAAGTTGGTAAAAGGGCACGAAGATGACGATGATTTGAATTAACTAAGTCAGTCCTGTCCTACTCCCACCTAGCCATCAAGTTCTTAGGAATAAACACATGGTAATGTGTTATATGTATTACTATTGAACGATTTGGTGTAGTTAAATATTAACTTGCAACTTTAAGAATTATGTAGACAATTCCCACTTAGTTGATTTTTTTTATGCATGAATAACTCTATTTGAATAAGATGGGAAATGGCATACCTTAGCCTGTTGCTGCCAATCTTTATAGGAGTCTTTCTCATACTCCAGCTCTTTTAGTTTGTTGGTAACTTGTTGCAACTCAAATGTCTGCTTCTCAAGCTGTGTTTTCAAGGTTATACACTGTTCTGCCCTACTAGTCTGCTTTGTAACCTCCTTCTTTAACATTTCCACTTCTGATTGAGCACCTTCTAAAGCCTAGAAGAAAATATTGCCCCTTTTAAAAAAAACAATGAGAACTTTTTTAACCTTTTATAACTGTAGATGTCTTTATAGTTTTGTTGTTATTGTTAACTTTCATTAAATGCAATATAGCACATTACTACATAGGTACATAATTAAGTCTTTATTTAAGAAACTAGCAAGTGTTGGACAAAATTATCATACACTTAGTATAGATTTCTTATAGGTGTAATGATTGATTAGCCTATTTATGCAGCCAATGCAGTGTTTTTGATAAATTTCGAAAACTATCATACTAATAAAAAAAATAACAAACTGTTTTGTTTTCTGTACCAATATTATACAGATTTGCTTTAACAAGTACAATAGTAACCTAATTAATGATTATAATTCCATATCCACAAATATCCAAGGAAGAAAAAGCTCTAAATCCATGTCTGTATCCATTACTTTTTGGCAGATCTTGAATGGATTTTTTACATTATCATATTGTTTATATAATCATTATGATATTCTTAATTTATTTTGCTAAAATTAAGTTTTTAAATATCTAATGTAGTGAGTTACTTCTTTATGATATGTATATTTAAATAATTATTAAAACAAATATGCTCAATAAGAGTCTAAACATGTCATGTTATTAGTCCTCAATGTCATCTATTGTGTAAAGGTTATGTATATCAGCATCAAATGAGAAAAAAAGCTTGAGGTCCGCTCATCATCTATGTCCGTATCTGTGGATACAGATACAGCACATCACTAACTATAAATTATTTTTTAATGTAAATAATTTTTTTAATAACCATTACCTGCAACAACTCATCCATGTCTTTCTTCATCTCAGACAGCTGATCTTTGCTACTCACATTGGCTTCTAATAATTTGTCCTTCAATTCAGCTATTTGTTTAAGCAGTTCACCTTTCTCCTTATCCCAGATAACTTTGTTTTGCTTCTGTTCTTTTATAGCCTGTTATTTAAATGAATGAAAGGGATTAGATTTTCTTAAATACTGGATTCGTTAAGTGACTAGTGAATTCATTATATCAATAGTACTATTAGTATTGTTTAAGTAGATCATATCTTGATTACACAAAATTCAATTTTGTAACCAATTTTGTAACAAATTTTGACAGTATAAATTGGATGTTGGATGCTGATGTGTGGACATCAGCATTAAACATCCAACCAACCATCAAGCAATCCAACACCATGAGCATTCTGATAAAATATTTATTTAGCAATACCTCATTATATTCATCTTTGAGTTCTTGCTCTCTTCTCCTAACAATTTGGAGTCTATCCTCCATATCAGAGAGTGCTCTTTCATCCCTCTTATGTTGCTCTGTGAGGGAAGACTTCTCTTCCTCAAACAATATTTGCATCTCCTTGCGAATCGTATGTTGGTGGTTGATGCGAGACTCTAATTTTGTTATCTGAAATAAATAAGTTATATGGATCTTTAAGTTTTGGCGTAGAGCAATAAATGGACTAAATAATAGAAAATCTACTACTACTATGATACGAATTGAAAAAACTTGATTACCTAAAGAAGTTTTATTCTCAAGTAATCAACATAGTGTTTCTTTACCTGTGCTTTTGCAGCTATTAAATCAATCTTTAATCTCCTTGCTTCCCACGGCGATGGAGGTGCAGATGCCGGGGTAGAGTTAGATTCGGTTCGCAGGCGTTTCTCTGGCGTACAGGACTCCGTCATCCCAATACTAGACTTTCTCTTCCCCATCGACAATAGGTTACTTAGACCTGAAAACATTCGAGTATATTATATTGAACCGTCCTATTTGGTATTTATAGCGATTTACTGCACCCAAAATGTGTACCTTCTTTCAGTGATTGGTTACTATCAGAAAAATTCAATTTTGAAGCAGCCGAAAGTTTGTCTTTCGGCGGGTCACTGTTTATTACGCGCCGAAATGGTTCCAAGACATCATTGAAAAGAGACATGTCGCCCTCCTTGGCCATATTTCACAAACGAGCTGTAGCTGTAATATTATATTAATATCAAACTGAAACCATTGTCAATTTTAGAATAATTTGTAAGAAAATACACAACACAACGCATTCAATTTACTTACTGTCACAGCGAGTGTTGCCTACATTAGAAAATTCGACTTTTTTTCTGTCTAGGAATGATGTTATAACTGAAACCCCACAAATTGACATAGTTACAAAAAATTTAGCACTACATATCTTTCTATTCTGTGAGCACGACCACAGAATAGAAAGATCTTTCTATTCTGTGAGCACGACTACAATGTTAAATAGCAGAAAGACATTCGTTCAGTGTTTTAACAATACGTATAAGCAAAATGTGTCAAAATAATAGTTAAAATTAAAATAAAAAATAATTATGCATATTTTCAAGTATTACATATTGTTATTTTAAGGTGGGAGTGTTTTTACACTCCTCTCTTTGGAGCTAATCATAAAGTTCTGGGGCTGTCTTAAGTTGGCGGGGAGAAGTCGTTTTTTTACACTTTTTTTTGCTCTTTCAACTGTTCGTTAACTGTTCGTAACTGTTCGATCAAAATTTTTATTAGTTCGATCTTAGTTTTTTTTTTAAATAAGATAAAAAATTACCCTCAAGTTGGCGGGGAGAAGTCGGTTTTTTACATATTTATTTTTTTGACTATTTCAACTGTTCGTTAACTGTTTGATCAAAATTTTTATTTGTTCGATCTTAGTTTTTTTTTTAATAAAATTAAAAATTATCCTCTAGTTGGCAGGGAGAAGTCGGTTTTTACATTTTTTTTTTGCTATTTCAACTGTTCCTTAACTGTTCATCATAGTTCAATCAAAATTTTTATTTGTTCGATCTTAGTTTTTTATTTTTAAATAAAATAAAAAATTACCCTCAACCTAGCCATTTCTGTCGCTCACTTAGTACAGTCGCACGCCTAAAATTTTAATATCCAAAATGGATTATACGTATCAGAGAGGGGACCTTAATATTAAGTTACAGACGGTTTAACATTAGTAGGATAGGTCAATTGAAAAGAAATGGCTAGGTTTAGGTTAGGTTAGAACTGTGACCATCGCCCGAAGAGGTGCGCGAGTGGCGTGAGGCCGCTCGCCGAGCCACCATGGCTCGTTGGTCGTCCCGGCTGGAGGCTCCACGTGCTGGCTTTGCCGCCGTGGAGGCGCTCCAGCCGGTCATCGTCGAGTGGGCAGGGCGGCAGCACGGGACCCTTTCCTTCCGACTGACGCAGGTTCTTTCCGGGCACGGCTGCTTCGGGAAGTACCTGCACTCGGTCGCTAGGAGGGAATTGAGTCCCGCCTGTCACCACTGCGACTGCAGTGAGGACTCGGCTCAGCATACGCTGGCGGTTTGCTCCGCCTGGGCGACGCAGCGTCGGGAACTCACTGCAGCCATCGGAGAGGATCTCTCGCTACCGGCCGTCATACGCTCCATGGCCGGTAGCGAGAGTAGTTTTACCGCGGTCGCATCCTTTTGCGAGGATGTTATCTCGCAGAAGGAGGTGGCGGAGAGGGCCCGGGAGGAGGATCTCCACTCGGACCTAATTCGCCGCCGGCGAACCGGGCGGCGAAGGCGCGCTTTCCAGCGCCTCATGCCGCCCTGAGTGTGGCCGCAGGTGGACTGGAGGGGTTTTTCCTTTCCACCTGCTATCGTGGCCATCCGCGAGGAGGTGACGTCCGCGTGTGCCTGGACGTCACCTAATTAAGAGGTTTTAACCCGAAGGTGGTGCCCGCGTTTTGCGGGCAGGCGCTAGGAGGGCTCCGGATGTCTTAATAAAAGCTGTTCCCGGATCCCTCCTATATTAGGCGCAATATGGTACACCGTGTGGTTTTAGTCGGTTCGATTCCGACACACCGCCCCACCGAAACCCCGGTGGGGTGACGGCCCGAGGGGGTTTCCACACGCAAAAAAAAAAAAAAAAGAACTGTGACCATGACGCACGAGCAGAGCGAGCGAAGCGAGCGTGCCTCGGCAGCGGCAGGCGAGTACCAGAACCGAATTTTATTTGAAAATAACAATGACGAACAGTTAACGAACAGTTGAAATAGCAAAAAAAAAAAAAATTAGTTTTCCCCGCCAACTTGAGATCGAACAAATAAAAATGAAGATCAGTCACGTTTTTTGTTAAGTATGCAGATTTTTAGCTATGAAAAAAAAACAATAAATACTGTGTTAAAATTTTTTTAATCGGATCGGAAATGACCAAGATACAGAGATTTTAGTGCACCAACTTAAAAAACGCGCGCGAGAAATACCGTATAGGCTGTGACGTCATTCATCGCGTATCGGCAAAAGCGGCGGGTCACCGTCGCGTTGCCGGCTTGGTAACCTTCTAGTCCATAGCAGTTAGGGCAACGACCTGACGATTGCTGATTTTTTAAAGTGATAATGCCGTCAAATAAGTCTTGCATTGTGCCAAAATGCAAAAACACAAGCGTTAATGCACCTAATGAGCTTTTTGGACTAAAAAAAAATGGTGTAGAGCAATGCGGAGAGATGACAAAACTCCTTTATAGGTACTGTTGCGAAGATCATTTTGACGTAAGTACCTGCAGTATCCTAGCTAGAGTATCTACGTAATATCAGTAGGTACAAAATGGTCAACGGATCTAGTGCTAATCATTCGTAAAGTTAGCAGTTTCGATGCGCAGTAGACAATTCAGTATGAAATGCTGCACTGCGCATGTCAAACAGCTAAAATTCACGAATAGATCCACTGACCGTATAGATTTTATCATAATATACCTACCTATTGTGCATCGTTTCTAACATTTCTTAATAACATTTGAATTTCCGTGGATAGCTTTGATGTTTGTTCACACAGATGATGTTCGTTCGTTCATGCCTAATGCCTACCTACTCAAGTAAACAAAAGAACACAAGGATATTCGAGCCAGGGCTGTACCCAGACCACGGGAGAGACATGCTTCGGCACGTATGGGCGGGCTAGACTTGAGTGATGCCAAGGCCTCACAGAAAACCGGCAGTGAAGCAATGCTTGCATTACTTTTCGCCACGTGAGTGAGGTTACGGAGGCCCAAACCCTTCCCTCTCCCCCATTCCCGTCCTTCCCCTGTCCCAGTACCCCCTCATCCCACTCGTCCCCCCTCATCCCACTCGGCCCCCCTCATCCCACTCGTCTCCCCCCCTGTCCCCCTACTCCCACCTTAAAGAGCGGTAACGCACTTATGACTCTTGAGTTACAGGTGCCCATGGGTGGCGGTAGTCATTTACCATCAGGTAGGTGACCCGTCTACTCGTTTGCCCCCTATACAATAAAAAAAAAAAGAGGTCACCTGAGTGGGTGGGTGATTTTGTCATGTGATAAACGCAATCTGTGATTATGTGCGAAAGCGCGCCTGCCGCCGGGCGCCCGATACTTACTGTTGAGTATTGTTTTATTTGTATCCTATGATATACAATCAGGCGAATGTTTGTTGTACCTAATTTTTTAATATATATTTTTCCAAAATGCAGTGCATTCGGATAAAATGGTCAAACAATAGTTTTCGTCATGGTCAACTTCGTGTATAGCTAAAAATTTATTATGTTCACACTGAGGGTTCTGTTGGGTTTGGGCTTTGCACTTGTTAGAGATAATATTTGAATGATATAAATAATCCAGAAAAATCTCATCCTCAGAACACGCAGTTAAAGTGGGTAAGTAGGTAGTTAGGTACCTGTTTTAGGTACTCAGTAGGAGTAGGTATGTATAGACTTAGTTACCTTTTAATTTTATCCCTACAAAACCGACCTCCATAATAGGTGACTACCTACTTGTATCTATTTAGATATCAATAGATACTCAATGTCAATATAAATTCTGTTATGCTAATAATATAACATCAAATTATAGTAAAAACTAAGTAATTTACATGCTACGACATGAACGAAACGGTGAATAATCTGAACCAAACTGACCAAAGTAGCGATTTTGCACGGGTGGCGGGCGCGATTCGCGACGTGTGACGTCATCATACCAAGCGCGGCTCCGAGCAAGCGTTTCGAAATAGCCGAAAAGAAAACTTTAATAACTTTGTCATTTCTTGTTGGATTTGAATCATTTAAAAAACGAAATGATCAGAATGTTATAGCGCATAATTTAAAAAAAACTAAGATCGAACAAATAAAAATTTTGATCAAACAGTTACGAACAGTTAACGAACAGTTGAAAGAGCAAAAAAAAAAAGCGTAAAAAAACGACTTCTCCACGCCAACTTGAGAATAATTTTTTATTTAATTTAAAAAAACTAAGATCGAACAATTAAAAATTTTGATCGAACAATGACGAACTGTTAACGAACAGTTGAAATAGCAAAAAAAAAAGTTAAAAAACGACTTCTCCCCGCCAACTTAAGAAAGCAATTTTTTTATTTTATTTATATAAAAAAAACTAAGATCGAACAAATAAAAATTTTGATCGAACAATGACGAACAGTTAACGAACAATTGATATAGCAAAAAAAAAAAATGTAATAAAACGACTGCTCCCGGCCAACTTGAGGTTAATTTTTTATTTTATTAAAAAAAAACTAAGATCGAACAAAAATAAAAACTTTGATCGAACAGCTATGAACACTTAACGAACAGTTTAGAGAGCAAACAAAATGTAAAAAAACGACTTCTCCTGCCAACTTAGACAGCACCGCGGCACCGGTGCTCTGTGCTGAGGTCCAGTGTATTCTGTAATGTCGCGTTTACACGCTGGCGTTCAAACCGACATTCAACGACGCAAGCGTGTGAACAGGCTGTTTGTGCATGCCTGCGTGAATGTGATCGCGCTTGCTGCCGATCGGGACGACTAACGCCTGCGTTCACACGCTCGCGTTCAAACCGACATTCAACGACGCAAGCATGTGAACAGGGTGTTTGTGCATGCTTGCGTGAATGTGCACGCGCTTGGCGCCGATCGGGACGACTGTCGGTTTTTTGACACACTTCAAAGGGTGAATGTGCTTGTGTGCCTGTTTACACACACACACACACGCTCTCGGCTGCGTTAGTATAGTTTTCATCTTCGTGGCATACAGACGACGTAACGATCGAAATTAATTTTTGACGACACCAAATATATCGGAGTGGTCTGAACCTGTATCATGCATGAATCGAAAGCAAAAGAAGACTTCAGAAAGATGTTTCTGAACTATTCTTTTAGTAAAAATAAATATTGTTTATCAGGGCCCAAAAAAATATGAAACAAAATAGTGCCAATTCTTAGGATTAAAGTTAGTATTGATTGATTGACGATTAGAGAATTGTAACTAATCGCATATCAATGATGTGCAGTAAATAAAATAGATTTATGTATGCCTTAAAACAGTTACGAAACACATTTAATGAAGAAGCCGCCCCCAATGCTTATCATGGTTAATTATGTTCATGTTTATTAGAAATAATAAAAAATTATATTCAAAAGTTAGCGAGGATAGTAAATTCATTCAAAGAGATCCCACTAAAGTAAGAAACGAATTATGTAAAAGCACTCTTCGATGTAAAAATAGCTATAACGCATGTCAAATAAAAAAATCTAATTTAAAGTTTTGGCTACTTGAAAAGTGTTTTTACACCATAAATGATTTTTTTATTGTAAAACCTAATAGTTTTAAGTAAAATTTCGCATGCATAATTATGTCGGGCTGTTTTTTTTTTTCAATAAAAATAGATCAAGCCCAAAGCAGTAGCTCCCACGAGATCTACGTCTTCATCGTCTCCCATGTTTGCACTGACTACCATGTCCACAGAACACTAATGGTACGTTTACACGCACGCCGTGCAGCCTGGCACGCAGCATGGCACGCAGCTCGGCGGGCAGCCTGCCACGCAGCGTGCCACGCAAGCTTTTCACACCAGGGCTGCCAGTAAAGACAACTTATTTTATACCGCTAAGACTCGGAAATTATACAAAATCATGTACTATTATACAAAATCAGTGTTGTACAACTATAGAACGTCACTCTTTGGGGATTTTAGTAAAAGGTGTTTTAACTTAAACGTATAAGGATTTAACAGTTTATCACAGACATGATTTGTTTTAAGTATCTCTATGTGTATGTACGTACTTTTTACGCTATAACATCAGCAATGACATTGTATCCAATTATGCAATGCAATCTACTATACAAACAGGATACAAAAGATAACCGATATTATACCAATTTTGTATCCAATTTACACTCTGGCAGCCCTGTTTCACACACTTGCAGGCATGGTCCGTAGGGTATTAGTGTTCTGTGGACATGGTACTCAGTGCAAACATGGGAGACGATGTAGACGTAGATCTCGTGGGAGCTACTGCTTTGGCCTTGATCTATTTTTGTTGAAAAAAAAAAACAGCCCGACATAATTATGCATGCGAAATTTTACTTAAAACTATTAGGTTTTACAATAAAAAAATCATATATGGTGTAAAAACACTTTTCAAGTAGCCAAACCTTTAAATTTGATTTTTTTATTTGACATTTTTACATCGAAGAGTGCTTTTACATAATTCGTTTCTTACTTTAGTGGGAATGAATGTGTGTGAATGAATTTACTATCCTCGCTAACTTTTGAATATAATTTTTTATTATTTCTAATAAACATGTTTCTAATAAATTATGTTCAATTAACCATGATAAGCATTGGGGGCGGCTTCTTCATTAAATGTGTTTCGTAACTGTTTTAAGGCTGCACATCATTGATATGCGATTAGTTACAATTCTCTAATCGTCAATCAATCAATACTAACTTTAATCCTAAGAATTGGCACTATTTTTTCATATTTTTTTGGGCCCTGATAAACAATATTTATTTTTACTAAAAGAATAGTTCAGAAACATCTTTATGAAGTCTTCTTTTGCTTTCGATTCATGCATGATAAAGGTTCAGACCACTCCGATATATTTGGTGTCGTCAAAAATTAATTTCGATCGTTACGTCGTCTGTATGCCACGAAGATGAAAACTATACTAACGCGGCCGAGAGCGTGTGAGTGTGTGTGTAAACAGGCACACAAGCACATTCACCCTTTGAAGTGTGTCAAAAAACCGACAGTCGTCCCGATCGGCGCCAAGCGCGTGCACATTCACGCAAGCATGCACAAACAGCCTGTTCACATGCTTGCGTCGTTGAATGTCGGTTTGAACGCGAGCGTGTGAACGCAGGCGTTAGTCGTCCCGATCGGCGCCAAGCGCGATCACATTCACGCAGGCATGCACAAACAGCCTGTTCACACGCTTGCGTCGTTGAATGTGCTCGTTGAATGTCTGTTTGAACGCCAGCGTGTAAACGCGCCATAATACCCTACGGACCATGCCTGCAAGTGTGTGAAACAGGGCTGCCAGATTGTAAATTGAATACAAAATTGGTATAATATCGGTTATCTTTTGTATCCTGTTTGCATAGTAGATTGCCTTGCATAATTGGATACAATGTCATTGCTGATGTTATAGCTTAAAAAGTACGTACATACGCATAGAGATACTTAAAACAAATCATGTCTGTGATAAACTGTTAAATCCTTATACGTTAAAGTTAAAACACCTTTTACTAAAATCCCCAAAGAGTGACGTTCTATAGTTGTACAACACTGATTTTGTATAATAGTACATGATCTTGTATAATTTACGAGTCTTAGCGGTATAAAATAAGTTGTCTTTACTGGCAGCCCTGGTGTGAAAAGCTTGCGTGGCAGGTTGCGCGCCGAGCTGCGTGCCATGCTGCTTGCCAGGCTGCATGGCGTGCGTGTAAACGTACCATAAGGATACTATTGTTCTGTGATTCTGTATTTCGGAACGCACACAGTTACCTGTGGACATGTCATACAATATATAGCTAATAAGTTATCTGTGGGACATGTTTCTTAAATAAATTTTGACTTTAAATTTGAGGTTATTTTCATGCCCATAGAATATTTAATACTATCTTATTTCTAATATTTTTGTTACTAATAAAAAATGGATATTGATACAATCCAAAATAGCTATTTTTCTAGTTATGAAAATTTGGAGGTGATACAACATTTATGTTTGATAAATAATTAAAGTGTTATATAGGTGTATTGAAGGTTTAAGTCTTTAAATATCATCAAACGTTTGTCTGTATTATTATAGGTACACAAGTTGATGTTAGAAGATGAGCCAAGAACTCTAGCGTATAAGAATGCTATCTTAAATAACCAGTCATATTTTAAGGATAAAATTGTAATGGATGTGGGAAGTGGAACGGGAATACTATCTATCTTCTGTGCACAAGCTGGAGCTAAGAAAGTTTATGCGGTTGAAGCCAGTAACTTGGCTGTTTTAAGTAAGGAAGTGATCAAAGAAAATAAGTTAGAAAATGTTATCGAGGTAAAAAACTTCATCAATTAGAATATAATACTTTACAATGATTTAGTGCAACACATTTTTACCATTTAGTATTGCAATGCTACTCTTTATTAAAGGACATTCATTAGTTTAGATGATTATAGAGACAGCACTGTTTTTTGATTTTGAAATGTAGGTACCTATGTTGTTTATATTGTTTTGGTCAATAGTTTTTTTGTATGTTAACACTAGAAGATGTGGTTTATCTGGATTTATTTATTACATGTACTTAATATCTAGGCCTAAATCAAGGTTAAGGCATATGAAAGATTTACATTATTTTATTGCAGGTAATTCACAGTAAAGTGGAAGATGTTATTTTACCTAATTATTCAAAAGTTGATGTCATAATATCTGAGTGGATGGGTTTCTATCTCCTACATGAGGGTATGCTAGAATCTGTGCTGATGGCCAGAGACAGATTCCTCAAAGATGATGGTCACATGTTCCCTGAAAGTGCCGCAGTGTATATAGCCCCATGTAGGTAAGAATTACAATAACTAAACTACTACAACTAATTAATTTTATAAGAACATAAAATGTCACATTGTTCCCAAAAACATAATCAAAAAAATTCACTAGAAGTTCTAGATGATCCTTCATCATTCTCTTTGCAGTGTACCATCATTTTATCAAAAATGGAATGGCATTTATGGAGTTAAAATGACATCTTTTGCCAAAGAGCTTAGAGCTAGCAAAGAAAACAAACCAGAAATCCTGACTATACAGCCAAAAGATTTGTTAGGAACTGAAGTAATACTTTGTTGGTTAGAAATGAAAGAGACATCTCTTGAAGATTTAGAATCATTTACCATACAACATGTAGTAGGTAAGTAACTATACCCTGAATGGTAACTATAAATGTTTGGCAGTTGTTGTGCGTCTAGAGCATTTTTTTTCCTGGAATACATAGCCACTCTTGAGTGACACTGGATGCTGCTAGTGAATATGTTTATATTTTACAATAATTCAAAGTGAAATTTTATTTACTAATTGAGTTTAATACATAATTTAATTCTATGTATAGTATTTATAATTACTGGGAGCATCAGAACCAAAACTAAGGAACGAACCCCACCCAGTGCACAACCGGCGCCGGCCTAACACAAGCATTTAGCTTAGCTGGAGGGGTTAAAAAGAATACTTGTAATGTGTGACCGAAGTTTAGTATTCTTTAAAAAAAAACTTGACAATATATATATATATATATATATTAATCTAAGAGAAATGAAATTTAAAAAATATAGCTATACCATGGTTTTCGGCATGAATGGAATGACAAAATTTTATTGAGGAATTAGGAAGGTTATGTGCTTGTTTATTTATAGGGTTCAATAAAGAAAACAAAGGGCTCCATTCCTCAAAAGGAAAAAAGCATCACTTTGTTGTCAGTCTGTCTGTCAAGCCCCTTTTTGAACATTTTGCAGGTTAATACCAATAGGATACTTCCCGTTGACCTAGAATCATAAAATTTGGTAAAAATCAAGGTCTCCCAGCAAAAGTTGAGGAAAAAATCTGAAAGTCGTTTTGCTGGTATTAGAAAAATATTTTGTGTGATTACAAAGTTATATTTTGCAGTTGTGACTATCAATGAGCTTCTAAAACCTGAAAAAATGTGAAATTCTTAATTCTTTTAAATAAACCTAAAATAATCATTTAATCTTCAATTGAAACTGAGCTATTCTTAAAAGTTAGCTAGTCTTTAAAGTAGATTAAAAGATTGAAATAATTATACTTATACACTACAGGACGTAAAATACCTTTATGACAATATATTATAACTATTATTTTATGATTTTCGTGATTTTAAGGCAGCAAAAGACTGGATGACACTTATGCTGCTCCATTCTATTGCATCTCTGGAGATTGTCTTATAAAACCATTAATATTTTACAGATTGGTAATATTATAGTAATGCTTCCTGTCATTCTTTATTTTCTAATGTATATTTTATTTATAATGTCTAAAAATCACTTAAATCATAATCACTGTATAGTTGTTCTATGCAAATTATTGTCAAACCATAGAAAATTTCTCAAAAGTGGTCCAATGTTACCCAGAATGTCTGTATAAGTATATACAGAAACATGTACCTATTTTCAGGTGCTAGCCGAAATGGTAGCTACCAAGGTCTGTGTATATGGTTTGAATGTATTTTTCCCGACTCATCGGATGGGAAAGGCGATAGCCGCGTTGTATTAGACACCAGCCCTAAAAGTCCGCCGACCCATTGGAAACAAACCGTAATAGTTTTTCCGCAAGAACAAGATGTTGAAGAAGGAGAACCGATAGCTTTTCAACTGGATATGAACAGGGACCCTCTAAATGGTAGAAGGTAATATTGTACGTTAATAATAGTTGATGTGGCGTTAAAAAATGATAGGCACTTCACACCAGTGGGTCGAATCGAGGTTTTATCGCGGACTCCGCGATGCCCTACTGCTCTTAGAATATTATATAATATGTTACAGGTACAATCTACAAATGACTATACTGGATCCAGAGGTAGTTGAACATCCACAGCCATGTTCCTGCCACATGACAAAGTGTATATTAGTCAAGGAATTTTTGAAACAACATACTGACCATGTTCTAAACCAGAAAAATGAAGATAATGCCACAAAAGTACTTCAAGATGAGCCTATTGATGAGGATGATGATGATGACAGTTAAATAAAATATCAAAAATAATATTGCATTTTATTCATTAATAATATTGTATTTTTATTCTATTAGATTCAGTCTATTTTAGAAATTAATTCATAACAAGTAGTCAACTATAAACAGACTAGCTATATAGGAATAAGCAGATGTTATGCTGCACTCCGCTACAGTACATTATTCTACGACGTACGATATTCTGACTGCAATGTTAAAGGCCCCTTTAACGTTTTCAGATTCGATTACGATACCATTTGAAGGAAATATTTATATTCATGAATAATATGTGTTTTGCATTTATCTGGTGGTTTCTAGGTACACAATGTCTCTACAAAAAAACTGTATATGAAAGTGATTAATTCGTTTCTAATCCCAGTTGAAATATTGACATATTATAAGCAAGAACTTCATGGTTGTAGGCTTGCGTGTATGCACTTTCAATAGAAAACTATAAGGTCGGTTTTCACCAATAGATAGTGCGATTCATGAGGAAGGTTTATGTATATAATTTGTTAAGGTTTAGTGTTAATTGGTTGAAATATGATGATGATTGTTGAAGATGTCTCTGATACCCGTGCGCGAAGCCGGGGCGGGTTGCTAGTACAGAATAAGTCTGTTTGATGTTGATTTTAATCATTTGTGAGCTAATTAACATCTAACTGCATAGTACTGGAGGTAGCTATTGACTTATGTGTCTTCAACGAGCCTTTTATATAGTAATAATATATAATCTGTGTTAATATAATACTTAGGTGAAATAGCTATGTTTAGTATCGTAACATGTTAGTAACGGACTGAGTGAGTTGAGCTTCACCACTGAGCCAGCGGTTGTAGTCCAATCTCATAAGCAAGCGGGCGAGGTACACACCGCATGGACGATCACGCAACGATACTAGTAGCTGCATTAATTGCTTCACTAGCTTATTGAATCTGAAACAACATAAATGAAATACCATAAATATAATTAACGTAAAAGTACAATTATGTTGATATTAAGACCATGCTGGTATAATTGTAAAGGTTTTAACCAGAATAAAGGGCCCCAGTTTGCATAACAGACAGTAAAAGATTTTATAAGAAGCAATCAGACAGAACAAAAATGAAGTTAACATAGTCATTAGCTTCCTGTTCCTTTAGTTTTAGGCTGGTTTCTTTTATGGCCGGCCGCCTGCCTGACTCCAACCCCTATGTTCATTATGACAGGGACATCAACTGGCCAGAAGTTAAAAATAGTACCATCAAAATATTATAAAATGTATGGTAATGCACAATAGATTTAATGTTTAAAGCTAGACTATACAAAAGACTAGTTTGTAACAACTGGCATAGTGCTTTTTTCCCACTGATCACTATCGTCAGTTCGATGGGAGGGCTGGATAGGTTTAGGAACGCACAAGTGACACCACACTGCTGTGTGTTAGGCACCGTTGTGGCGACATCTACATCCAATAACAAAAAAAAACCTCAAGCGCTATATAGCGAAGACACGCAGAACTACATAGTAACCACTGATCCTGTATCGCGCAAGGAAATTTCTTGCGCAGTTTAGGTTACAACTATCCAACATCAACCAATAGGCTGCGGTCCACCAAGCATGATCACCTAGCCTCTTTGGAGGTACACTTGGAGGGACATATTCCTCACACCGGACGTTTTTCGGCTGTCTTCTGTTTTGAGTAAGGTAATATTTTGGCTCACCTATCCGAATATCCTTTGATGTAATAATCCTCAGCTTCTTTATCAGTGACTGCTTCATTCAAGCTGCAGAATGAATGGCATAATTTCAGCAGATCCATTATATTGCAGAACACTGGGTTGTTTAACGAATCTGCAGCGTCCCCTGAATAGTCGCTGTCTGCTGACTGGAAAATTGTTTAATTATGTAAGTATGTATGTGGGGTTGAGAAAGTACGACTAATGAATTTGTTGTCTTTCTCTATGACGTTCGGACCCCTTTTGATGAGACGAGACATATACAAGCTCTATAGTGAATGGCGGATATCATCCATCTCGATGTACGACGTATGGTATGTAAGTCTATACAATGTTATTTCAAGTTATACTGGCCAATGAAATAAAGCAATAGAATATTAAAACTTGGTGAATAATAGTCGAAATTCGACAACCAGGCGATCTCTACTGATAATAAATACTTACTGAAGTTACAGTTAAAAACGATTGGCTAAGTATGTCAGCCAGGAAATTGGCGTGTGCCTTCTTGAGTTTCTCGAAGTCATTGGTCCTGTTGACGGCGTCCATTAGCCGCGAGAAGTTCGTCTCTAGAACGTCAGCTTGAAGATAGTGTTGGAGATTGTCCATGAGAAACATTAATTTGTTGTGCAATTGGCACATTGAGAAACTGAAATAAGAAATATTGAGCTTGATTACAGAACCTCAAGAAATATATAGAAAAATTAACCTATTAAGGTACAATATCATCATCCCGGTAGACTCTGAGAGTTGGCTGGAGAGACGAAATTTAGCACAAAATTAAAAGGTTAATACTATAGTTTATTTGATATACTTAATAATGTATTTATCCGAGAATTAACGCGATCACGAAGTAGGTATTACATACCTCTGAATTGCCTGACGTTTCGACCAGGTTGCACTAGCCGTAGTCAGCCTGTTAAAGCGAAATTAGCCAGCAGAAATTAAGAAAAGATCGTTTAAATTATGAAGTAACTTAACTTGGGTAGAACATACTTTCAAATGAGAATATGCAACCGAAAAGAGCATTTTAGCGTTACCCAAGAGCTGCAAACGGAACCCTATTGCTAAGCCTGCGCGATAGAGGCTTGAAATGTTTACAGAGTGTGATTACTACAAATATTTACATATTCTTCTTTTACATTACAATGTAAAAAGTACATAGTGTTAAATATTGTACAATGGTACGGAATCCTTCCTGCGCGAATCCGTCTCGTACTTGGCCGGGTTTTTATGTTTGTTTACATTTAGTTAAATACCTAAACCTTTCGAGTATAGTTAGGTGTCCAAATATACAAATAGCGTGACTGGCCTGTTGGTCTAGTGGTTAGTGACCCTGACTGCTAAGCCAGAGGTCGTGGGTTCGATTCCCATGTATTTAGCAATATATAAGTATGTTTATCAGCAGTCTGGTTACCATAGTAGATGCTCTGCCTAGTTTGGGATTAGACGGCCGTGTGTGAGATATTTGGAGTTATTATTATATATATATATAATTATATAAAGAAATATAATCCCACCTTGTAGACTGTTTGTAAGTCTTCCACAGCAAGTGCAAATCATGCTGAGTTTTCTTTATCCGTAGCAAAAGTCGGAACATATCATTGTACCGCGCCAACACTTCAGGTGTAAACAGTAAATGTAGAGGCCACTTGAAGTCATACTTTAGAATTATGCTGGACCAACCGTCAAAAACTGAAAATAAGAAAATTATAATTTATACTACTGCAAGAAGGTAGTATTGTTGTTTTCTATTCGAATCGAAGACGCTAGGGTGGGAAAGTATTTACTACAGAAGACCGCAGTCAAACAAGGTTAGTGTGCCGTTACAATTGTTTGTCGTCGTCGATCAGGACCATTTAGTTTGCCATCTTAGCTGCATGGGGGTTGAAGATGGCAAAGGCCAACTACACGTGTCTCCCGGGTGATAAACGAGTAACAGCCTCGAGTGGTCAACTTACCATCACTAAAACATATCATCGATCTTTGTCCATGTTCAAAATATTAATCAAACAAAACACTGTGGCTAATCTTATGTTGTATGAGCAAATCTTCCAGAGGTCTGTAATAATATCCTTAATGATACGTGCATTCACGAGCTATGATAACCGCTTACCGTCAGAGCTTATACTTATTAGGTACTGTATCAAAAAAAAGTAATACATACCAGTGCTACTGTCATCGTTAAGGGAAGAGTTGCCTGACACATTAGGCTTTACGTAGGGTAGCTCAAAACTGAACTTTTCTATATCTGCATTGTTACTTAGGAAGACGGCTCGCGTAGCCAGTTGGAAGGCGTGATTCATGTCTGGAATATTTGGAAAGTGTCAAATTTTATATAATGATAATATAACTCAAGCTCAAAAACAACACTAACTATATAAGAAACTGTGCCGCAAAGGGCGTGGCCTAAAGACTGTACAGCGCAGCACTTAATGTTGGCAAAGTTATTCGTTGTTGAGTTATTTAATTCTGAACATCTAAGGTGAAAAAATCGCGAGTATGTAACGCTGTAGCGCATACGGGCATTTTTTATACTGTGTTGTTCTGTATGAGATTCACTTGTTTTGTACTGTTTCCCTAGAAAATATTATATACCTCTTGTTGAAGTCCGCGCGGTAGGCTTGTCCAGCATATGCGCCGTTAATCTTAATAACTCCAGGAACAATTCACCACGACCGAGAAGATAGAAGTCTTTCATAAGTTTCAGTTCATGGATCAATTGAGCTTCTTCTACGGCCACTGTCCATAAATGCTGTAGCAATATAAAAGTGTAGTTATTAAAACTTGTGTCAATGGTCGTGCCATGCATACTGTAGTAAATAGCTATATTCGTGAATCGTGCATTTCTGATGATTTTCTAGTGGAGTTTAATTTTTATGGTTCCATAAACATAGGAAAAAGGGAAATTCTATTACTAAGTCGAGCTTACATCCCCCGCGCCTTTTCCCAACTAAGTTAGGGTCGGCTTTACAGCATTTTAAAACATATTGACTTATTCACATAACGACAATATACACAAGCTTCGACCTATTGCACAATATAAACAACAAGTTTTATTAATCATTGTTTACACCTGGCGCAGCTTCACCAAATTTTGGTTATGACACTTTATTTTAATTAAAAAAAAAACAGGATAAATGCCAATGACAGAACAAAAACCGCATACAAATTATATACTTAGTTCAGTTTCTCTGAAGATTAGCCTGAACTAAACTTTCTCTTTGTATTACATAAGGATTGCAATTTAACACAATTTGCACCTTCTTGCTACTGCCATCTTAGTGGTACAGGATGTAGATACAGATTTGTTTCACAATTAGACTGTACACTAAGTTAGTAAACATACCTTAGTGACACATTCCTTTATTTCTCGGATGACTCCTCGTAGATTACAAACTTCAAACACTTCAGGGCTCTTCAATTTCTGCAACTTCTCATGAAATTGAGCCTCTTTATCTTCCCAAATTGTAAACCTAAGAATTTAAATCTAAAATATACTAATAAAGTAGATGAAAGAAAATATATTACAAGAGAATATTTCATTTCTACTTTTGCAATGCAGTCTGAAAACTCCTCACACTTAGGTATTCCGTATCTAGGTACAGGAGTAGATGCGTTTGAAATTTACCTTCTAGAATCAATACCACACTTCTGTAAAGGCATTAAAGTCCTATTAAGAACAAAGGAACTATTCTTCTTCATTTTCTTTGGATCAACACCAAATAAAATAACAGTTCTTCCAATAAATAGGATTTCTTGGGCCAGTGATAGAGGTACAAAATATGGTATCATGTTAGCATTAAGTGTGTAACCACTTTCCAAGGTTGTCTCTTGCAGCTGGAAAAAAAAACTAAGTTATTGTAGCCCTTTTTTATGGTGTACAAACGAAAAGACGGGTCACCTGATGGTAAGTGACTACCGCCACCCATGGACACCTGCAACTCAAGAGCGACAAGTGTGTTGACAGCCTTACCTTTTCTTACCCTTAACTTTCTCCACTAGAACTCAACTTAGGGTGAGTCCTTTTGCTTTCACATGTACATAATAATATGTTTTATTAAATCATTATTGAAAGTTTACCAGCAATTATTTTGTGGTACAGGAATATTTATAGAATAGGTAAGTCTTTCTATTTGTTTGTTTGGTACTATTAAATAATATTTTGATAGGTTATTGAATATATATTTAAAGGTTTTTCCGAAGAATTTAAATCAAACACTTGTTGTAAGCCATGCATTCATATAGGTATTATTTAAAAAATCGTTAACTATAATAATATGTATAACCTTTTACTTACAGCTGATACAAGAGATTTATCAGTTGTTGTAGAAGGTGTGGACAAATATGTGTCTGAAATGTCGTGGCCTTGGCTCACTATGAAGAATTCGTGGTATGGATCCATCAGCTCGCCGTATAGCAGCCATGTACAAAGTTGATTTACAAATACTTTATTGATATAGGCGAATATTCTAAAAACAAAAAGTGATGTAGAGCAAGGCCATTTGGATTTTAGTGGCGAAAGGTAATTTATTAATCTTGAGAAGTGAAACCGCAGAAAACTTATTCTCAACAATCTTCACAAACGATTTGGCAATATAATTATGAGTAAATAAATGTAGTACAAATATAGAGGCTGTTTCGGAAAGATGTGGCCGTATCTTAGGGTGGTACAGTAGGCCCCCTAATTTAATACAAGACATGTTCACGAAATATCCAGATTTTTTCCGAAAATGTCTGCATAAAAAAAACAAAATCATTTAAATTGGCATGAAAATTCACAACACCAAGAAAAGCATTTCCCAAAGAAAATTCCTTCTTTTTTCAAGCTAAATTAATTATTTTTCGGCTACACATAACAGTCCTAAAATTTGACTACAGTTTTCTGTAACATCCTGTATATTAAATGAAAAAGATTGTAGCATGTTTAACTAAAATAAAAAACAATATGTTTACTTCGAATGTAAACCTTAATAAGCACGAATCAGAATTTGGTTAAACATAGATCACCAATCGGTGTTTTTTTTTATTAAGGTCTGGCAAAATCCCAAAGAGAACAACTTTCATTTGTAAGTATGTTTAATTTCCTTTAGTTTTTAATTTTTTTTATTATTTCTTGTTATAACGACGATGTGAATAGATACTCTGAAAATTTCAACTGTCTACCAATTAAGGTAGTAATAGGGTTCCATTGGCTTGGTCTCTTTGGGTACGGAACCCTAAAAACTATTACATATCTGCCAACTTGTTAGATCAAAGAACCTATTTGATAAGACTGGGGAAATATGGTAGCCTTTGTGTACAGGACAAAATATGTGATGGACTAAAAAAGGTCTAATACCTTTAAACGAGCAATTCTTGTATATATGTATTTATATAATCTGAATCTCTGAAACGGCTCCAATGATTTTCATGAAATTTAGTATATAGGGGGTTTCGGGGGGCGATAAATCGATCTAGCTGGGTTTCATTTTTAGAAAACGTAAAAAAAAACCCAGGTCATCCAGGTACTTTATAATAATTACCTCAAAATGGCATCATGCACTTTTTCATTGCCTGTCAGTATATACTGATGTAGCAAGCTAAGTATCTGACAGCCAAATCTCTTTCTTTCTTCAATGGTTGTTATGATCTTGTTTAATGTGTTAAACAAGCCTTGAAAGCCTTCAACATAACTATATACAAATGATAGAGTGTAATTATGATTGCCTATAACAAGACTTTCAACCTCCATAATTGTTTTCTTGTATGATTGTAGAACTTCAGTGATCCCTTCACTTAAAGCTTGAGAATACAAGCCACACATTTTAAGCCCTGATGCTGGAAACAGTAAGAGTAGTATTACAATTTAAATTTCAACATAGAACTGGAAATTTCTTTCTAGAGTTACTATCCAGTAACTAGAAGTATGAGTTGAATTAAAATTTTGCTATGATATGAATTTCAATGGTATTAATAATATTAATTATTTTAAAAGCATCAAGGGCAAAACTAACAGGTGAACTACCTGTTTTTGTTTTCCTGGCTCGAAATCCATTGCTTTCTACAAAACCCTGAATTCTGTGATGATTCTGAGCTATTGCATTTATTCTTGCAAATATTTCCGCATCACCTTGGCCAGCATATGCAATTCCATTCTTCTAAAACAAAAGGAATTGTGAAATGCTTGTGAATTAAATCTCATGTACTAATGGACTACTAATGGAAGAAAAGAAAAAGGTGAGAAAGTCTTGACAAACGTTTTGAACTATAACTAATAGTTATCATAGTCAATACCAAGTAATTAGTTATAATTGTGTTTAAACTTTAGCGACTTTGATACATATTAGATGTGTAACTCGGGACTTAATCGCGATAATATTTAAAAGGTACAATAACTCTTGGTTACCCGACGTTTCGATCGAATACTTTATCGACCCATTTACTTTTGATCGAAAACTTTTAAATATTATCGCGGTTGACTCCCGAATTAAGTACAGATCTAATAATGATTAATTAGTTAGTAAATGGGTAATAGTAGTTGTTCATACTTATTTTAAAATTCAAACTGTACAGTTGTTGAACTTGTTGGCAGTCCACCTACCTACTGCTATTGTATTTTTAACCGACGAAAAAACGGAGGAGGTTCTTAACACATTTGTATTTGATTTTTTTTTTGAATGACCACGCATAACGTTTTACAGGGTAATCTAATTACGATAATAATTTTTTTAATGGTTATAGTACGAGACCCCGCTGTTTGAATCAGATATCTGTTTGTTTGATAAGAACTAATTTTCATGAATGATACATGATAGTAAAGTTGGCCGGCAAAATATAGCCGCAATAACGCAATACCTCTATACCTATACATAATTGTAATGTTTGTACAGCATTCATTATTATTATTATTGTTTTGAGTGCCTGGAAGTGTGTTTATAGTGAATTTAAGGTTGAACATATGTTTGTTCAGTTTGCAGTGTCCGGTGAGGACTCTTGTTACTGCACAGGTTTTGTATCTTTTGAGCTCCAGAAGTTCTTTAGATACCTTATTAGACCAGTCGTGGTCTTCCATCTCTTAATAGCCAATGATGTATATTTGGCGTTTATGATAGAATACGCTCGCTGTTTGCTGATGCCGTAGAATGGTTCTGGGCCATGCTGTCGGTTGTCTGCACCGGCTCTGGCGAGTTTATCGGCTTTTTCGTTGCCATCGATACCTGAATGGCCTGGATACCATCTTAATGTAATTTTGTTTGATTGCCCCAGTGTGTTCAGGTTTTCCTTGCAATTTTGTATTAGCTTTGAGCTAGTCTCAAAATTGTCTAGTGCCAATAGGGCGCTATTGGCGCTAGACAATTTTGCTTGGCTGTCTGAGTTGATGTAGATGTGTTGATTTTTTACTTTCCTTTCAAGGTTGATCTCCACGCACATGTTTAATGCAGAGAGCTCAGCCTGAAAGACGGATACCTCTGCTCCCAGGTTGGCGCTCAACTTGAATTTTGGTCTCTCTCCGTAAATTCCACAACCTACATCAAGGCCTTTTTTGGACCCGTCGGTGTACCACTCGTGACTACCATTTTTGTTGGATTGGAGGCCTTCCAGCCCTGTATCCCTTTGTGGTATGTCTACTGTGTACCTTCTTACGAAGTCGATCTCTGTTTGCATGTCATCCGCTAGCATGTTCAGAGATTTTATTCCGAAAACCGACTCTTTTAGTGAGTTTAGTGTTCGTGATTGCCACTTTGGTTTCGTCTGTGTACTTATCCTATATATGCTTTTGGCAGCTTCTTTTTGCACATAGATGCTGAGCAGAGTCAGGCTTAGTAGTGCATTTAGAGCTTCCCCTGGCGTCGAGGATAACGCACCAGTGGTTATTAAACAAGCCGTACGTTGTAGGCTGTCTAATTTGTTTGAGGTAGTCGTTTGGCTTACCTTACGGCACCAGACGGCAGATCCATACGTTACGAGTGGCCTTGCAATCACCGTATATAGCCATAGGGAAATCTTGGGCTGAAGTCCCCATCTGGCGCCGGCCATGCGACAGCTCATCCATAAAGCCATTTTTGCTTTATGGACTATGTTTGTGATATGTGAGTTCCAGGTTAACTTTTGGTCAAGTGTGACCCCTAGGTACTTGACTTCACTAGAGAAAGAAAGGATTTTGCCGTTTAGTTTTGGATTTGACAAACTTTCCAGCTTCCTTTTCTTTGTGAATGGAATTATGGTAGTTTTGTCTGCATTAATTGATAATTCGTTATCTCTGCACCAGTTGTTGATGGTGTTGAGTGCTCCTTGTAGTAGTGTTGAGATGGTGTGGAGGCATGGTCCCCTGACTATGATCACCAGGTCATCTGCGTAGCCCTGTATGTCATAGTCGAGGTTAGACATTTCTACAAGGAGTTGGTCAACAGTGAGGGTTCAAAGTAGTGGGGATAGGACGCCTCCTTGTGGGCACCCTCGTGTCGTATAAAATTTGTGCGATGTTTCATTTAGTGAAACTGTCGCAATTCTGTTTGAGAGCATGCTTTCCACCCATTTTATGGTGGTGACATCAATGCCCTTTGCAATCATTCCTCTGAGGATTGTTGCTGTGGGTGTATTGTCAAAAGCGCCCTCAATGTCGAGAAAAGCACATAGAGCAGCATTCATTAACTAAATGAAAACCTAAAAACAGTTTTATGACTTTAACATTTACTATTATTTTCAATAGTAATATTTTCACATATCGTAATTTGTTTTTTCGAGTTTTAATAAATTTTTCGAATTTAAATTAATATCATAGATATTGTTTAAACAATATAAATAATTTTATCCCCGCTCCAAAATGTTTCTGATTTTGAATAATATAAAAAACCAAATTAAAAAAAGTCATCAAAATCAGAGCTGTTTCTGAAGACATCCGAACAACAGGCTTATGCAACGGTGCGCGTATACATCAGAATGCGCATGCTCACTTAAAAAAATATGTTATTCTTATTATGAAAATTATACAGAGACATAGAACAGCTGTTGTGAACACTCAACAAAATGCCACAAATTTTTAACCTGCCAAGCAAAAACAGAGGGGTGTTATAAGTAACATTCACAGGGTGTGACTAAATTTGGTGTTGCAATAAGACTAAGTTTATTATTATTATCGCCTTTAGTTCCTATCTCCTTTTGTATGTTAGTTTTTCTGTTATATGATTTGTCTTCATGCTACACAGATAACATAAGAAATAAAGTACAGAAGGAATAGAAACTGTCGGTCCAGGTTTAGACTAGATTAGGATTGCTGTATTGGATTGGATTGTGCAGGGCTACCAGTATGTATTATTGGATACTAAATTCATATGATTCGATTATCTTACGTACCCTATATAATTGGATACAATGTTATAGCATAATAAGTACGAACATACATAAAGAAACTTAAAACAAATCATATCTGTGGTACACTGTTAAACCCGAGGTCCCCAAAGAGTGACATACTTTAGTTGTAAAACACTGATTTTGTATAATAGTATGTGATTTTGTATAAGTTCTGAGACTCGGCAGTACAAAATGAGTTGTCTTTACTGGCAGCCCAGGGATTGTGTAAAAATACATGGGGACATAACATTGTGTATTCCTGTCCTCATGTAGAAAGAATAGTAGAAACAATAGTACTTTAGGTTCATGTAGACGATGTAGACGACATGGCATTCATTTAATGATAGAATAACTGCAAAATTCATAAATATAGAGCTTCGAAAGAAAATAGATATTATTGCCATAGTAAACACATACAAATGCACCACATACAATCGTCCCCAATTGCATGAGTCCCAGTCAACATTCCTTAATTTATGGCAGGCCTATAGAAGAAACTAAACAATTCCTAATAATAAAGATATAATTTAATTTAGAAAACCAAATTTTACATTTACAGACTTACTTCTTGCCCGGCGGATTTAGTTTGAGAACAATCCCATAATATTAGTAAAGCGTCGTGGATCATTTTATATTTAATATATCATACAGTTAAATATATACTGATATTGAAAACTATATGTAACATGAATACATACAATTTTATTTTGAAACATTCAAAGCTACATATTATTTTATGAAGCTGATTGTCATTTTTTAAGTTTTGTATATAAATAGTGTAGTAACCTAGTCAATCTCGATAATACTACAAATACTATAGTTTCATTTAATCGACTACATAATTTTATATTCTTAAAAATTAAACTTATTTAATTTCCTAATAATTTATCTATTTTCATTATACTATTTTATATTATTCAAATTTAACTTCTTTCTTTGACTACATAAAAAAAAATTGTTTAGCAGGATTCTTACCGGCGGCGTAGTTGAAATTCTTTTGTCAGAGTTTTCTCTATAGGCGTGTATGTAGTTTGTTAAAAAAAAATAATGTAATGCGCCCACGCTGAGTTGGGACTTCAACAGTTCCAAGCTAGTATTGATTGTATTGGTTTGTTAGATCTGACGTTTAAGTCTTGATATTGTAATGATTCTTTTCGACAGAAATAACGAAATATTATGAATTAACACTGATGCCGATTCATCAATTTCGATTTAAGATTACTTGTTAATTCTACAAAATTATGGATCTATAACATTTTAGAATGGCGGAGGCTTGTAGGTTTGGGAATCAAAATATAGAAAGTAAATCATCGAATAATCAAGATGAAAACTTTTGTATATTTCATGTTTTGTGTGTTTTTATATCACTTGTTACTATACTAGCTGATTTGACGACGGGTATGTATATTTAAAAGAATTCACCTCAACATTTTCGTAATACTTAAATGAAGTTTATGCCGGTTTGTAGAAACTTTTGTAAGCTTTGTAGTTTTTGTTTTTTTTTTCAGATATCATCGTTTTTGCAGAATACTGCAAAGATGGTCATCTTTATTGGGCCCTCGGAACTTTGATATTTATTGTAACACCAAATATTTTAATTAACGTATTCTCTATGAGATGGTTTGTAACTGATCAAAAGTCTAGTTTACGGCATTGGATAACACATATCTGTCTAGTGGGCTTATTGGAAAGGTACGACAAAACATACTTTATTTAAAATTTGAAAATATTATACCTACTTAAAACCAAAGTTTACTCAAACAAGTATGTTTTTTTCAGACATTTTTTATTTTTACGGAAAGTGTTTGTGTGCAAGAACTTCGAATCGATCAAAACAAATAAACTAATATCACAAAGAAATGATTTAAGTTTGTTACATTTTCTGTATGTTTTTATTGGGACTGTGCCACAAATTATACTACAAACTTACGCAGTTGTTACGCTCGATGAAAATTATTACACAAAAGGTAATTATCTATTATAAGAACAATAAATATTTATTCAATTATTTCTTTTAGTTCAAATTTTAGTGAGATTTTGTTAAGTTTTAAACTTGATTTTAACATTCCCTCGGGTACAGCAGAACAAGGAATTTGTTTACCGTTCTTCGTAAGGCGTTTGTTCCAGACTGCTATATCATCGACAGAAGGTGAAATATCAACCACGCTAACTAAAGTAGGCATCGCATCGTTGCATTTCTTAACTCGGGCTCTCCTTTAGATAGGAAAGTCCAAGTTTAGCTTTTTAAACACGCCGTAAAATAGCATGAATACGGACAATTCCTTAGGCAGTGAAAGTGTGAAGGGTATAAATACGAACATCTGTGGTGAGAATGGACTTCGACTTACCATACAGAAGACTGTAACCAATAGCATTACTACCGTAGGCTTGTTTGTTTCTACAACACACGATTGACATTGCTGGGTTTACCAGTGTTCCGACGCGCTATGTTCTTGTATGCCAATTATTATTAAGTTGTATAAAGAAATAAAGACAGCATTGGTGCCGATTCTATTGTACACTCGACTAAACTAAAACCTGACTTAATTTCTTCATATGAAATAAACCTAGTGTTCTTCGTAATAAGGTCTATTTGTTACTAGCATCTATTTCTCAGCTCCTCTAAATTTCAATAAAACCTGACAACGTATACTCAACTTTATTTCCACGCAGCGAGAGTCTTCATTTATTCAAACGCTGTATAATTGCCGTATAAAAACTTGTTCAAAACGAACAAAGATGACGTGTTTTTAACCTACACCTACGAAGACGCTTACTAAAAACACAGAGCAAAAGAGATGGCATTCAACGGATAGCGGCTCTCGCTACGTGGTATTAAAGTTTATTTAAGCGTATCAGACTTTAGTCGACAAATAAATTGCTTATTTCGATAGCGACATATGTTACCTACTTGTTTCAATTTGAAATAAGACCTTGTTTCTAAGTGTACAAGGTTTACTTCTTATATGAAGAAAATTTAATGAATTTTAATTTAGCGAGTGAAGTAACAGAATTGGGGCCATTGTAAAGTATTCAGTGTTATAAATAACTAATAGTCGCAATTATTTTTCAGTATTTGCTTTAACAGCTTCCCTCGCTTCCGTTATTTGGGGGTGTTCAACGTATATGTACAGTATCACTGCATTTTCTAATGAGAATTTTAAATGGTACTCATTGGTATTGAAGCTTATATGGCATTTCGGTATACTAATAGGAAGAATACCGGGAATTTTGTTGTTCGCTATAATTTTCGGGGTTTGGACATTAGTGCCATTAGGTAAGATCTATAATTTTTATACTATAGAAGTTTCATAACAAAAACGAATTAAAGTGACTTGATTTTCCAGGTTTACATTGGTCTGCTATGACATTTTGGATTGTGATGCAGAAGACTACATTTTGCCCAAACAAAATAGAAGAGACCCTTTATAACGTTGTTATGGGCTTTGTATATTGTTTCTGTTATATAAACTTACGAGAAGGGCACACACGATACCGTTTGATGTTATTCTATACATTAATGGTATCGCAAAATTTTGGAAGTTTGTTCTTATATGTATTAATTTCTGATAATGAGCGGCAGAGAAAGCCTTGGTCCATTGCCGCTGTTATATGTATTATATTTGGAACAATATTTGGTAAGTAATTTTTTTCACGAAACTGGCCGACTACGGTCCAAAATACTTTAATAATACTTAAAAATAAAACTACTTTACCTTACTTAAAAGAACAATGTTTCAGGTATTTCTGCTATGATATTATATTATAGATATTTTCATTCAACTGGGCCCATTTTGTGGAAAAATACTCCTGATGATATTGAGTTAAATAACAAAGTTTCAATAACTGAGTCCAGTAATAAAAAAGATCATTGTTTGAATCATGTACGGTCTTTCAAAAATTCGCGGCAAGACGAAGGTGCTAATATTAGCACTGGGTATGTTTCTTGTTTTCTTTTAAAAGTAACCAATATATAAATAATATACATGTAGTACTTACAAGTTCTGGTCTATGTTTTCAGTAAAGAAATAGTAACAGGACCCATTCCGAAACAAGGGAGCGAAAACGCTGACAAAAAGTTTTTATTAGATCACTGGATCGCCAGATCGGGGTCTCCTACATTTACATCAGCACCCATTGGTAACAATAGTATGGACATTTCTAGTGTAGAATTTTACACTGTCGAAAATACTCCACAATCTATGATTGAGGATGAAGATCACAAACACAAAAATAACAAAAAGAAAGCTATTTGTTTTCCTACTGAATTAACATTGAAGTTAACGTCTACGGACAGCTTAGAGAGTTCGATTGATGAAATAACTTCTAGTAATTTAAAGCTGCATAAGCGTAGAGGAATATGTTCCTCAGATGTTCTGAAAGATGACTTAATAAATATTAAACTAGATGTTTGCAATATCGTTAATGAAGATTTAATGAAGAGTATTAAAACTGATAGCTCTGAAATCAGCCATGATACTGATGGTTCTAATAAAAAAACTTCTTCCGATTCCATTGATATGGATCTAGATTTAAGTTTCAGTGATATCAATAGCTCTGATATAAACACATTTAATGAAAATATTGTTCAAAAGCTATGTTTGAGTGCCCTTAAAAACATAAAAGTGGGAAACCAAGACGCCGACATTGAGAATATTCAAAGGATAGCTTTAGATATTCTGAAGGAAATGTATGCCAAAAAGGATAAAAACAAAAATGGAATAGGAACTGATCTATTTCCATCCAAACCACGTGAGCTTGATACACCTACTGAAGTTTTATCAGTTCATGATTATGAGAATATATGTGCCGTAAATATTGCTAGAGAGGCCTGGGGTCTACGATCGTGGAACGGATATTCAGATATTGAAAACTGGCTTCACGACGGAAGCGTGGTAAGAGATCGAAGGAGGGATACTCTAACCTCAGGCAGTTCTGAAATAAGTAGCTGTGTATCACAAGATCTCAAAAATGCCATTTTGTCTGCTCCACCTTTTCCAAAGAAACCTCACACTTACTCAAATGTTTTTGTAAAGTTTGATAGGACAAACCAAGATGATTATGCCAACACGTTAGTTAGCCATGATGATACTTTCTTAGCTAAACCATGTGTGATAGATGGTAATAAAGATCCCAATCACTTAGAACCTATTATGGAAGAATTAGATGACTTAGGAGACATAGAGCCATCAAGTAAGAAGAGACTTAATTCAGAAAGTTCCCTCGTAGCCACTATAGACGAAATACGTAAATCAACTGCCTCCAACTCTCCAAGAAATTTATATCATAGACGCGAACATTTATGGGATTCCCCTCAGTTTAATACATCGACAAAGCTTGATACTAGTTTAAAACAAGCTTTATGGAAGGAACCCTCTAAATTCGATGGCAATATCATGGATTGTTTGCCAGAAAAGGAAAACAGTATGAACTTGTCACATAGAACAAAATTTGAAATGAATAAAAAAGAATTAAATTTCACAAGTACTTCATCCACATCGGTACATACACACTGCCTTGAAAATGTCATAACTTATAATAAAAATACAAATACCCGAAGACGTCAAAAATCGAATCCTAGTACTATTAGACTCCAGAACAAGAGAATGAACGTAAAACCGGACCAAAACCAACACGATATTTCTAACAAGGACATTGATTTTCTATGGCAGTTAGTTTCAGAAAACTCTGCGCCTACTAGTTCGATTGAGGACTGTACTTCAAATAAAATATCCTCATCTTTACAGTCATTAATTCAAAAAGACACAGACATGGCGGTAGTAAATACTTCAACGTCGAAAATGTCTAGCGTAAAAAAGGCTACAAGAAGTAGACCCAGGCGTAAATTTTCTATTTTAAGAGAGAGGTTTGAACCCAGACTTAATCTTAATTCTGATGAAGAAATATTATATGGTTCTTGTGATATTAGCCAACCTCCGGTGGACCATAATATAGTTAATGTAAAAAATCAGTTCCCTCCAGATGAAGGCGTAAGTACGACTTCGAGAAAGTATAAGTACTGTAATTCTTCCTTTGAAAGCAACGAAAACTTAGAAACAGCTGCTGGTTGTGATTTAATAATGTCAAGAAGTATTAAGGAAAAGCGGTCTTTGTTCATGAAACAAGTTTTAAACCCACCTAAATTTAATACTAAACTAAGGCATAAAGTGTGAGTTACTTTAAATGTGGATATTTTGTTCCTAGCTAATTGTACATTTGTTAAACACCAGAAAGAATAAAGAAGTCAACATTAACATGGATCTCAAAATGAGTGTAGTCATATTTTACAACAAATAATTTTGTCACTGAGTTTAAATGTTGTCTTGTGTTGTTAAGATTTTTTGTTGTATATTAGATTGTAGTAAGTGCTAATTAATTAGTCTTCCATGATGTGATATTACTAACATCAAAAATACAATTAAACTTTTACACTAAAATTTCAATTGTATACTTGAAATGTACTTGTGATATATTTTATATTGATATTTTTTTAGAACTTGCCTACATATTACTAAGCCAGTATTGTGCATGATGTTTAATTATACAATATTTTTAGAATTAACTTACTGAATATACTTAATAAATGTTATAAATACAAATTATTTGCCGTGTTTATTAATAAATAATATTCCATAAAATATTGTTATATTATGTTTATTTTCATAAATATAGTAGCTGCTACAAAAGTAATATAGAAATGTAATTATGCTAACTATTTGAAATTTTATAGCATTCATAATGCTGAATAAATAGAAAATATACAAAATATTGTATCCATTATCACATGATGTGGTCATCACTACAAACCAATTAAATAACTTTTTATTAATAATAACATTATTATAAAATTTACAAAATATTACACTCATTTAACAGTCTTCTTAAAGAATACAATGGCTCATAGTATAGGAATAACTACTATCTACTCAAACTAGAAAATATTATTAGCAAATTATAACTGAAAAACTTCTATAAAATCGAATTGTAAATACAGTACAAAAAGTTGTATATTACTCAAATAGGTTGTACTAATGTATATATATATATGAATACAAACTAAATGTAACTACAGCTTATTACAAAATTGAATCAAAATAAATTATTAAGGGAGTTAATAAGTTTGATAACTTACAATCAATTTCAAAGGTCTGTTGTCATAACATTTGTTAAGAGACGTATGCGATGAGCATTGCAGTTACGACATAGGATATGGTCATCAAGAGGGTAACACCCTCGGCCTTCTGACTCTGAAGAAAGTAGTAACCCACAGTCCTCACACCTGTAACACCTGACATGGAAGCTTCTATCCAATGCCACAACTCTAACAGTTTCTTCTTCTCCATCTTCAGGCATAATGGGCAGTTCGCAAACACAGCAACGAGGAGCAAATTTTTTATGGAAATCCTCAATACAATGAATTTGGTTCATGGCATCTACAGTAAATGGTATTCCATCAAGGCTTTTTCCACATACCACACAAGTAAAACAATTAGGGTGGTATGGTTTACCAGTAGCTCGTAAAATTCTATCCAGGATGGGTTGAGTGCACACTGAACATTTCTCTAAGGTTTCATAGTAATCTGCTTCACAGTATGGCTGACCTTCCACAGCATAAAAAGGCTTTCCTTGCAAGTTAACATTACAATGATGGCAACAAAAGCATGTCACATGATACATGTTTCCCATTGCTGTGCAGCCAGAACTCTCTCCTACTACCTTTCCATTACATTTAACACACATTCCAAACACATCTAAATCCTGGCTATCAGAGATAGACTTAACGAGAAGATTGGTGAGTGCATCAACTTCTTCTTCCTTTTGAAGTGGTGACTTACTAGTGTTAGGTAGATTGCTCCTATAATTATGAAGAGAAGTTGCTTGAGATGACACATTGCTATGTGGGCGTGGGTTAATAGGCTCATAGAGTGACTCATATGTTGAAGACTGTGATGCTCCATATTCAGGAAAGTCATTTTGATATATTGGTAGATAAGATTGCCTTTCTTGATTATAATTCAAGTTTGCTGTTGCTCTAACCAATTCACTATAGTTAGAACTTACAGGTGATGGTGGAGGCAAAAATTCATCATTTGATTGATTGGCATTATAGGGTTTTGATGATGAGATTGAAATTAATGGTGGCGGGGGTGGTAGTGGAGGCGGCGGTGGCGGTGGCAATGAAGGCAAATTGTCATTGCTTCTGTATGGAGCTATGTTACTATATGTGGCATTATAGCTCTTTGATGGTGTAGGTAAATTTTGCTTATAAGCATGATTAAATGTAGCCAAATTTAATTGACTTACATTTGCATAATCTTTATGTACAGGATGACCATGGCTTGAGAGGGTATTACTGTATGTGTTATTGTTATTGTTGTAGTTCGAAGTAGGCATTATCATTGCAGAATACGAAGGCTCTCTAATAGCACTCACGACAGCACTGTGTGGCACTTGTGGCTGAGCCTTCTTTTTTGGTGGCACAGCAGGTGGTATCTTTTTTACCTTTCCTGTGTTATTTAAATCTTTAGCCATTTGAAGATCAGCTAATTGCTTTTCTAATGCGTCCATGTTATCAAGTCGTGACATTTCTGTGATAATGTTGACCTGAATGTAACAATGGCAAGATAATATTTGTAAACCGTTACCTTTTAATTATTTGGCGTTTATAGTAAAGATTAATTTCTTATATAAAATATACACTACATTACGATAGTATCACTTTCAATAACTTTTATTTTAGCAATCCATTCCTATATCTCTATGTCACTTGTGTATTCTTCTCTCATAATTGATTAATTATATTTGGCTTTGATGATGACGTCTGGTTTCCCAGCGCAGTACACGTCATTTTACGATCTACGAAAACTAATTAGAATCTACTAAAATAGTAAAGTTTTTAAAATAAAAACAAAACAATATATTATAAATTATTAGAGTAATAAGAATTTCCCTTCAATGTAATTTTCATCAATAAAAAGTGTTCAATTAGTCGATATCAAATACTTACTGTTTGGGCCAGAATGTTCTGACTTCAGTATAATCTGCATTTTAGTTGACAATTTCGTACCTACCCTACCTTACGAAGTAACTACTCGGTACTCACTTACTCAGCAGTAATCCTGTATTAGAGTAAATATTGCAGAGAATTTGACTATTTGTATGATATATATATATATATATATATGAATGACATCTACGAAGGTAGGTGGAACAATTTAAGTCACATTCTCGCAAAAAAAAAATGTAAAAAACCGGCTTGTCCCCGCCAACTTGAGGGTAATTTTTTATTTTATTTAAAAAAAAACTAAGATCGAACAAAAAAAACTTTTGATCGAACAATGACGAACAGTTAACGAACAGTTGAAATAGCAAAAAAAAAATTAAAAACAGACTTCTAAGAAACTTATGCTACTGGTCAACCATTTGTCACCGGTTTGATTCGATTTAAATAAATATGACATTCAAAAGTTGTAAAAGTTTTACCCTCAAGGGTGTAAAATAACAATTCCCTATTGGTATTTTCTTCAGGGTAAAACTTTAGGGGATAAAAATTTGTATGGAAGTACGTAAGCTTTATGTGAATGTTTTATAAGTTTGCGACAAGAGACAAAATATTAGAGCTATTCTGATGTAACATTTACGGAGTCATTAAAAAATGTGAAACTGAGGAAGGGGGATGGCTAAGTGTGCTTACCCGAACGGGCAGACACGTGAGGGCAGACGTCTGTACCACACGCACATGCGAATACTGATCTTTTCATAACTATGTTGTTCTTTCTTTAAGGCAATATAAATTTGTTATTATAAACACTATATCTCTGGATATAGTATCCAGTATATACTATATCTGGAGAAAGACATAGGCTACTTATCGTATCGTGCAAATAGACCTTGAGGGTGGCAAAATAGTGGATCAAAATTTGAAAGTATAGAAGATATACGAGGGCGGCACTGAAAATTTCGGGACTCAAGGAAGTGACACAACATTACTATTTGAAAATGTATTTTTTGCCTTTCGAAGTATTCTCCGCGAAATTTGACACATTTTTCCATACGATGGAACCAATCATTGAAGCAACCATTCCATTCGGAAGTTGGGGTCTCCAAAATGGCCGTTTTGTAGGCGTCCACAGCTTCTTTATTCGTACGCGTATTTCCAGGATTCGTCACCTGATACGATGTTGTATACAGCATTTGAGGATAGTGCGTGGAATCTTTCGAGAGTTCTGACGCACCAAGTAACGCGAGCCGCTTTTTGCTCTTCACAGAGCGAATGCGGTATCCATCGGGAAAACAACTTTTTTACACCTAATTGTTCATGCAAGATTATTTGTATTTGACTCATGCCAATGTCTAAAGTTGCCTGAATTTCGCGGAATGTCACATGTCGATCGTCCTCAATCAGCTTACGCACAGCATCAACGTTTTCCTGGGTGACTGCGGTTTTTGGACGACCTTGACGGGGATCATCACTGAGCTTGACACGTCCAAGATGAAATTTAGCAAACCAGCGATAAATTGTGGTTTTGGATGGGGCTTCATCACCAAATGCAGAAATCATCCGATCAACACACTGTTTTTGCGTTAAACCACTTCGAAAGTCATAATAAATCATCGCTCTTGAATTTTCTCGAGTCAATTCCATTTTCTCAACGACTAAACAAGTTTGACAAAACCTTGTGATAAGACCGAGTATTTTTTTTTAAATAAATAAATAGTATTCGATTTTTAAAACCAAGGTGTTTTCAATTAAAAAGATTTTAATATGACAGAAACAGCGGAAATATTCCATTCCCGATACTTTTAGTGCAGCCTATGTATCATTTAAGTTATTTATCAAGTTATTTCAATAAATGTAAGTACTTATAGAGATAAACAAAACCTTGGAAAAGGCCATATGTAGGCTACTTTTTGTATAATAAGCAATGAAGGTCACAAAATAGGGAATCAAAGTTTATATGGGAGATGTATCATTTGTCAAGTTTAGCGATGTAAAAATTCAAGCAATTTAATTGTGGGACAGACCAACGACCAAAAGCATATCACATGTTGAAGGTGATCTTTTCGAGTAATAGAAATGAAAGGAACAACATAGGGAAAACGTGGATTAATTCTCCGTAATCCAAAAACCTGACCGATTTGCCATTCCAGTTGAAAAGAGTACTAACAGCTTCCCTGAAAGCAAGGAAAACTGAAAGTAGGTGTACATTTGGAATACAATGATATGTCCTGGGTGGGAATCGAACCCACGACCCACGAGCTCAGTAGTCACTAGACCAAAAGTAACTTACGAGTACCTTACTTCTCCTCAAAATATGGAAGAGATCGAAGAAAAAATTTAATACATATTCTACGCAGACGAAGTCGCGGGTACCAGCTAGTATACAATAAAATATCGTATGATATGAATGACATCCATGATATGCACATACATTTACAATGACATGACATGCCCGTCAAATATACATATGCACCTAACATAGATTTAGTCCAGCTGAATACCAATATAAGGTAGTAAAAAATGGTGGGGGTTCCCAAGTCAACTTGTAATCTTTTTTTTTATAATTAAACGGCAACACCATAAACTAAAAATATTAAACCGAAAGGCAGCACTGCCACTGCCAGACGCTTGTTGTCATTGACAGATGTCAAACTTGAATAATTCCCACGAACGCCGTATTTCGTTTTTGTGTGTATGTTATTTCGATTAACAAATCAAATACTAATATTTTATTGTCATTAATAATCCTAGATTTCCTTTGACGAAAGTTTGCCTAGTGAATGGCCATGCAATGCCAACTATGGATGGGGAGTGTAAGTATTTATTTTTAATAAGCATTTAAGTACCTAACCACAGGGTGATTGAATAAGAAGTACTCCATAAATGACTATATGAATACAAGACTACTCACCCGCATACTCCAGCTTTCTATCTCGCAACAAACTTTGCTTGAAGCTTCAATTTTTTTATATGAATGGGTAGTAGTTTACTGATGCAAACTGTTAACTTTTAGAGCTACCAGGAATGGTGGCTCTACCAAGAAGAAAGCTTTCCTTAGGAAGACTACTACCTGATGATGATGCCTTTCACTCTTCAATTCAATTTGTTTATTTTCTGAAATGTGGTAATACAAAGGTGGTAAATATACTACAAAAACACATCTAACACATTTGCCATCTTAAATTCATGACAAATTTGTAACTTAAATTACTTATTATTATGCTAGTACTAATAAACAAATCAATAATATTATTTGTATTTTTAATTTAAATCTAATACCTTTAAACAAGCAATTCTTGTATATATGTATATAAATATATTTATATAATCTAAATCAAGAAAACGGCTCCAACAATTTCGATGAAATTTTGTAAACAGATAGTTTTGCATTTTCAGTTCAACTGCATAGTTGTATTTCCTGTAAAAATGCTATTTTACAGAAAAAAATATGATTTAAAAAAGCTACCAAGCACAGCTTGTTCTCCCAGGCACTATTTGTTAACTGAGTAGAAACATTTGTCAACAAGTCATCTGAACAGTTGTCTCTTAAACTTATTAATAGGTAGATGTCTAGCATCTTTGGGTAGGTGATTGTAGATGCGCACTGACATTGCATAAATGTTTCGACTACATATTTCAGTTTTTATTTGGGAAGCATGAGATTATTTGGATATAGTGTATTGAATTTATACATATCTTTCTTCAAATTAAATAAGTAAATTTTATTTTTAACAAAAATACATGCTTCGTATATATAAAGACATGGTAGAGTTAACAATGAAGTTTTACAGAACAGATGCCTACAGATAATCCAGGGTACTATGTTTTAAATCGCCATAACCTATTGCTTTTGAGATATAAATGCTCTATTTATATTTACTGTGTTGCCCCAAAGCACTATGCCAAATCTCAGTTTATATACCACAAATGCATGATAGGCCTCAAGTGCTGTTTGTTTGTTAGCCACCTTTGTTAGTCTCCATAAAGCATAAACAAACCTATTAATTTTATTGCAAATATATTGTTTATATGTGTTTTTCAATTACATGTATCATTATACCATGATAGAAATTTCATTAGTTTCAGACAAAGTTTCACTATTATAATTTAAATTTAGCTCAAGCTTTTTACCTCCTCTGTTAAGAAGTTGTATATATTTAGTTATAGCGAAAATTACGCTTAAATTTTTATGAGTTAACCAATAGATTACTTTACCAACAGTTTCATTAAGCAAATTATTGTAATCTGATTCAGTTCAATCTGAGTTGTTAGGTATCAGTATAGAAATGACATCTGCATAAAGGATAGTTTTATAACCTGTAATAGTGAGAAAATAATTTATATATAGAAGAAAAAGAAGCGGGCCCAATATAGTCCCTTGAGGCACACCTACTTTATTATACCTAGCGTTCGATTTAAGTCACTTATTCATTTTTTGAATTAACGTTCGTGACTTCCACGTATTGGATTCTATCACTGAGATAACTTTTTAGCCAGTCTTGTGCTGGACACGTATGCCATATATATCACACTTCTGTAGAAGTAATTCGTATTTTACAAAATCAAATGCCTTACTCATATCGAAAAAAATTGCTGTAATATGTTTTTATTTGCATTTATAGTTTTTAATATATTATTCACAAGTTTAAATTTAGCCAGACTAGTTGATTTACCTTTCTTCTACAAGCAAACTGCGATGAAAAATATGACATTTATTTCCTGATGGTCATGCCCATTTTATAGAATATTAGTATTAACCTATTACTTATGATTTTCAGTTGGAGCCCAACATGACAGAAAGCTTTATTATGGCTGCATTCAACCGTATGGGCCAGCGCCCATTAGCAGTCAAAGTTATGAGAAATAAATTTACAGGAGAGCCAGCAGGATATGCATTTGTTCATTTTCAGGTAGGTCTTGCTCAAAATAATAATTAATATAGTTGCTAACGCTTCTCCACGTTTCACCTCACTCTGCATATTAGCATTTTGCATATTAGGGGCCATCCATAAATTACGTCACACGTTAAGGGGAGTGGGGGCATTTTTCGTTGCGCTACCACTTTCTTCGTCTAGCCCCCATTCGCGCAGCGTCGGAAGTGTAACGTGCGATAAGGAACTTCGTTGTAAAAAGTACTATTCCCAGAGGATACCTGAATTTATTAACAAAATCTACATTAACATAAGTGAAGCTGCAGGCGAAAGCTAGTAAATCATAAATTAAACCATTTTTAAAATACTTCCTAAGATTAATTAATCTTGTATGCTGTTCAACTCATATATAGACAGTTAAATGGTTTTCTTGCCCTTCCTGCTCTTTAACTATATTGAGACAGCTTCTGCTAAAGTGACTTTTTTCAGTCATTCTCAGCTTCTTGGGAATGAGATTGTTCGGCACTCTCCGGTAGTTGTGTGTTGTCAGTGTGTCTTCTGTGGGATGTTTCTTTTCCGCTGCCTGTTTAGCACACAAAAAGATCTATACAATACCATACACGCTGATGCAGCCTGAATTGTGTTCTCCAGTGAGAGTCTTCTGGCAGAAACAGCCTATTCGACACAAATACTTTCCTAAGCGGCTCTGCAAGGGCTATCTGCGTTAGCTGGTGGAAGGGGCCGTATTATCGCATCTCCAGCTAATTCTCCACGACAGGTCTCACCTCCACATTCCCTAATCCTATATAATATTTAGATTAATTGAATGTTCGGGCTTATGCTGAAAAATAAACATATAATTTGATTTCAAAAGCTAAATGTATTTATAATTTTATAAATGTTATATGTAACCTTACCATTGACCTTAAATTATTTTATCAGAAAATACCTCAGAATATAAAAACTATTTAGCAAAAAATTCAATGAAAGAACTGAAAGGCAAAAAATAATATTAAAAATTAAACTTGTTAGCCCTACTAAATTTATATACTCATGTTAATACCTATTTGAATTTTGATATCATTTTCAATTTTTTGTTAATTTATCTTAATAAAATTTAACAAATCCCATAGATCTCACTCATAGATAATTAACATCTTTTCTTATTACAGACTGATGATGAAGCCATTGATGCTATGCATAAACTTAATGGCAAACCCATTCCTGGTACTTTCCCTGTTGTGAGATTCAGACTGAATACTGCTTCAAGAGAGGCACGCGCCAACATGCAACAAGAACGGGAGTTTTCAGTGTGGGTTGGTGACCTGAGCCCTGATGTTGATGACTATTCACTCTATAGGGTATTTGCAGCTAAATATTCGTCAATAAAAACTGCAAAAGGTTTGTAAAATTTGTTAAAAAAAATCAATTGAAGAATAACTGAATAGTGGAATTAAAAAAGTGCAGTTTTCTGGCTGGAAAATAGCTCATAATTTTCATAAAGTTATGAAGATTGATCATTTGTAAACATAATGTATATGTATACCACAAAAGAGGATCCACTTGTGCAGACTAATGATAATATTAAATAGAAAATATTTTCTGAAAAGTCCAATCCGTTAGGTGCAATTAGCTCAAATCATGTTTTATCCAATAGAAATAAACACAAACTAGTAATTTTCTAACTATTATTATTAACCTCGAATTATATTTTTTTGTACCAGGATGTATTTATTACATAATTTTTTGCAATTATGATATACAACAATTATTTTATTCTAATGATGTCGTTTCTTTGCAGTAATATTAGACAGTTCAGGGTACACAAAAGGCTATGGTTTCGTAAGATTTGGTAATGAAGAAGAACAGAGAAATGCTTTGTATGCCATGAATGGATACAATGGATTAGGCACAAAACCACTGAAGATTTGCACTGCAGTACCGAAACCTAAGGCTGCTAATACAAATCAGAATCCAGCCTCAGCTCCTGCAGGCAATGCTTCTTACAACAGTGGAACGGTATATTAACTTTTTAATGCCATATAATACAATTAGCAAACAACTTAAATAAATTATTTGCTAAATTGTCTTATTTTGGTAATAAGAAGTTGCTTTTTGCTTGAGCTTTTCACTGTTAGTGTTACCATAGTATAGTCAAACATGACTGCATATGTTTACAATCATCACTAAATTTATGCAATCATGTGCAAAAGCACAGGCCCTTGAATATCTATATAAAACACCTGATCGCGCTTAACTTTTTTATGATATTATATTGTAAGTACTTGCACATTGGTTAATCAAATATAATGTTGCTATACTAAAAAAAATATTACTTATATTTCCTTTTCAATTAACTACCATTATGAGCCTGAAGTCACCCCTGCTGCTGAGTATAAGCCTAATTGCGTTTGTTTGCATATCTTAGCTTCTGCTTGCTTTCGGGTACTATGCCAAACATTATTGTAGCTTAGCTGAACCCATGTAGCACAGAATATTAGCTTAGTCAGCCGCAATTTTCATCGGTGAAGATATGTCGATAGTTATCAAATCGATACTCGCATTCACCGATGTAGACTTGACTAGACTCGCATCGCGTCACACTATAAAATTAGGCTTAATACGAATAGCAGATAAACAATATTCAGGGGAACACGTTATTTCGTAGGAGTACAACCAATACTATGATCCGTCGGCATATTGGCAGAACTATTCGGCGTGGTCGGGGTACTACGGGCAGAGCGAGCAGGGCCCGGCGCCCGCCGCGCAGCCCGCGCCCGACGCAGCGCCGCCGCCCGCCGCCGCCGTCAAGGCGCAAACCGACGAGCTCGCCTTAGTCGGTAAGGATACTTTCAGTTCATCTATTTGTTACAATTCGCACTATTATTTTAGTAAGATGAACAGAACTCTGGCAAGGAAGCTGGTGCAATATGCAACATACTTAGTACATTGTTAGAAATTGTTTTACATCAATATAATACGTCATGTGGAAATCAATATAACACTTTATGAAAATTAAACATTACATTGCAAGTTACACTAAAATTAAGTTGCTTTTTGATATATGGGCAATTGTTATTTCTGGTGATTTTTTTTTAAATTTGTTCTTCAACTTCTAAGATTTTTTATGGGTACACTTTCTTTCAAATATTTATTTCACTACTCGTAAGAAAAAATCATAATCGAAATCAGTTGACGTATCATCAGATCTTCACCAAAATAAAGCAAAAATCCACCTTTATATGTTACAGAACACAAAAAAACAATCGACATTGATCTACTAAACCAAGAGTTCCTGGATCCTGAGTTATCATTGTGGGACAGTCTAGAAGCTTCGCAGTGGTTCCCCCATGAAGTTGTAGAAGCACACTCTTAGTCTTCTAATAATTTGACTGTAAATAAATATAGTTTTTTAAGAGGAACATTGTTTTTGTTAACCATTACCATTTAATACTATATGAACTGCAAAATTAAAGGTTGTTAAATGAGTCTGTTTTGTTAGGGATTCCAGCTCGGGCCCAACGCCCAGCTTCAATGACTAAGCAATATTTTCACAACCTTTAATTCTAATATGAACAAAAAACAGGAAGTAGTACAGAAACAGGAGTAAAGAAACTGAAGCCAAGTAAACATTCTTAATTTATTCCACATTACACAGAAAACTATCTACAGTAAAATGTATAAATATTAGATGACAGTATTGATATAACACAGTATTTATATTTAAATGTTGTCCTGCCCTAAATACCAAGTATAATATAAAATATTAATGAATAATGAATATATTCCCATATTCCAGATAATTTTAATTACAGCATTGTTTTAAAAACAAGAGAAATCTGACAAATGGTAAAAGATACATGTATTTTAAAATATTTGCACGATTTTTCTATTTGACATAATAAAATTATGTAAAAAAGGGGACGAAGAAGTTATGGTGGTTTTAATTAAAATTTACTTTTATGAGAACGGAGGACAGCGTTCTACCTCAAAGTAAACCATACTAGCAAACAATTGGCATGAGATTAAAAATTCATAGAAGTAAAATCCCAAAAAAATCAAACATCACTTGATAACACAAAAAGATAAATATTAGTAAATTAGTAAATTTATTTAGGCAAGTAATGCAAAAATGAACATGTATTTTACTTGGTTAATCATACTCATAATTTAAATAAGGTTTTTTTTCATTCAGGTCAATCTATTTATTATTAAAATTATTCAGATTGCGTTTCTAGCCTTATATTTAAATACCGTGCAACCATAAATAAAAAATCTTATCTTGAGTACCTTGGGGAATGTATAAAAAATATTCGTACCTACATGAATAGTGATTAAGAAATAGGTTTTAATATTAATTTAAATTAACCTATATTACTATAACAACAAACTTATATTAACTAAGATAGAAATTACGCGAGACGAATTTCTTAATTTTTATCCAATAAGATGATGCAGAAGATTTAGCATAAGGGTTTTCATAAGCACTAGGATTAATTGTACTGTAATCGCTAGGACTAACAAGACGATTCAAGGTCCAAACTTCAGCTTTTGTGATGAAAATACTACTGTGGTGAAGTTTAGCCTTGTCATTGATAGATAATACATGACAATTTAGCCTGTTTTAGATCTTTACTATTGCATTTTCTTTAATATACTTAAAATACGTTTAAATGCGAAGGAAATCTGGAACTAGGAAACCAGTAACTACTATTAAAATTATACGTATCTTGAGACCCACATTGATAATTATTTTCATTTATAATGGGGTCATATTCGACTACTATTTCACCTAAACTATTAGACCGCGTCCATGCACGAGTCTCACTCTCATGTCAGTAAAAGTAAGAGACACATGTCGTAAAGATATCAACAAAAATAGATAAAAATAAGATTGTAACAATATGAACATGAGATTCAAAATTTAATTTCACGGGAATGACTTTCTTCTTTACAAGTTTGGTAACACGTTAATTGGCCAGTAGCACAGAATATATGTAACGTAGCAGTACACTATCCATATAACTTTATTATTATCATATATACTTAAAACACGTTGTATATCACACTTGCCTCGATGCCTTGCCTGCTAACTTAAAGCTGAGTTATGGTGTACGAACTATGCCGCTGTCGCTTCGCAGGACTCGGTATAATAACACCAGGGGTGGTGCTCCGACTGTCCTGGCTTACCATACTGCTAGGTGAGGACGCACCTGACACAGTACTCCTAGGAGTACCTTTCTTCATATAAGACACAACAGAGTTTAATAGATTGGGGGGTAAAGCCACAGGGGTCAGTTTACCTCCACCGTGAGCTATGTATGTTTGTAACATTTTCTTTGATGGAGACTTGGGGTCATCTACTGTGAGAACTACTAAAGATCCCGATTCGATATTTGAAGGCACGCCGGAAGCACTATTAAGGAGTTCGGGTGTTTTAGCTGGTGCTTTCGCCGGGTCTATCTTTAAAATAGTCGCCATATCGCCGGCGGCGTTAGTTCTTCGATCTTCCAAAGGAGAGTTTATCAAAGTTAATTGGGCATATGGAGAATTAGTGGTTTGCGGAGCCGGTGCAATCGGTATCGGTTGAGAGGTGTTCGGGGCAGTTCTTGGTTTTCGTTTTCGACCTCTAGTTTCGGCCTTGGTCTCGAGGTGGCGTCGTATAAAGTCGTCTGCCGTAAGTCCTTCATTACCTTGTTCAGTATCAGGCAGTATAGAAGATTCCATTGCCTTCGACGCTTTACCTGTAACATAATAGCGTAGATCAGTACCACTATCACAGAATTGGACAAAATTTAGCCAGATTAATAACGTTTATTATTATGATTAAAATTTGTAATTATAAGTGTGTGTGTGCTTGCACTCCACCAGGTCGGTGCGGCCCGCTCTAGTGCAAGGAGGAAGGCTAGATATAACGTACTCTGTCGCACCCGCAGCTCCCTGGCCACCTGGTGCCGCTCGCGCTCCTCAATGGCGCGGCGGTGCACTCCACCAGGTCGGTGCGGCCCGCTCTAGTGCAAGGAGGAAGGCTAGATATAACGTACTCTGTCGCACCCGCAGCTCCCTGGCCACCTGGTGCCGCTCGCGCTCCTCCCTGGCGCGGCGGTGCACTCCACCAGGTCGGTGCGGCCCGCTCTAGTGCAAGGAGGAAGGCTAGATATAACGTACTCTGTCGCACCCGCAGCTCCCTGGCCACCTTGTGCCGCTCGCGCTCCTCCCTGGCGCGGCGGTGCACTCCACCAGGTCGGTGCGGCCCGCTCTAGTGCAAGGAGGAAGGCTAGATATAACGTACTCTGTCGCACCCGCAGCTCCCTGGCCACCTGGTGCCGCTCGCGCTCCTCCCTGGCGCGGCGGTGCACTCCACCAGGTCGGTGCGGCCCGCTCTAGTGCAAGGAGGAAGGCTAGATATAACGTACTCTGTCGCCCCCGCAGCTCCCTGGCCACCTGGTGCCGCTCGCGCTCCTCAATGGCGCGGCGGTGCACTCCACCAGGTCGGTGCGGCCCGCTCTAGTGCAAGGAGGAAGGCTAGATATAACGTACTCTGTCGCACCCGCAGCTCCCTGGCCACCTTGTGCCGCTCGCGCTCCTCCCTGGCGCGGCGGTGCACTCCACCAGGTCGGTGCGGCCCGCTCTAGTGCAAGGAGGAAGGCTAGATATAACGTACTCTGTCGCACCCGCAGCTCCCTGGCCACCTTGTGCCGCTCGCGCTCCTCCCTGGCGCGGCGGTGCACGCGCTCGGCGTCGAGCTTGGCGCGTCGCTGCGCCGCCTCTCTCTCGGCGGTGAACTCCTCCTCCAGTTTGGTCGCGTCCCACTTTGATGACGTGCGTAGCGCCTTGTCCACTTGCGCAGCGTTCACACGTTCTTCTTTCTTAAACTGAAAAAAGTATGATACGTTAACTTACTCAAATTATATACGTACGAGTACTCAGTGCTGGGTGAAAAGAACTTAAAACTTATAATCCGATCTATTTACAATTTTAATGTAGATAGATCACTGTCGGGAAAATCATATCAATAAGAAAAAACATAGTATTTAAAGGTTCATACAATAAATTCAAACTGTAAATCACATTTATTATCAATTACAATTTCATAATCATTAATATTGGTACTTTAAGAATGGCAAGATATGTTGCAGGATAACCAAACACTGCATTATCTGCTATATATTCTCATAAACGGTATATTTAATTTTATCTTAATAACCAAATTTTATAACAAGAACCATCTACAGATACCGGCACGAGTCGTGAACACTATTTTTCAAAACATTTACATAAATACAGTATAGTAGTGAATAATACGTGCAGTGTCAGCGTGGTCAACATCATATGCATATCATAGCTGTACGTAACTTATTTCGTGCATGGGATATGTAAACAAATGACAAGGGAAGCATGTTTGGGTTAACGCCGTCGCGTCGTTAAACAAACTAGTTATCAGGCCCAGTACCTTTGTAAACTAAAACAAGTTATTTGGCGTAAGAGTATTCTGTTCGGCAAACAAAATAACGAGTAATACTCGGTTACTCTGTAAAACTTGTACTCGGTGCATCTCTAATATAAGCTATAGTTAGTTGTTCGTATTTGAATAGTATGTCGATTGAAGAATTGATTAATATTGTATTAAAAATATGAAGTATATTAACAAGAATGTGATTCATTAGTAGCTGCGATATGATCAATTTTTTTTTTATTTATGCTTTGTTAAAGCGCCTACGCAATTAGTGTGCGCAATAGTGCCTATGTACTTCGGCATCTATTTACCATTATAGGGCGCTTACGCTTAGGTGTATATGTTACATATGTCGGTACATTATAATTATTCACTTCAATCGATACTGTTCAGCCATTACAAGTTTTACCACATCGCTGCCTTTTATTTAAATCCATTAGCTGGATTACAGTCTGTACATGGTCCATACGAGCTCGGATATTCGACAATTAACGATTTTGTTGAAGATTAAACAAAATTATAGCGAAGATCCTAGAAGAAAAAATATTTAACCTCGGAAGCCGGTGTGGTTGGCATTTGGACAGGGTGCATTAGCGGTGTTAAGTTTTATTTCATTTAATATCGTCACCCAACACTCGACCAGGTATTATTTATCCTTAATTAAGGCTTACCACAGGTTAGTGTAGATATTAATTGAATATTTTTAGTGAAACTTAGTTATTTGAGCCGTGTTAATAATAAGTGCACGTTAAGATTGGTTTCAAATTAAAGTAATTATTAGATGGATAGTTAGGCATTTGGCAAATAAAACATTGTAATATTATATTCAATAATTGTATTTACAAAAAAGAAATAATTAAACCTTTAAATATATACATTGTTAGATTGTTCGATTGTACAACAAATTATACATAACGTAGGTAGTACAAACCTAGATTTTTATTATATATTTTTAAGTTGTTATTGTATAAATTTCAGTTCGACTATACCCGTATCCCAGTATGTCTGAAGAAAAAGAATTAATTAAGAAGCGAGGGAGCTTCAAAGGTCGCTTAACAGCTTTTATTGGGTACCTTAACGCATTGAGTGATAAGCCCTTAAGTAGCTGTAACATTAAGGAGCTGCACCTTCGTACCGGTAAGATCGAATCGTTGTATGAGCAATTTGATGAGGTGCAGTTGCGTCTGGAGTGCATTGTTGAGGACGTTAAGGTTCAGTTTGCCGAACGTTCGGAGTTTGATTCGAATTATTATGCATGTTTATCTAGGGCGCAAGATTTAATTGAACAGTATAGTAAAGACAAAGAGTCTATTAGTAGCAATAAAAGTACTCGTGCCAGTAATTATAAGCCTATAAAATTACCCACTATCCAACTTCCAAAATTCAATGGATCCTACGGTAATTGGTTGGAATTTAGAGACACCTTTACTAGTCTTATTCACTGCAATGATGACATTGATTTAATCAATAAATTTCATTACTTGCGTGCATCCCTTGAAGGATCTGCTGCTGTCGTTATTCAGTCTGTTGAGTTCTCTGCTAGTAATTATGATGTGGCATGGAAGTTAATTTGTGATCGTTTTGACAATAAAAGATTGTTAGTTCAAAATCATGTGTCAGCTTTATTTAACATTGAGGTTATTAACAAGGAGTCGTCTAGTTCATTAAAGGCGTTAATTGATCAGTTGAATAAAAACTTAAGAGCTTTAGAGACATTAGGCGAGTCAGTTAAGCACTGGGACACTTTGTTAATCTATATAGTAACTCATAAGTTAGACCAGAAAACCTACCGTGAGTGGGAAGAGTGTAAAGGACGTTTAGATAAGGACAGCACGATAACATTTGATTTCTTTTTACAATTCATGCGCAACCGCGCTGACTTAGTTGAGACATTGGAATTGTCGCGAAATAACGTCTCCCACACGTTTAATCAAAACAAACATTCAAAGGTTAGGTCTATGGTTGTAACACAAAGTTTTGAACCTAGTTCTAGGCATTGTCCTAAATGTAAGGACAACCATAATTTAAATAACTGTCCACAATTTCTAGCGTTGAGTAACGAAGCACGTCTTAAATTAATACCGAGTTATAGGGTGTGTTATAATTGTTTCCGAACAGGTCACTTTGCCAATCAATGTAAAAAACCGGTTTGTAAGTTATGCAAACGCAGACACAACATATTAATACATACATCTGATTCTAAAGGTATGGTAGATTCACGTAGTAATAAGAATAACGAGTCATATGAAAACTCGTCTCCGTCACACTCGACGTGTTTGCCGTCCACTGTCACTGATGCGCCTAGCTTTATCGGCGAGTATTGCATCACCCCGCGCCGAACGTAAACATTGTGGCGTGTTGTTGTCGACAGCTTTAGTTAAAGTATTTGATAATAATAATCGTGCGCATGTAGTGCGTGCAGTTCTCGACAGTGGCAGCACATCATGTTTTATAACGGAGCGACTGTGTAGGCGGTTAAATTTAACTACGAGTGAAATAGCCGGGTCGGTATATGGCATAAATAACGTGTTTTCACGCGTAGGCAAAAGATGTCATGTAAATATGACGTCGTTAGATAGCAACTACAGCGCTAACTTGTATTGTTTTGTTTTGCCGTTAATAGCGAATGCAATGCCATGTTGTGAGATAGATATATCAGACCTTAATATTTCTACTACTATTTGTTTAGCAGACCCTACGTTTTACGCGCCGTCAGATGTTGACATATTAATTGGTGCTGATTTATTTTGGGACTTGTTAGGGTCCCAAAGATTACAATTAGGTAAAGGAAAGCCAGTGTTGTGCGAAACAAAGTTAGGCTGGATTGTTTCAGGGCCTATTACTTACAAATACGATAAATATATTTCGAATAAAATAACATGTAATTTTACACAAACTAGTTCGTGTACTAGTAGTGACTTAGATGAGATTCGCAGCGACTTATTACGCTTTTGGAAGCTTGAAGAGATTAATACACAGTCCTCTAATTATTTACCTGAGGAGAAATCGTGTGAGGAGCACTTCACTCAAAATACGACGCGGTTAAATGATGGTCGGTTTTGTGTTCGTATCCCCTTAAAACAAAATAGTTCTGTTCTTGGTAATTCTTTTGATAGGGCTACGAATTTTCTATATTCTTTAGAACGACGATTAAAGACTAAACCGAGCCTCAGTGAATTATATCGTGACTTTATGTCTGAATATAAAACCTTGGGTCATATGTCCGAGAACAAGGATATTAATTTAAGTTCTTGTGGGTATTTCATACCACATCACGGAGTACTACGCGAGGGTAGTAGTACTACTAAATTGCGTGTAGTATTCAATGCAAGTTGTCCTACGTCATCGGGAATCTCCTTAAATGACATCCAGATGGTAGGCCCAACAGTTCAGGACGACCTTCTGTCTATCTTGCTACGGTTTCGTCAACACAAATATGTTTTATCAGCAGATGTTGAGAAAATGTATAGGCAAATAGTCATCCATCCATCTGATAGACATTTGCAGCAGGTGCTCTGGCGAGAGAATTTACATGATCCTATTAAGGTTTACACTTTAAATACGGTAACATATGGTACAGCCAGTGCCCCGTTTCTTGCTACGCGCTGTCTTAAGCAATTAGGCGTTGAGTGTAAGCTAGATAAAATAGCAGAGATAATCAGAAATGATTTTCTGGTTGACGATTTGCTTACGGGAGGGGATGAGTTCAATCAAGTGTTAAATATCCGCACAGAAGTCACAAATGTACTTGCGTCGGCTTGTATGCCACTTCGGAAGTGGAAGTCCAATGCGCCTGGGTTGGTATCTGAAGTATCTCAGTCTTCCTTAGATTTAAGTATGGGATCTAGTCAACCCAATAAATTATTAGGACTTGATTGGTTTGCGAATTCCGACGAACTAGGTTTTCTCCGTAAATTAAATCTGCCGTCAGAAGGCAGCACTAAACGTGATGTGCTTTCGGCGATAGCACGTATATTTGACCCGTTAGGTCTTTTATCCCCGTTCGTAATAACAATGAAAATGTTATTGCAAAGAATGTGGCTTGACAAGCTTTCGTGGGATGAGCCTTTAATTTCAGAGCATAACTCTGATTGGAATACAATCATTAAATCTTTGCCTTTTTTGAATAGTTTTCGTATACCTCGAAGAGTTATATGTAATTCATATAAATTGCTAGAACTACACGTATTCACAGACGCGTCTGAGCGCGCCTACGGTGCGTGCGCCTATGTCCGTAGTATGAATGATAACGGTGAGTACATGGTTCGTTTATTAATGGCAAAAAGTCGAGTGGCGCCGATTAAACCCACCCACATATATACGAGAACATTTTAAATTCTTTACGAGTAAGGTTCAATCGTGCTTACTGTTGGACTGACTCCACCATAGTATTAGGGTGGTTACAGATGTTGCCTTCTAAACTTCAGCCTTTTGTGCGTAATCGCGTTGCTGAGATTTTAGACAAGGCGGGTAACTGTTCGTGGAGGCATGTTCCAACCGAAGAGAACCCAGCAGACCTAATATCTCGTGGCATGGATGCTAGTAGTCTGCAATGTTCGGAACTATGGTGGAGTGGACCGAGTTTCTTACAACGAGTTCAGTCTGATTGGCCTTCTCAGCTTCAACGGTTAGAATTGCAGTCGTTGCCCGAAACTCGACCCCATGTTGCTTGAAGCACCGTTGTTGAGGAGATTCAACATAGTGATAGTTTTATAGATTTTAAGCGGTTCTCTAATTATTTAAGACTAACGCGTTGCATGGCTTATGCTATTAGGTTTATTAAGTTATGTAGAAGGCTGCCTGTTGCTAGTAATTATTTAACTCAAGCAGAGTTACAGGACGCATTAAATGTTTTAATTCTACAGAGTCAGGTTGAATCCTTTCCGGAGCATAAATTACTTTTAAATAAGAAAGGTTTGCCTGCGAAAAGCGCTTTATTAAATTTAAATGTTTTTATCGATAAAAACAACATAATTCGTGTGGGAGGACGCTTAGAGAATTCTAATTTCTCATTTGATAAAAAACACCCAATACTTTTACACTCTACTCATGCGTTAACTAAATTATTATTTGATTTTGAACATAAAAGGTTAATGCACGCAGGTCCACAGCTGTTATTAGCAACTATTAGAGAAACTTATTGGCCTTTAGGCGGGCGCAACTTAGCTAAAGCTTGCTATCATAAGTGTGTACGCTGCCATCGCCTCAAAGGTAACGTAGTTACTCCCTTAATGGGTAACCTACCGCAGCAGCGGCTTCTTCCAGGTGGTTATCCTTTTAATTGTACTGGTGTCGATTACGCTGGCCCAGTCATGTGCGCTAGTCGTCAAGGTCGCGGATGTAGACTGGTAAAGGTGTACATAGCTATATTTATTTGTTTTACCACTAAGGCAATCCATTTAGAGTTAGTAGGTGATCTTACTAGTAACAAATATTTATTGGCTTTATATCGTTTTATGGCACGACGGGGTAAACCCGTAGATATGTACTCCGACAACGGCACTTCATTTATTGGCGCATACAATGAATTATCCAAATTTTTTAAATCTAACTGCGACTCATTAGCGTCAAGTGTAGCTAACGATGGAATTAATTTCCATTTTATTCCCGCGTATACCCCTCATTTTGGTGGACTCTGGGAGGCGGGTGTTAAGTCGACCAAGTACCACCTTCAACGAGTGTTGGGAAATTGTAATGTCACTTATGAAGAACTTAACACTACGTTAGTCCAGATCGAGGCTATATTGAATTCACGCCCGTTAACGCCATTATCTTCCGATCCCGAAGACTACAGCCCGCTTACACCTGGACATTTTCTTGTTGGCCGGCCGCTTACTTCTGTGCCCCAGCCAAACTACCAGGACCACTCTTTAAGTCACCTGACCCGTTTCCAGAGGATTGAACAGCTTCGTCAGCATTTCTGGGTTCGGTGGAGCAGAGAGTTTGTCTCTGAATTGCAACAACGGACCAAGTGGCGTACCTGCAGAGATGGGTTGAAGCTGAACTCTTTGGTGGTCGTTAAGGAGGACAACCTGCCTCCTTTGAAGTGGAGATTGGGAAGAGTAGTGAAGATTTATCCTGGTTTAGATGGAATTGCTCGTGTTGCTGATATCCGGACATCCACTGGGATTATTAGAAGAGCCTTTAACAAGATCTGCCCGCTGCCCATTTCTACAGTTTAGTAGGTTGAAAGCGAATCTTTCAACGTCCGGGGGCATGTTAAAGCGCCTACGCAATTAGTGTGCGCAATAGTGCCTATGTACTTCGGCATCTATTTACCATTATAGGGCGCTTACGCTTAGGTGTATATGTTACATATGTCGGTACATTATAATTATTCACTTCAATCGATACTGTTCAGCCATTACAAGTTTTACCACATCGCTGCCTTTTATTTAAATCCATTAGCTGGATTACAGTCTGTACATGCTTCATTTGACAAAAACTTATCATGTTCTAGGACGAGGTCGAGGTACTACGTACGTTACTATTTTAAAAAATCTCTAAAACAAGCCAAAAGACCAAATATATATATATATATATATATTTAAACTTTTTTGTCGATCTCTCTTCTCGTTTCCATCATTGTTATACGAGAAATTATCAGCATAATTATTCTAGTCAGAACAATAATAACCTCAAGCCTGAATTGAAATGTCGTAGAGTTGTAAGGAGTGGATAATAATGTAATTTGTAGTACCTTAAGTTTTAAATCTCTTCTAGTCCTTCCAGGGAACAGTCTCTCCATCAACATGAAGTCAGTTCCGAGCGCAGCTAGAGCTCTATAGAACCGCACAGTTTCCGCATCACTCCACTCGGCAGTACGGGGCCCGCGCTTGTACCGACCCGAGCCCAAACCACTCCAGGCGCCTTCAACGACTACCGACGATGAAACCTTGCGGTTTTGCGATTGTTTTATCACCTGAAATATAATTCATTTAAATGGACATAGTACATATATAATATTGTTCATATTCAGATATAGTTTTACCTAAAAAAGACAATAAAAATTAACAAAAAATACGTTTGCTAGATCAGTATTATTTCAAATTCTATTAAATTGACGCAGGTCTGAAAAAAGTCCGTGTGAATTTTTGTTGTTGTTTTTAATTAGAGTTTGCAATAAGGGGCAATAAAGATTTTACACCGGATATGTTTCGTATTATATACTAAGATATCTAATAAGTTACATATTTAATTCTAAGACAAACTTGTGATTGTAGTAACTTAGGACCTGTTCATGACTTCTATCTACGTGTAGATTCACTTTAGTATGCTAAACAAATTAATTTAGAAACATAAATATGTTTATCAGTAGTCTGGTTACCAGGCTCTGCCTAGTTTGCGATCAGACTGCCGTGTGTAAGATGTGTCAAGTTATTAAAAAAAGTACAGATTAATACCTAAACAAGCGAAGCGCTAGAATAGTGTTTACAGTAGTGCTGTTTCTGCGGCTTACCATCTTACATATTTCTATGTTAGCTGGCAAATTACCAAGCTTATAATATACACAAAAAACCGGTAAGTATAGTGTAGTCACATTGAACAACTATATCTGTCAGAAAAATAAGTGTGCGGTATGTTTGGGACACCCGATTGGAACAAAGTTCCTTTCGCTCTACATAAAAATATGTAATAAATTTTATGAAAATATAGTAAATATTGTAAAACTCGAAATTGAAATTGCGCCATCTGTGAAAGTTGCCCTAACTAATTATGGGTAATTAGTATACAGTGTAAGGGACACCGTAACGAATACTGAAATAGTTTATTCAGACCATCATTCTGAGTGGAAAATCATTGGAAATTTCTGCCGGAAAATTCATAATTTTTTTTTTCACTTTTTTATTTTTTTGCTTAAAAGTGATATCACAATGAGTAAACATAACATTTTACCGAAAGAAAAATCAGTAAATACCCCATACGGCCAAAAACTGCAATGTAAAAGATTTATGCAATCAGCTGCTTCGACGGCGCCGTGCGCTGAAGGCATTCACCGCGCCACACACATACGCGTTCGCGTTATATTGCGTAGTTCAAAGTCAAACTATTGACTGTAAATCTTTAATCTCGCATTTTTATGATGAACTGACTTTTACATTGTGATAAGTATCCCAAGAAAGACGTTTTTGTAAATTATTTGCGACGGTGTTACTTACACGCTGTATAAAAAACATCAAATTACAGTAGTATCCTGCAGAATACACAGACGGCGTAAATAAAATAAATCAACTCTCGGTCAGCATTTTTCGTTGAGCTAACACTTTTTTCTGTCTTACCCCGCCGCCGCCGAGGTCTGAAATGTAACGTGCAATAAGGAACTTCGTTCCAAAAAAAGTAGTTGAAAGAAAGATAGAAACTAATTTATTTTGACCTCATGCACAGGTATAAAAAATAGTTAGGTGTAGAAGATAAGTTTATTTCTAAAGACGTACCAAGCTCTGTTCATCAAGTATGATCTCTCCGTTTGCCCCCAGTTTGATTTGCGGAACGGGCGCTGCGTCTGCAGCCGGCGCCGGAGGGTCATCTGGGTTCTCATCCGGTGCCGGTGCCGATTTACGAATTGTTTCCACTTTCTCATTGGCTTCTATAGCGTTCAATTCTTCTTGATCTGGGCTAAAACAAGAATGATTATAAACGTAGACATTAATTTACGTGGTAGTCTTCTGGTCTGGTCCACATACATTAATATCAAGCCATTTTTTTTCAAAATGCCTGACACTGGAAATTTTGGCACGTATACAAACAGTTTTTTGGGTGTCTTTATTGTCGGGCTCTTACACGCGAGCACTGCACAATACTGGTAGAACTTGGAATCCATTTTATTAGTATGAATTGAATAAGAAAACTCAACTGCCGTAGTAGTTGTCGAAAAGATGTTTTTTTTATTTAGGGGCTGAGAAGTCATGCGCACGCTATAATAGATCATAGATGTTTTGGCGATAAAACTCGAAATAAAAATAAAAAAGTGTAAATTTATTCAAAAGACGGAGATTTTTTAGTCAAATTGTTTTTATATGTAAAAAAGAGTCGACCGCAAACATATTACAATCAATTTTCGTAATTGTCTACTCCCCTTTGCCTGCATTGCACTTTTAAATAAATTTTATAAGTTTGGTAGTTCACCCTTATCATCAGGGGACCCATCTTCTCGTTTGCCCCCTATACCAAATACTAAATGAAAAAAAAATATTAAAAAAAGAGCCAGAGGACCGAATTTTGCTAAAATTTTCGAAGGATGGAACACAACATTTTTAAACTTTATTTTAAAGCCGTTGCTGGAGTAAGGGGAACTATATCGGGTATTAGATTTAATATTGTTTAAAATACTTACATGATAGGGTTGGTAGTGGGGTTGTAGAAGATGAGGTCGTACATGGTGAGTGCATCACGCTTGACGGTCTCGCGCCGCCGTCGCATCGCAGCCATGCGTCGTGACATGTCTTGTCGTCGAGATCTAGGAACAATCAACTTTTATATGTTTTATAATGCAAATATTCTTTCGAAATATTTATAAATAATGTAAAGCATTTAGAAAAATATTTGTCGTTCACAGTCTGACTGTTCCAGTTATTAAAAAAGTAAACAAGAAGCCAAAAAATTTGCAGATTCGAATTTGAAAAATTTTAAGCTATAAAATTTCTTTAATCAATGGGAGTGGTCATTTACGTTGTTTTTAAATTAAAATACAAAATAGTAGGTAGGCTCTGTCCATTAAATAGTTACATATATTTACCTACTCTGTTAATATCCATTGGATTGATAATTAATTTCAGTCATTTGTTAAGACAGTGTGTACCTACTTGAGTTTTATAACAGGCACTTTAAAACGATAACAACGATACTAATACATCTGTTACTATGTCAACTTGTATTACTAGGTTAAGGGTTTATGTAATAATGTAGTACGTACTAAATGTACAGTCCCACAAAAGTCAGTAGCGGCTAAAGATTTTTTTTTTTATTAATGAGAAGAGGTTTTGGTAAAGGGTTATATAGCACCTTGGTTTAATTGTGCAATGGCTTAGTTTAAATATTTTGATTTGTTTGGTTCCTTCAGCGCTTCAGAAGTGCTTTCCTAGATTAAACGTAGGTGAAATTATTAGTAGTAACAAAAGAGGCTTCCAAAAGTTTGAGATCGATGTTGTTCTGATAAATGTATTAGTTCTTTAAGCGTTATGTATAGATAACACGGGGTAAGTTGAAAAGCGTTTACGTGAAATGTTTTTGTTTAAACCACACTTTTGAATAGGTATTGGGAGAATTTTTTGTTGGAAATCACTTACTTAGAGGCATGTTTTTCCTTAAGTGGCGAGGCGGGCGCTGGTGGTTGACTGGTTATATGGCTAACACTTGAGCATACCGAGTCATTCCTAACGCGAGCAACGTCTCTGCAAAATAAAGGTCAGAAACTTGAAAAGAAAATAGAAAAATTAGAAAAAATATATATTTTAGTTCACCACTTTTCGAAATAAACTTGATCTAGTGACGATATTTATCCTCTAATTACTGTTGGTACTTTAAGACAAACTTGTACAACCTCATTTGACTCTCTTAACAGACAAGAGATAGGTTATCTCTTGTCTGTTAAGAGAGTCATATGCGAAATGACTGTTCACATTGAATTTGAATGTTACGGATGTATGTGAGAAGCTAGGATAGGCTGGTTTACGTATTCTTAAGATGAAGATATGATACGATAACTGACAGGCCGCGCTGAACCACTTGGAAAATGTGGGTACGTTTCTCATGTCACGCAATTTTAAGGTTATTGACTATTGAAACATCGAAAGGGCGATATTGGCATATAGTCGCCCTTTGGTGGAGCACAGACATCATAGATGGCTTGTCGGGCTGTCATGAAACAGATCGTAGATTTCAGAATTCAAATCAGAAAATCAATTCAGTAAAAAACGTTGATGTTTACAAATATTTTTTGCATGTAAATTATATTATTAGCCTTTGCATTTAGTCCTTTTGTGTACCTGACCACTTGCCTGCAAAATTTCATGAAGATCGCTTGAGTGAATAAGGCGTAAAAGCGTAACAAAAAATTCGTCGATTTTGTTCGCGTAAAAAAATTTAGTAAAATCTATTCTACGGGAGCCTATGTGCTATTCCAGACTATAATCTATCTCTGTGCCAAATTTCATCTAGATCCGTTCCACCATTTTTGCGTGAAAGACATTCATCCATCCTTACAAACTTTCGCCTTTATAATATTAGTAAGATTGGTTAGGACTAGTTACGATTGACAAATATTTTAAATTTCGTAAACTATAGTGTAGTTTATAGTCACCTGTTAGGCAAAGACAACATAGTACTTAGTGAAGTATACGACTCCGTTCGCTGTCGTGACGGCGCTGGAGTTACCGATCCAGCATTCAAGTGACCCCGACGACTTTCATCTTCAGATTCGCTGGCACTACCCTGGACCATAACATTTTAACTGTATTTATATATATATTGTTACAAATAACCCTCCATCTATTGGCGACTGGGGAAGTAGTATAGAGCTACAAAATAAAGATACACGCCATCTGTTGAGGCAACACGGAACTAAGTAGTTAGTAACCCATTAATAGAAAATACTAGTTTGTTTTAGAGACTTCTATTTGTTGGGTAGAATTTACAAGAGGTGTCGCGATGTTTCTAGAAATACCGTTTTGCTATATAAAGCGTGGCATTGCGGAGTAGTGAGTTAGTTTTCAAGTAAGTGTCAAGTGAGTTTAGTTTCAAGTGAGTGTCAAGTGAATTAACAGCGACTTAAGTGTAAGTGAATTAAGAAGTTAGTGATAATAAATTATTGTAATTGTGTTGTTGCTAGTTTCCCTGTGTATTTTGTGATCTATTAAAATAAAGTGTGTCTATTTCGGTAACAATCTGGTATAATTCTCTAATCCCGAACCTCAGCTCGTAACAAATTGGTGTCAGAAGTGTGATTAGATGATGCCGGTTTTACCGAAGGAGGACACGGAAGGCGTTCGTACTAGGGGACAGCGACAGCAGGAAATGGGCCAGAGACGGTTTGGGGATGCTCCGCATCAACCAGCGGACGGTCGGCAGCCGACGGCAGAACCTGTTGACGGTTCATTCGCGGCCCCCTCGACCCCGGCGGCTCCGGACCTCGCCGCATTAATGATGATGCTGCAGGAGCAGACTCGTCAGCTCCAGGACCAGTTGCGGCGGGACAAGGAAGAGCAGACCCGTCGCCAGGAGGAGCAGGCTCGTCAGCTGCAGGACCAGTTGCGGCGGGACAAGGAGGAACAGATGTTCCTTATGAAGGATCTCCAGGTTGCACTAGGTAAGGACCTCAAGGTGATGAAGGAGACGGTCCACCAGCACGAGGCCCGCATCACGGACACTGAGCACAAGATTGTGGATATGCAGAAGGCCCTAGGAGACCTGAAGCTTGGAACTGCTCCTGTGGGGAGTACTCCTGCTGCGCGTGGGTTTAAGGTGCCTCCATTCGATGGAACGTCCTCATGGTCTGCTTATAAGATCCAGTTCGAGGCCGTTATGAAAGCGAATGGGTGGACTGAGGCGCAGGCCATGACAGCGCTCACCCTGGGTCTCCGCGATCAGGCGTTGACTGTGCTGGAGGCTCTCGGCAAGAACCTCACCTACGACCAGCTCGTTGAGGCGTTGGAGTCAAGGTACGGTGACGCTCACATGGAGCACGTATTCCGTGCTCAGTTAAAGGAGCGCGTGCAGTGTGGAGGGGAGAATTTGCAGCAGTGGGCCTTGGAAATTGAGAAGCTCGTCCGGAAGGCATATCGGTCAGCGCCTATATTGATCGAGGGCAATCTTGTGCAAGCCTTCATCGACGGCATCCGTGACCTGGAGGTCAGGGTTGCTGTTAGGCTGGGGCACCACGACACGCTTAAGGCTGCCCTGGCCCACGCATTGGAGGTGGAAGCGGTGAGGCAAGACCACCGAGCCCACCGCGTTAGGGAACTAACTACACCCACCACCCGTGACCGCCCCAATACAGCCCCCGATGCTACACCTGCGGAAACAAGGGCCACCTTCGGGCGAATTGCCCGAGGCGAAGCGATGGACGACCACAGGAGAGAAGGGTGGTTGATGCTGCCGCCCAACAGCAGGAGTACGATATCGAGGTTCAGCATCGTAGCGGCAAATCCCATGGCGACGCTGACGCACTGTCAAGGTGGCCTTGCACAGAGGACTGTAAACACTGCGTTAGGCAAGAGACCAGGGAAGCTGTGCCCGTCCGCATGTTAAGAACGGACCTGAGTGACGAGTGGAAGGAAACCTTACGGAAGGCTCAAGAAGAGGACACAGATGTCAAGCTAATTCTCGAGTGGGTCAAAGCCAATGCTCCGAGGCCCAAGTGGAGCGACGTTGCAGCTATGAGCACAATAACGAAGGGGTATTGGGCGCAGTGGAATAGCTTGATCGTCCAGGACGGAGTTTTGTGCCGTAAATGGGAGAATGCTCGAGGGGACACCTTTCACCTCCAAATGGTTGTTCCGAAGGCCAAGGTACCGGAGATTTTACAGCTTTACCACGATGGATGTTCAGGAGGTCATTTGGGTGTGAAAAGGACTTTATTGAAGATTCGAGAGCGGTTTTATTGGATCCACTGCCGCGACGATGTGGAAGACTGGTGTCGAAAATGCATCAGTTGTGCAGCAGTGAAGGGACCTCACACACGCAGCAGGGGTGCATTGCAGCTGTATAATGTGGGAGCTCCGTGGGAACGTATTGCCGTGGATGTAGCAGGTCCATTTCCGGAGAGTGAAGATGGCAACAAGTATTTCATGGTTGTCATGGATTATTTTACGAAGTGGCCGGAAGTATTTGCGATACCGAACCAAGAGGCAACCACGGTAGCTGATAAGCTGGTCAATGAAGTCTTCTGTCGATTTGGGGTACCTTTGGAGATTCACAGTGATCAGGGGAGGAATTTTGAGTCCCAGTTGTTCCAGGAAACGTGCCGCGTGATGGGTGCTTTTAAAACCCGAACCACCTCTTACCACCCTCAGTCTGATGGAATGGTGGAACGGTTTAATCAGACATTAGAGAGGTACTTGGCAAAAGTTGTGGAAGGCAGACAAAGAGACTGGGATAAACACATCCAGCCGTTCCTCCTCTCGTACCGAAGTGCGGTCCACGAGAGCACGTCAGTAACACCAGCCTTTGCGAACTTCGGTCGAGAACTTCGATTGCCTGCGGATTTAATCACGGGCACTCCCCCTGACACTCCGCTCAGTATTACGGATTACGCCAACGATTTACGCAGTAAGATGAATGACGTTTATGAGCACGTCAGACAATCAGGACAGCAGATGTCGGAGAGAATGAAAACCCGGTACGACCGAAAGATAAATGACAGAAGCTTTGAGGAAGGATCACTGGTCTGGCTGCATAACCCGGTTCGCAGAAAAGGCAAATCTCCGAAGCTGCAAGTGAAATGAGACGGACCGTACAAAGTAGTGACCAGACTCGATGACGTAACGTACCGCATTCAGAAAGGACCGCGGGGCACTCCCAAGATCGTCCATGTGGATCGGTTGGCGCGTTTTCATGGGGATAATCATGCTCGGGACGAGCATGTCTAAGAAGGGGGCAGTGTTACGAATAACCCGCCATCTATTGGCGACTGGGGAAGTAGTATAGAGCGACAAAATAAAGATACACGCCCTCTGTTGAGGCAACACGGAACTAAGTAGTTAGTAACCCATTAATAGAAAATACTAGTTCGTTTTAGAGACTTCTATTTGTTGTGTAGAATTTACAAGAGGTGTCGCGATGTTTCTAGAAATACCGTTTTGCTATATAAAGCGTGGCATTGCGGAGTAGTGAGTTAGTTTTCAAGTAAGTGTCAAGTGAGTTTAGTTTCAAGTGAGTGTCAAGTGAATTAAAAGCGACTTAAGTGTAAGTGAATTAAGAAGTTAGTGATAATAAATTATTGTAATTGTGTTGTTGCTAATTTCCCTGTGTATTTTGTGATCTATTAAAATAAAGTGTGTCTATTTCGGTAACAATCTAGTATAATTCTCTAATCCCGAACCTCAGCTCGTAACAATATATATATATATTCAAAAATACCAAGTCTACCTTCTCGCTAGTCTAGCTTTACTATTTCAACCTATCTAATAACATTTTATAATTATACAATAAAACTTTCATAAATGCGAATTAAAAAACATCCCTAATTTAACTGTCGTGTAACAATAGTAGGTATGTTTTCAGATGGCCATAACCAGTAATACGGACTCAGACCACTGTGACTCTTGAACGCCAAGGTCCGAAGCCATAGCCATGACTCGCAAAGCAATAAACAAAACCCTTGCAACTCCAAATTAAGTTGGAACTTTATACTGTGAGGAACGGGTGTTATATCCCTCGGACGCAAATGGTTACCAGGCTCACCTAGCCTGGTCATGCCTGGCGGACCGCGACCCAACGTTTGATATTGGATAATTGTATATAATGATATACTGAAAAAACTTTCAGTATCATGTTTAATTTTTTGTATTTTTATTAAGATACTAGCAACCCGCCCCGGCTTCGCACGGGTAGCAGAGACATCTTCAGCAATAAACATATTTCAATGAATTTACACAAAATCTTAATAAATTATACACCTAAACCTTCATCATGAATCACTCTGTCTATTAGTGAAACCATGAAACTGCAGCATGAAAATCCGTTCAGTAGTTTTTTAGTTTATCGCGACCAGACAGATAGACAGAGACACTAGCAAGCTGAATAACTGGCTTTGGATTCGTTCAATATCTTCGGACTTGATATATAACTGATCCCTATTAAGCTTACGAATTCTTCAGTAGTCACATTTGTTACTATTCCTGAATGGTAGCAATCCCTAGCTATATAGGAGGAAAACTTTTCCAGACTCTCACATTGACTGGTTTACACATATACACCATATGTATCAGAGGTGTATGAATGTGTCATATAAGTGTTTGCTCCAATTGACTGCAAAATAAATTACTACTTACTTGTATACTATTTCTTCTCATAGGATTAAGTCTTGGTATAGGCCGGAGCTTAGGTCTGACTTTACTTGGAGAAGGCAGTGGTACAATGGGGTCAAACAGTACTTCAGCATTTTCTGATATAATTTCGTTCTTTAGTAAAGCAATAGGTTTAGGGGCACTGGCTTCTGTTTGTAATGGTACTATGCCATCCATACCATCTTCTGTAACACTTTCAGGTACACTTGGCACATTGTAATCTGGAATGTAGAGCCTTTAATTATATTATATTTTTAGTTGTTAAACAGAAAATTTCTTAAGACAATGTTGCCTCCGGGGAAAAAAAGTGTCATAATACAAAAACTGCTATTTCAACAAGACACGACTTTCATGCCTGTGAATTGAACAAAACACCTTTTTACTGAGCCAAAAAACGATGTTTTTACAGTTGACTAAATGCAACATATGCTATTCAATGCTATAAAAATGTTAAACATACCTAACATGTGTAATGACAGTTTTTTTGCAGGGAGGCGATGTCTTCTAAATAAAGGTTGAAAGATGTTCAAGAAATTTTTAACATATTACAAAATGGTTGATTCTGTCTCTGCCTTTATTACCTTTTCACTTGGAACCCATTAAGATGAGTGTTGGAAAAGAAGAAGTCTTGAACCTGGATATAGCTACTTTTAGCAGTTACTTACAGTAATTTATAAAATTAGCTGCTCTTTTGGCAGTATACTGGTTCATATTACAATTGTTAATGTTTTCTAATGCTAATCTATAATTTAATATGTAGGCAGGCCTAAACCAAAAATGGAATGAGTGCTTTTTCTTGTTTTATAGATTTCATTACACTACTTATTCAATTTTAAATCTGGTTTGTAATGCATAATATTGTTTTCTCTCTTCTTTAAACTTTAACTAACTTTCTTTTAACTTTGAATTTAGTCTGATTTTATAATCCCTGCTTTGTGTGGGACACGCAGTTCCCGCGCGGATTCGGTTGAGTGTACATATTCATATAGCGGAGCATATAGCGGATCCCTAATTATTTTTACAAAATAAAGTAGCCTAAGTTATTCCTTATAACCAGAGATCGGATATTCGGATGCATATTTACCTAAAGTTGAGATGTTGGCTATTATGGAAAGCACTTTTTTATCGAAAGAATCCCGCGATTCCGGGAAATTCAAATTTAAGTGTACTTATATTCCGTGAGATGTAATAAACCCCAGTTTGACACAAATGACACTTGCTCTGTTACAACGTATAATGGTTGCTTTTCCATACTTTTATTGTCAGTGATTTTTGACGAAGCATAAACAACCTTATTACGTTGTAACAAGTGTCAAATCGGGCCTATTAAACCCCAGGAAATGTAAGCATTTTGTAAGAGTGCGAGTGAGACGGCAAATTATACTTGCTTGTGCGCAAGTAGCGACGCGACAATACAACTGCATTCGTCGCTGTGCTTGCTATGCGTTCGGGTGTGTTTCTCAAGTTTTTCTCATTTCTACGATTACTTACTTGGCTATTGAATAACGATTTCTGATTTGCATCGTGATTTGGATTTTTGATTTACTTGAAACGACGAATTTTGTGCCACGAATCCTGGATTTACCTGCTCTGCGGCTTGGACCTCTTATTTCTTTTATTAACAAGGTAAGAATTATTTATTTTTACAAAATCATTTAAAAACATTGTACCTATTTGTATATAGCTGGAAAACAGATTTTGATTATAGAAATATGTATAATATAATAAATAACTCGTAGTAAAGTCAAATGTACCTGAGTAATGGTAGTTTCGCCAGATAGTAACATGTTCTGCTCGCTGATTGGTCGACTGTTGTATTAAGGGACTATTGTTTAAACAGATTTGCTGTATATCAGGTAGTTTTAAAACAATGCGCTGTGTTGTGTGGTTATCTGATACTGTATTTCGACTATAGATATAAAACAACCGATTTAAAAAGTTTTAATAAAATGTTGCCGTTTTAAACCCCAAATAAATCGTTTTAAACGGTTGTAAACTCGCCTACAAAAATAAAAGAACTGTGTTTTACACTACATTGTGTGCATTCTGGTCACGTGGCGTCATGTTTTGTTTTAATTAGTTTATAGAAAATCAATAGAAAGTACCTACCTACATTACCTACTACACGAAAACTTAAGTATGTAGGTATACCTACCTATACTTATTTATTATATTACACACACTAGATTAGAAGACATCATTAACACAATGCCGTCCGTTTTACTTGCGCATGAAAGAGACAACGTTATGTTTTCAAGGCCTTCGTGACGACGTCAACGAGAGTGCGAGATTGTGAGTCTGGTTTTAAACCAAATCAAATTGATTATATTTATATCGTTTGAAAACAATGAAAAAAATGTTTATTTACTAACACAGAGTTTTTAACTTATCAATAGAGTTATTATAACTTAGGTAGGTAATACCTACGCTTGGTCGGACGGACCAACTAGAACTAAACACGCTAAGTATATCAATTTATCACACATATAAAAAATCTTTACATAATTTATAGGTACTCCGTCATATCCCTACCTCGCCTCAGTAAAATCAAGAAAATGTACTTATAATTAAGAAAAACATAGTCATCAACACCAACTGTTTTAAATGATAAAGAAAAATGGTTTATTTTGGTTTTAAACGGTTTTTTTCGTTTTAAACGGATTGGTTTAATTGGTTTTAAACTCTTTAAACCATCAAATTATGATCTTTTTTACTTCACAGGTATTATTCGCTACCATGATGGCGGGTTTAACTCAAAGAGAAGACATTGCTCAGTCCAGGCTACGAAATCACCCAGAGATGTTTTACGACCCATCAACTGGAACTATAAGCTGTACGAAATGTGAAACAACATTAAAAGCGAAGGAAACCATTTGGAATCGGCATCTAAAATCACAAAAACACTTAGGAATTCAGGCAGCATCGCCAAATGAGTTTTATATTGACTTGATTAATTTTCTCATTATGTGCAACATACCGTGGTCAAAAGTTGAAAACCCCTATTTTCGTGGTTTTTTTTTTTAAATACATGTGTAACTGTAAAAATCAAGATACGAGTACAACCATTCCAAGTGAGTCTTTGTTAAGGAAGAAATACTTGGGCCATGTTTATGAAGATAAAATGAAATTTATCCACAGTGAAGTACAAAACAATAAGATATGGATATCTTATGACGAAACCACTGACTTTCTGGGACGAAATGTTGTAAATTTTTTAGTCAAACCATTAAATAAAAACTCATCGGGACGAATTTACTTGTTAAATTGTCAAACTTTAGATGTGGTTAACGGTCGTACTGTGTCCGAGTTTGTGATTAAATGTCTAAAAAACTTATGGGGGGACCAATTCAACAATAAAGTGCAAGACGTCTTAATGTTGTGTAGCGACAGCGTAGCATATATATTACTAGCTGGGAAAAAATTGAAAAATACATTTCCCAATATAAAACATTTTACGTGTTTGGCTCACGCCCTGCTCAGATTAACAGAGACAATATGTTTAAGCTACGGCGATGTAGACACTCTAATTAATAATGTCAAAAAATATTTTTAAAAGCTCCCAACAGAGTACGAATTTTAAACGAACAACATCCAAATTTACCTTTGCCTCCAGAGCCAGTTATCACTAGGTGGGGAACATGGTTAGAGGCGGCATTTAACTATGCCAAACATTTGGACAAAATATCGAGTGTTGTAGCTTTATTGGATAGCAACGAAGCCATATCTATTAGAAATGCTAGGGAAGTACTAACTAAATCTAATTTGAAGAATGATTTAGAGTATACGAGTATACGTATTGCAATAGTAAAATTAGAAAAATGTGACCTGTCGATAATAGAAACATTCGAAATATTTGACGACGTAAGATTCATTTTAAACCAGACATCAAACAATACGTTTATCAACAAAATGGAGCAACTTATGGATAGAAACCCTGATTTTGATGTTCTTAGGGAAATAAGTGAAACATGTAATAAAGAAAATGACACAAATTTGCGCCACTTACTTCTGTAGACGTGGAGAGATCCTTTTCAACCTACAAGTGGATCCTTAATATGAAAAGAAATAGACTAACAAATGATAACCTCGAGAAAATTATTATCACACAAGTCTCTGAATAATCCTAAATTAAGAACTTTTGAACAGTCAGTAGAACCAGACGTAACACCATCATGTTCAACGCAAACAGATACAGAAATGACAGATTTCAGTGACCGAACGATAGTCATAGATAGTGATTAAAGATATTGTCACTGGGGTAATCTTTTTTCTTCAATCTTTAGCCACCCAATGCTGAGCATATATATAGGCCTCTTTCAAATCTCTCCACATTTATCTCGCTGCCACTTTAAAAGTGAAATATAAGATGTGCTACTTTTAAGTTTTTATTTTCTTCATATTAGCTATGTAAGAAGTGCATGTCATGGCTACTTGTAAAGAAAACAACACAATAACTTGAGCAACATTAATTCTTGAATGACCATTATTTATGTATATTGCCCAAAGTGCCCATGTACAACTTTTCTATCTTTCATTTCTCTTCTATGTAGTTTCTGTGTGTACAACATAAAAATATTATGTGATGTAATGAATAAATAAGTTTATATTAATTTATGTTTTCTTATTTACCACACCACCATTTCTCTTACACCTTACATATGTACATACTCGAATGGGAAACACCTTAACTTAAAAAGAATTAACTTAAAGTAAATATACATCCGATTAGTTATGCGATCCCGGAATCCCGGGATTTTATTTTAAATAAAAATATACTTAGAAGCCGCTTCCATAATTTGGTATCCAAAAAATTACTTTAGGTAAATATGCATCCGATTATCCGATCTCTACTGATAACACCAGCTATTTGCCAGAGAAAGTCCCGTGGAAATCGGTACCCCCTTTTCGGAGACAAACAACATACACAGACAGATGGACAAAAATTTAAAAAACTGATTTTTAGGCATAGGTATTGCAAACAATTGTATCAGCTTAAAAAAAAACCACTTATTTTGACATTACAAACAGACATTTCAATTTTATTTATTTATATTGATGATGTATTGATGTATGTATTAATAAGTAACAATAAATATGTACTATGTTGTAAGAATAATAAAAAAAAAAACGCAATTTGTAAGCTCTTTGCCACTTCCCTGTAGAAAAATTGTATCAATAGGACTTCATTTAGCATTTTGGAAATTAAATTTCTACTAAAGCTGACTTGGTGGAAACATTGGGGCGACTTTGTTGTATATTCTGCAGTTGCATACTGGTGCAAGATGTTGAAATACATTGAAATTTCAAAGATTAAACCTAAAATTTTTCAGGCTTGATCAAGATAACTTTTTGTTGGAGTTTTTAACAATTGCTGAAATATTGGTTGTGGTTGAGTATAATTAATTTAAAAAATATAGAACCACTCAGGTTCAGTGGTTCTATATTTTTAACATAATCTACCCAATAAAAAAAAACTGTTTACAATAAGGTTGTTTCCTAGGGTTAAAATGATTTGTATGACGTAAGTAATAAAGTAAATTAAATTAAGTATGACATAAGACTGAAAAACTCCATTCATAACTATTTTCAAGTTTCTTTAATTTTTTTAAATTGTTAAACCAAATATTAAAAGTAAATGATTTGATAATAGTTACTAAACAACAAATTTCTACAGAATGTACCATTTTGATGTTTAATAATGAGGTACTGATATCACTTCACAGTCTAATATCATATTGGTGAAGATACCATGGTAAAGAAAAAAACAGAAGAAATGTAAACCTATTCCTTTTATGAAGTTATATAAAAACATTAGAACTAATGGGTTGTTAGCAATAATGCTATAATTTTAATTTTACACTTACCATCTGGAACATCGTTTTTTGTGTTATTAGTAGAAATAGATGCAGGAACTACAGTTGTTTGGCCATTTTTATCAACATTGTCATTTAATTCTGTATTATTATTTGGTTTAGGACTTTCAACTGTTTTCTCAGGTGTGTTAATTTTTTGGGCATCTTGTTCTATCAAAGAGGTTTTTGGTGTAGGTGCAGTAGGTTTTCTGATGGGGCTACCAACACTCCTTGGGGATACAAACACAGGCTTGATACTTGATGTGCTTGTGATGACTGACACCTTTTCTGAGGTTTTTGGTGTTACTGGAATTTTATTCAGGACATCTTTGTGGAGTGTAGGTGAAAGTACGCGCTCTGATTGGTTCGTGACAACGTTGTTAACGCCTCGTGGTGATTTTAAAGGTGAATCTATCTTACTTATAGGAGAATCTCTTCCTAAACTCTCCTGATTTCTTATTGAGCTTCGTGGCGTTTTAGGACTTTTGAGTTTTTCCACCTCATCTTTAGGTATATTTGTGGGTTTGTTCTTGTCTCCGTTATCGTTGTTTTTTCTTCGGGGTGGTAGGGAAGTCACGGCTTTTATTCTTGCTCTTCTAGTTGACATTATGATAATTCTGATTCAGTATCATGAATATTTTAAATCTGATCAATATGGTCAATCAAAGTAGATCACGTACTATGAACGGATGATGGGATTTTGCTTTATTTACGATTTTATTATTCTTCCATATGAATGAACTGAACAGTCCACTGAACATGCACGAAAACATTAAAATTTGACACTGACAAATTTAGACTTTCAAACAAAACTACGAAAAGGGAACATCAAGAACATATGGACTGCATAGATAACAGAAGAGTAGATAGGAAATATCATAGAGGTAGGGATTTCATTTAACATCGATATATCGAAGTTGTTCGATGTTTGCTATACGATATATCGGATTGATTCGATGTTTTGACAAATATTTATTCTTTCGATATTTCGGTATATTTATTTATAGAAACATCGAATATTTGCTGTTTTATCGAAAGCAAAAGTAAATTCTTAACATTAGGTAGGTACTTGATGATTTCAATTTTAAATAAATCATTAACAGGACGGTAGTGACATCGACAAAGAAATAGAATGAAAGGTAAAAGATTAAGTATAAACTTTTATTTTTTTGCAAAGTTTGTCTAAAGACGATTTAAGGCGAATCTTAAATGGGTAAAGTGAAAAAAAAATTTGCAGGTAGATTACGACCAGTAGTAAATTTTTGTCTGGTTTTCTTTTGCAGTTTTGAAGGCTTTGGATGTTAATAAAATATTTATATTAATTTGTCGTTTTTGTTTCACTAACTAAAGTATAACTCATCATGTCATCTTGGTACTATCTTAGTAGAATAATTTCTAATCAAGTAATCCTCATAGAAAATCATTATCGTTACACTATTAGTATAGCTATATTACTTTGGATTCTGGCCCTACATTCGAACATACGAAATCAAGGATATCAAACTTTCTGCGTTTCACTGGAAAAAGGTAGATACATGTAAATCGCTGTCTTCTTTCTCTTTCTACCGACGGCGACGTCGCCAGATTGTAGCTTGCTGCCCGCCGTATAATGTCTCTATGTAGGGGTGTCCAGTAAAAAAATATATCGGTATTTATATTCGATGTAAAACATTGGATCCTAGCATCGATGTTTATCGATATATCACTTTAAAAAAGCATCGATATTTTTTTATATTTAATACTTTAGAAGTAGTACTTTTAAAGTTTACTGTTACCTTTTTCCAGTGAAACGCAGAAAGTTTAATGTCCTTCATTTTGTATGTGTGAATGTAGAGCCAGAAACCAAAGTAACATAGCTATACTAAAATAGTGTAATTATAGTGATTTTCTTTGAGGGATACTTGATTAGAAATTATTCTACTCAGATAGTACCAAGATGACATGATGAGTTATACATTTGTTAGTAAAACAAAAACGACAAATTAATACTATTTACAGCTGGTTTTGTTTTTCGTGGTCAGTCTATAATTATATTTTGTACAAGAGGTAGTAGCCAAAAAGTGCCTATATCAAGTAAAACGGGTAGAGAGCATACCTTAAGCCAGGGGTTCCCAAACTTTTCAGATAACGGAACACCCACCAAATACCTTTTATCTTATGGAACCCCATATCGAATGATTTTTTACAACAGTTACAAAAGTCACTGTAATTTAAATAAGAACAAAAACTTTTGTTAGGAATATTTTAAAGTGAAACACTTTTCTTTATTTTAACATTTAATGTGAAGAATAAAATTGTGTTACTGTTTTATCAATAATTGCTTTTTAAAGAAATCTACCTAAAAATCTTTATACTTATTGGTGGAGCGCCAATATATTTATAAAATGCATACATAATCGCACCATAATATATTTCGTTATATTATAAATTTCATAGTCTTTATAGTAAACCACATTCTGTTTGTCGAATGCAATTAGTGCTGGTACTGCTGTAATATTGCCAATGTACTCGACGATCTCAAGAGATGGCGTTAGCAGTCTTCAAATAATGTAAACGCGCTGCACCTGATTGGTGCAAGAAAAAACGGACATACCCTGCTCTCATCGCTTTTCGCTAAGAAGACGCCTTTAATATAAAATTTTGTTCCGCCACGGACATCAGTTATATTTCTCGTGAAAAGAAGCTGATTTTCCGTTAGTCCTATAGCCGTGTAGTGTTTGGACTCGCTTGTAACCTTTACAAGGTGTATGTGGAGTGCTCTAGTCTTTGATCGTGACCGGCCGGTCAATACCTTTCAAGAGACCGTAGAAACCTCGCCGCTGCTCGCTGCCTTCTGGAGGATCGGGACTTGGTCGGTGTTGCAGGTTAGTGCTGGCATGATTGTTACGATCGATAGAAGTGGTTTACTTCCCTACACCTCGTACGCTAACCGTTGAGCAATCACACCCTGGTCGGGCTATTTACACGCCTGACCACTTATTTTATAGAAAAATAAATGTTTCAGAAAATTACATTTACTTTATTTGAAGACATTTTAATATCGTTTAATAAATGAAAATGAATTGTTTGATATTTTTATTTATATTAGCAGCAGCTATGATTATTAAGAAACTTTTAAAACCCAAAAAGTCGAAGGTTCGTGATGATTAGTCGACTTCGAAAGTCAAAGTGAATAAAGTCGATCATAAAGTGAAAAATTGATTTTTTGTTTCATCTTTTTGTTCCATCCTTATGAGAAATTGAATTACATTCTTAGAATTCTACTTAAAATTTAAATGAAAAGAATACCGATCATGAGACAGATTTTTTTTAAAACATTACCTTTTTCCCACAACCCTATTAAATCATAAGTATCACTATACTCACTATAAGTTAAAAATACAAAACAAATCAAATAAATGTTGCCGAACAACCAGCAACAATATTCTCGGGTATATATTCTTCATTATCAGTAACTGCGTTTGAGCTTGAATCATGTGATCGCTGTCCAGTTTTTTTTGCCAGTTTTACATGATAACTAACTGTTAAAATAATAGTATTAAATACCTTCTCAGTTCCCAATTTCAAAATAATATTTGTACCTACCTACTTACTTAATAACTGTGGTATTAAACAATTTCGCGGAACCCTGTTGACTTTTCTATGGAACCCCTAGGTTCCGCGGAACCCACTTTGGGAATCGCTGCCTTAAGCAATAAAATATCCAAAAAATATTTTCAATATGATTACTATTATATTTTATTATTTCTTCTAACATCGTGCTCAATCTATTTGGAATTTTTCCTTTCAACATTTTCTAGTTAGGTTGAAGCATTTCATAGATATGCTAAATTTTGCTTACGTTGAATGTTGTTACTCTGTTTTTATATGTACTTCAAAGTTACAGACAAATCAATATATTAAAATACAAATGATAGAGATCGGCCGTATTGTATACCTACATATATACTTTTTGAAGTGATAACTTCTTATGGGAGGCGGGGAGATGGGGCGTCCCGAGACGCACACGTTTTTAATTGTTTTTTTTTAATTCTCCTACTACAAATATTTCACAGTTCCTACTAAATGATTTTACCATCATTTTGTGGTTATCCGACAAACAATATGTTGAACATAGCCACAGATAATATAATACTATACTAGTACAGATACCTCATCCCATACAACAAAACGCGACCTTCCTAACTCGGGCGATTTTGCGGGCACCGCGCCAATTAAGGCGCTAGATGCCGCTAGCAGCGCGAAAGCTATGGATAGCTAGAGCCACCTAGCGATGAAATGGATTTATTTACCTACTAATAAACGCGCAACCAATAGATGGCGATAATTATACTTTATCAAATTTAGGATGATAATTTTGACAGCTCACGGTAGGGATGCGGTAGTGTATAATTGTTATTAAACCTATTCGATTATCGATTGTTATTATCATATATCTTGGAATCGATAGTTGCATGGTTATGCTGTATGGTCGATTTTACATTTATAATACAAAATGAAGTCTTTCCTATTCCATTTAATATAAAATAATAATATTACTATAAATGATCACAGAAATAAAATGAAACGAGAAATAAGAAGTTTCTCCAGTCATCCGCAGTAACGTTTCCACAGGCATTTTGCAAAATAAAGTCCGTACTTTCTTACTCGTAAATAGTGGAGATATGTTATGTTTGGCTGCATGGCCTAAAAAATAATAATAAAACTTAAGAACCTATTTAATAAACTTAGGTACTTAGTGTAATTACAAAAAAGAGCACAAATTCGTTTGATGGCTTTGTACATTGACCTACGTATGTTGTACTTATATTGTTTTACGAAATTGAATACTTACTAAAAATACTATGATTTTCGATTATTCGGTTGTTCGTTAGGTGTGGCACTTCACTAAGTGGGCGGTACCCATCAATGAAGTATGACATTTACTGTTGTAAATTTTACCAAAAATTATTATGAAACCTTAGAATAATAATGCGTTATTATTCTAAGTAAGAAACTTCATAGGCTGAGCTTGCCTGGGGGCGACGGACAGGGTTATCCGGCGCCCTAGCAGAAGTAAGCCCGAGACGGTGGCGCCGTGTTCCGCGCGTGCCTCTCTTACCGACAGGGGATAAAATCCCCTACAACACAGTGGGGTCGCCTGTTGTTTAACAGGCGGCCAAGTCTGCCAGGGTTCACAGGGATTTCCTTGTAAGGGTACACCTGAGGCATTGGTAATATGGACTGTGAGACGGAACATCGTGTGCTTTTAGGCGGTTCAAGTCCGACATACCACCCCACCGCTTAGCCCAGGTGGGGTGACGACCCGTGGGGGTTTCCACACGTTATCATCCTACTAATATTATATAATATCCTACTAATATTAGAAACGTGAAAGTTTGTATGGATGTACGGATGTGTGGATGTATGGATGTATGGCTGTTTGTTACTCTTTCACGCAAAAACTACTGAACCTATTGCAATGAAACTTGGTATGTAGATAGCTGGAGACCTGGATTAACCACGGCATCAGGACTTACGCGGGGGAAATCGCAGGGCACAACCTGCTAGTCCTAAATATTAAACAAAGTATGGTAATATAGTATGTAATCAGCAGGTGGAAGTGTTCGTTATATTAGATAACCGATAAAATAACTTATTACTTATAAATAATCAAACGGCCTATTATTTATTACAGCCGGTAAGCATTATTTATACTAAGCGAATATATTTATTATTATTACATACGACCAGAACTACGTAGGTACGTGCAACATCTCGCGGACCGGCCATTCAAGGTCAATTTCACTTCGATCATTGTTGTGTAAAATTTGTATTGTATCCCGTGCCAAATTATGCTCTAGTACAACCTCATAACAACTATATTCCCTTCAACGTACAAAAATATTAGTAAAAATAATAGTCAAACCACAGATAAGTTAATAGTTTGGTCAAACTAATATATTTGTTCGTCTTAAACCAAAGAATAATTTTTTTTTGCCATAACCATTTCTGAAAAACAATGGTCCTGCTGACTTTAGACTTAAGCCAGCGTAGCCAACCGTATATCTCCGGACCTCTTACACTTATCAAAACAGGCTTTGTGGCATATTTTATTGCTAATTATTTGCTATTGTTTGCCAAAGAATTATTTTTTATACGCACGCACGCTTGTTTGAGGGAAAAGTAGGTATAGCTGTTAACACTGGGTGCGTTTTTGAAGAATTCACGCAACCAACAACAGCACATTATAGTCTATAATTGCTCATTGCCATATTAAGTAAATATTAGTATTTATTTCAATGAAATACACAAGTCGCACGCTAACTGCTTAAAAAACCATCCCACCGTTCGTTCGTCACCGCGGCGCATTCACGACTGTTTGTGTACCGAGTGTATACCGAACTCGAGGCGTGTAGGTATGTCTCACAATCCGACCGTTTGTATGAAGATACAATACTGTATAGATAACTGTACCATGTTGCGAAGCGAAGACCGCGAGCACGATCGAGCAGGGCTGCATTAGCTTATTTTATACCGCCGAGTCTCAAAAGTTATACAAAATCAGTCTTGTACAATGTAAGACGGTACGTCACTCACTCACGTCACGTGCTCTGTATGTCACTCTTGGCAGGCTAGGCTCACTCCAGTCAGTAGGTATGAAGCTGCAGGTACCTAGCAGCGGCGACGAGTCGGGCGAAATTCAGTGCAAATAAAGTACTCTGTGGTCGCTTCGTCCGTTCGTCGCTTACGAATTACGTTTCCCGTATTTACGTACCTAGTTAGATTATATTATTAATTATAATGAGTATAGTTAGATATTTACAAGGTCAAGTTTAGCTATGATAAGTATATTTATTTATTAGGACCACAACAACTGATACACATCTTCTATCTATACACCTATACTCTATAGAAATAAATAAAATTGCAGTGTCTGTTTGTAATATTAAAATAACAGCTTTTTATTAAATGCATTTGGATGTATAAACGGTACATATACCAAAACAACATGTTTTACAATTTTTGTCTATCTGTCTGTCTGTTTGTTTCGGCTAATCCCCGGAAAAGGTAGTTCGATTTCCACGGGACTTTCACTGGCAGATGGCTGATGTTAAAAGGAGTAATTTATGCTACTTTGATTTTGGAAAAAGAATGAGTGTTCCATGCAAAATATATAAATATGTACACGCGAGCGAAGCCGCTCGGGAACTGCTAGTAAATAAATAAATTTGAAGTGTCCGTTTGTAATGTCATAAGGACAGTTTTTTACTAAATGCATCTGAATGTTTACACGGTACTTATACCAAAAAAATATTTTTCACGTATTGTCTGTCTGTCTGTTTGTTCCGGCTAATCAACGGAACGGGTGGACCGATTTCCAGGGGTTTTTCACTGACAGATAGCTGGTGTTATAAGGAGTAACTTAGTCAAGTTTAGCTTTGATAAGTTTAGGACTACAAAAATTTTGTCTGTCTGTCTGTTTGTTCAGCTAATCTCTACAACGGGTGGACTGATTTCCATGGGACTTTCACTAGCTGGTGTTATAAGGAGTAGGGTTCCGCGATTTAATTTGCATATACCTACCTAGCTAAACACCTAAAGGAGATAGTTTCATTCCAAAGTACACACAAACGCAATGGCATGGCAAATGCCTATCTTCTTAGAGATTAAAGTATCTATGCAGAGGTTGTGAAATAAAATAGTTTTCTTTAATATAAGTTACATTTACGTAGGTACTACTAAGTAAATACCTAGCCTAGGTTTATTTAACCCATTAAAATAGTACACAAATTTAAGTCACGATAAAAGTTACTTAATGAGTATTTTTACTCTGTCAACAACTGCAATCGGTCAACAAAGATATAAAATTATATGAGGGTAATCAGCGATTTCGTGTTAGTAATTGTTTCGTATCTCCCGGTGAGTACTTATTTATTTTTTATACAAGTATTAAGTTACACAAAATGTAAAAAAATCTGTAACATCATATTCTAATATAAAATACATAAAAAGTTAATTTCATAGAAAGTTTTTCATGCTATAGTACCCAAAGTGCTGCTGTACTATTTTTAGTTCAATGGACGCTTGACATGTGTAATGTTAAATGTAAGACAATACAGTGAAGACATTTTTATTAGAATGTTAAGATATTTGTTCATAGTTTTTACACGTAAAATTGGTTTTCTTTTTTCAATAATATGACCCTTTATTTATGGGTATTCAGGCGACAAGTGGAAACCACTTTAAAATTATAAAATGGCTAACAGACGACGAATAAGAAAAAAACAATTTTGGTTAACAAGGTCATTCGCCATACACGACATTATTAGCCAGGATAGTGACAATGATGCTACTTACGACGTGATTATGCTGCCACCTAATCTAGACGTTGTCACCGATGAAGAGGACGGTGGCGAGGATAACTTATATCAAAATGAATTATCTCAGGATTTTCCTGGTAATGTAGAAGTACTCGCAGACGTACCACGGTCGTTGAAAATGAATGAAGCAGAGACAACAATGAACCCCTCACTACATTTGCGTGGTTATCTTCTTCTCAAAATGTGCCAAATAGAAGAAGAAGTGATGAATTTCCAACTTGGAGGAAGTGTTTGCCTATATACTCCGTTTCTCGGTTTACTACAGAACAAGTATATTGATTCATTTGATCTATATTGTGGAAAATCTTCCGAGGCTACCACCGCCCCTTTTGTCTTTCGCATTATGAAGACTTTACCGAACAAAGCGCCAACAAAACCTCAAGAACACGTAGTTTACTTTGATATCGTTTTTTACCAATTACGATCTGCTTGTCGACCTAAAAAGGCTTGGTTACAGAGCTACTGGAACCTTACGTGAAAACAGAACCAAACTGTGTCCTTTGATTACATCTAAGGATATGCTCAAAAAGCCTAGAACTGAACATGACCACAGATTCGATGTGACAAAAGAAATTTTATTGGTAAGATGGTAAGACAATTTGTGTATGATTGACCAAATTTTGATACTTTAGAACCATTGGGAAAAGTCAAAAGATGGTGTTCCACACGAAAACAAAAGACGAAACGAGTAGACGTAGACATACAGCTAGTGTTCCAAAGTTATAATAAGGGGATTGGCGGGATAGATTAGATGGATCAGTCCTATAGACTGATCTGATCTGATTTGTTTACCGAATTGGGGTGAAAGGGAAAAAGTGGTAGTGGGTCTTGTTCACTTGTATGGTGGACATGACTATTTCAAATGCATTGACAGATTGCACTGCATAGCAAACCCAGATGGTCGCATGGATCAGCTAGTATTCCGCAGACATATAGCACGCACGTATTTGAGCCATAAAAATATCTATAAAAGTAGGCAGTCTTCTTCTAGAATTGATGGAGAAGAAAGAAGAAATAATGGTCATAATCCGGAAAAACTACCAAACCAGCTTAGATGTACTGTGTGATCCAATAGAGTTAAAAACAGCTTGTCGCAAGTGCCTGAAAACGCTGTGCCTGGATAGAAGATGATTTGCTCAAAATCACTCCTAAGCGCCCATTGTACTAAACTAAGTACACCCCTAAAAACCTAACTCCTGATTTTTTTTTGGTTTTCTTTCTTTTTAGTGTTATTATGGAAGTATTTTTATAACGAAAATAAACATTGGTTATGTGAAATTTACTGTGATTTTCATTTGGGCGTTAATGGGTTAAAACTTCATTTGTTTACAGAAATATTTAGATTAATTTTTCTTACAGAAGACAACCTTAACGGCATCAGAAGAGATAAGAGTTATGCGATAGAAAGAGAGGCAAGTTTTAGGTTAATATAGCCCATTTGGAATTAGCGGTGTGCGATCTGAATTGCACCTTATTGTGTCGGAGCAAGAGTCGCTATTTATTTAACTGGTATTGCGAAGAGGTCCTTCTGTACTAGTACTATTATGTATTCTGTGCTCTTGGGGGATTTCAATAAAAAGCGTTTTAACTTTAAGAGGCCTATTACATTTCATCCTGATTTTTTCATTAAAGGGTCTCAACTTTGACGTTCTTATTCTGAGCAACTAAAAAACTTCAAACACTTAAACTTATTGAAAAATTAAGAACAGTTATTAGCATAGATCATAGCGGCCTTACTTTTCTTAATTTTGCCTTATGAGCTATATCACATAATTAGGTATTTACGCACGGCCACGACTCGTTCGGACTCGCGAGTGCCCGACACTGTGTTACCGCAGTGATTAAGCAATCATGATCCTTTTTCTACTATTAAATTATTTGTTTTACTTCCTTTCATAAAATATTGTTAATAATGCGTAATGTTCTTGCCACTGCTATGCGCCTGCGGCTTTGCTGGTGTAAATTATGATAGTATGTAGTTTCTATAAAACTTAATGTTTTTTAAAAACATTAAGTAGGTAGGTATTTTAAATAAAAAAATTCCATAATAAAAATTTGATTTAAATTAATAAAAACTATATAAATATTTCAAATTATCCAATTACTATATTTTTGAATTGTCATGATTATAAGTCAGTCGGAATATGCCAGTCGTGAAGCTAGTTGCATGTATGGAACAGGCAGTAGATCCTACGGAAAAGAACAGGAAAGAAACTCCAAAGACACTCTCTTTCAACATGCTTTTTTTCAATCTTCTGGTTCATCATCGTCAATCTTTTCGCCAATCCTCACTGTGCGAATGTTGTGTGTTACCAGGGCCAGTTCTCGTCGAAGGGGTTGTTATCCGGACGTTTACCGGGGATTCTTAGCACCCCTAGCCCTCAGATACAGTGATCGCTACCGTAGCCAAGAATAGCAGGGCTGCCTGAGACTCGGGGTATGGTCATTCTATTTGCTTTCATTGGGGGCAAAGTCGCAGGCACATAGCTAGTGGCAGGAACATTACGCATAATTAACAATATTTCAAGAAAGGAAGTAAAATAAATAACTTAATGGTGGAAAAAGGATCATGATTGCTTAGTCACTACGGTAACACGTCACGGCAATACTATCTATACAGTATTGTATCTTCATACAAACGGTCGGATCGCGAGACATACCTACACGCCTCGAATTCGGTATACACTCGGTACACAAACAGTCGCGAATGCACCGCAGTGACGAACAAACGGTGGCGGTGTGATGGTTTTTTAAGCAGTAAGCGTGCTATTTGTGTATGTCATTGAAACTCCGAAAGTATAAGTAAAGTATAAAATAATTTTTATATGCCTACTAGAACGTAATTTGTTTCTTTGTTATAGGTAGGCATTTCGCTTTTTCCACCGAGTAAAATACCTGGATTAATAAATAAATAAGTCGATAGGGTGACAAAAGTGACACACGAGTGACCTACCAACGCTCGCGTTAAAAAAAACTAGTAGGTAATTTCCTAGGCTATCTATGTACTTATGTATTTAGCTATTTACAAATATTATTGAATTAGACGAAATATCATTATGAAATAATTTTGACACACAAAACTAGAAAGAAACTCAAGTAGGCAGATGAAATTATGGGCAGCCGTATCGCGTGTTTACATACCGTCCGGCTGTAGGTATTTATTTCAAGGTCAGGGCCGAGTCACAATTTATAGACAACATTACCGTGGTGTCGGGAACTCGCGAGTTTGATCGAGTCGTCGTGCGTAAATACCTAATTTTGTAAAATGCAATTATGTGATATAGCTCTTAACTTATAATTACTTAACAGTTTACCACAGACATGATATGTTTTAAGTACCTCTATGTGTATGTTCGTACTTATTACACTATAACATCAGTAATGACATTGTATCCGATTATACAATGCATCTACTATACAAACAGGATACCTACTTATGATTACCGAATTATACGAATTTTGTATCCAATAATACAATCTGGCAGCCCTGCGATCGAGTGAGGTCCGGAGGTAAAAGATTCCTATTAGCAATGTGTATGTGTAAATAGATAGTGCGTGTAAGTACTTAGTAGGTAGGTTAGTAGGTATCTATTTGATAAATCATAAATGTCTGTTACCGAAATACCTAACCTGCCTACACAACAAAGTTGACACATACCATGCGTTTCGTTGTTCACTATTAATTATTGTGTCCTGACAATATGAAAAAAATATGTAAAACACAATGAGAAAAATTAATTCTTAATATTTTTATAGTATCTTTGAAATTCGAATAAAAATTAGTGTATTAATAATTTACCTACAATAACGCAACAAAACAGTTTCAATAACATTTGGCCAACTGTCAATAGTCAGTACCTACGAACTACAAACTAGCTACAAACCCAATAACAAAACCGTATCAACCTCAACGTAGTACGAGTAATTGCCGCCAGAGGAACGACGACAATTTATTGAATTTTGTCAAAATAAGAAAACTGGCTTTCAGAATCTTTTATTTAATTTTCCCGTGTTTAGGGTATTTTATGAAATTAGAAAATACTTTTATCAGGACCTAATATTGATTTTCCATACATTTCAATAACAAATCTATACCCGTAACGCCATCTATTGATATTTGTTTGAACCATTTTTGCTTTCTTTGAGATGGGACCCCATGACATAGCTTAGGTTAGGTTTTCACGGGGGGGGTGCTGTCTAGAAAACCTCCACGTGGTGCACCCTGGAAACGTTGGCGATGACGCTGCCTTTTGTTCCTCAGTTTTTGAGGACGCCGTCATCGCCAACGGCTAATATTCTAGTAAGGAGAGGAGGCCATTTTTCTTCGGCCACTCGGTCGAGGCTTGGTCCAACAGAGCGGGCGTGTCTGCCGATTCCTCTGTTGGCTCTTCGCTCTTCGGAGCTATGAGGATGAAAACCTCGGTAAAAAATCACGGGTCGGCGTTTCTCTACTGTGCACAGTGGAGAAGGAGGACGGGCTCGGCGTGCACTCACACTGCCACCGAGCAGGCATGGGAAATTTAGTTTCCTTGCCACCGTCGGCATATCGTAATCCCGAAAGGAGTCGTGGTCATGTCTCGCGACTCCGATCTGCGAGTCCCGGACTCGCAGATCCGACAAGTCCGAATCGAACTTTATTTCTTCAAATTAAAATTTTATTTCTTCGCCTTTCAACTGAATTTATAACATCATTAATAAGGCAATGCTTTAACTGGTGCCATAACGTAGGTGTAAATATAGTGAGCATGACCTTCGAAGGTGCTTTAAGAAATTTGAATTACACAAACAGATGTAGTTACTTTCGCCTTTATAATATTAGTATGGAAGTGTATGGCATAGATGTGTATAGGTACATGCAAACATTATCATACACCTATATTATTAAATGTTCGCGGACTCATTTGCTTACAAAAAAGAAAACTAATTATATGACGTCTAGAAACTTGTGCAGGGTTAAAAAAGCTCTTTAGCGCAACCTTTTGATGAGTAGATAAATTGTTTTAAACGTGTTTGCCAAACATATTTTTCTAAATGGCATCTCCGGCATTGTGAATAACTCCTATGTCGTACTTTACAAACACAAAAACAACGGACACAAAGAACACCCAGACTCGGGTGGGAATCGAACCACGATCTATGACATAGCAGTCAGGGTCACTAACCACTAGACCAACAGGCCAGGCTAATCACACAAAAAACTGACAGAGGGGAAAAATTATTTCAATGTAGGTAAGTCCTAGTAATACTTCTGTCTGTATCGTACGGATCCCAAGAGCCCGGAGTTCCGTGGACCACAAGTAAACAAAGTTATAATTTTCAGAATAAGTAATATCATGTAGGTACCTACCCAGTTCCTGATACTACAATAAAATGTTATTGACCTTCTTTACAGAATTATGACTGGTTTATATATAGGTATGTTTTCCTTTATACTACAAAATTTTGATAAAAAAATTAGACACCCACAAATCTCACCATACCAGCAGTGTTATTGGTGCGTTGCCAAACTTATATCTCCCCCCTCCTTCCATTTCCCCAAAGGATCTCAGGTGATTCTACTTACAAAAGATAAAATAGTACTTCGCTAGTGTTGTCTGAGTCTTTTGTAGGCAGATATCTATCCTTCGGGGGCGGCTGCAATATGTCCTCATTATAATATAAGGGGTTAAAGTATGAAATTGCCGTTTTGTACCTACCTACTAAAATGTTAGTTTTATTAGTTTTTAATTTTTTTTTTGTAGGATAAAATATATTTCTTTAATAAAAGTTTCTTTTTATGGTATAGGGGGCAAACGACCAGACGGGTCACCTGATGGTAAATGACTACCGCCGCCCATGGACACCTGTAACTCAAGAGTCACAAGTGCGTTGCCGTCTTTTAAGGTGGGAGTAGGAGAAGAGGGGGAGGGGGGAAGATGGGAGAGGGGAAGGACGGGAATAATGGAAAGGGGAAGGTTAGGGCCTCCGGTAACCTCACTCACGCGGCGAAAAGCAGTGCAAGCATTGCTTCACTGCCGGTTTTCTGTGAGGCCGTGGTATGGAGCGGAGTCGAGCCGGCCCATACGTGCCGAAGCATGGCTCTCCCACGTTAGAAGTAGAGTATTTAACCTCATTGTCTATACAATGCTGCCTTTTAATTGTAAGATCATCTAAACATTTTGAGATAGAACTTTAGAGACCTGGAATCCACAAACTGTGTGAAGGAATTTGTACTGGATTGTGGTAAGAATATTTGTTTCTATGGATAAAATGGTAGTCAGTTGGGCCATTTCAATCTTCAAGTTGATTTCTTCGGTGCTCGTGAGTCGTATCCTCTCCACTCTCCAAGCAGCATTATGGGTAGTTTCTGCTGCGTTAGTCCCACGTCGGAACTCTTATTAGAAAATTACTCAGATATTTGCTGTAGCCATGTTCACGTCATTAAAGCTGGATATAAAATAATTCAAACGTCAAGTAAATAAATATCAAGTATTTTTTATTTAGAACTAGCAACACGCCCCGGCTTCGCACGGGTAGAAGAGACTTCTTCATTAATCATCACCATATTTCAACCATTATACATAAAACCTTAACTAATTATATAACCTAAACCTTCCTCATGAATCGCTCTGTCTATTGGTGAAAACCGTATAAAAATACGTTCAGTAGTTATTGAGTTAATCGCGAACAGACAGACAGACGCGTCGGGGGCCTTTGTTTTACAATATGTAGTGATCCAAATCAAAATCATTTATTTCCATTCAACCACTATGGGTATTTTTGAATTGTCAGGAGTAGTAGTCAGTCAGACTAAGTCAGTCGTGAAGCTAATTGCCTGTTCCAATTCGTAGATTCAGTGGAGAAGAACAGGCAAGAAACTCCAAGGACACTCTTTTTTAACATGTTTTTTACAAATCTCTGGTTACATTGCTTATATGCGCAAGTTAAATGTGAGGACAATGTAACGTATTGTTCTAAACTATTAACTACTATATGTAAGTAACAGCAGTTCGGAAATGACCAACCAACGGCTCTCGTTCACGAGCATGACGCACGCGCCAGCCATCGTCCTCTTCAACCATATGATATCAATTGATATCAAAGGGCGCCGAACGACCCGACACGTACGCCACTATCGGCAGGACGTCTAAACGATGATGATATAAATATCATGTGAAAAAGTATCACTCTGAAATCTGACAACATGCAGATAATTAATTTTAATTCATAGTGGCCAGTGCGATATAACGGCAATTTCATATAAACCCCATACAAGAACCAACATTCGCTAATACCTGTCACTTTTAGATAACCTTCAGTTGTATGTATTACTACCCCACAGCCACACAACTGTAAAGTGCCTGCCAAAAGTGTGCCAGACACAATAAACAACTTAACTCTCCTGCAACTGACAGCTGCACGAGAGTTAAGTTTATAAGCATAGAACATTTATCATGACGGTTAGTGTTCGATTTTTAGGTTGGTTAAAATATATGTCACAATCTAGTGAAGGTTGGAAGAGAATTGATGTGGTTATGGTAATATGAAAGCTGAATATTAAAACAGCGAAGCAGTTTTCTTCATTCTTTAATGCATTTTCTCTAATTTTCTTGACAGCGATGAGCACTTTTGGTGACAATAGTTACCAGAAATTATTAAAATATGTAACAAATAACAGTTCAGATTATTAAAAAGAAATAAATTTTATATAGGTTCATTTACTTACATCCAGTAGATCAACTTCACAATAAAAATAGATCTCTTCTATAAAATTTATATAATTTACAAAAGCGGTAATGTTAGGTAGTTAAAATAACAACAAATAAATGCTCTGGGAATGAAACGCAATTATAATTTTCTCTTTGTAGATAAATTGACAGATAGTCACTATGCTAAGACCGATTTATTGTATAAATATCTTACGAGTACAAAGTATCTATTGGTGTTAGTCGCCAAAACTGAGAACTAGGCTGCGTTCATCTACAAGTAAGCTACTGCGTATTGGTTCGTCATTCATTAACTATATTTTGGCTAAAAAGTCAACATTTGCAAAACCATCTTTACAAATTGTCATGACAATATAAGAATTAGTCAACGATGATTCGTGCCACGTTGCGGCACCGGCGCGGCAGACAGCTCGGCGACCCATCTAATCAATAACTGAGCCTCGCTAGGATATGTCGCTCATTATATATATATATATATACCTAATTTAGGCTAAAGTTAGTTAAAAAATTTAAAAGCGTCTGCAATAAGCCAATTTCTTGCAAGGAGTAACTAAAGGATCAAACGATAGGTAAGTTCCAAGTCAAAGAATCATGTAAAGTCATGCAGTAATAACTGGGCTATCTACTCGTTCTACTGATCGCCGAGCTGGCGGCCGGGCGGTGTCGCGCAGCCATCCGCTGCTCTATCACATTATGTAATTCGTCCGAATTTGTTAACGCTCCGGCCTACTTACTCCTACGAAATGATCACTATCGACAATAAATTATTATTTCACCTACTATTAAAACAAGGTATGAAGTGTAGTAGTGCATCAAGAACCGAGACCGCGCAACGCGAGCGCACGGAATAATTGACTGGACCGCCCGATCGAGCGTCGAGCGCCCGCTACCACTCCGCTCGAACGAACCGCGCTAAGGCAAACCTCGATATTACAATATTTACAAATACAGAAACGACTCTCAAAAAATTCGAAGCGCTACGGATCACCTCTACTTAAGAAACTGAGAGAGTTGTTTGCGCTAATTATGTCGATTATCGGTAGATATTCTACTTATAATTAAATGAAGAAAGCAACTGTGTGCTATGGTACGCGCGTGAGGCTCGTTCAGTTGTGCGTCGCTTGTGCAGCCGTAAGGCGCGGACATTGTGCGTGACGTCACGTCACTCCCCACGCCACATACACTGTGTGGTGTGGCGAAGGGCGTATACTGCACGCCCTTTGCCACACCGTGTATGTGGCGTTCGCTGACGCTGTTCCTGCGTGGTGTGGGGTCAGAGCAGGCGCCCGCGCCTTACTCCCAACTCCACGTACAATTTTACTCCCACGATCCAATATTTATACATTGATATAAACAGTTTCGAATATAATAATCTCTGAATCGTGATAACCAGGAACGTTTAAATACACTTCGTACATAACTCCGCGACCCAAAATTCCGCATCAACAATAGAGGTCTATTTTATACGCCAACAAAGCATAAAATAGTGATATCTTTACATTTCAGTCTAGTCTATATAATTATTTTCTCTTTTAATGGCAAGGTATCTCTATAAAGATTCAATAGTATCATTCTCCATATTGAAGATTTTCATTTAACAGATATATCTATACAATCAGAATACGTCACGTATTCGATTCCTCACAGCGTCAATGATATAAAATTTAACCTAAATTATAACACAGGAGAATTAAGTATAAGATCACAAAATGAGATTCAACGGGCGGCGGCGTGTCGCCCGGCGAAGTCGCAGCTATAATACTCGTGTCTACGCTACAACTATCGAGCCGCGCGGTCGCTGCGGCCTGGCGGCTCGCACTAAGCCTAGTATTGCTCTCGTCTCGACGGCCGTGCGCACTAGCACAGCGTGCGGCGTCAGGGCGCGATGCCGGCGTCCGACTTGTGGAAGGCGGCGGGCGCGGCCGCTAGCGCCTGCGCCGAGCTGAAGTCGTGCTCCGACTTGGGCCGTGGCAGTGCTGCCGCCGCCACACCCAGCCCCGGCAGCGCCACGCCCGCCATGCGGCACGACGCGGCCTGCAGTGGTTGCAACGCCAGCCCCAGCGAGCGCTCCGACAGCCGCGCCACGCTATCGTCCGACAGACTCACGTGCTCCGCTTCGGCCGCCAGCGCGTTCACTACCGCGTTGATCGTGTTTCCCTCTGATGTTGTGTCGTCCTCTCGATGCGCCACTAGGTTCGGATTCTTTCCTATCTTGTTCAGTCGTTCCGCCGCTACGCTTTCCATTGTGCGCCTCATCAGTGGGTACTGATCGAGCACTGCATTGAAATGGTCCACAGATAAAGAGAATAAATTGCAGTACGTTTCGGCACGGACGGAAGCCACTCGTCGAGCATTCGTTAATAGACAAATTTCACCGAAGTAGGAACCGTCTGATAGACTAGTGGCCACCTCTCCATTCGCCATCACGATGTCCACGATGCCTTCTTGAATAAAATACATTTTGCTACCGATAGTCCCTTCTTTGATAATGATGTCACCTGTAACAGGAATGAAGTTGTTAAAATAGCCGTTAGGCTTGTGTAGTTCACGAACTATGTACTATTAGGAATTAATTCCTGACATGGAACTAGAACGAACTATTCTGTGAGCTTATAGGACTTTAGTTCATTTAGTACATTAGTACTGTCAAGAAACATGGAACGACTGAATCGTCAACTGAAATGTCGTACGTTACGTCACGCGCGACACGGCGGCGAACGAACGAATAAAAATGATGCATGCTGACCTGCACATATTTTATTTTAGTCTATAAAAAAAGTATCGACGAAAACAAATTTTCTTGGTTTTTTTATTATTTTCTTATCGCCTTTAAACAGTGTTACAGTACAAATAATCTAAAAGCTTATTTGATTTACAAATAAACTTTTAGATTATTCGTACTTATTAGTTTCGATTTTGAATTTAGTACATTGCTAAATTAGCAAACAACATCATTTTGCGTGTTGTTATTTTTATTCTGTTTTTTTGCTTATGCATTGACTTACTAATTATAATTTTTTGTAATATAAATGTAAATGTAAATAAGTAAATTAGTATAGTGATTGATTGCAAAGTATGAAGTAGATCCAAATATTCATTCAATGCAGCAATTCGGACTTCTAGTTCTATTAGTTCAGTAGTACTACTGAACTAATAGAACTAGAAGTCCGAACTAGTACATGTGAGCGACTGTACTAGAGAAAGGAGCGCTCTTTTCAGTGACCGAGCAAGAACAAGCCTAATAGCCGTTACTAGCAATTTTTAGCCTACCTTTTCATTATCACAAACACTCGCAGATTAATACAATACATAGTTCCTTATGCTGATTATTCTAATTTTGAGTCTAATCTGCCTTACTTTTTGAAATCCATTTATTGTTAGTAGAAGCGTTTATGATATTTAAAGTAATGTGAGATCCCGAATTAAGGTAACTTAAGCAAACTTACCAGGTTGGAAGACTTCGTAACGCAGTTTGGTTACAACGTCTGATACGAAGTTGGAATCTGCGTTTGCGAAGAATGGTACAGAGGCAACGAGTGAGCGGCAGTTGTAGTTGATGACATCTTCACGTAACTTCTCGCTTAGTTCACCCAGGATCAGTTCTTCGTCGAAGAACTTGCCCTGATATCGATGCTCAAAGTATTCCGTGATACGTTGCCGCATCTCCCGAGGCAGTTTTCGGTACGCCATATACTCTTCTACTTGTTTCACCTAGAATACGTACACGAGAACATATAACATAATATAAGCTTACGACACATTGTGAGTCAAACACACTTCTATAGCAAATTTCAACTCATGCATTTCTTCCAAAAACCATTGACTGTTAGATACATTATTTTACTTTATGTACACTCAAATACGCAATCTACACACCTGCAAACAACCGACTTATAAACAATACAAGTATAATATATAGCCCTATCGAACAAAGTCCAATGGTTAGTTCGCCCATGGAAGTAAACTGTTATGAACACCCGTTAATATTTGTGAAATGTATGAAACAAATGACAATTGTTATTTTGATGGAGACATGAGTTTTGGTGCAGATGATGGAGTCTGAAATATAACAACCAGTGAAACACTAAACAAACATTCGCTTTGTACTCACGTCTAATCTCTGAAACAGGCAATGAAGGCTTTAGTGATCGATTTATTAGGTGGGTACATTACATAAGGAATTTTAGTCAAACACATGCAGGTCAAGATACGGATTTAATGTAATGGCATAGTTTAAGACTTATGTGATACTTATTAGGTATAGGTAAATTTGTTACCAAAAGGTTCGTCCAGTATTTTGTCCTTTTAAGTTACGTCAGCGCAGGTGTTCATAACGTTTTATCTTCGATATTTTAAAGAGAAGAGGTTAGGTAAAGACCGTTGGTTCATTTAGGAAATTGTTAATAAAATATTTGTAAATTAAGCAGCGTCTACCTTTTCACGGTACTGCCGTCGCGAGGAATCTAAACTTTGGATGAGATTGGTTGCGTGACCGAGGAACAGCGCGTAACAGGTAGCGCCGGAGATCATGGAAAGCATAGTGAGCCACATGTCGGTGAGCGACTGTGGCGGGAAGCGCCCGTACCCGATGCACAACATATGTGACATCGCTTTGAATAGTGCCCAGGAATACTGCTCCAACCAGAATGCTTCCTGCAAAGATAGAAAAATACATATGTTGTATTTAATATATAACAATATTTTGCCTGCCTTGTAGATGACAACTGTGTATTTGTTATCGTTTCAGTCATAAATGACAGGCCTGTTGGTCTAGTGGTTAGTGATCCTGACTGCTGCAAGCTGCAACCCACGACGGGTTCGGTTCCCACTCAGGATAAATAATTGTGTGATGAGCACGATCATTTATTCCATGCCTGGTAATATATAAGTATGTTTATCAGCGGTTAGTGATTAGACGGCCGTGTGTGAGGTGTCTTAAAAAATAACGCTGAAATTGAAGTAATTAAAACTAGGTATTATAAATAGAAACAGTGGTGATATTGTGTAACTATTTGCCTATGTGAGAACTACATTCAGAAGACTTACTATGTTTGGTCTTCTTCTATAATATGCTTGTTATTCTTGAAATACATTATAAACCTTGATCACAAACTGTTATGACTAGTCTAGGTATGCTTTTGTATAAGGTCATTGTTTTATAACTTTTAATCGTGGGAGAGCCATGCTTCGGCACGCATGGGCCGGCTCGACCAGAGTGCTACCGTAGAAAACCGGCAGTAAAGCAATGCTTTCCTTGTATTTCGCTGAGTGAGTGAAGTTACCGGAGGCTCTAACCTTTCCCGCTCCCCATTTCCCCCCTTCTCCTCCACTACCTCCCTTCTATCCACCCTCCCCTCTCCCCCTCTTCCCTTCCTACCCCTACTCAAACCTTAAAGGAAGGCAACGCATCTTGTGACTCTCGAGTTGCAGGTGCCTATGGGCGGGGTTAGTCACTTACCATCAGGTGACCCGTCTGCTCGTTTGCCCCCCATACCATAAAAAAACAAAAACTCACACTCTCATATACTTCTACAGCTTAGTTCATAAATAATGAGAAATACATAATTATTTAGGATACAATGTGAACTCAAACAAAATTATATTATATCTATTCATGTTTAATTTTAGGAAGTTTAAAATTATGTTTTATTCATGTGCTTGCTTTTTTTCATCGTGTGGAAACCCCCATTTTATTCATCTTTGCTAATGCTGATCAATATAAAAAAAATCGTGTCACGTTGTATGTTCGCGTTGAACTCTTAAACTAATGAATCGATTTTAATAAAATTTTACACAATGTGTTCAGTGTGGTTCAACCTGAGAGATAGGATACTTTATTATTTCAAATGCTAAAAATATATATTTAACTTATAAACTGTTCATAAAATAATAATAAATATATATTTTGGTATACACATTGTATTTAAAAATGTAATTTATAAGTTTTAAGTTTAATATAGAGAAACAGTAATAAATCGCGGGATATACAACCTTAGAGAATATTTTCTTCACACAAATGTGTGCTTAGTAATATAATCGCAGTAGACAACGGACTGACTCCGCTCGCTCAGGCTAAAGAGAACTGGCGCAAGCCTACTTAGAGGTAATGATCGCAGGAAAGTATGGAAGGGCAAAGAACTCCATGATCGTTTTTATCGGACCCTAAATGGACCTGTTATAGACTTAAAAACATCTACATCTTGGCCACGGTTTGGTGATCTCTTCAAAAAACCGAAGGTTTTGTCTTTGCAATTATGGACGAAGTTGTCATGACAAATAATTATCGGAAATATATTCTGAACGATTACACGGTTGATATCTGTCGGGCATACCATCGTCCCGGTGAATCTATCAAGCATATTATTTCTAATTGTTCACGTCTTGCCGTAAATTTTTGCACAGATACGACCAAGTGGCCAGGATTGTTCATCTACAACTTGCATTTAAATACAATGTTATGAATTTAGGTACCATATTATAATGTGGCTCGACCATGTTCGAGTATTGGTCGGGACCAATACTCGAAAATGGTCGTGTCACATTGTATTGAAATCGATCTACCATCACTGACAGAATTATTGTTATTGTTTACAATAAATCTGATATAGTGGTGAAAGACCGATTAGGGCGTAGCGTAGTGATTAACAAATAATATATTTGGATTTGTCTCACGAGATTTGCAATATGTGGAATATTGATTCGGTGATCATTCAATACTCAATACATTTATTGCGTTTCATAATGTGATACAGATGTCAAGCTTATAATTAGGTTACAATTATGGACCCTGTCGGGCACAGCACAATGTTAGGAGAGAGGAAGAGTTTGTTACAAATATTATTATTAGCGCCTAGACAAAGTTTATCAGAAATATTATTGTACACATGTTATATTATATTATTGCACTATTCGGTCGGTTTCCTGTGGTGGGATATTATATTATTCTCATCATTCATTTATTTTTATATTTAATCTATTAAAATATTTTTCATTTAAATTTCTTTTGTAGATATACAGATATACTTGCTGTCCTAGGTTTCTACACACAAAAATGGGATTCAACAATTGTAAATAATAATAGAATTATTCTATATTATGTCAATATAGTATTAAATTTCATTCACACAGGTAGGTTCACACATTCAAAAATCATATTAATTTGTTTTTAATAGTATTTTTAATTTAGTCAATACTATAATAAGTATTTGTATTAAATGTCATTTACATATTTATGCACAAAAATAAGTTGGGTTTTTTTTTATACCATTTAATAACAATAGAAAAATACTGAAGTTTATAGGATCTCCTTAATAGATTAGATGACAGCCGTTTAACATTTGTTACATTAGTAGTCAAAGTAATTGAATTATTGTTTATTAAATATTTAGTAATTGTTCTTAATTATTGCACTATGATTATATCGAATTTTGGTTATATTGTTATATATTTATTATATAGGGTAATTATTATAGTATTGTGTATTTTTTATTGTAAAGGTAATTATTTAATTTATTATTATTAGGTAGGTCATATTTTGTTTATTTATTTACTTATTGCACTTGATTTAGGTTAGGCTTGACTATGTTATCTTATATTATTTTATAATGTGAAGATTTAATACTATTTAAGCAGCTACTTTAGGTTATTTTTCCTTTTCTTCCATATATTCTTTTACAGTGTAGTAACTTTTTTGTAACAGGAAAAGTTTCAGCTTATTAATAAAAATATTATGGTTTTCTTCGTTTTTAATTGGTTCCGGTAATTTGTTATATATTTTAATTTCGGTTTATGGATTTTTATCCAAGAGCCTAGATCAACACCCTAAAGAAGCTCGCGTTTGACGGCTGGATCAAGGGACTGATACACAAGGCAGTTCTTTTCAACACGTGTGTGAGGTTCCCGTCTTTGGAGCCCTAACCACCGCTGTCTTGGTCCCAGTACCCAATTTGAATTTGAATGTTTGTGAAGCCCCCCGCGACACAAGAATATTCTTAATAAGGGAGTTCTTTTTAAAAAAATTAATTAGACATCGCTATCTAGACCCAACTAAGCAGATCTTGTACTATGGGTTCTAGAACACGGATAAATATTCATGTTATTCTTGTTTTGTAAATACATACATATTATACATATAATATGACAGTTAAGTCTCATATTTACGGATGTTACCTTCCTTACTCTTACGTATTCTCCTAATTTTGTATACTAACCTGCAGTTCGTTTATCGCAACCCATGAGTTTGGTGGAAATCCCTGTAGCATAGGAACAAGGAACTGGAGACAACCAGACCAGTGGCCGATTAATAACATCATGCAGATCAGGTTGAATATCCGCATGAATACTGATGCCATGTTGAGGAACTGCAAAGAGAAGGATGAACATTAACAAGGTGGGTATACGAGGTAATGTCGCCTCTAAAGGAAGCCGTGCGGACTGCGCGCGACAAAGACGCTCGAGGTCAAGCATCGCGATGATTCTCTACCGATGGATTCGTAAAATAGTGAGAAATAAAATATGAACGCGTGAGACGATTTGTCGAGCGAACATGCGTGGTGAGCGGCGCGGTGACAGGTCGCGAGACCGCGGCCGCCGCGTGGTCGCGCGATCGTCATCGGTCTGTGCGCCTCAGCCCGCGCGGCCGCCGGCGGGACGAGGGTTGGAAACAGAAACGCCAAAGAAAGAGAGAAAGCGAAGCGAACGCTGCGGTCTACAGGACGCCGGGCGGCGCCGCCGGCAACATGCTAAGCGGGCGAACGAGCACATGCGCGCCGGCTCGTGCCGACCCTGGTTACCTTGAAGATCAGATTGCTTTTGTTGCCACCCTTCTTTTTGGCAACGTCGGAGCCGAGACGTCCCCTCCGTTCTGTGCGCTTTTTTTGAAGATTCTGCAAGATCTAGAAAACAAGCGAGAAACACGAGATAGTAGGAAGAGAGCCAGGCGCGCCCGAAGCGCAGACGGGGTCGGCGGGCATAGGTTGTCGCGAGGTATGCGGGGCGGGGGCTGGGGCGCGTGCAAGCACACACAGGATGCACTAACACCGAGACGAGCGGAACGCGGGCCCTAGGCCCCTACTCTAGCGCTAGTGGCGCGGACGACACATGCGGCACCTGCGAGGCGAGGTCGCGCGAGCCGCCGTCTGCGTCGCCCGGCTCGTCGCGTGGCTGCGGAGCGGGGCTCATCTGCACACAATACCGTCACTGCGAGGGCGTCGCCACCACCCGAACCCGTACTCCACTTCTCACTGATTCTCCGCTTTGTACCCGTATCGTGGTCTCGCCTCACCACTGTCTAATCTTTACGTAATGCCGATGCTAACTTTTTAAACTTAGGCAAGAGTAAGTTTAGAAAGTTAGTTAATGGTAATGAATTAGGTTTATTTGCTTCTTAATAGACTAAATGTAATAAAAGTTGGATTCCAGTAGAAAGAATTTTCATTAGACATTACTCTTTGTTTCTAAACTACGTGCTCATTCAAGCTATTCTTCAATGGAGATATATTTTGAGATGTTTGGTCATCGTATTGACGTCGCATATGAAATGTATTGTGTTTTATGCCTGAGATTGCCTTTAAGTCTTTTCTACTTGTAGGTGATCGGCTCTACTAGAGGCTTAAAAAAAGCGGCAACATAATATGAACAACTTGGCAAATAATATTCATTTTGGCAAGTGTCGGACGGTTCGGGTCGGCGGTCACGGCAAATTCAGATGTTGGTTGCGGCGCGGGCGCAGAGAGAAGAGACAGATTTAGACGTCACCAGTGAGAGCGTGCGCAGGCAAAAAGAAGCTTGCAGAGAAGCAGTAGAGAAGTGCAGAGCGGGACGTGGGGCTGACATACAGTGGAGGGCGGGATCAATGGTATAATACAGGATTACAACAAAACTTCATAATTACGTCTTTAGGATCACTACTCGCTAAAACAATTCACATTATTACATATTAATATCAAAACATCTTCAGTAAGGATTTCGACGCCATATTTAGCCAAATCTTATTAAATTCGGAGCGGACATCAGTCTCAGGGTTTCCAATATAAAATCATAATTAAATATTATAAAATATTATAAAAGTTAGCTTAAATTACGTTTTTAGTCATGTGAGGTTAGTAAATGTGAGCGTAATGTAGTTAGAGCAGTGTTAGTGGTAAGTAGTTAAATAACCCTTAAGGTATGGGTTAGAAGGAGAAATGGCTTACATATACTTCCTCCCATTGCGATACATATCGGACGAGCCTGGAGAGCCGCAGCAGCCGCACCAGCGACAGAAGTTTTGCTAACCGAAGTATCCTTAGCGCACGACCCGCGTGAAGAATTTGAAAGCTTTCACTAAAATCCTGTTAACACAAAAATACACATCTTAACGACCTTTAGTGGCCTGTCTGCAGTCCAAGGTAGTTTCTGGAGTCTCAAATTAAGCGAATCTATTCTTTTATACAGTCGAAGTGTTGAAGACATGCATAATTGCAGTATTTAAAAGATTTTGTCAGCCAAAGAAAAGTGCTGAAGCATAATAAACATGTTATAATTATGTTTTGCTAATTTACAATTTTAGTAAAGATCAAGTGGGGTACTGACTATTTATTAGTGAAAGCTGTATAAGTATGTATAGAAAAGGCTTGTAAAATTTCGTCTGTGGCTATCCTATTGTATTTAGCTTCAGTACTGATTGATGCATTTATTGTAGGGCCATTTCAACTTTTCAGTGTATGCTGTTAAATATTACAATTTGGTCGTGTTGTTACAAGTTAAAATTAAAAAGAAACAATATATATATATATGCATGTAAGAACCCAATACATTATATAACAGGTGAGGTTGTAGAAATTCAAACGTTCCCAAGAGCAGCAGTAATTGATATACGAGGAAGCTTGGAGACCATGCTATAACACTTGAAATAATTGAAGTTCGAAAAGTAGGAAGAAGATGACGTGCATTTTAACAATGTGGAATTAGAAAAGTTATAATAAATCAAATAGACATGTATAAAACAGAGACCCTCTGGTCAACAGAGTGCAATTTAGTGTAAGCGGTTCAGAATAGCCTGTGCGTAAAGTTGGACAGTGCTCAATCTCTCTATGTTTTAATAAAGGATTGAGTATCCCATACGATCATGTATAAATAAGATTGCTTACAGAACGGATAACAGATAAAAATTTAAAAATCATATGGGTTACTGGTGATAAAACGTGCAGGTGAAAGATTTGTAGAGTGACAAAATTATAATAATACATTTTTTTAAGAGACTGGTGAAATGAATTTGGTGTGCTTAATCAAACCTTTGCATGTTGTCATAGAGCCTGATAATACGAGATACTAAATTGAATACACGGTGACACACAGGTACTCGTGGCAGTTGGGTATAAGTTCACAATGAGAAACACAAAAACGAAATGAAAAAAAATACAACATATATTATATCGTCTATAAAACAAATGAACACACCCAAGCTGAAACAGAATATCAATAACATAAAAGACAGATTAAAACTAGTAATAAGAACAACACGGCCAAATTGCAACGTACGTTTACCTGATTGAAGATCAAAAATATATAATCTAGTGGTATACTAGAGATGAGGTCAAGAAAGAACCATGTCCTCAAATAGTGCTTCGCTATTAATTTGGGATCTAATATCACTTGTTCTGCATTATCTTGCTGCATTATTCCTGTAAAGAGAGAAAAGTTAAACGTTAAACTAATTTGCCATTTCCAAAAGCAACTACAGACAGACGACCTGGTAAAGATGGCAGGACGTCGGTGGATGCAGGCCGCTTCCAACCCGGGTTCTTGGAAGTTATTAAGGGAGGCCTATGTCCATCAGTGGATGTCCTATGGCTGAAATGATGATGATGGACTACCTATTGAAGTGATAAAATTAAATAAAAAAGAATCTAGACACTCAAATTCATCATTTTAATATTGGTTTCATAATTTCAGTGGTGGCCTTAGGGGTAGGCGAACAGGGCCTTGCTCTTCCAGTGGCTCGCACAACAATCCAAGTAGATATATTTGGGCTTTTTTAAAAGCATGTGTAACATCTTTAACCCTGACGAGTCGATGAAGGCCGTTAAATATCAACTAACAATATTTGTGATGCTTTGAAGGATTTAGCAGAATATGCAACAGATTGTCACTTGATCATTAACCAAGTGACAAACCATACCTATGGATTTGTAGTTGCTCTTAAGTAAAATTTGACAGAGCGAAAAAATACACCTAGATGCAGCTATACAACATGTAGAAGCATTTACAGATTGGCTTGTTAATTATCAGGAAAGCATGATTGCTTTCATCCTTGGCGAGAGAAATAGCTGACAAAAATGGTATTGAGAGAAAATTCAAAGTAGTATATACTATCATAAAATATTTTATGTCATTATCGACAATGAGCCTGCAAGCTGCCAATTCAGGTGCCAATTGCCACTTTAACGTTTCATGTTTAAAATTAAAAGTTCGTTTTTTTTTCAGTTGATTTCAATAGTTAACTGAAGAACTGAAGAAGACTACTTAGTCTTGAGATATTTAGCCACGCCACCTGTTACAGCAGGGTCTGCACAAAGAAGTTTTCGAATGATTAAAACACTAGATTTTGCCTGCCCTCTGCTCTGCCTCACCCATGTGGGCCTCGTTACAACGGCAAAGAGTATCCTGTGCGTTAATCCACGTCATAAACTATCTGTGTACGAAATTTCATACAAATCCGTTGAGCCGCTTTTGCGGAAATGAGTAACACACATCCATCCATTTTCACAAGCTTGCTCATTTATGATATCAAGATCAGCATCCAGATCTTGCTATTATATTCTTTCAATTGAAAATGACATAGCTTTTCTTGATTTTAGTCTCGCAAACATATTTTTTGAATCACTGATCTTATTTTTTAAGATATTTATGTAGATACCTTATTTTATCATTATTTATTTGTCGTCTTTGTGCTTTTTAACTCCAGTATATTTTCAACATAACTAAAATTTTAAAATTCTGAATATACTAATCTGTGTCTATCTTAGGCTGTGTTAAGAATATACAAGAATGTAAAAAAAACATTTTGTATTGTGAGACTAATTTTGTGTAGAACTCGAAATTACTACAATTTAGTATAATTTTATATTTTTGTATTTATAGTTTATCAGCAAATCGAAATAGGTTAGTTTGTACCAGTACCGTAGCTGTATTCCGTAGAATTTGTATAACCTGCGGGATTCTGATATTAGGTAACCTCGGGGTTATTTTTTTTATAACTTTTAAACTTTCGCGCTCTATGATATATAATTATGTATTTGGGGCCGTGGTCACACAGCGAGTGACCGCAGCCAGTGCAACGATACCTAATCGCGTTAATTCCCGAATAAATAATTATATAGGTTTCTTTTGTTTTATTGTTTCTAAATTTTTGAAGGATATCCCGAAGGTACACGAAGTTAAAACGTCGTCATGAAAAATTCAAATATTCACGAGTAGAATTTGAGTGTCCTTGACAAAGTCCCACAGGTTAAGAAGATTAACATGTTTAAAATTTAGATCAGTTGATGTGTTTACCTGTTCTAAAATTAACAACGATATCTATAAGAAATATGGTGTCGGAGAGACAATTGAAGGCTATCCAGCGTGTGCTGAGGTCATCGTTGAAGAAGGAGATGGCGACTGGAAGAATGATCAGGTTGGCTACCAGCAGTAGTAACATACACAGGTCCCAGTAGAATCTGTTGGCAAAAGAAAAAAATAGTTAATTTATGCGAGTTTGTTTGTTTACTACGCTTTCACGCCTAACTATTAAACCGATTATCGTGAAAATTTGTATATCCGTTGCCAGGGGTATAGAAAAGGGCATATGGTACCTTTCATCCATTACTTACCTTATGGGATAGAAGCGGCTGGCAGAAGCTAGTATTCTATGAATGTGACTGATTTATTTAATTAGCAGAGACAGGTTTACAGCATTTGGCATGAGGAATTCGTCAATTGAAAAATAATCTTTCTTTCTTACTTTTGTTTTCATCCAAAAAACTAAAAACTTCACTATTAGGCAATTGGCTCGACCAGGTGGGTAAGCAAGCTGTAAGCATGTAGGTATTGTTGATGCTGGGAGGTGCGCATAAGCGCAATTACCTAATTGAGAGGCGATTGAGGCAGCAATTGCTTGTGAAATGATCTCATATCTCGTCTAATTTATAAGTGCTTGTTCTCTGTATTCTCTAATATATAGTATATATTAAGTAAGTTTCTTAATAATTTCTTGTTAAATAGTAAGTTCTTATGCATAATATGTGTGCATTTATAAAAAGTGTATATTACTTACATACATGCTTTTTAGAATCTATTTTATAAGTTACGCTTAGTTTTAGATCAACACAGCAGTGCGTAAAATGTCTCAAAAATTTAAATTTCTTTTAATTAAATTTCGAATTATTGTAATCGTAATGTTTTTGTTGTAAAGTTACCATCCGTACGTTCAGTAACATACTTATTTTTTTTTTAGATTCTTTTTCAAGCATTAACGTAATTTATGTCACACTGAATTGTCAGTTTTTACTTTATTGCGAGTAAATTTCTATAAAAAGCAGCTTTAATAAAAGTCAAGCGGTTTTCTTAAAGGAGCTTAACGAAATTATTAGAGAAAATGCTGTAAGCTCGCGAAAGCCTGCTTCGCTGGGAGAAATATAAAGAGGTAAATGACGGCGATTTCCTACAATAAGCTAGAAAAATCGTCAACAATAACTCCAGGTAGGTACGACAAAGGACAGTTTTCAGCGGCGAACTTGGCGCCAAGTGCCAACTGTTTTTTGTGTCTCAAAATTAAAAAAAGTTTACAACTTTTAATATAGCTTATTTTTATTCGTTGGTTGTGTTGTCCGTAACGATGTTTATTGATTGGCCGTTAGTAGTGAAACTAAAAACCCTCAGACAAACCTCATGGGTTTGACTCACACGAGGTCGCTAACCACAGGTCAAACTTCATTAGCGCTTTAAGGTAACGATATAAGACTACTTTACCTGCGGTTTTGTGTAGGGTATAGGTACTTCCCTGTTATTGTTCAATTCGTAGTATTTAGAGATCCTTGACGACCCTTGTTAAGAAGAAGGTATCGTAAACAATGTTGGATAATACGGGACGACATTTGAGCATTAGGGGAATTACAAATATAAATTATGCTGTACGCACACAGTTGTAGGGTATTCCTAATAAACGTGTGGGGCGTTTACGGCAGAAATTAATTCATCTAATTCAAAACGTTTAGATTATAGTTTTGATAATAAAAATGTAGTGTATCTTTGCAGAAATTAATTCATCTAATTCAAAACGTTTAGAATAAAGTTTTGATAATAAAAATATGGTGTATCTTTGCAGAAATTAATTCATCTAATTCAAAACGTTTAGAATAAAGTTTTGATAATAAAAATATAGTGTATCTTTGCAGAAATTAATTCATGTGATTCAAAACGTTTAGATTAAAGATTTGATAATAAAATATAGTGTATCTTTGTAAGAATGCAATTCCAAACAGAATATTACTCAACATTGCATATTTATTGACATAATATATAATAAAAACGACTTACTTTGACCTGTGTAAACTAAATTTATAATATTATATTATCTTATATTTTATTCTTTTTAACATGTGGCATGTGGGATATTCATAAATGAAAAATTTAAATGAATAAAGAAATATGCATGCTGCTAGTCGGTGTAACATGTCGATACACAATTTATGTACTAACTTTATTTGACTCATGTATCGCAAGATTAAATGATTTTGATTTGAGATGCCAAGGTTTGGTCAGTATTTAAAAAAAAAATTTAATTAATTGTATGTAATATGTATATTTTCACGTCAAACTTAATTAAAATTTTTAGACATTGAATATTAATTTCAATACACACACAGTGCTTACACTTTTTACCAGTAATACATCTGGTAGAAAGTGTTAGTACCTTTATGGACAATATCTCTAACGTATTTAACATACATTAATGCCTACTTTTGTCTACGATTATTTTTTTGTGTGTTAAATTTAAACTTTGAAAAAAAAAATTGTTATTATTTTCAAGTTGGTTGTTATATTTTTATTGTAAAATCTAACATTAAAAGTAAATGATTTGACGATAGCAAATTATGGCGTCATATGTTTTTATTTATGCAAGTTTCTACAGAACAATTCACACGTGAAATTGTAATTACTAAAATCCGTGTGATTTCGATGAAAATCCATAAAAAATATCCTATTATTAAACCATTATATTCGTATAGAATATTTTCAAATACATAGACTACAATAGAAATAATATAAATACGGCTAAAATTTGTTTTATATTGTCTCTAGCTGGCCTGAAAATATTTATTTCTAGAAATACAAATGAAGATATCTAGGAGCGCTAAAGCTATCTTAATTGACGACTGTTTGACTGACAGTAACAATAACTATAGTCTATGTTTATAAAACTTACAATAGCTGTCTACAACATAGACAGTTTTACCTTGTAGCATTTTCATTTTCGATCTAAAACAAGCTATTAAAGAATGTACATTTTATGTACATAGGAATTTTCCACATAACTATATCTTTGAGCTCTGTCTTCAGGTGATATCTAGGAATCCTGGAATGAGTTTTTTTCCTACAAGGTCTATTGCTATTATACAATTATATAAGTTTTCTTAAGATAACATTTTTAATAGAACCAGTTCAAAACTAAAGAAAGTATGTACTACCTACTTAACGTATTGACAGTTTTTTAATTGAAAATAATCATCCACAATGTGTGTAAATCTAAAACAACGGTCACACAAGTACGTGACTTTAGTGATATGGAAACAATTATATTCAAAGTGTATTTAAGTAGTTAACATAAATCTCAATGTTCAAGCAATTTGCGCAGGTATACATAGTTTTCAAGTACAGTTGATACACATGATAAATAAACCTGACCCTGTTTCCTAGCACGACCTTTGCTTATTAAACAATACTAAAATAAACCAACGAATGAACTCATTACCGTCTATATAACGTCTTGTAAACAGAATATTTAAACTGTAATTACGCTTCTTCTTTTAAACATCTGCGCATAGTCATACACAACGTCATAGTTTTTAAGAAGTCTTTTGAGCGCGTTAAACTTAAAAAAACGGAGTTTCATTTTACATGTATATTAATAGTAAATGGATCTTTTTGACTCCGAAGACACGGGCTACGGTATCGTTAAATGTCACGGTGGCAATGAACACCTGGACGAATCAAACTAGGATAATGAATATGACATGGTCACTGAAGGGTCAGTATCTTCATGTTGTTCTTGCAAGCCGGTAATGTGATAACTGTTTATTTAGGAATAAGAGCGTGGTTAGTAAAATGTATGGACATTTTACTAACCACCCTCTTATTCCTAAAAGTTTTATTTTACATAGGTTTTAGTTTGAAAAACAAAAAACCTACAGACTGGTGTAACAGAAAACGTCAACGTTATGTACTTATTGGTTTAAAAAAATATTTATCATTAAATTCACCTACATCGAATGCTGTTATTCAACAAGTAAGTAACAGTAGGTTTATCTTAATGTTGAAGTTTTTTATTCCGAACAATACAATCTTAAATAAATCTAGTCCATTAATGTTCTTTTAGTTGCCCGAAAGCACTTTCTCGTTTCTACATTACCTACCCTCATCTTACAGGAGGGCATTATCCAATCTGCGGCTTTTGTTCGCGTTACAAAAGATGATTACAGGCACAAAACAACGGACATTCCTGCCTAAATTAGCTAAGCTTGCAATATTTATGTGTAGCTTTCTTTTGTACCCGGTAAAGTCAACCTGATAAAGACTATTGACTATCTTAATAAGTTTGGGTAATTTGATTAATTTTAACTTGGTTAGAGTATTTTTTTTTACATAAATACACTTTAGCAAACTTATATTATTTTACGAAATTTAACGTATAGTAAATAAGCGGATGTATCTGTCTGTTACTTAAAAGAGTTCGGTAAGTGATAGAAATCCGACCGCAATATTATGAAGTTTTAACGGTATTTAACTTTTTCGACCAACAGTAGGTATACCTCTTTTAATGAAATTCAAATTGTTTTATTGTGAATCACAGGTACAGAGGATGTTACACAATTACATTTTCGATCAGCTGTGTTCCGCCTGGTCATACAATATAATCATAATATAAAATTTGCAAATAAAAACATATCATACAAATAAAAATAATTATCAACTATACTATACTGCAAAACATAAGTGAAAATAACAATTAAGATAACATTAAAATATACATCCATAACAAATTAACTCGCATTTATTAATTATTATCAAGCATTTTATATAAATGTCACATCTTAATTATACGTGTTATACATATTACGATATAAATAATATTTATTTCATAATCTGTTTTCTTTTTTATCTATCCCATATCTTGTAAATCTTAACGAACATTTTAACGAACATCTTAACACATTTGGCAACAAACCTTTGTGAAGTTTCTTTTTAAAAGTAAATATTTCATTTATATTCATTATCTCTAATGATAATGATATATTATTATATATGCGTGGACCTAAACAAAACGCGCTTTCATGCAATAACTGCGGGTTCCTGGCAACTATGGCCAGCTTAAATTTCTTTTTATAAATATTTAAGTCTCATAAATAAAGAGACTGGGTAATGGTAAATTATTTAATTTAATAACATACGGCTTGCAGGAATCTGTTTGTTGTAAATTACACATACTTCTGATACATCGTTTTTGTGCAATGAATACACAGAATGTACTTATATATTTTTTTAATTTTGTTCAATTACGTCAACTGCGCGCATTTACAAATACGTCATACACAAAAAAGAGAGACTAACAGTATGACTTGAAACTGTTTTATTTAATTTAATATATTTGTAATAACTTATACCTAATTACATTACACATCTTGTCTATATCAATTTTAACTATGTTTAATCTTAACTCGAAGAATCTAAACTATTCATAGGTAGGTACTTTTTTATTTTATGCACATGCCCCTCTCCAACCCCTGTCCCACCAACGCAATCGTTATAAAAGCAGGTCAGGATAACTGCCTCACGTATTATTTTATGAATAAAAGAATCTCATTCAGAGAATGATTTTTTTCGGCATGTCGTGAAAAGTCCAGTTCTTCAGTAAGGTGTCGTAAAGGCGGGGCCGGCCCATGTGAGTTACGGCCGGCAGATAGAAAACGCTGTTAAAATATCAGTGTTTATACCTCGTATAAAATCCAGAGAGTCAGGTAATAACATTTTATATTATATTGTAAATAGCATTCCGATGCCGAGAGTAAATTCTTTTTTTTGTTTTTATTACCTTTATGACATTAAATATACACATTCCATATTTCCTGTCGATATGCTACAAAAAAATCTTGACATTGTACAGCTAATATGCGAATACATGTTTATCTAGAGTATTGCTGTCAATTTACATGATTGCTTATGCATAAGTGCGTCCGTAGTATTCTTTATTACGTACGAAATAGAGTCCGACTTGTTTTGTACAATATAATAATTGCGGGAGGTAATAGTCATTGCTTTAATTAACCTTAATTCCATGCGTTTACCTATTGTACTGAAAGGGCAATCACATGAGGAACTAACTGTAACATTCGTAGTTCCGATTTCAATTCCAATTTAGTGTGATCGTAATACGAACACGAATCACTAGGTACTCAGTGTATTTTTTCGTAAGCTTTGTATAAATATAGTTTCATGGCGTCTGAAACATCTACCAGAAGCGTAGGGATACTTGACTAGATTTATAATTTAAATAAACACTGAGGAACAATCCGCATTAATCAGAGACTTATAAATGTAGATTGTTGTTTTGATGAAATTTTCATCTACATTTTCGTCTTTGGATTGCAGACGTTTTTCGGCTTAAGTTGCATATTCAAATAGGTTGTATTCACAATATTATGTAACGAGGCCTAGATTTTAATTTAGCGGTGGTCTTAGCAGAACTACAATCCGGATATTTTACAAACTGTAACGTCTATTAAAAAGATGTTAATTTCCGCAGGTTGGTTGCATCATTCATGGAATTAATTTAAAAGGTGTGTTTCTGCATATGAACATAGATACATAGATAGAACGTAGGTACAAGTTAACTGGGTATTAGATAAATAGTGAAATATGACATCTAAATATTTTAAATATAAATGTGTCAATTCAATTTTTCTTTTGTTCTTTAAATATTCTTCGAAATATCAATAAAAAATAATAATTTCAGGACGTTTCCTGAAGATGTTATTTTTGAAGTTTTTTAATATTTTTTTTTATAAAGGAACTAAACTATTTCGTCATTTTAATGTACCTATATACATATGTAGATATTACATTGACTATCTACTAACAACAAATTATGGGAATTTCTACATAACTTAGATTGTAAAGCTTCCGGTCAAATTTATTGATTTCGCGTGCAAGAAGTTCTGAAGTGTTGTTGATGGTACACTAAAACCATCATTTTACATTGTTCACGAAGAACCATTGAAGAGGTGACGATTGATGGTTATTTTTATGACTTTAACAGGTTTTATAGTATTAAAGTACAACATTGCAACGACCAATTATGTATGTACGAAATGCAGAATAAGGTGTGTATTTTATGTTTAGAATCAAAGGAATGCGTTTTATATTCACTGTAGCTATTGCAAGTTTTTTCAGACAATTTTATATCGTGTTAGATATAAATACTTTATACAACTTATCTTTATATATTTTTTTTAGTAGCTATTGACGAGCTTTAGTGTTATTAATAAAAACAATAAAACAGGTTTTCTCGCTACTTTCAACGAAACTTTAATTCAATCAATAGTCAAACTAAATACGTTACGGGTAGTTGGAGCCCTAAAAATGTCGTGATAACCTGGTCTAACTACAGAACTTCGATATCGCCCCTAGTACTTGCGTTGTGGAGGTCTGATGGCAGTCGCTTCACGTAAAATATCGAAGTTCGGCCGTATCGTAGTTTGACTGAAAGCCGACCCAAAAAAAAAAAGACTCTGGGTCACTACTACGAGTATCCTACTAAATTATAAACGTGAAAGTTTGTGAGATGATGTATGAATGTTTGTTACTCTTTAGACCTGGATTGACACATAGGCTACTTTTTATCCAGATATTATCCCGTGATACCACCACACGGTTCTCACCCCAACGGTTGAACCCACGAGAACCGGCCAAATCTTGCTCCAGGTGAAAATTGAGCTGGTGTTGTTTATTACAGTCTCGATCCCGTGATCGGGACTTACGCGGGTGAAACCGCAGGGTGCAGCTAGTATTATAAACGTGAAGGTTTGTGAGGATGTATGTATGTTCTTCTTTGACGCAAAAACTACTGAACTGATGTTTTTAAGATCCCAATATGCCCACGGCACCGAGTAATACGCGGGTGAAACCGCGGGGCGCAGTTAGTATATACAGGTTAGAGGGCTCGGACTTCCCGTCAACAGCCCGTTCGTCAGTTAAGGTGGGAGTAGAGGAAGGGTGGAAGAGGGGGTGGGGGTGGTGGTGAGGGAAGGGCTATGGCTTCCGGTAACCTCATTTACCACTAGCTATTATAAAACTAAAATTATCTATATTTTTTTACTATCAAACAAATGACCAGACCAATTTTAATGAACTTGAACTTGAACTTTAGTTCAAAAGCTTGTAAACAGCTTTGTATTTTAACTTGTTACGATGCCAGGGAAGCTTGTTAAGTACGTACCGCGCGTGCTACACTAAACTATATTGTAAGTTGCCATTTGAGCTAAAAATTTGTATTTTATCTTCGTATATAGTACAATACCTGCACTGAGTCAAAGATGTTTAAATGCATGTTACTTCATACTTACGTAATTAAGGCACTTCAACAATTACGTCCCTCACTCAATAAATAGCTAAACAAAAGGAAGATTAATCATCACTTTAGCCGATACAAGATAATCGGTACATGTACCTTGTCTACATATTATGTCAAGACCATAGAGGTCTCTATTAGACGTATTTCTGCGGGTGAAGCAAGGATTAAGTAGCTTGGGTTGGATTGAGAGAGGTTGATATAATGTAAACAACCCGTGTTTGTCGGGTTTTAATGAGTAAGCTTAAGAGACCGATTTGCAAGATCATCATTTATACTATATTAGGTCTTTACATATGAAATTGGCGTTTTGTCGAACTGACCACTTCGATCTCAAATATCTGGCGTTTGGTTAGGAATTCCAAATTCAAATGAATTGTAAATTGTTATGTGTACGGGGGCTTCCCCGTCTACATAATTACCGTTTTTTTTTACAGTAGCTTTAGTGTAAAAGAAAACGCGGTACGTTTTTGGTTCCAAAGTTTTCGTTCAGGAAACAGAACGTGGACGACCGGAAACCCTCATTGACAATGAAGAATTAAAATGAATTGTAGAAGCGGATCCATCGCAAAACACATCGGTAAACGGGCAGGCTTCGTCGTAAGTGTTAAAAGAATTTTAATACACTTAAATCAAATTATAAAAGTGAAAAAGCTAGGAAAAGGGGTACCGCATGAATTGAGTGAATTACTCAACCTTCACAATAACGAGGAGATTTTGGATCATATTGTTACTTGTGATGAAAGATGGATCCTATACGATAATCGAAAACGCTCACCACAACGGTTGAACCCACGAGAACCGGCCAAATCTTGCTCCAGGTGAAAATTGAGCTGGTGTTGTTTATTGCAGCTTTCTAAAATCTGGCCAGACAATTACGGCAGAACTGTATTGTCAACAATTGCAAACAATGATAGAAAAGCTAGCCGTTAAACAACCGAGACTAGTCAATTGCTATAGCCAATGCCACTTCAGGACAACGCTAACTGCACAACAGGCGGTTGCGAAATTAGACGAGCTGATTAGAATGTGTCTGACGCCCACCACACTCCCTGGACCTCGCTCCAACAGATTACTATCTGTTCCGGAATTTGGACAATTTCTTGGGAGAAAGTAAATTTCAATTCCGATGAGACAGTCCAAACCGCTTTCAAAGATTTAATTGATTCTCGCTCTCACAATTTGTTCAGCACGGGAATTAATGAACTTTTTATAAAATGACGAAAGTGCATAGATAACAATGGTACAAAGTTTGATTAGTAAAATAAATAAATTCATAAAAAATCGTTATACTTTTTTTTCATATAAAACGCCGATTTTATATGTAAAGACTTAGGTCTTTACATATGAAATCGTATAGTATCGTCTTTACATATGAAATCGAAATATTATAGTAAAGAGTTTTTTTTGCTTGATTATTATTTGTTTAAAGACCGCGCTTAAATACATTACATTGCTGTTGCAAGTTGCCTTAGAAAGGCCTTCGTCTGCAAATGCAATTTCAAGTTTATCAAATCACTCTTCCACATATATGATTTTAGGGAAAAAAAACATGGGATTTTTAACCCCCGTCGTAAAAACGATTGGCGTTATTAGTTTAACGTGTGTATTTGTGTTTGTGATTAACTGATTTGAGTGCTTTTTTATTGTTTGAAAGGTGACTTGATCAAGAATCTTCTTAGATATCCTACTCACAATTCAAAAAATCTGTTTAGCTTTTTGAAGATCATCAGCTCTTTTCTAATCGTTGAAGGATTTTCGAGTCTTTTAAATTTATGATTAAATGTAGAAAGAAAATTTAAATTTGGAAGTGTTTTTCTATGGTCATCTCGTGTAATAAATAAAGATTATATCAATTTTCGACCGATCACCGATACACCATCGTAGCAATTTGCTATTTAGGTACAGGTATAAACTAGAAAACATAAAACACACGCACATACACAGAGACACACACACACACGAACAGAAATATATCATACTCTTTTAATTCTCTCCAGTATTTAATTCATCTACAAACTAAATTGAAAACTAAACAGCTGTTCGACAGAAAATTATTGACATCAGCATTTTCTCTGGGTTCTGGCATTATATTTCGCAGAGTAACTGTTTATTACTTTTATAAGATGATAACTAAAGAAGTAGTATATCTCTGTTTATATATTTTAAATATACATGTGAAGGCAATGTAATTCAACCTTTAACACATTCCATAAAACGACAAATAAAATGGATACACTTTTATTTGGCCAAATTCAAAAGGATAAAAACACTAAAGTAATATAATCAGTAGATTCATCTTTGATTACACTCATTATGCATTTATAGGAGGAATTTTAACACATAATCGGCATCGCATGTCCCCATTTGAGATGTCGTTAAACGAAATGAACTGTAACGTAGGGCTATCAACACTTGATGGCTTATTTCATGGTACTAGCTACCTTATTTACGTTAGTGCCTGATGAGGTAAGCATTGTGTTCAGGTATACTTTAGTAGCAGTTAATTGTACAATTGATTTTCTTGTGTGTTGTGTATGTAGCTCGCGGTGTCTAGGATGGTGATCTCAACCGTAGTTAAAGCACTACCTACCTGTTAATGCTTTGTCTGTTTTTGAGTGGAATCGCTATAGCTCCAGGAAAGATTAGCAAAACAACACGCGATTATTATCGTTGGTGTTGCATGTATTCTTATCAGTAACCACTTACTAATAGCCAAACTACGTGCTTGTTGTCATCCTAAAAAACCGACCTGACCGTTATTTAAATACACTCTCAAAATATCAGAAAATTATTGTTACATCGCGATAGAATGCGTTCGACAACCACTATAATTTGTATCAATTGCAAAATGAATTACAATTTATTGGCAAAAGGTAATTGCATACACATCCGTGTCAAATTAGATTCAGAGAAGCGTAGAGATACGCGTGTGTTGTGACCCGAGTTAATTGGTATTACCTAGTATTGATCAGATAATATGTCGTATCGAGGATGATAGAATTGGCCTAATACATTGTTCAATGTATTGTTTCATTAAACCATTTGAGTGTTCGATATGCCTATTACTTAGTTGACGAACGTAGTATGTATTAACGGCAGTGCAAGGACTACACGAAGTTTTTGATCAGTAGTAATTGAAGAACCTCTAGACAGTTTATTTTATGAGATTATGTTGTAATTTCTATGGTGCTCAAAATAAGGCCAGCAACTTTGACTTCCATTTCATGGTACGTGAGGAGAAACAGAAATTATGGACAAGGTACACGAACACAATGTTAAAAGGTACTAAACAATATCGGTACCGTGCATCAGAATGGATAAAATATGAGTCATGAGTCAAACACTCAAGAGGTAGTAGTGAACCTATTTATCGGACAAATAGAATGTATTTACATGTTATGTACGTACGTCCATGTAGTTCAGTATGTCAGAGGGCTATCAAAAACTAACAATCAGCCAAAACTCCAAAGATTGGAAGCCAATTTCGTTGTTTTCAAGAGAAAGTAATGAACGTGTATATACATATAAATATGTAATATTATGTGTTGATTTATCATAATATTTCGTAGTGAAGAAACTAGAATTTCTATTACAAATGATGTTACATAATCAACAACAAATATATACGAAGATATCTGATCAGCAATCTTAGGAAGTCAGTCAAGTAATAAACTGTATAAACTTAGCCTACAGTCAGAGTAGATTATGACGTAAGCAAGTTAATTCGTCTAGTTGGCGGCGGACTGCGGCTTACCAAGTTAGTCTGTTGGCCGCCTGATTAATCTGAGCTTGCCCTTAAACGTGCCGGTTAAATTTGACTTTTGTGATAGATGTTCATTACTTTTAAACATAATTACAGCCAGTCTTCTCAGTACACAGTAGTACAGAGTACAGTACTCTGAGTAGGTTACGTCTTTTGATGCGGCGCAATTCTAAGACTATGCTACATACACAAAATATACAACTAAAATAAACTCAACCTCTATTAGGTTTAGTTAATTTTAGTTGTATGCTTTTGTGTAAGTAGCATAGTATAAAGTCGGGAAAAAGTTACTTTGTGTTTTATATACAAATTCAACACATTTTTTTCTCAAAGTTTAATTACATTTAATTATAATATATTTGTGCCATTTTGTTCGATAACTTGTTGCTATCTTGTAGGTAGTGACATAATCCCATTGCTGTAGAAATCTCGGGATTTTTTTTACCAAAAAACTGCTACAAGTATTTTGACAATCCCCTCTTGATGTTAACCTAACACTACCCAAAGAATTCTAAAGAGACCGAAACAGGTGAAAATCTGAGGGTGGGTGGTTCAGGACTATATGGTGGATGCATTAACAGTTCCCAACTAAGCTCTCTCAATTTTTGCTGAGTGGCCAAAGATGTGTGTGATCTCGCGTTATCATCTCATTAGTTGTTGGCAGCAGAGATCCGAACGTTTTTCCCATGTTTTACCTGGCGGTAAAAGCTTATAATGAACACATAGCATCACCTACCGGGTTTCGCTACAGTCTGTGGAGTTTGACTACCCTTTGACCATGACCTTTCTTGCACGTTCTTGTCCTAGGTGATCCACTTTTCATCACTAGTGACCAATTTTTACAAAAAATGGTTCGGTTTCATTATGTTTCAGTAGAGAATCGCAAATGAGTACACGATTCATTAAGTTTCTTTTTTTTTTATATTATAGGGGGGCAAACGAGCAGACGGGTCATCTTTCAGTGAGCTCGTGTGTGGCACCCAAATATCTAACTTTTTTGTTTAGTCAGACTTTTTCAAATGGGTTAAAACTGTTTGGTTGTCAATCCTCAGTTCCTCGGCTCTGTCGTAACTACTAATATGCCGACCTTGCTTCACTTTTTCAAAAATGATATCGACTTTATCCGTATGAGGGCGACCAGATCGAGCTGCATCTTTGACATCAAAGTTCCCGGACTGAAACGTTTGAACCAACTTTGTGCTATTCTTCTAACACTGCATTAGGTCCATAAATGTCACAATTTTTTTTTCCCGGCTTGCGTCGCATTTTTCCCTTTTTTGTAATAAAACTTCAGAATGTATCGAATTTCTTCGTTAGATACTCTCATTTTGGCGGACAGGAACACAATTGAAAAATGGCGGGAAAGTTTTTTTTTTCTTAATGTCCTATATTTAGTGATATTAAAACCAGATACAAACATTACAACCAAATACATTTTTCTTCAATTTTATACATACAAAATACGAAAACTTTTTTCCCGACCTATTTATTATGCATGTGTATATGTAGAGTATTATATAGTAGTAGCATATTATAAGTCAAGTGTTGGAATAAAATATTTAATGCCACATTTTTCCTTATTTCGGATAATATATTTTCAGGGGTAGGTACATAGTAACAGTACTAAATAATGTTATCATTCATAAATATTTTTAATGACTAGTTGATGTAATGTACTAAAGACAACGAAGGGGAAAGATTGAAACATCTTGAATTCTTAGTATTGACCGTTGGCTATAAACCGCACTACTGCACTTAAGCATTCTACATATTATCCGTAGCTACAACAGTCTTTAGTGCTATTTACAATAATTAATATATTATTTATCTCATGCAATGCTTAAGAATAATAATACATTGTTATACAGGCAACGTACATGCTAATTCGTCCAGATCATAGATACTTCTTCTGCTTTTAAATGAACAATTAATAACGATTAAATGAATAATCAATGACAATTAAAGGAATAATCCATAATAAATGCAGAAATAATTAATGACAAATAAATATACAATTAAGTAATTTCATTTTTAAATTTGCGTAAGAGTTATATCTATATACGAGTATATGAAAATGAATCCCTATTTCCTTTAGTCACGACATCACGTGTGAACGGCTGAACCGATTTCGCTAATTCTTTTTATTGTGTTTGTTATTGTCAGGAGAAGGTTTTTATGAAATAAAAAAATCAAGAAAGTTGCTCGGAAAATTAGAAAATTTATAAAATAAATCTGTGACTTGTTGTAAATTGTTATTCCTGAACGAATGGGTACATGAACGAACAGTAATACCTAAAGATGTTTACTTATACATAAAGTTTGTTTTTAGAAATTCCTTTGTGTATTATTGCCTTTGTAAAGATAATTCCGGCTTTTTATCGTGTGATGGACAATTACTATAGCCTTAAAACGTCAGTTGCTACTGTTTCCTTCAAATAAAGAAAATAAGCTTTCGATGGTATAGCTCTATAGATATTTGATGTGTTAATAGTTGACTAGGCGTGTTTGCTGAAGGCTCCACTACCAATGTAGGCTTCAGTCAACATTGCGCACAGCCTACAAATCATTGTCAGTTCGTAGCCTATTTATATAGAACCCTGTAGGTCAGAGGAATGGTTCCTAGTATCAATATTTGAACGATAAATTGATATTGTGCATTTAGTTGTTTGGACATTAGCAGTATTCTGGAATATAGTAAGTACGGTCATTATATTGATAAAACAGAATGCAAGATATAGATCTTGATCAGCATAGTACGGTAATACAGTACTCTTAGTAGTAGTTAGTTGTAGTATGTTTTTGTGTAAGTAGCATAGAAGTTATATTTAAAGCATAATATTTCCTTGTTTTATGACGGGAAATGTTGAATTTTGAGGTTATTATATTTTCAAGGTTTGGTTCATAGTTATCGCACTAAATAATGTTATCATTTACAAATAGTTTATTTATTTATTTATGTTCACTTCCTGCAGATACATAGTATGAGGCGGACTTAATGCCGCAGGCATTTTCTACCAGTCAAGATTATGGTGATACAGAGATTTTAATTTTATTAAGCGTAGGCCGTATATCTCGAATCTTAACGACATAATTCATGCTGCCAGTCGTACGAGAGCCCAATGGTCTGGTACGAGACGATGGGAAGAGACCAGATGGTATGTCGTTACGACGCAGTAACGACAGGCCTACCCATCGATAGGCCTTTGGTGTGGGACGCAACCTGCGTTGGCAGCCTCGCGCCATTACATCTTCAAATACAGCTGGTTGTGCTGGCACTGCTGCTGCATCAGCAGAAAGCCTCAAACGGTTGCACACACGCGTGGTCACAGGCTGACAATCACACACACGTGGTCACAGTCCGCCTGTGACCAAGGCCAGTGCAACGTGGTCGAAACGTCAGGCAATTCAGAGGTATGTAATACCTTTTCGTGATCGCGTTAATTTCCGTGGAAATACATAATTATGAAAAAAGAACTAAATCAAAAACGGTCCATCCGTATAGGAGCTAGGATGCCACAAACAGACACATACACGATAAACTTATAACAGTCCTTCTTTTTTCATCGGGGATTAAATTAAACATTTTTTTATATTGTGCTTTGTCTTCTCCATTTGTTTTTCGTAGCCTTAGTATAAGTACTTAGGTACTAGTCTTGTCACTTGTACCTATCGTTGCCAATGTAAGTGCTGTAAGTAATTATGAGCTCTTACTACATTAAAATCAACTGCAACGTATTTTTAAGAGTTTATTCCTTTAAAGGAAAATTAACAAACTCAAAACAAGTATTGAGTAACGGTTTTATGGAACACCATTTTCCTCAACAGCTGTATATAATGAGTCTATAATCGGGTACTTTACCTCACAGAATTAAAGCTAGGTGTAATTAAGTTAATGATTTTCGAACTTAATTTACATATATACCTCTGCAAGGTTAGGTTTAGAGAGCCATATAATTATTAGTACTAGAGTTTACGACGTTATTCCAACAATATCTTCAGAGGCGCAATATTAACTACACCCTATCATTTTACATTTACGAGGTAGGCCTCTACAAATGGTGCTTGTACGGAATTGAGGACTCGTTTGGGCGACGACGCTCTGCTTCAAGTAGGCCTTTGTTTCAACTCAAATATATCAAAGGGCAGCTAAGTTACATAAGTTTCGCGAGATGAAACAGCTCAACTAGCTCTTGATTAAATTATGCTTTGTTAAATAATTTTTTGCAGGAAAATTTTTGTGTTGTAAATATTAAATGTGTATTTAATTTCAGGACAGAAAGGTCTGCTATCTATTAAATAAAACTCTCTTACTAAATAGAACAATCTTAGAAGGAAAAATTCACCTTTAGCCGAGATTTTAATTTAGCATCTCTTGTTTTCCATTCTCGTAACATTTAATTTACAGGTGTTTTATACGTGGGTCACACTGAAAGTTTTTAGAATAGACCAGTAAGAAAAGCAGCCGATGAAAAACTTATTTAAGTTTCGAATAAGGAACTCTTTATGAATCTGTAGATGTTTAATGATTTGATATGTCATTTGTTTTTACGAATTGGCAGCAATTTAAAAAGTGTCTGTCGTGCATTTGCGATTTATTACAACTCTCGTTGCGGTCTTACTTAACAACAATGTTACGATAGACTTCGATTAGCATTTCATTACAAGTAGTTTAATGAGTTTAAACACGGTCTAAGGAAGCCACGGCATCTTCAGGGTTCATCAAACAAGCTCCTCTAAGTTTATCTTTTATTTTTGGAAATAAATAAAAGTCACAAGTTGCCAGGCGGGGACTGTAAGGAGCATGGATGGAGGATAGTTACCTACATATTCTATATATTATATTATTTAATCTACTTATTTTTAGAGATTTTAAGAGGATACTATTAAGAGCTCTTAGATAGCTATAGAGACCTCCTTTGTCTAATGACAGGATAGCGTGATACGATCCTGTTGAAGTGCAGTTCTAGCAGAAACTCAACTGAAAATGACTATTGTATCTTTACTTAGGATATCATGTCTTTTAGAAATGAAGCTTCTTTAGAATCGTTGTGATTTGAAATTTGATGAAATGAAAAACTTACACTATAAAGAGACAAACATTCATAAATAGCATTTAGCCTGCGAGAGATAAGATAGAATACAAGTATACAGTGTTTCCTATAATCTTTGTCTTTGCGCCTGCGTACTACGAAACCTAAAGTCACACTAAAAAGAGACAAACACAAGACAATAGGATTTAACCTGCGAGGGAATGGAATAGAATACAAGTATACGACACTAAAACGAGACAAACATATTCATAAATAGGATTTAGTCTACGAGAGGATGAGATAGAATACAAGTATACAGTGTTTCCTATAATCCTTGTATGTTAGTCAATGACGTGTATCATTATTGTGCATTTGCGTATTAAAATTCGTTGGTTAATTAATTTTGAAGTTTTACTTCTGCCGTGTGTGAATTGCACACACACACTTTTTTTTCTATCACTATTTTTGGTTATTAGAGGCTATTAACATTAAATAATAATAATAATAATAATTTATATTTTTTTATCATAATGAAGGTTTACAATTTTCAATTTCAAAATATAGGTCAAAGAATGACTAATTACAATATATAAATATAGTTCCACACTACATAGCACAAGATATAAAAAGTTACATAGTAAATTTCATTCGTGAACATTAAGTTTGCGTTAAACAGGTTATTCTGAATTAGCACAGTGCTATTAACCGAATACATAAAACTATTAATTAGAAGCTGTAGTACCACACGACCTGTGATCACTCCAAAAATACTTGAAGTTTCTGCCAAGTAATTTCCATTCCTAAGTAAAGTTACACTTTTATTACTAGAGTATTTTTAATATAAATCTAATAAAAATAGTATACATCAATATTGTTTAATTATATACATTTATATATAGTTTATTATATAGGTTGTCTGGTAGAAATCACCGTGAGATAAGACCGATAAGATCACCTATTGCCATGCCTGTCTAAATATAATATGTGTGTATTACATTGTCCTCCAATAGTGTACAATATAGAGATATATAAATAAATATTTTTTAATTTTTCACTTAGTCATGTTTTGTTTTTTTCATCCGTTTAATCGCGTTTGTGTTATTATATTAGCGCTGCTGGTTTACCCTTAATTCTTTAAACCACTTTCTAAGCATACTGGGGGCTGGATATTAGCAAAGCTCTGTATAAACCGTTAATTAATTATCATTATATTATCAGCAGAGTTAACAGTTCGTTAAACTGGTAAAATAATTTCCTGAGTAACGGAATAACGAAGTGAATTTAGGCTAATCTTTCAATGTGTACGAACTGTTGAACTGGAGACCGCTGAATATTGGATTTCGGGCGAATTTTGTCAGAAACAGGCAATTTAAGGTTTTATTGATGTTTCATGTTTTATACATCACGATGTTTGATCAAGTTATGATAAAATGCAGGTGTTAAAACGTTGACAATCATAGGTATGTGTTAAAAATATTTCTGAAGTAAAGCTCTCTGAACATTCAACAGTACCTACCTACATTTCACAAATTCAGTAGATAGCAGTTAAGTCGATAGGGATTTGTTAATCAAAGTCATTCTACTGTCCGACGGCACAGGCGGAATTCGACAGAGGTCTTGTGGGAGTTTGGGTCTCAGCCTAAACAAGATGCTATTATTATGTCTGCTAGCGTACTCACTCACGGAATACTTCAGTGAGGAGTTACGAAGCGTTGGTAATTGCCTTGATAGGCATGTTTTATTTTATTCAATGTTAATGTATTTAAACCAAATGATGACTTATTTTTTGATTTTGATGATTAACATAACAAGTACATGTGCCAGAAGTCCTGTAAATCAAACGCAATACACACTTACACACGAAAGCAACAAAATTCAGGGAATATTAAAGGACGGTTTTACATTGAATTTGTGCATTATTGTGGATACTTTTGCTTGAGTACATAGAATTTAAAAATATTGGAATGTATAGCTTCTTATCCTCGGCACATACATTACATTAACCGCCCTCATAGTAAAACTTCGTGTATCAGCATTGTATGCTGAAAAGCTTAGAATGTTTTAAAATATTTTATATTTTTTATACTTCGTACTTGTATATCCCTAAAGGGATACTCTTCAACATTTTTCCTGTTAATTTAATCGACTCCTGTCTCTAACTCAGAACCTCAGGAGGCAAGCAAACATTAGTTCCAAATTATGCCAACGCAGCTGCAAAATATTTGTCAATGTTATTCATATTTATATTTATTTTCCTAAATAATTTAAAATGAAAATTACTAATGAATAAAGAAGTAAGAGAACAGGCAAAGACATTACATTAGTCATCAATCATTGCCTATAGATATCATCAACCTTTAGATATTGTTGATATCGAAATGGCATAACAAACCTAATAGTCCATTCATGGCGTTTGAATTTCGAATCGTCCAATGAGTTTTGTCGTAGAAGTATCTTTATTTGAACTTCAATATTCGTCCCTCACATTTGACTGGTGAAAGTCAAGGAAATGTCACCGCTGACCTTTAAGGCCTAGAGAGGGTGGCTGTCTGCCCAAATTGCCTTCGCGAAAATGCAAATGTTGATAAATTATTTCTCCAAAAATATATTGTCTGACATTTGATTTGAAGGCTCGATGGATTGTTTTGGCGTAGGAAAAATAAGGCAATAAATTTTGAAAATCGAATGTATCTAAATTTATTTGAATACATTCATTTCTCAAATATTTTGTGCCTAGCTACAAAATATTGGATAATGTTTTAAGAAATGTATTATTTATGGTTAAAAAAATATGTACTTATTATTTTTAACGTCATAAAATTCATTCATTATCATAACTCTAGTGATTTGTTTTCCGTGTTAGAGGTTTATAATCTACGTATAAAAAAAATCAATTGCCAAATAGGTGTGTCGGATCATCACTTGCGAACGGCTCGACCGATTTGGCTGATTCGTTTTTGTTGTGTTCGTATTATGTGTAAATGCCAGAACAAGGTTTGAATGAAAGATTTTTCAAACAGAAACTCCCTAAGCAAACACACAAATAAAAAAAACTCAAACGGTTAAACATCCGGATTCATTTTGATGACTTTTTATAATGCATCGGTATAGCCAATAAATGATAATCACTTTTTCCAAGTTTGTTTTCCTGGAAATTCTAATGATGAAATCAATCAGCATTGTGCTCTTTAGTACTTACTTTTGTTTTTGTAGACGTGTATTTGTGATGAATTCCTCCTAAACGGCTCGACCGATCTTGATGATTTTTTTTTGTGTGTTTGAGTGGGTCCCTCTATGGTTTACATTCACGATTGGATCTGGTAGGATGCAACCGGGTTCTAGAAATTATATGTTTTGGCCCAAGTGTTGTCGTTATTTTTTTTAAGATGTTATTGTTTTTGTTTTATTGTCAAAATCAATTATGACACCAAAAAGAAAATCCTACGTTCAGGCAAGAAAACGGCTGTCGGGTACAATATACTCAGTACAGGCCCAGAGCGCTTAAGAAATAGTAGGGAGCAATAATACCACCGACTACTATTTGTATGCGTACATTGGCGAACAAACAATTTAAATTCACAGCCGAGGTCATTATTTCGCGAAGACTCTTAACATCGCCACTCAGCCAAACGGCACAACGCCATCTAGTAAAAGGCGGAGCTACATTTACATGGTTTTTGTTTCAATTCTTAAATATAATAACAAAGTATGTTGTATTTTGTCCTGTAGTTTTATTTATTATAGAATCTTATACAGGTTATATATAATATTTAAAGGATTAATCAAACATAACCACCCTTACTTTTGAAGCTCATGGGTTTGCCTTCGGTCAATTACCAGGTATTGGTTTAGTCATGACGAGGACAGCAGATTAAGAATGTTGTATAAAACAAATTTGGGTACACGAATTAAGTTTGTTTGACAAAATGATGCTATTACGAGTACGCCCCACTAGACAAACTGCATTATTATAGCTAAGGGAAGGAAATTAAAAGGAAACTTCTAAGAGAATCAGAATCTGTTGTACAACTTTTTTTTTTTTTTTTTTGTCACCCCACCGGGGTTTACGATGGGGCGGTGTGTCGGAATCGAACCGACTAAAACCACACGGTGTGCCGTACTGCGCCTTAAATAGGAGGGATCCGGGAACAGCTTTTATTAAGACATCCGGAACCCTCCTAGCACCTGCCCTCAAAAGCGCGGGCACCACCTTCGGGTAAAAACCTCTCATTTAGGCGACGTCCAGGCACACGCGGACGCCGCCTCCTCGCGGGGGGCCACTATAGCGGGTGAAGGGGAAAACCCGTCCCGTTCACCCGCGGCCAAACTTAGGCGGCATGAGGCGGCGGCGAATTAGGTCCGAGTGGAAGTCGTCCTCCCGGACCCTTTCCGCCGCCTCCTTCTGCGAGATGACTTCCTCACAGAAGGTTGCGACCGCGGTAAAATTCCTGTCGCTACCGGCCATGGAGCGAATGACAGCCGGTAGATCCACTCCGATGACTGCAGTGAGGGCCCGACGCTGCGTCGCCCAACTGGGGCAAACCGCCAGCGTGTGCTGAGCCGAGTCCTCACTGCAGTCGCAGTGGTGACAGGCGGGACTCAATTCCCTCCTAGCGACCGAGTGCAGGTACTTCCCGAAGCAGCCGTGCCCGGAAAGAACCTGCGTCAGTCGGAAGAAAAGGGTCCCGTGCTGCCGCCCTGCCCACTCGACGATGACCGGCTGGAGCGCCTCCACGGCGGCAAAGCCAGCATGTGGAGCCTCCAGCCGGGACGACCAACGAGCCATGGTGGCTCGGCGAGCGGCCTCACGCCATTCGCGTACCTCTTCGGGCGGGGGCCGACTGCCGCTTCCCGCCCAGAACTCAGCCGTTCGCCGATATACTTCGGCGAGCACTTCCGCCTCCAAATCCCACGGGGGAGTCCCGGCCAACGCGCACGCCGCCTCTGTTGACACGGTGCGGTATCCGCGTATGGCTCTAACTGCCATTACCCTCTGAGGGCGCCAGAGGCGCACCCTATTCTGGGCGGTCAGAGCCTCCGCCCACACCGGTGCACCGTACAGTGCCATTGACCGGACAACCCCCGTGTACAGCCGTCTCGTAGCGACGCTGGGTCCACCCAAATTGGGCAAGAGTCGCCCAAGGGCGGACGCAGCGCCGACCAGCCTTGGAGCAAGCTGCAGGAAGTGCTCGTCGAAGCGCCACCTACCGTCGAGGATCAGGCCCAGATATTTTATGTGGGCCTGAACCGGTACGAGGACCGAGTTGACCTCGATAGAGGCGCCAGGGGGTGGACCACGACGGGGCCCATGAAATAACAGGGCCACCCATCCAGGGCCAGGCCAGGCGCTGGGTTTGCGGGTGGCCCTGGATAAGAATCCAGGGCCACCCGCAAACCCAGCGCCTCGATGCGCCCGACCACCAGAGAGACTCCCCTGGTGGCCAGGCACGCCGCCTCCTGAAAGTTTACCCCCCGGGCTGTGACCAAAGTGTCATCGGCGTAACAGATTACGCCGAGCCCGGGGGGGAAGTCGCCTCGAAGGGCCCAGTTGTACCCCATGTTCCACAGGAGTGGTCCAAGGACAGACCCCTGCGGAACACCGCACGACATGGGCCGACAACTCAAAACTCCATCTCGGTCCTCGTACATGACGGTACGCTCCTCTAAATAGTCTGCCACTAGCCGCCTCAGGTACCCTGGCACTCCGTGATAGTGGAGCGCGTTGGCGATGTCCAGCGACACCGCCAACAGCACGCCGCCACAGCTCACTACCTCTTCGGTCACGGCCCTCAGGCGCAACATGGCACCGACCGTCGAACGCCCCGCTCGAAAACCGAATTGGGCGTCCGTCAAATCTCCGCCGGCCGACCTCGCACAAGTGCCGGACGATGCAGGCAGAGAGGACCCTCTCAAACAATTTACCCGCCTCGTCCAGCAACACGATGGACCTGTAGGCCGCAACCGAGTCGGTAGGCCGTCCCGGCTTCCTTAAAAGGACCAGCTTCCCGCTCTTCCAGCAGTCAGGGAAGCGCCCGGACGCCAAGCAAGCGTCGAACACTTCCCTGAGGCGGTCGGACATGTGGTCGAGGGCGAGGGCCAACACTCGGGCAGGGATCCCGTCTGGCCCGGGGGCGGTGTTCTTGGAACGGATCCGTAGAACAACCGCCCCTACCTCCGCCTCCGTGACGGGCGGAACACCATCCTCCTCGTTCTCCCCGTCGTCTCCGACCAAGGGGGCCATCGACGGGGGTACGTGCTCCACCCGTTGCGGGAAAAGGCCCTCAACCACTTCCTGCAAGAAGCTGGGCTGGAGAGTCTCCGTAAGGGGGGCGCCCGACGCGCGGAGCTTTTGTTGCGCCGCGCGATATGGGCGTCCCCAGGGGTCACCATTGAGACCCTCCAGCATCTCCTTTCTTTTGTCCTCTTTGGCGCGGCTAATGGCCAGCTTCAGAGTTTTCCGCGCCTCTCGGTACTCCTCATGAAGCTGGTCCTCCTCCCCCTCTTCACGGTGACGCCGCCGGCTGCGAGTGTAGGACCTCCGGGCACGAGTACAGGCCGCACGGAGGTCCGCCAACTCCTGGGACCACCAGTAGACCTCCTTCCTTGGAGGCCGACGACCTCGGACGCGGGGCATGGCCGCATCGCAAATCTGCGTAATCGCATCGCGAAAGCGGCCCGCCCCCATGTCTGCCTCCTCAGTCTGAGGTCGCGAAGACAGCCAAGCGTAAATAATGGCTGCCTCCTCCAGTGGGTCCCTATCCACTTTTTTAATCTGTTGTACAACCTGCCTTAATCTGAACTTAAATTTAGTTTGTTACGACAATTTATCTCATGACAGTGTGCATCTGATGTCACAGATAACATAAAAGAAATAGAACTCTGTTTTGAAACTCCTTTGTACACCAACAGATTTGCATCGCCTTGTTGAGTTTGCAGACACCGAGTGGACAGTAAAGCACGCTCTCGCTACCCTTTCGCTCTTGTATGCACAAAATCTCACTAGACAGGGATAGAAGGTAAGCATAACCGCGTATACCATATACGTCGGACAATTGTTCATGCTACGATGCCCGCTTTCCGGGATTTTGTATAATCGGATAATGCCTGTCAACTCCAACACAACAAATTATGTAGAGGTATTTCGTTGCGGTTCCCAAGTTTGTTACTTTGTCTATGATGGCACTGTAACCTCGTTGAGTCGAGTTTACTTGACAACAAACTTTTATACAACTTAGAATCAAAGCCTTGTATTTAAGGATGTGTGTGTACTTAAATTTTATAGCTTATAATAAAAAAAAGTGTGTGCTGGTATTTCTGCCACCACATGACTATCTAGGTAAATTTTTACAAAGCCTTTCTTCCTCATCGCATTGAAGCGACGGATGGATAAATAAGTAACGTAAGTAAAGTAACAGCCTGGCCTGTTGGGGCTGCTGGTCTAGTAGTTAGTGATCCTGACTATTGAGCCAGAGGTCGTGGATCGTGGGGTGATTACCATGGTAATTTATTCTGTGTCTAGGTGTAATTTATCTATAATAAGTATGTATTTAAATATATAAGTATGTTTGTCAGCAGTCTGGTTACCATAGTACAGGTTCTGCCTAGTTTGGGATCAGACGGCCGTGTGTACGATGTGTCAAGTTACTATATTATAGTTATTATATATTATATTATTAATAATGGGCGATCTTATCGCGGTCTACGATCTCTCACAGACAACCTTAGGATGGACTATACAGATGGAATGATTTTAGCATCAGCAATATAGTCTCAAAGGATCATTATACTAAACATTCTGCCTTCAAAATATTTAACTAAAGTCTTTGTTGCAAAACCAGTGCTTTATAACAAGGTAATATCAATCACTCAGACAGTGTTTTTACCGGGTTTCTGAATCATATCAATGAAGATACAGTAATGGAATTTTAATCATACTAACCACTTGAAAAAAGAAACGATTTCAATCATTGCACGAGAAAACGTCAATCAGTCGCTCTTAACATTTAGTAATTACAACCATCTTCAAACAGATGCATTGTAGGTTGATCTGCGTTCTCTTGATTGTATAAATAACTGACGTAGGTAATCGAAGATTCGCAGATACACGCGTACCACGTCTGGCGTTGGCGCGCCGCGTCGTTGATACGATTTGCTTATTATTTAACAGCGTCCTACTGTAATATTCAAAGCCATATTCGAGTACAACAACAATCTTGAAAGTGAGAAAATAATATCATTATTTTTAACCGACGAAAAAAAAGGAGGTTCTCAATTCGACCGTATCATATATTTTTTTTTTTTTTATATGTCTGTTCAGCCCTCACTCCGTTATTTATGAACCGATTTTGATTATTCTTTTTTTGTTAGATAGGGTATACCTCAAGGGTGGTCCCATGTCAAGGAAGTCAGGATCTGATGATGGGATCCTGTAAAAATTGAGAGAAACCCTCGAAAATTGTAGGAACGAATAGTGTTTCTGTTTACTTTTTTTCAGCCCTCACTCCGTTATTTATGAACCGATTTTGATTATTCTTTTTTTGTTAGATAGGGTATACCTCAAGGGTGGTCCCATGTCAAGGAAGTCAGGTTCTGATAATGGGATCCTGAAAAAATTGAGAGAAACCCTCGAAAATTGTAGGAACGAAGTGTGTCTGTAGTGTTTCTGTTTACTTTTCATTACTTTATCAGGTATCGCGTTTAGAAATCTTCATCATTTCAGTCGGCGAAAATTTTGATAATTAATCTGTTTGTTTTTTGGCGCCGACTCAAAATAAGTTTATATAAAATTAGATAGTTTATGTAAATAAGCTCAATACTTAAGACTTAAGGTTTATTTATTTTTTGCTTTTTAGTTCTTTTCGTCGGTTTAATTTTTTGTTAAAAAGATTTTATTGTTGTTGTCCTTTTCTAAGTGTACAAAATGTAAAAGCGTTTATGCATCACTCGTGAGGTCTCACCGTTGAGGTTAAAACACTAGTGGACTGTGCGATTCGGAAAGAAAGGTTGCCGCAAAAGCTCAATTTGTGTTATAACCTGCCTAACATATTTTTGACCTGGAGACAAGATGATAGTTTATTAAAATAGGCATTTGAAATGATTTTAGAATATTCTGGTGTAGCACACGACCATTGGTTAGTCATTACATATTATAAAACAAAGTCCCCCGCTGCGTCTGTCTGTCTGTTCGCGATAAACTCAATAACTACCGAACGGATTTTCATACGGTTTTCACCAATAAACGGAGTGATTCAGGAGGAAGGTTTAGGTGTATAATTCATTAATGATGATGGTCGAAGATGTCCGAAAAATGCTTTGCTACCCGTGCGAAGCCGGGGTAGGTTGCTAGTTAAAAATAACACTGACGCTTTTTACAAATAGCTGTCGATGAGATAATGTATGAACGTACTCGTACTCGTTTACGTATGTATGTGTCTAGGAGAAACATCTGCGTTTATTGTGTGAAAAACGATTGTAACATGTCGCTTATCTTTCAGGATCGGATGTGTTCATCATAATAATTTACATTCTAAATATAATTTATAATTATTCGTGTATGCTTGTCAGCATAGTACATGCAAACTATACATCAACTCAATCATTCAAATCACGGGTACATATAGTAAAACGTTTAATGTAGATAAAAAAAAATGTGTGTGTGTACCAGAGTACACAGGTAAGAAGTGAAACTTCTTTACGACATATCATTTTTCTACTATTTGCAACTTCACGAAAATGGGGTAGATAAGGCTTAAGCCTTAAGAAATTATAAAACGAAATTTTTAATTTTCTTGTAAATTCACTTAAATTTAAATAAGTCTTTTTATTTTATCACTTTCAAATTAATATATTGTTATTCTTATTTCAAACCAAACTTTAAAACTAATATATTGTTGTTAATATTATAATATATTACATTATATTCTTTACGTCACTATACTAAACTTTGATAAAAAAGCAACATGGCGCGTAACCGAAAAACGTGACGATTGCTACAAAAATTTCTCCCATACGTCGATAAAGAAGTTTCACTTCAAAAATGAAATATTATACATTTTATACTAGGTATTTTCATATTTTTTAATCTAAATTCGACGTGCTTAACGTTTGATGTGATTAATACCTAGAATATTTATGTTTCTAGATTAGATAGTTAGATAAGTTTAAAAAAAAATGTTTCATGTTTTTTTATATTCCTATTTGTTATTGTATATAATTGAATGGCATATAATGTGTACACAATGTTGATGTTAAGTCATCAAAAAATAAATAATCTTTATCCTCTCTAACTAGTTAATTGTTCATCCCGTCAATTTATTATAATATGTATTTACATTTATTAGATTAGTTTGATATGTATATGCTACGAGTATTGTTTAACAAGTCCTTATTATTCAATAAATAAAATAATTTCATTATTTCTTTGATACTGTCTCCTTTATTTGTTATCTGCATCTCCCCACATTTGCATGGTAGGGATTGCCACTCGTGTTAAGTCATTAGGTCTCGTATTAACATTTACAAAAATTATAATAATAATTGACTTTAGCTAAGTCCTATAAATCAATAAAATATACATAGTAAAAAAAATATACATATTTTTATATACTTTCTTCTCAGTGTTATTTTTTTTCAATTAATAGTTGTCGAATGCATATTTTATATATAGTCATCAAATAGGTAGGTAACACCAATAAACTGTCAGACTACATCGTTAGTTGAACAAGATAACCCTTATTCTCATTAGGGTTTTCTATTAAGAATTCTTATTTCTTAGTAGCCCAGGGATGTGAAACGTGTCCGGCAGACAGCCATAGCTTTGCCTCCTGTTACGTGACACTTAAAATAAAGCTGGACAAAAGTGGGGACACATGTTGTTATCTACCTACCTTCAGACAGATACGGGTAGGAGTATAAAGAAAATAAAAAATCTGTAAAGAATTTATTAATACCGAGACTTGAATTTAAAACTTCTCAACATTATACAGATAGCTTCTAATAAACAATAACGTTTTTACTATAAACAGTTTTTGAAATATACATCACTACTAAATATCTTCTGAGTTTTTCGAGCAATACAGATAAAGCCGGACGTAGTCTATTGAGAGTGCTTTATCATTTTTTCGAGAGCTCTCCAAGAAGGTGCTGGCGTCGCATTGTCATGATCAAAAGACTGTCTACTAGTACTAGTTTGTGTAATCTTTGTAACTTAAACAATACTTCTTATTTAGAAAAAAAAAAATTGTGGATCTTAGACTTTTAGGCGTAAAAAAATAATGAGTGGTTAAGTAATATGTAAAGGATGTGTTAAGAAACGTGTTAGTTTTGAATGAATAAAACATTATTTGCATTATAAATTTAGAGTTATTTCATCATGAAATAAATTTCGGTACTTGAATGAATTTGTAAACATAATGCAAAAATATTATAGTAGGTAAGTCATAAATTTCAATTTAGATGTGTCGTTTCCACTCATGTCGAGAAATGTAGTAAACACGTTTCCTAATGTCCCGAAAAGGCGAATTTTGTATCGGGACCTAATGCCGTGAAGGTTCTCAATTTCAGAGTTTCCTGGCAATGGATGTTTGGAGGTCGCCTTAGTAACTTCATTGAACTATATGAGGTGATATGGGCAGCAGCATAAGACTGCTAATGTAACATAAGTATATTGTGTTGATATTAGCCGTCCGTTAGATTTCGTCAAAAACAGCTTGTTTTTGACAAGAAAACTGCCTCTTTAAACGAAGTTTTTTTGTGGTTTCTGCAAGCATTAGACACATTACGGGTTTATTACCATATTCAAAATTTTGTTTTAAATTATGTACCTACGCTTTACATTTTTAGGCCCATATGTTCATCTCTATTTTTGAAATAATTAGCAACAAAATTATTACAGAAGTACCTACATAAGATTTTTTTAAAATAACTTTACGAATTTGTCAAGTATCAGCTCTTGACATTTTTCGTCAATTCGATTATATGCAACATCCAATCTTGTAACTGAAATAGGTATTGAGACTGAGGAAAATTTTGCCGTCGTTGTCTGCGGCACTTGAGGGGCCTCGAAGAAGGCGAGTGGCCGAGAGTCTCTTGTGTTAGGAGCGACCACCTGAACGTGTCGCAGCGGCCTTTTTTCTCACCCAACCCAATTTTACGCCATTGTTTAGACACGACCAAAGAGCATTCGCATTCTATTTTAAAATTTAGTTCTGTTTATTTTTAAGACTACGATTATTTTGTTGTAAAATTGTGTATGGAAAAATAGTTTAATTACTTGGTAAATAAATTTGCGTGAAGTAAGTTTTTCCTTTTTATTTTTTGCTTTTTAATCACGTCTTGTTAACTAGACCTATTAAATGGCTTTTTACTCACAGGCTTAAAGTATTTTAAACTACTAACTCGGCCTTAGAATTGTAAACTGTGACCATCGACATTGTCCAAACAATAGAATCATATAAACTGCGTTTACATAAATTAAAACCACAAGACAGTACAATTCTAAGGTAATATATTTACAGATATGCTTTTAGCAATGAATCATTTGACGTTTCTTTAATTTGATTCCAGTTGGCACGGTCAACAGCTATAAAACAAACATAAGATTCAATAATAAAAGAAAGAATTTAGCCCACTGGATACACAATTGAATGGAATATCATGGCGGAACAAATACAATCGCTTGCTTTTTCAGTATATTGCTAAATGTTCATATATAACTCCTGCCAGTTTTATTGTCACTCGGATCGTGATGTTACGTTTAGCGAGAACTTGCCATAGTGGCAATGAATGTGTTTACCTAATAAACGAGTCAACTATTTTAACATATCGACGAGATAGTGGTTCGTGGGAGAGCCATGCTCGGCACGTATGGGCTGCTCGACCACTCCGGCCTCACAGAAAACAGTGGCATAGTGGCAGTGAAGCAATGTTTGTGTTGTGTTTCGTCGCCAACGCACTTGTGACTCTTGAGTTGTAGGTGCCCATGGGCGGCGATAGTCACTCACCATCAGGTGAGCCGCCTGCTCGTTTGTTTCGTTTCGTCCCATAAAAAAAAATGACAACTGTAAGTAGAGAACTTTTCATCTTAAATAACTTATCTAGCATACCTACCTTTGTAAGAACATATTTAAGCCAACCAGACTTATTTCACATTATCATTTTCTTCCATCAGTGTTTACTATGTTAAAGCTTACAGATTAAATACATTTGTCTACGGATTTGAGCACCGAAGGTCGCCATGAGATCACTGGGTTGTTCCTCTTCGGTTTTGGCGCCCGGACTATGAGACTGACGTAGTGCTATAGCGTCCCATTTCAGCCTATAGAAGAGAACGCCATAATGGTACTTTCTTTCGTTGCAGGTTTGCATAGGTTACAGAGACTTCTTATTCACTCTGTTGACTTAAGCGAATCGTAGCGTAGGCGTTTCCTCAATAACCGATGCGTATGCGATCGACCTATTTCAACTAAGATATATACCTAAATGGACAGTCATTTGAAAAATTTTCTCCATGAAGAAGATGATGTTTTTAAATCCAAAGAAAATCAATTTAGGCGAACTGTGTCATACACCACTTTTTTTCTAGTCCTGAACATAGAGACCGGAATAATTTTTTTTTTTTGCTGATATATTTTTATTTTGCATCTATCAGCGAAAGTTTTAGCCTACGATAGCCATTTTATTTACGCAGTATTAGGTTCACGCAATAAATCTTATAAGTTTGAAGCAGTCCCTTGCGGGATAAAGTAAGACTAATGGTGGTATAATCTCGATAGAAACAACCGCGTTTCTGTTCTGTTGTGTGAGACATATTGACCATGTGGTCACGTAAGTATGTTGTACATATTTATAAGTAATGAGGCAGACTGAATACAAAGGTTCTTAAATATATTTTTTTTTCATTGCCTTTAGAAAACCTTTACAATGTACAATTTTACAGACGTGAAGTGTGTGTGCTGATCGGACTGGTTTTAAAAGACTTACCTGTTTTTTTTACTTGGCAGGCCACAGTTATTTTAACATCTAATAAATCATACTCCAAAAACTATGATATATGTACCTATTGTTGCTGATTTATAACTATTCGGATTTCTGTGTGAATTGAAATGTACCACTGTACCGGCGGCGCGGCGCAATAAAACAAGAGTTGCGTTCGAAATTTAAAGCAGACGTAATTTTATATAACAATAGTTTTCGTTTCTATAAGTACTATTTATCAATATGATGTTTGGATTACGAATAAATCACTTACATAATATTTTAAATTCAGAACATCTCTGGAAAACTTACGTGTCTTGACACCATACTTCATACAAACTTGACAGGTGTTCTAATACTAAGCTTTGGGTAACTCATATTTTGAATTCTTAGCACGGACATTGTTGGTTTGGCGTGCACTGGCTGGTACGGTTAGTTATAATCGGTCATGGGTGTTTTAAGTAACTACAGTCGTCATTATTGAAAGAAAATGTAATGGTCTTACTTTTATTACCATAGTAAATTGTGTAGGTGCTCACAGAAATGCTGGCCTCATAGTTGATTAGATCAGATAAAGAATGAGGTAATTTTCTATGTGTGCACTATTTGCAGGTCTTTTCAATTTGAAATATTTAAGATTTAATGTTTTACGTTGCCTTAGAAATACTTAGAAATAATTTTGCCCAGGGAACGATTCTAATCTATCTCGGAAACGTCAACGAATTTATGTCTTCAGAGACCTTGAAAAAATCATAAAACTAATAAAACATGCTTACTTCTGAGTTCAGGTGAGGGCATGCAAAAATATTTGTAGAGGACAATTTTGTTTTACGACAGATTTTCATCAGTGTAGTGTAATAAATGAAAGCCGTTTTGAAAATGATTTATAACGTTACATGCAAAGCACCTGAGCTCCAGTGTACTATTGTTTATGTCAAAGGTAAAAGCTTGTTAATTGACCTATATATGTACGTAACAAGATAAGGCGTTTTATTTTTAAATGATTACAATTTTTCCGTATAGTATTTTTAAAATGGCACTTTACAGTAGTTTCAGCTAAACATCCTTAATATAGGCGAGAAGACACAGTATACTTACTTTAGAGTATGTTTTTTTTTTGTAGTTAAGTGAGTAGGTAGTGTCAATAATTAACTGGCATATATCATAAATAAGTTGTAGTTCAAGTAGCCGTGATACCACAAACTTTTTTGTTTGCGCAAAGCTTTCTCGTTTTTTTTTTAGTTGAACAATTCTTTAAATAAAGAATACTAGCAACGTGGGTCACACATTGCTGGTATTCTTGTTAACCCCTCCAGCTAAGCGAAATGCAAACGGTTTCAGTTTTTTCGTGTGTAAATTCTGAGTTCCGTTAAATACGTTTATACATCATTGTTTTTATAACTACATACCTAGTATAATTATTATACATTGTTGTATATTATTTCCTTAATCAGTTGTACTTTTGTCTCAAGGCAGATCTGCAGTGTCCTGTTTTCTTAGAGACGATGCATAAGCTGAGTGCAAAAGTAACACAAGTAAGCACTGTAATCTCAGCCTATCCATTCCATATCTTTCTTAGGTAGTTAGCGATTTGCAGCATACTAGTATGTATTCGTTTTTTGCAGTTAGTATTTAGAATATTTAGTACTTTTGAATGAACAATGAAAATGATTTAGGTACACATACTGACTTTGCAATCTTTCAAATGCACTATTTTTTATTGAAGTATTATCCAGTTTATAGCCCAGTTTATGATTTTAAACCATAAAGTTATAATCCCATACACAAGCCCATTTTGTTTCTAACACCGTCATAACACTTCATCAAAGATGGCCGCGGCGTTCCAGACAAGATTTAACGAAACGCAATGGTATAGTAAAGCTGTTGCCAACATTAAAAATAAAGTTTATGAGGCAGCTTTATAAGTCTTTGCAGCTTTATTACCGTGAAATTAAATTTATTTTGTTATGTTATCTTAGAATCATTTTTCGTAGTCTCAATGCAATCTTTCACAATGTTTATAGGGCGCAAGTACGTGTCATTTGATTTATTATGAGAATTTTCTTACATTGTGTTACATATTTGAACTTCTAAGAGCTTGGATGAGCTACATATATGTTAAATGTTGTTTCATTTTCAAATCTTGGTTTATTAGTTCTTGCCATTGCTTTAGCTTGACAAGAAATAAATCTCTTTTATAGGCGATACTTTTTGCAGCTATTACATAAATCCTTATAACGTATATAATAATTTTGGTTAGGTACTTCATTCATATGGAAAATAGATTTCCTATGATGATGATTTCCTAGATTTCTAGAGCAGAGACATCACTGATCGCCCATTAATGGCAAATTGTTCAATATCATTAGCAAATACTTCGTTTAATCAACTAAATATATGTAGGTAGGTATATCTAATATTCCTCTAAAGAAAAAAATCATTGTTTTAAATAATTCATGGTTTGTTCTATGGTACTTACGAGTATTTAGAAAATAACAATCAAATTTTTTTTTTTAAATATTTTTGTTATAACTTATGCGAAATAAAGTGTTTACTTATATAAATTGTAATGTTCATCGTCTTTGTATTTCTATATAAATGTAAGATCTATGAACTACATGCTACAAGAAATATATTACTTACTAGCTGACCCGCGCAACTTCGTCCGCGTTTGTAAATTTTCCCCGTTATTGCAAACTTTCTCGTTGATGCACCGCTCCGATCGGCTATAGCGTAATGTTATCTAGCCTTCTTCGATAAATGGGCTATCCAACACTAAAATAATTTATCAATTCGAACCAGTATTTCCTGAGATTAGCCCGTTTAACAAACCAAACAAACAAAGAAACAAATTCTTTAGCCTTATAATATTAGTATATATTGCTCTTCGAGGACAAAGTGTCATTGCACTCAGTAGGTTGTATGTTTTAATATTTTTGTATCTGTAATTTCGTTTTTGATATTTGTTTAAGTAATTACTCGTGATCTTAAACTTTTTATAATAATACCCAGAAAAAGGAAAGTAATTTCTTATTATTTTAGAACGTCACATGTTGTTTTATTTTGTTTAACAAAATAAAACAACGTTTGCGTAACCTTTATTGTTATGTCTATTCATGTAATTGGTTTATTATAATAAAGGCATAAATTTTTTTAATTAACTAAACATTATCTAGTATGGTTCTCGTTTCCATTGTTCCACTGTGAGGATATATTATTTTGCTTTATTTTCAGAAAAAGTTGCCTATATTACCATAATCTATCGAAATAGATAATAAATAGCAGCTGATGCGGCACAAAGTATTTTCCCGCCTTTATTATGTGTTGTAGTGGCTCATGGCTTCTAAATAGTTAATTATATCAGACACTATAAACTTTAAACAAAACAAGGTATTTTTTTTTGTAAACAGAATACAAGCACTGGAAACATTAGAAAATGTGAAGTTCACTCGTTGTTAGGCAAAGACAAATTCCTCTCAAAGGCAGATTATAGTGTCAATATTTAAGCTCAGTTCGCTGACGCCGCCGCTCGCACCCGACATCTCGCGTGTACAAAGTAACCTTAGCCTTTTTCCTTCATGTTTCATTCAGCGTTTTAGGCACTCATGTCCATATACATTTTATTCTTTCTGAATGCTCTTGTCGCTTGAATTGACATGATGAATGCCAAATTGTATTGACGTAAAAGGAACGTGAATAGCAGCGTCGGGCCCTCACTGCAGTCATCGGAGAGGATATCTCGCTACCAGACGTTTTATGGTCCATGGACGGTAGCGACAGATATTTTTCCGCGGTGCTTCTGCGAGGATGTTTCCAGAAGGAGGCAGTGGAATGGGCCCGGACGGAAGATCTTCACGCGGACCCAATTCACCGCCGGCGAACTGGGCGGCGAAAGCGCGCCTCATTCCACTCTGAGTGTGGCCGTGGGTGGACGGGACGGGTTTTCACCTCTACCCGCCATAGGGGCCAGCCGAGAAGGGGTGACCTCGCCGCGTCGGTGTATAACTGGACGTCGCCTAGGTAGGAGATTACCTATATTTCAGCCATTTTACAGAAAACCTTAATGAACTAGACACCTAAACCTTCCTCAAGAATCACTCTGTATATTGATGAAAACCGTCTGCAAATCCGTTCGGTAGCTATTGAGTTTATCGCGAACAGACAGACAGACGCGGCGTGGAACTTTGTTTTATAATGTGTAGTGATACATTCAAATTAAACTTTTTACTCTATTTAAATAAAAGTTTTTGTAAATAATTATCCAAATCAACTGTTATACATATTTCCATAATACTTGCAATATTAGTAATTAATTGACGAACACAATTGGCAACTTAAAGCTTTTAGCCGCACACAAGTTAATATTTTTCTTGCTTGCACAACTACTTTCAATTTTATCTTCGTTCTATTGTTGAGCTTTATATGTGGTTTTGTAGGTATCAGTCCTTAAAGAATTTCATTTAGATATCAAAAGTTCTGATTGTTTCGCCATCAATTTTTTGACAGAAATATATAATATACTAGCTGTGCCCGCGACTTCATCCGCGTGGAATAGTGTCTTTGGGTAGAATTTTTAATTATTTAGGCTAATTGACAATACTTCCATGCAGTTTTTACCCCCTACACCCCTTTTTTCGCATTAAAAAGTAGCCTATGTCCTCTCTCAGGCTCTAGACTATCTGTGTAACAAATTTCATTTGAATCGGTTCAGTAGTTTTGGCGTGAAAAGGCGACAGACAGACAGATAGACAGATAGACAGATAGACAGACAGACGGACAGAAAGACAGCCAGAGTTACTTTCGCATTTATAATATTAGTAAGGATTAGCAGCGTCCCACGGTTTCACCCGCGTAAGTCCCGATCCCGTGGGAATATCGGGATAAAAGTACCTATATGTTAATCCAGGTCTCCAGCTATCTACATACCAAGTTTCATCGCAATCGGTTCAGTAGTAGAGTAACAAACATCCATGCATCCATCCATCCAAACTTAAACATTTATAATATTAGGGGGATTTTCTAAATTTATTATTTTCTAAAACTTCCTAAACGTTTCATCTTCTTCATTTAAACTTATTGATTTATTTTATTTACTTTTCTAAAGGAGGAATAATTTTGTTATAATAAATCAATATTATAAAAGGTTTCCCCAATTTGAAACCTAATTTTTAATCAACAATGTCAACACGAGAAAATTTTCAGCATTTTTTAAACATTTAATTGGTAAACAATGAAGATGTCTAGGTTAAAGGTCTGTTCTCTTTGGAAGTTTCTAGTCCATTAGCCAAACTCGTAAGAAAAAGGGATGTGTCGTGTGTACGTATTTAATTAAAACTTTGCCAGAACAAGGAGGCATTATAGAGATTTGGTACATTAGTTATCATTGTTGTACGTCTTTATGAGTTCGTACATACTAGCAAATTGTTTACCTATGTTTTGTTAGGTTCGTTGAACCTCGCTAGAGCATTTTATCCAATTTTCGTATTGGAGGTAGATTGGGCTATTAAGTATATTGTTAAGCTAACATTGTAACTATCTTAAACGAAATTGTTATAGGACAAGAGTTCCTACAATTTTAATAATGTACAAAAGAGTACCTACATATATGGGATTCATCAGGACCGTTTATCTAAAAAGTCATTGCAAATGTTTTATTCTTTGGATATAAAAAAAATATTACACTACTGACACTGACGGAGGCCATCCACCACTGAGCCATTCAGCCTGTGACCACGGCCAGTGCAACCTGGTCCAGACGTCAGGCGATTCAGAGGTATGTAATACCTATTTCGTGATCGCGTTAATTCCCGTATACATACATAATTAAATCATGGAATGCGAAAGTTTAAAAGTTAGTATTAGGGAGCCATTTTCCCATCTTATTTTAAATACCAAACTTACATATAAATAGACGGTGCGACTGCTGAATTAATAAATATTATGGTATGTGGACAACAATACGAGTAACTATTATAAGATCAAATATTTTAATTCTTGCCTTGCATATTTTTATCAATCTAGAGCAATCGCTATCAGATCATTTAAACAGGCTCTTCAGATTCTGAATCGTCACTTCAGCATTACCAGATCACTTCTCCGTTTTTATCCCATATTTGAGACTGGAGTAAAAAAAGACATGCAAGGAGTTTGAAGATTTTGGGTAAAAATTGCTAGATGATTATCATTTATTCATAAAAAAATATGATGCAGCTTCAACCCTTAAGGTGATGTTTCACAAAATGGCAGATGTGCCGTTTTACATATTTATTTATTTAAAGTTATTCTTTCTTGTTTACATCAATCTGTAGTATATACCTGGTTCCTACAATTCTCCGTGACTGGGGTGTAATAAACAACATTTTATATGCTAACATTCAGGAACATAAATTTCGGGATCGCAGAATTGTTAGTACTCTTATTAAGCGCGCAATATGTTGGGTTGTGTAATTTTAACTACTACCGCAGTGCATAGTGGGGCGAAAAAGGGTAATTTCATATCCGTCAGAGTATTTTAATATTTATTTCTATCAATAAAGGCGAAAATAACACACAGGGGAATTAATGAATTTTTATAAAATTTATTTTCAAGAGATTGAGAAGATTTGCAAAGGTCAAATGTGTCTCCTACCTTATTTTCATTTTTTTAGAGTTCATTTCACACCATTAATTCACTTTTGTTATTTTTCCACTTTTTTTCCTTTACCCTTTTTTTGTGTATATCAACATTATTTCAAAAATCCTGTGCATTTGTGCGTCTAGTGCGCACACTAGCCGTGGTTTGATTAACGTGATAAATTAATCTTATGCTTAAAAAGGAACCTTAGCAACGGTAATACATATAAAATGTGACAGTTTTAGATACTTATTATGAAATTATATAGTTATAATTATCTGCATGACACTTTTAAGTACGTTTTATTAGTCAGTCATGTATCGGAAGTGAGCCGCACGCAAAATGGGGCAAAAACGTGGTACAGATTGCGGTGTACTCGTATAATGTAGTTATGCCTTTTAATGTAAATTCTTTGTTTTTGAAGTGATAACTTCTTATGGGAGGGTAAACCGCTTCGTTACGTAACACGTTACGGCGCCAGTATGGCTGGCGTTTAAGTTATCACTTCTGTCGGGCGTCCCGAGACGCACACTTTTTCTTTTATTGATTCTGTCGTCTGGATTGTAGTTGTTAACTGGACAGTTGAAGACTGTGTAACCAAGTTAGACAACACGTACTTTTTATTTGAGTTGCAAAATATTAAGAGCCTTCCTTGTAGCAGTTTTATATACCTAGAGCTGTGGGTTAATAAAAAAAATTCGGTAAATGAACCTTAAAAACAAGCCTTAATAAATTAAATAGTAAAGAGTAGCCAGAGAAGAATTCGAAAATCAGACTAGTGGCTCCATTTTTAGTACCTAGTTAACAAGTGTGCTGCATAGGAAAATAAGTCCTAAAAGAAATTAAAAGAATCAATAATATTATTATTATTATACTCTAGCTTAGTTTACTAATTTACACTGTGGTGATCAGTTTTAGACCGGTAGTATTGATACATATATCACCGGTACATATATCATTATTATTCGCTTATATTAAGTATCGTACGTATCTGCATCACTTAACTTGCAATCTTTCTTCACAACTTAAAATCGACTACCAAAATTTATTTATGGAGTCAATTCAATTAAATGAACATATAATAAATGTGCATAATGATTCAATTTACATAGTTAAGCACTACCATTTGTTTGATGTTCGTGTGGTTATCCCGCAGCGTGAACGCGGTCGCTCTATACGGTCGCTGTTCGACGACGACGTGGTCAGAAACCACGTTGTGTAAACGCGCCTTTGTGCAAATAGAATGAATGAACTGAAATGCAAGCAAATTCTCCATAAAGCGATTAGGCATGCATGAAATTGCACTGGCTCATTCGATGGTTGATTTTGTGAGAACTCTGTGCTTAGCAATCGACGTTTTATAGCTCTGATCAGGTATTTGTTACAGTTATACGTAAAAAGACCTTAGATGTTAGTTAGTTTAGTTATTACATTTCAAAATTTATCCTATTTTGTCCGCATTTCCAGCGTTTTTAGTCTTTTACATTTTATACCTTAGCGACCAATATCCGCTACCACAACCGCTTTCGCTTGTGACAGTGAGACCGCGGCATGAAATCACGTCGGGGTGTCACCACTGTGGAGGAACGGGTGTCATGTTCCTCCAACACAAAGGGAGGATCCTCCGACCAGGCGAGACGATCATGCCTGGCGGGCCGCGGCCCAACGGTTGATGTTGGGAAGTTGTATATATACTAATCGGCGCGAGAACTCTTATAGCGCGATGCACGATTAGTAGGTTGTAGATGACGTTGAAGTATGTTTTCTTTTTGCTGTATGTAGAAGTCGCCACAACCTAATCAAGTTTTAGCAAATTCTCGCTTGCTTTAGTTACTATATATATCCATAATCCACCCTATGCAATATAGTACCGTTAGTACTAATCTATTTAGTTATAAAATTGTTATTTTTTTTCTCTGACACAGACCGATCAGCAAATACAGTATAATCAAAAACTTTAAACTTTAATCAGTTTGCATATCGTTAGGAAAAAAGCCGACCGTCTTATAAATATTTATCGCAGAACTATTTATCATACCATTCATCATGTATCAAATTGTATTAGTATAAGTGGAAATAGTTAATTTAGTTTTGATAACGTTTATTATTTCTGCATAGGAAAATTATGTTCTTTTCTTTGAATTTCAACTTGTTCCTAGTTTGTGCAAAGATTTAGGGGTGCGAAGAGGTGGACAACGGGAGAGAGAGCGGAGTACGACTCTCTCTGCCCGCAGCAGACGCACTGATCACCGGAGGGCGTTTAATGATCTTCGGTCACCTTAGGAAGCGGCCTGCCGGCGGCGATATTTTGGGGAAGTCGTCATCCGAACAGATACAGGCCCGAGAGCCAGCGCACTGTGTTCCGCGCGCGCTCTCAGATCATATGCAACTATTGAAACACCGGGGTGGTTTTTAGTCGGTAAGACCAAACAGATCCCTTCGCCTTTGCAAGGGCGGAGGACATCCATGAGGATCTTTCACTTTGTCACCAAAATAAAAAAAACAGGTAGGGGTTTCTACTAATTGTTTAAATTTATATGAATGGCATCGGGGATTTTTGGTGAGTAATCGTTTTTTTTCAAGTTTTAATAAGATAATTGAGCGGCTCGTGGCTAAATGGTAACCGATTAGGTTAGCACATTACAAAGTTAAGTAATACTAGCCAGGTCAGTCTAGGATGAGTGACCATTCTTAACAGATTGAGACGCCTCCGTGCCTCGGAGAGCACGTTAAACCGGGTGCCATACAAACATCTGTGGCATTCGTTAAAGCTAGTTGGAGCCCTAAAAAGTCCGACAACCTGTTTAACTACAGAACTTCGATATCGCCTAGTACTTGGGTTGTAGAGGTCTGATGGCAGTTGTTTCACGTAAAATATCAAAGTTCGGCCGTATCGTATTTAGACTGAAAGCCGACCCCTAAAGCCGAACTTAGTTGGGAAAAGGCGCGGAGGATGATGAATAAGATAATTGTGTTATTAAAATAAAATAATTGTCTACTGCATTTACTAGTTTTAGGTAGGTACTTGCAAGACATTCAAGGTGTGAATAGTCGTATAAGATTCTAGTACCTACATTCCAAATATGTTTGAATGTACATGATCTTATTAAATACCCATGGAAAATGTTGCTTAACTTGTGTAAACTAATGGTAATTTATATATCGTAGTTGACCAGACTTAATTTGTTAAACGCTATAGAATCTAGTAGGAATACGCGTCATTAAAACAAGTATTTTATTACCACATCATTTTATAGGCATTATTGTAGTGATTGTAGTAGAATGTCATTTTAATAGTGATATTAGCCAATAGGACGGTACACAGCACAATGATGAACAAATTAAGCGACGTCATACGAAAATCACTGCTAGTTGTAGTACTTAAATAGTATTGTTAAATTATACGATGGTACACAAACATGTCGATTGTTAGCCAATTCTGTGAACTATGAAATGAGAAAATGGAATCACGTGTCGTAATCGAACCTTTGTGTTTAAAATTTTTCATGTTTTTGCTTTTCAATTATTGATGCATTCATAAACTTTGCTGATTTGATTAAAAATATATTAAATATAGTCAAAGAATTATATATTGATAAAAATCTAAAAAAAACTCATTTCTTGCAAGGTTTTCATTAGGATTAAATGAAAACCTTGCAAGAAATGAGTTTTTTGATTATTCCAGAGCTTTTTCCACAAATCTTCTAAGAATTTCCCAAAAGTATCTAATGTCAGTTTTCTATATAGATTATTTTACCTTTTCAGCAAAATAATTAATGGTGGCGAGTTCGATATCTAATCTTGAAGTAGATTTTGAAGTAGATTTGTACTTTGCCCTTGGGCAAAGTAGGGAAAAGCAAAATCTCAAAAGCATTTTTAACAAAGTTGTATAACATAATGTCGTGAGGTGTTTAAGGACAAGACAAACATAGACATAGACAAACGGAGGCATGCTGCCTCGAAACACGACCTACTAGTACAGCTTCCGTATATCGATTGGCGACTTTTCAAAACAGGGTCATACAGAGTGTTTCTAAAAGTATTATTTATTGTTACATTTATAGTGTTAATTTATACATATGAAGTTTATTTTTAGGGTTCTATTCCTAAGTTTGCTGCCCGTCAGTCTGTTTGTCAAACCCTTTTCCTCAGGAACGCGTTGAGGTCAAGTTGTAATTAATATCAAATATTCACGGCTGCAGTCCCTTGAAGCTGTCAAAAAAACCAAGCTTCTTAGTCAACGCAATCAAAAGATATGGCCATTTAGGCAATACATTATATTTACATACATTTTATACATTAAACATTTCGCAGGTAAATCAAAACCTCAATGGTACTTAGTAAAATCATAAAATTTGACGAGAATCAAAGTCTTACAGCACAAGTAAAGGAAAAAATCCGAAAGTCGTTAATTTACAGTTATATCATACACATACTATATTTTGCAAAATTACTGTGGATGTGGTGGAGACTATTTTAGGAGGACTAGGAGAGAACGGCTAAGTTAAGTTTGTCACTCGGAAGAAACTGACAAAAATCTTCGAGAATCGATTTTCGAGATGGACGAACTATCTACATACAATTTTGTGCAAAACCCTCGGTGCACAAGTCACCCTCACACCCTTAAAATATTTTAGTTCATTGTGATTACAGCTATGTATTTGGAGAGATACTGGTCTATGCAATTAAAAGTAATGTTATATCATCAACATGCACAAACTATTTCGTTTTTGTTTTGATCAACATCATTAAACAGTCCTTAAAACCATTACAATACAGTAATGAACGCCGACAACATAAAACAAGTCTTTGATCATCATTAATGTAGATCCAAAGTGCGATTGCTTTTGAAGACAATTTGATATCAGCAAAAAATAAAAGCTCTACTCTGTCCCACAGCAAACAAGTGAATGGTGGAAAACGTTTGGATATAATGAAATCCCTCTTTTTATTCAGTAGGCGTTAAATATTATTAGCGTAGATTTAATTAACGCTGTGTTCGTTAGCAATTTTTTTGGTATTAATACATTAGCTATAATAATAATAAAAGTTATCTATCTATCACTACATATTATAAAATAAAGTCCCCCGCCGCGTCAGTCTGTCTGTCTGTTCGCGATAAACTAAAAAAACTACTTAGATTTTTATGTGGTTTTCACTAAAATACAGAGTGATTCATGAGGAAGGTTTTGGTATATAATTTGTACACGTGTGATGCCGGGGCGGGTTGCTAGTAAGTGTATATAAAAGCGAAAAGATACTCACTTACTTATCTAATGACTGATCACGAAATCTGGAAAATACTTGATCTATGAAGAAGAAATTGGGCAGGGAAGTAGTTTATGAGTAGAAGACGTCCGATAAGAACGGATTTTGAGACTGAGCCGGATTAAGGAGGTCTAAATGCTTTCATAAGTTTATGTGAATGTTTTTGGTTTTTGCTACTAGCGACATAAGGTTGAGTTATTGTTGTTTAGAATGTAAAATTAATGGTTATGGTTAAAAGAATTCTTCACTGGGACGGCTTAAAGTAGTCAATAGCTATCTGTTTCTTTTGAGTATTCTTTTTATTTCTTCTTAGCCAAAAAACAGGTATTTCGCAGACACGTACGTTACAAGTACGAGAAGTCAGCTAACTTAAGAACCCTTCAACCAGTAACCCTTCATTTTGGGTACACTTAAAGTTTAGGGTATTACGTTAGTAAATAGTTTTAGTTTAGATTTTAAGCGAAGTCGTGGGTAACAGCTAGTTTATCACATACTAGCAGTTCCCGCGCGGCTTCGCTCGCGTGTTCATATTAATATATTTTGCGCGGAACCCTAATATTTTTTTCCAAAATAAAAGTATCCTAAGTTACTCCTTATAACATCAGCTATCTGCATGTGAAAGTCTCGTGGAAATTGATATACCCGTTATAGAAATTAGCCGGACAAACACACAGACAGAGAGACAGACAGATAAAAATAAAAAAACTGATTTTTAGCAAATAACTGTATGAGCTTAAAAAACTATTATTTTGATATTACAAACAGACACTTAAATTTTATTTATTTGTTTTAAAAATATTAAAATTATTAAAACGTTTTCGTGTTCGTGTGCGTGTATGTAATAAAAAAAAACGCTCTACCTGTTCGTTCTTTTTTTTTGTATCTTAATATCTGCGGATATATTTTCAGGTTCCACTTCAGCGTTTCCTTGTGCCGTTGCTTTATTCCAGTCGAGTGATGCAGGGATCCTCATTCCACGTGAGGTTGACCATTGTGTCTTCACTTATGACCCTGACAGTAATTGTCTGCTTTTATCTTAAACTCCTACATTAAACATGACCGATTTCAACATTCCTGAACTGAACTGAAAATAAATATGACACAAGTCACTGTGCTAGTCACTTGTGTCATATTTATTTTCCATTGCCTAAAATAATTCAAATAAACTTTAGATGTTTGGATCTGTAATTTAGTTTTTCTTTCTGTTTACTCAATTTTCCTCGTTATGTATTACGTTTTTGTGAAAGACTACGTTTTTATAGGTAATGATATATAATTGTTTTTAAACTTTCGCGACTATACATATTTGATTCGTTCATCGGGACTTAATCGCGGTAATAATCAGAAGGTACAATACCTTTTATTGGTTACCTGACGTTTCGATCGAATTGCACCGATCGTGGTCCTTTGTTGCCGTTGCCGTCCGCGGTTTCACATCCATCTCATCGGTGTCGGGTCATTAATATTAAACATAATAACTACTTTACTTTTCAATATAATTTGATTACCTTTACGGAGGAAGAAGGTACCTACTAGCATTAATAAGTAAAATTTTACTGATTTTCTTTTCCACAGTGTAGCTTTATTGTTTTTTTTACATAATTATCTAAAATACGGCCATTTTAGATTTTATTATATAGTGAAGTAAGAAGTGACATTTTGAGGTTACCTAGAAAACAAGAACACAGACAAAGACTAGATACTTACTTATATTTTTAACCCCCACGCAAAAGAGGGCTGTTATAAGGTTGACGTGTTTGTGTATCTTTGTGTCTGTCGGTGGCATCGTAGCTCCCAAACGAATAGACCGATTTTAGTTCGTTTTTTTTTTGTTTGAAAGGTGACTTGATCGAGAGTGTTCTTAGATATAATTCAAGAAAATCTGTTCAACCGTTCGAGAATCATCAGCTCTTTTCTATTCGCTGAAGGGATTTTCGAGTCAGGGATGTTTTAAATTTTACATTTATGATTTTATTGATAATATTTTACTTATAAATTATATATTCATAATTTGTCATGTTTTAAATGAGAATGAGAATCTCCTTAAAAATGTAAACTTATTATAGGAAGGTATTTTTATCAAAATTATAATATACACAATTAAATAACTTATCGATCTTTTATATGTATTTCTAAAGAGTTTTTATGCTGTGAATTGTACTAAAACATATAACTGCCATGGTGTACCATCTTCGTCTTCATCGTCTCTTTTTCAAGATCATAAGCGCCTAATATTAGTTACACAATAATACTTAATCCACACCAATATTGACGAATTGATTCGCGTAAAATTTTGAAGTGACTATACGGATCGACCATCTAGACAGTATAACCACAGATAACTGAAATACTGAGTAGTTATTGATGATGTAGTACGTAACTAATAAAATTCTATATCGGAAATGTCAACGAACTAGTTGAATAACGTCACGTAACTTCTTGTCCTCCTCTCGTTCGAGTCAGAGTAAGCGGTTTAGAATTCAAGCACGTTTACTCCGCAGTTTGAAGACTAGACATCCGGAGGGTTCGCATGCCTCCGATATATGAGATTTCCAATATGTTAAGTGTTATACCTACGTCATTTAACATTGATCGGTACTTTAACTCTTTAGTATTTTTTTTTACAGATTCTTACACAGACTGTTTTGTTCAGGCTGTCAGTAAATAGAATTTTGTCCTAGATAGAGTCCTTGAGCCCAGAATTTATATTAACTCACTCTCCAAAAGCAGCTGGAATGTGTAAAGTTAAAGATTTTAAATCGTACATATTTTTATATATTTGGAGAGTCATGTCCTTTCAGTGATTTAAGTAAGTGTAGCATTGTCAGATACACCCTGTATATGTTGCCCTGTCATTGTACATTAGTCTACACAATGACAGTTCAAGTTATACTGGCCAATTAAATAAACCAAAACAGTTTAAACTTAGTCAATTAAGGTTGAAATTCAACAACCAGGCGATCCCTAGTATAATATAAGTATCTAATAACATAAGTAGGTAGTAACATATTATTGACAATTTATGTTTTTGCGTTAGTGATTTCACTGATATGCTATTTCCAATTAGAAGGTACAAAGTTTCATGAACAAATGAAACATAAAATGCATTTTTTTTTTCGACATTAGTGTCGGCTATTGCAATAGCATGACAAATTATTTAATTTCTCTCGGCTGCCAAGCATTAGTTACAATTTCGCACAAAGATAAGACTTTCGTTTCAATGATTAATAGGTTATAATATGTTTGGAATGCATGGTATTTACTGTATATAATTTACCATGTATAATATATTATGAAAGGTATATTAAAAAGTAGGTGATGGATAGATCGTCAGTATCTGATAGTGAGTTGATCACTTGTACGATGTGTCATAGGCCGATCATCGAATTGAGCAGATCGAGATTTGCCTGGCTAATCCCCGGAAAATTATTCAAAGTCTAACGTTTTACCTTATTTAAATTTCTGTGTAGTGACCTCACTACTCGGTTCTTTAATCAGGAGACTATGCACATGCTACTGACGCAAATGTTTACACTTATATTTGATTATCCAAATGTGTCGGATCTTGGTCATACGTGATTTTAGTAACTAAATAAGTGCTGGAGACCTGTAACCTATTTGCAGATGTAGCATTAAAACTGGATAGTCTCATACTAGAACATCGAGTATTTTGTTGACATATGTGATTAATCACATTTCAAATACATGTGGTATCTAGTCTCAGGTGATTAAGCCGGTGTAATGATTAACACGAAAGATTACCGTCTTTAATTAAAATGGAAAAAAAATCAACTACTGTGATAGTGGTCTATAACCGCTGTCTAGTGAAAGGTGTTTCTTTTGGCATATCAATTTATTAGAAATCAATGCAATTGTGTTTCACATTCTTTTTGTACTGAGACAAAACAAAAAAGACAAACACAACACGCTCATTGAACATTAATTCTCTATTCGCGTGGAAAGAAAAACTGTATATTATATTGAGCATTTGCATATCACACTTGAAGTATTTAATAATATTTAATATTATATTAGCAGGGTTTTAAAAAGTAAGCAGATTATCTTGTTCCCTCTCTCTTCGCAGTATTTACTAATTATTGACCAATGTTATAAAAATCCATACTTTAGCTAACTCTCAAAACTTCTTTTGAGAGTTAGCTAAAGTATGGATTTTTGGACAGAGAAGCTGTTTGTGTAACATTGGACAACAACATTGGATTACGATTTATCTCAAATAGAGAGAAGTCAAGAAAACTTTTAAGAGATACAATTTTATGTCTTTAATATTACAATTCTATGTTAATTATTTCCTGTTTTTTAAATTAACTTTTTTCGAAATACATAAGCTATATATAACTAGTGTTATTACTTTTATTTCTATAAACAACCTTATTAGCACAGCCTGGATGTTGAACCGTACACCGGATATTAATAGTTGAATGACCCGCCAATCACGCTGACTGCGATTACCTATAGGTCAATCTGAGGAGACTTCATGTAACTATACCAACTAAATATCAGTGGGTTTCAGGAAGATATTCTTGTAAAAAACCTCTAAAACAGAAATTGACATAAAGATAAAGGATAGCTAGTTCTCTGTTTTTCTTTACACACAGAAACTTTAAAAATGGGATTACAACTGCTTTAAAGTTCAGGTAGGGTTTAAAAGTTGGGATAGTACAATTAATTTATTGCACTACATGATAGAGCTTGAGAGTGTTTTGTATATTTATTTCATAATTATGTAAAGGAAATTATTTTCAGCATGGCAAATAGTGACAAAGTGTTACGAAAAATATCATTTAACAGGATTAAATGGTAAACGGTCATTGTCTTTGAACACTTTCAATAATAGGTTTGCCTACAAATCAGATCCTGTAGTAGAAATAGGGTGCAAGGTTCTCCGTTTACCATTAACGATAAAAATATTAATCTCTCTCTATTTATTATAATTTTTTTTTTTTATGGTATAGGGGGTAAACGAGCAGACGGGTCACCTGATGGTAAATGACTACAGCCGCCCATGGACAACTGTAACTCAAGAGTCACAAGTGCATTGCCGCTCTTTAAAGTGGGAGTAGGGGAAGAGGGGGAAAGGGGGAAGAGTGGGAAGAGGGGAGAGAGGGATTAGAGGGGAGGAGAGGAATAGGGGAGAGGGAAGGGTTAGAGCCTCCGGTAACCTCACTCACGCGGCGAAAAGCAATGCAATTATTGCTTCACTGCCGGTTTTCTGTGAGGCCGTGGTATCGAGCGGAGTCGAGCCGGCCCATACGTGCTGAAGCATGGCTCTCCCACGTTAACCCTAAAACTTTTTACTATCCGCTCTTCACTCCCTAGGTTTGCTGGAACAAAACTCAACTATGGGTTGTTAACCTCGCCTTTAAACATGCTATTTTCCTTCCTATGCTTATATGATTGTTATTTTTGTGTACAATAAAGAATATGAATATGAGGAATCGGTTTACAAGTGACCAAGATATCGCATTACATACGCAAAAATAAACACCTTATTTCTGGTAGAGATTGACCAAGGCCAATTGGGGCAGCCTTCTCGCTTTTAGACATAGGACCACCCCAATATCTATCTAAAATTAACATTGAGATCGATTGTAGATAAATATATAGAAATTGCACAACAATAATAACAAACAGTTAAAACTAATTTTAGTTAAAAAAATTGAGTACAATTAAATTGTAATAATATATTCCACCGCGTTTAAACAGCTTGTCATTTTTTGATAAATAGAATAGGTGTTACAATGTTGGAATACGCTTAGTATTATTGTGTTGCTGCTGGTAAATAGGGCCATTCACCACTTCTGTTACGAGTGTTTAAAAACACTAAGTATAAGAAAAAAATGTTGTCAATCCTGTGATAAGAGCAAAGCAAAGCAAAGATATACAAGAAATAGTAGCAAGGACTTGGTAAGGACTCCTGAAGGTAGGTCTTGACTGAGGAAATGCATCCAAAGATGAGAATTGAGAGATGACGAAATAGTATTCACCTTAAGTCGGGTCATAAAGTATCGATAAAATAACACTTCTCTAAGCTAACCAAATGTCAGCACAATGGCTACAATTCCGTACGGTATACGAACGTCTAATGGGCGATCGTTATAGCACCGCTCGTAGGCTCATTTTCTACACTTCCTCGCAGTTAATCTTACAGCCCTTGAATATCTTTGTTAAGAGATTTTATTATATACAGCGTTTGTTTTTTACGATTCTAATTATAAGTTCAGCTTTATATATTAGTATAGATTATGCACATATACTAATAAAGATGATAATCCTTTACCCTTGTGACCAGCTGCTTAATTAAAGGAGATTTATCTATAATTATTCTTTCAAACGAATTGGACGTTTTTAGGAAAGAAAGTAATAATTTTTAATGGTGTCTGTTTATGTGTGTGGGCTTTATGACAATACGTCACACAAAATTCCGCCTATGTACTAATGTGCAAAACGTTTTAATATATAATAAATAAATAAAAATTGTCTTACAGACATTCGACTTAAATGATATCACCTATATATAAAGTTTCTTGGCTTCTCAGTCTATGAGACCAGTAAACATAGCGGCTAATCAATCAGCTGATAAATAAAACGGCTCCATAAAAGATCGCTGAATTTCATAGTACGGTGTGATTTTAGTGCTTCCGAATATTGTTATTAAAAAAAAAATCTATCATTGGTTATTTTTTATTAATCTAGTGCATGTTTGTATTCTTTGTTTAAAATGTATTAATGGAACACTGAGCTTAAATGTAAAAACTGAAAAACATTTCGTTTTATTTTTAGAGTAAGTTGGTCATCGAAATTAACCATGTGTCTCATCGAAATCATAAGGTACAGTGTCTGGCAATTCATGTTTGTAATACCAGACAGGAAATAATTATAAAATGAGTGTTATTTCGGAGTTTTGAGAGGATTAAAACAGTAGACAATGCTCGGTGCATTGGCTGTGGGCTTTGTTGTTCAATCACAGCGCTCCCATTGTCCATGCTTCTCGTACGGCTAATGTTTATAAAACATTGCCCGCGATATGAGCGTTGTAGGAAACAATATCGATAAGCAATTTCTTCATTTCCTAGTACTGCCATTTGTTATTACATATTGCCCTTCATTTACTGTTCTGTTACAACCATATGCCTTTGATTACTTTTACGCATTCTTATATGTGCCTATTAGAGAAGAAAGCTTTTACATTTTGAGATTTCAAAGTTCACTCCAAAGTTTTATCATATTAGAAACGTGAAAGTTGTGAGGATGTTTGTTGCTCTTACACGCAAAAACTATTGACCCGATTGCAATAAAACTTGGTATGTAGATAGCTCTCCAGCTATCTGTCTAGGAGGGAATATCGGGATAAGAAGCGTACACCTGGATTAACACATACGCTTCTTATCCCGTTATTCCCACGGCACGGCATCGGGACTTACGCGGGTGAAACCGCGGGACTCAGCTAGTATTCTAATAGGTACCTATTTATATCAGACGTCATCAGATGTCTGTAACGTAAGTGTACGTTCTAAAAAATATTATTTTTATTTAAAGACTTACAATATTTCTAAAACTAAAACTTAATTTTAATAGAGCACTATAATTATATTTAGAATTGGTTTTTCTGTGCTTTTTTGATGTTAAAATGTAGTCTCCTTTAGTGATCTAAAACAGACTTCATTTTTAACTTTTTTTAAATAAATCCCCCACCACACTAACGTTATTGCTATTGTCTCGCACCCCTCACCCCGCACACCTCGCCGGGATATAAAAGAAGCAGACCACCGGCACTCGCCCTCTTTTCGCTACGGTCTGCACCTACCACGGCCACCACCCTGATCAAAGCTTCCAGGACTCCGCTCTGAGCTTAACTCTGTCTCCATAAACTCGAAATCATCATTGTAATAGTTTTTGCAAGTTCAATTATAAACTGTGAAAGTGATCTGACTGTATAATTTCTCTCCACCATTTAATTACCGGAGCGACCATGTGTTAGCACACGAGGCCGACTCGCTCGCCCCGTGCTAGCACACGAGGCGGACCCCCTCGACCACGTGTTAGCACACAAGGCCGGCCCTCTCGACCACGTTACATCATGTTCACTTAAATGTAAGAAAGGAAGGAAAAGAAAGATAATGAGTTTACTTAGTAACACAAAGCATATAACTGACTTATTTTATAAACATAAAATACACTAAACTAAGCTCAGCACTACAACTTCAGCATTAAGTAAAACTCAATGGATTCACTGACTCTAAAGTAAGTAGATAAGTAATTAAAAGTAGTAGATCGAACAAAGTCACTCTTTTACAACAAAAACGGTTGAACTGCAACATCAGCTTTTGGGCGACGTCGACGCGGCGACATTCAATCCTCTACCACAGAATCCTACTAATATTTTAAACGTAAAAGTTTGTGAGGATGTATCGATGTATGACTGTATGGATGTTTGTTACTAGCTAGCGGCTGTGTCAGATAAGCATGAGACAAGATTTATATTTTGATTTAATAAGTGATACATATTTGAATTCTTATTATTTAAATTATACGGTTTTACTCACTTGTATATTTCGGGGATGCCCGACTAGTTTCGGACCCGACGGGGGCCCTTTATCAAGGGGTGAGGCGCGGCAGGACGCCTACCAACCACTCACGAAAGTTTTTATTCGAGTATTTGAATTCTTGTTGTAATTTGTTACAAATTAAATTCTATATTCTCTTAGTATTTTTGTCAACTGTATTTGAAACAATAATTAAGCGTTTATGCAACAATTTTTGGAACGAAGTTCCTTATCGCGCGTTGCGAAAGGGGGCTAGACGGAAAAAATAAAAAAAAAAATTAAGACCAAAAGTTGTAACGACACTTTTTGCTATAGTTGTAAGCCGTGCGGCGTGCGCTGTTTCTCTGTCTGTCTCTCTCTCTCTCTCTCTCTCTCTCTCTCTCTCTCTCTCTCTCTCTCTCTCTCATAGAAAGCAAGCCAGTTATTTTCGTTTCGTCTTGGAACTTCATTCCATCCGGGTGTCCCTTGACACCTCTCAAGTTTTTTATTAATTATTTTCGCGGATGTTTTAATGCATTACCTATGATAGTGTTTGTGGGTTCGCTACGTTCCTTTAAATGGTGCGGGAGGCAATAATCATGCTCGTGAACGGGTATTACTTATGGTAATTGATCGGCCTTGATGTATGATGATGGTCTTATTTATTGAATGTGTTTTCATAGCAGTAAATTAGACTTCATGTGGTCCAAAAGTTGGCTAAGTGGATATTATGTGACCAATGTTCAACCTTTTTTAATTGAATGTAATTTGATGTACGCATCATAAATTAAATGTAGAAACTTATATATATTTAACAATTCAATTTAACATTCGAAGTTTTGTGATAACAAAAGCTACAAAAATTGCTCTGGAATTTCCAAATATGTCCTAAATCTTTTCTTTAAGTAGGTAAAACAACTGGTGTAGTTAGCTAGTAAAAAAAATAACGAATGAAGGATCATTCGCTACTCCCTATATTTTTGTCCGAAACAGACATGAATTTCAGTTTTTACGTGAATCGGCGTTTTTTCCGCATCGTTAAGTAATCCGATAAAAAATCAATATGTATTTATGTTTTTTATTTTAATGTACTAAAACATTGGTAATATGATTTTGACTCTCTTTTGCTCCTCTATAAATGTATATTATTATAATAAAATACTCTTTGGTTGAACGCGTTAATCCCTGGAACTATTAGTTGGACGTGAAAAATTCTTTTGGCATTTGATAGCCCAATTCTCAAAGAAGATTATAGGCTTTTGAACTTCACGCTACAAGCCTTGGGAGTGGAGCTGTGACCATAAACGCAGGTCAAATTGCGGGAAACAGCTAGCAGCTAGCTTCTACATTAAATGAATTTCCATAAAATAGCGTTCATCTAAAAAATATGAAAAATAGTTACAAATCAAATCATTTATTTTGCGAATATGGGTACATAATAAAGGTGTTAAATACAGGCTAATACAGCTATATATAATTTGTTCCAAACCATAATCGGTCCACAGGCATGCGAAATATTTGTTCTTAATCCTAACTTAAAAAACTTGTAGACATATTATAAATGATCAAACAATAATAACAACATATATTCTGTTAAAACTTTTCATCTAAATACTCCATAATAGCATTTATTTATTAGAAACTCGCTTAATTTTCTTTTGAATAAAGGAATGCTTTGAATTTTTATAATATAAGTAGGAAGTTTATTATACAATTTAGGTGCCATACAAAATACACGTCTATTTTAAAGGGTTGTTCTACTAGGTTGTACCTGAATTTTGTAATTGTGTCTGTTGCTGCGAAGCGTTTTGTATGAGTTTAAATTATTTTTTACAGTACTACAAGTTATTCTTTGCTGCCATCTCACTATTGCGTTTCATCTTAGTGTGCAAAGTATGTAAGAAGGAAGATATAAAGATGGACCTAATTTATAAAGTTACATTACATTAGACACTAGCTTGTTTTAAATTTACGATCTTGTATTATGGACGTTTGTATATTTACGCGACAGCAACTGGGAAATTACTTAAAATGCGATAAAATTATGAAAATACTCGCGACCTCGGTTGGTGAGCTGATCCTTCAGGGTCCAGATCCAGAGTCGGCATTAATTTTTTCATTACAGCGTTCTTAATTATTATTATTATTAGACTTGTTAAAGAATTGATCCATGAGGATAAGATGTATTTCTAAAGTGACGTCAAGATCTCATTGAAGTATGATCAGTTTAATTCCATAATTTACAATTTCGCCATTTAACTTGCTGGAACGCTTTCACCAATTTATCAACAGGCGTGTACCATCTTCGTCTTCATCGTCACCTTTCATCAGGTGATTTAGAAGACAAACGCCTTATCCATTACAAAAAAACTGACTGAGCACTGACTACTACTACTTAACTGCCACAAGAACATCAAGGTTTGCTCTTTACAATTAAATTGACATTATTTGAGCTGCATTTGTAGTCATATAGAGATACGACTATTGGTTTTGCAATGAATAGAAACAATGATTTAATTATAGCATTACTTCAGGGATTAGACAGTAAAAAACAACACTGTCATCACATTTCGACCCAATTTTTTCTAAATCCTTCCAAAAAGCTTTGCTGTCATAGTTCGATCTTGGAATTAGAATGGTCAATTATCTAATTGATGTAAGACCTTCACACGCTATTACATATTAACCCCATACTTCCAGTACAGACTTCCTGAAATGACACTCCTATCATCTCATAAGGTAAATCGCACGTAATCACTGTGGCCTTACAGTGAAATCAATTTTCGCCTCAGGTTTGTTTCTAAGGTGTCACGAATGGAAATCACGTTGCAAATGGCACCAGAAGCGGAACTTGAACGTTATAATGATTTAGTTATAGCTAGATAGAACTGGACCACACGTGTGCCAGGTGACAACCAATTTGTGGCTAAGCAATCTATCTCAGTGGCGATTTCCGGTTTGATGTTTAATTCATTCCGGCATTAATGTTGGACTGGATGGAATATGTTTGACAAAAAAACCAACATTATTGTGACAAAAAGGCTTGGTTTAAGAAGCTGTAAAAGAGACCCTTAATCAAGGTTAAGATTATTTGAAGTGCCATCTTCTAACGTGGAAATTTAGATTTGCGCTTGAAGTGATCTGTACGAAGTGATCAATGAGGTTCATTGTAATAATCTTTTGGTGTCTTTATAATACCTGATATAGACAAGCTGTGTTGGTTTTAGAGTTCCACGTTTTATATTTATATGTTTACAATAAACTTACTATGGGTGTGGCTATACGCAGGCCCTCAATAAAACGGTCTATTAAACCGAAGAATATTTTGTTAAAATTTTAGATTTCTTAAGATTCATAATATTAGTGTAATTTAATCCCCGTCTGTCAATAAGGAAACGCTTCTCTCTTTTCTCCATCGAATCGAATAGTTTGCATTTGCTTTTAAAATGTCACTCTTTTATCAAGTTAACCGAAAAGTTTGTAGAAGTGAAGTTTGGGCATACGATTTCTTTTGTTTATTGAACCATTCTCATTGCTTGAAAAAGTTCTAAGTTTTATGTATCAGATGAAAGAAAATTTGTCGTAGTTTTTGACAAAGTTGTTTCAAGCTATGAAGGTTGTATGTCACATAGAAAATGTAGTTGTCGACCTTGTACTTTCAATGATTAGAAAACAATAATTTATAATCAGTTTACATTCATTTTATGTATATTACAAAGACGAGGATGGACAATAAGTACTGATGAGTAAAGTAATTTATCAATCACTTGATTTTAACATTGACTGAATTCTTTGCAATTTGATGTCAGGGTTCCTATAGATTCGTATGACGTAAACATATATTAAGGTACTACATATTTAATTTTATAAAACTACAGACTGCAAGATCTTCGAAGTATTTCGTATACCGAAGCACAAGTACATACAATTTCAACTTTAGGGGTCACATTGTTTCTACAGTTATAATAATATGTAATACTGCTACTTATTATCTGTGTCGTTACTAGCACGGATTTGGATTTATAGAGGTGGTAATTTATAAATGGAAAGAAGGTTTGAAGGATTGTATCTTAAATGATTTACCTTAACATTCAATCTTAGATTTATACTTTTATAATTGAATGGTGCAACTTGAATACAGGTTATAAAGGCACTTGTATGTAGATTCCAGCGCGGCAGCGATTAGTATCCATTTGTACTCTGTATGTATTGTATGGTCATTACAGTGGCGAGCACGCTTCCTATTGTTCCGCCAATAGCTTTTGATGAACATTGTTACTTTGTTGATTTTATTAATGGAAGTACATTCTGGCTGTACTGGTTATTCTTATAGCATTTCTGTACGTGTTTGTACCGTTTGTTTATAAATTTAAATGTAACATTCTAAATCGGGTTCGAATCTTAGCGTGTAGTCGCTTTGAAATAAAAGAATATCTACTTACGTACAATAGTTTTCTAAAATCTACATTTTGGATTCTAATTGTGTTTGCAAAATATTATACACACGTGATAGCTATATTTATTATTGTCCTCATATTCTTGAAGAAAATACATAAATGGGTAAGGTATTTCCTTTTCTATTTGCTAGCAGGCGTTCTAATATGGTGCATTGGTTACTCCATTTGAAATCTGTTCATTTAGAAAATACTCTGCTTTCCATTAGGAATGTAACAGAGATGAGTTTATCGGAACCGTAGTTGGAATCGGAATTTTTATTTATTACTTACCGGAATCGGAGTCGGAATCAGAATCGTAATCGGAGACGAAGTCAGAGCCGTCGCCATCTTTAAGGGCAAACGTAATAAAATAATAAAAACACAACCATAATACTAGTAAGTAGTAGTAGTAATCAGACTCTTTATGAAACGAATGCAATAATTCAAATATTTATTAGGTATGCACATAACATATATAAGTACGCCATAATTATAATAGCTAATTTCTTAGTTTCTAATTTGATTGAGTTGTTCAGTTAATATGTCTTTTGGCCTCATCATGTGGAGTTGAAGTCGTAGACTGTTTTTCATTGTCAGTGAAAACTGAACTTAATTATTCGTCTTATGCCGGTTTCGTATTATGGTAACACGTAAATAGGCATTAATGCAGTAGCTATACCTAGTGCAGCCAGGTGTCCCGATTTTCAGGGGTCTGGTGACACAACCCGATATATCCTTGATCGGGACGCCAAATGTCCCGATTTTTCACTATCCTCCTTAATCTGTACTTTGATCGACAACTTTGAGAGGAAAAACGGATTCATCTGTGGGTATGCTGTTACAACATAAAATATATATTTTTTGGTATTAAATGTGAAAGGCATTAAAAGTCCTTCACGACTCATTAAGGTACATATCGTTTCGATTTTCGACCTTCGTTATAACTCCGATACAAATTTATCGGAATTGAAGTCGGAATCGGAGGTATATAAACAATCGGAAGTTTAGACCGTTCGGAACCGAATTTGAATGTTCGTAACATCCCTACTATTTTTTTTTTTATAGACAATTATCGCATTAGAAATGACTCCTGTGTCGCGGGGGATTTTACAAACATACAAACAACGGACACAAAGAACACCCAGACTCGGGTGGGAATCGAACCCACGACCGATGGCGTAGCAGTCAGGGTCACTAACCACTAAGCCGACAGGCCATTCATATACTAGGCCTTTAATAATAACAATAATAATAATAAACGTTATTACAGGAACGTTTCTTTGGCCGCCTGAAAAAAGTATTGAAAAGTCTTTTGTCAGGTGGTAATAAGGTGCGGGCCTATAATGATTGGGTCATACCAGTCCTAACCTACTCCTTTGGCATACTTAGATGGACTCAGACTGAACTAGATGCCTTGGATAGAAGAGTTCGTACACTGCTTACCGCGTACCGAATGCACCATCCACGTTCATCGGTCATGGGATTATATCCCGCGGAAATGTGGGGGTCGTGGTTTTTTAAATGCCAAGACCCTCCATAACCGCGAGGTATGCAACCTTACAGATTACTTCCTCTCCATTGACCTGGATGTGTATCGGGATGTGGTGGCAGTTGACAACGGACTCACTCCGCTTGCTCTAGGAAAAGAGAACTGGCGCAAACCAGCAGTACTTACTATTACAGACCGCAGGGAGATATGGAAGAGCAAGGCGTTGCATGGACGTTTTTATCGGGCCTTAAATGGGCCCGATATAGATTTATTAGCATCAGTATCCTGGCTACGGTTCGGTGACCTCTTCGGAGAAACTGAAGGTTTTGTCTGTGCAATTACAGATGAAGTTGTTATGACGAATAACTATCGGAGATATATCCTGAAGGACGGCACAATTGACATTTGTCGGGCGTGTCATCGTCCCGGAGAAACCCTCAGGCATATAATTTCTGGTTGTTCTCGTCTTGCCAACGGCGAGTACTTGCACAGTCATAACCAAGTGGCCAGGATAGTCCATCAGCAACTTGCTGTTAAATATAATCTTGTGGCAGTCGAGTTACCGTACTACAGGTATGTGCCCGACCCAGTTCTCGAAAATGGTCGTGCAACATTGTACTTTGATCGATTTATCATCACTGACAGGACTATTGTTGCCAATAAGCCCGATATAGTGGTGATAGACCGATTAGAGCGCCGAGCAATGATTATTGACATCACCATTCCCCATGACGACAATCTCTTAAAAGCCGAAAAAGATAAAGAAATAAAATATTTTGACCTAGCTCACGAGATTGTCGACATGTGGGATGTGGATTCAGCAATCATTGTGCCGATAGTCATTTCGGCCCATGGGTTAATTGCTAAGAGCCTCGACCAACACCTTCAGAGGCTCACGTTAGGCAGCTGGATTAAGAGCCTGATGCAGAAGGCAGTCCTCCTTGATACGGCACGCATTGTGAGGAGGTTTCTATCTCTGGAACCCTAACCACCGGTAGCTTGGTCCCTGTACCCGATACCGGTGGGACACTATTTTTTATATTTTTAAATATATTTGTTTTTATTTTTTTATAGTGAATGTATTTAAAAAGGTAATTTATATGTATATTACGTAAATAAAGAGAATAACTTCACACACCTCACACACGGCCGTCTGATCCCAAACTAGGCAGAGCCTGTACTATGATAACCAGACTGCTGATAAACATACTTATATATTTCTAAATACATACATATTATAGATAAATCACACCCAGACACAGAACAAATGATCATGCTCATCACACACAATTATTTGTTCTGGGTGGGAATCGAACCCACGACCTCTGGCTTAGCAGTCAGGGTCACTAACCACTAGACCAACAGGCCTTTCCATACCTAATTATCTAGTCCGGTGTCTGTTACTAGTTTTTAACTAAAGGAATTTATTCTTTCAAGCGCGGACTGCGGTGACAGTCAACTAATAGTTTTTGTGAATTAATTGACTGTGAGCACAAACCGGTATTAGTTTAGTAAATGTATAGTATTACCGGTTTTTACTGTTATGCTATTCTTTTTGTACAACTAAGCCAGTAAGTACAAGTAAACCGATACCGGTGTCTGTAAACGTTCGTAAGAATAGTGATATGTCACTCTCGTGAAAGAACCTCTGGCGACTCTGGCCCTATAATAGTAATTTTGTTCTACTATCAAAACAGTATTTTGTAAGGAGAAGTTGCTTCACCCACTTGTGATCCTATTTGCACAAAAAGCTGCTGTGCCCTACCTCCTCGATAATATCAAGTATATCCATTTTGTCTGTGGTTTTCCTTTATGCATACGACTACATTATTCACAGTTTTGTGGTAGGTACTTTTTGTAAATGCACCATTAGCAATTTTAAAGACATGCTTCTTAGTTTAGCAATGATTTAACCGATATTTGAGTATCTGTTGGGTAATTTCAGATGTGACTACACTTGTACTATTGTACAAGTTTTAGATATACGTTGTAAAACCAAAATATCGTTAGGTAATGATGTTATACATCCTGCAGTATGTTAGGAATTTTCACGGAGCATTTGTTTCTCGGAATAGTCGTTTGTTTTATTGTTGTGAAGTCATCAAATGATGCTAACAAACAGTGTAGGAAGTAGCTGTGCTCTATAAATTTCGATATAGAGACATTTCGTCATAAACAACTCTTGATGTATTGATAAAATCTCTTACATATTTTTTCAGCTCTCAAAATACTTTAATCAATTCAGTGCTTTGATGATAAACAGTGATTAACGAATAGTAAAGGGAGGGACAGATGAACATAGATACACACCTACTTGTTTCTTTTTAATATGGCTGATTAGTTTTATATTGCTGTGTAGTTTCAACTAGTACTAATTGGTTGCTTATTTAACATTTACTATTATCATTTTTACAGCAATGACTGTATGTGAATAAATGATATACGAAATGGACTCACACTTCTTTGTATAAAAATAAATTAGGCTACTTTAAAAATTTACTATTGTTAGTGATCGGAGACTTGAAACAAATGCCTCAGTTATTTCTTGTTAATTCATAATTAACTTTTCAGAAAAAAAATTCGGGATCGCAGCAGGCCCGCAGAGGTAGATTTCGTGTTTTTTATTTTTTTTTGAAAATCTGCCCCCTATTCGGGGGAATATCCCCCATTCAGGAACTTAACCTTTATTTTTGCCCTGTAGATTTGTCGTCCAAGTTTGAAAGCAATCGGTGCATAATTGCGACCTCTATCGTGCCGGTAAAATTGAGGTACATACATATACACACACATATATATATAAGCTCTTAAACTGGCGGTTGTTTTGGGGGTCTAGGGATCATAACTAGACCTCCTGTGAAGAAATTTTTGGAATACTCGACAATTGGTACAAAACCAATAGGTAGACTTTTCTTCGAAATCTACCTAAAACAACTTTGTAATTATACCCAAGCGGATTCGATATCAAGCATCGACTAACTGCAAGCGATAACAGCTGTATCTAATCTTGATGACGTGAAGCCGCGACGGTAACTCGAGCGGAAGCTGTCCCAACTGACGACACCATCCGATCCGATAGACGACTAGCATTTGATTTCACTTTATTAAATGGTGGTTTATTGATGTAACTAATTTAATCGAGACGAGAAAGTGTTTCGTGTGTCACCTTTCACTAATGATTATACAAAAGAATGTCTCACGCATGTCACTAATCAATACCAACTATTTGTTCTACTTTTGAACTATTTAAAAAGTGGAATCAGACGGTTAATTTTTCATTGATTACTCGTCAAAGTGGCATGTGTCACAAAACAAAAATGGAAACAAAAGTGACAAATGAATTCAATATTGAACCGTTTTGTTATCCAGTCCTGAAGCAGCAGAACGGCACGATTTCATTCGATGACATCTCGAATGACGAATTTTCCTTTCTAAATCATTACAGCAGAGCTATGTGAACTTGAAATAAGAGAAAAATGAAGTATTCACTCAAGTGAAACGTCTGATAACATCTTTACGATATGGAGTTGGAGCACATTTGTATCGAACGTAAATGGCCTAAGATTGAAATGCTCCTATGCTATAGTCAACGAGCTTGTAATTTGATTTTCTGTTTATATTCTAAATTCGAATCACTTGTGTTAAATGCTTAATGGTTTGTTAAAATTATTTAAGTACCAACATAATAATAATTTAATCATTCAACAATGTCATTTGGGGTATGTTCCGATATAGACTGAGAGCACTGTTCAGTGCTCGTACTGGGGAGAAATGCGTTCCGTTATAGACTGACAGTATATAGACGTCATATATGACGTAATAAACATCGCCATTTTTGTACTGTGAGCACTTTAGTTTTTGAAGTAAGGTGCTCTAAGTGCTGCCACACTGTCACTTTTATTATGCGATTTGACATTGACAACTAACAGTAGGTATACTGGACTGCGTTTCGTTTTAAACAGTAACCAGTATAGCTAACTATAAAGAAACGGCTTCGCAGTATACTAAATTGACGTCACACCTTACAGTGCTCAGAGTAATATCGGAACACACACTTGATTTTCTCGAATCACTTGTGTTGAATGCTTGTGGGTTTGATATATTTAAGAACCAACATAATAATATAACGATTTGACAAGTGTAAGTAAATTGAAGAAATAGAAAACATGAAACGTTGATTTGTTAAATATGTACACACGTTACGTTACGTATACACCCTTGAAAATATATTAAGACCAAATGCAGAAAATACATTAAATACGGTTAAAATATTAACGTTATTCAAAAACTATTTACAAAGCGAATGTGACTTTGTATATTGTGAGATTTGTAGATCGGTCAACTGGCCAAATTTGCAGATTACTTACGGCTACTGAGATTTTTTTCCTATTAGATAAACAAAGTAGCAGTTTTATTGAAATACATTTCTTGTTACGTAACAATATAAATGACTCGGGTATTGCACCTAAGAAACCACAACACCGTACAAATTAAAAACCACGAACCACAAATAACAACGCTACCAAAGAAAAGGAAAGGGCTGCTGTTTATAACCTCTTCAGCTTCTAAGGAATTTTGTTTACGTTCTTACACTTAATTATAATATATTGATATTACTATCAATAAAAATAATAGTGTGGTAGTGGTAGTGTTGCTGCCATAAAATAATAGGGCGTGAACGTTTATACAGAGTGAACAGTATTAGAATGTTGTGGTACTCAAATCAAGTAGGTTGCTTATTTTATTACAGACTAATAACCTACGCCCTGCAGTTTAACCAACGTAAAATTTTACAGGAATGATTAAGCTCTGTTGCTATAGACCCTCTCGCGAGGATACAGTCTTTGACCTTTACAAGTCACGGCGCGGCGCTATCTAACTCAAAAATATTTTTTTAATCACACTAGTAGAAAAACTAAAAACAAACAAACAAAAAACTCTTTGAGCCTTAAATATTTATATAGAAATATTGATGTGTCATGCTCATAGGTACGTTTTTATATCTACTGATTTGGTTCGGACAACGACCCGAGAAATTTCGCATTATGCAACATCTGATTGGAGTGTTAAACCTGCATTCTACGAGGGCGGCACTGAAAATTTCGGAATCAAGGAAGTGACACAACATTACTATTTAAAAATGTATTTATTGCTTTTCGAAGTATTCTCCGCGAAATTTGACACATTCTTCCATACGATGGAACCAATCATTGAAGCAACCATTCCATTCGGAAGTTGGGTCTCCAAAATTGCCGTTTTGTAGGCGTCCACAGCTTCTTCAGGTGATGAAAATCTCTGACCACGCAATTTATTCTTTATTTTAGGGAAAGTATAGAAATCATTAGGGCTTAGGTCGGGGCTGTACGACGGATGGTCTAATAATTCTATGTTTTCTTGCTTTAAAAACTCTTTTGTTCTGTGCGCGGTGTGAGAACTTGCATTGTCGTGATGGAGGATGATGCGGCGGTTGCAGTTCTCTTTACGGAGTTCAGAAACGACCTGTGGCAAACAAATGCTAGCAATGCTAGCATACCATTCTGCATTAACCGTTCTTTGTCCCTCAAGAGAAATAGTCGCAACATGGTCGGTTTTGGAGACAAACGTGGCCACCATTTTTTTTGCAACACTCCGTGAGCGAACAATTTTTGTTGGCTTTATCTCATTTTCGAACACCCAAACTCGTGACTGGTTTTTTGTTTCGGGTTCGTACGCGTATATCCAGGATTCGTCACCTGATACGATATTGTATACAGCATTTGAGGATCCTGCGTGGAATATTTCGAGAGTTCTGACGCACCAAGTAACGCGAGCCGCTTCACAGAGGTCTTCACAGAGCGAATGCGGTAACCATCGGGAAAACAACTTTTTTACACCTAATTGTTCATGCAAGATTATTTGTATTTGACTCATGCCAATGTCTAAAGTTGCCTGAATTTCGCGGTATGTCACGTGTTGATCTTCCTCAATCAGCTTACGCACAGCACCAACGTTTTCTTGGGTGACTGCAGTTTTTGGACGACCTTGACAGGGATCATCACTGAGCTTGACACGTCCACGTTGAAATTCAGCAAACCAGCGATAAATTGTGGTTTTGGATGGGGCTTCATCACTAAATGCAGAAATCAATCAAAAATCAAAAACGCACTTCGAAAGTCATAATAAATCGTCGCTCTTGATTTTTCTCGAGTCAATTCCATTTTCTCAACGACTAAATAAATTTGACAAAACCTTGTGATAAGACCGAGAATCTTTTTTTAAATAAATAAATGGTATTCGATTTTTAAAACGAATATTAAATTCGATAATTAAAAAGATTTTAATATGACAGAAACAGTGGAAATATTCCATTCCCGATACTTTTAGTGCAGCCTATGTATATCTTCAATGAGACGTTAGCGAGTGTGTTTGATTGATGGCATAGTCACCGCACAAAAGAATAATAATATAATAATAATCATCAATATGAATTACAAAAACTTTATTCACACTGTATAAATGAAATCACATCCGGTTCTTGTTAAATTTATTAAACCTCATTAATTTTTATACGACAGTTGAAATAGATTTGTTATTTCAAATGTCAAAGGTTTATTTTTGATTTTTAATGAGTAGGCGTTTGGTGTATATTTTAGAGTTGTTTGTATTTTATATGAATTTTATTGACTTGGTTAAAGATATATAATTTTATTAATACACATCATACTTTCTTTGCCTATGCTGATATTTACAAAACACAATTTCACATGGAGACACAAGAAACTGTGATCCTAAATCCATGGAGTTTATTAAGAAAATATTCATTTTTGTAAACTATATCAAATTCATATGAAACCAAATATAACAATTACATTGGGATACGTTTATAAAATACTAGCTGCGCCCCGCGGTTTCACCCACGTAAGTACCTCGTTAGGTTTTCTTAAATTTTATAATTTTCCGCACAACTTTCTTAATTTTTTACTTTTATAAGAACCAGGTGTTAAAAAAATATTAGCGAAATCGGTCCAACCGTTCACGCGTGATGCCGTGACCAAGAGAAATAGGGATTCATTTTTATATATTACAATCTAACAATCCCCAAGTTTGCGTTGGTCTGCTTTGCTGGACTGGATCGGTGAACGATCTCCCTTCTCCCATTTATGTTTTGTCTAATATGTTTAATTATTTTTATTAGCTCATAAACATTTATGTATATAGGTTAGTACCTTTAGTTTAGTTAGAATATATACCGATGTACTGATTTAGTCATCAGTACATAATATATTCGTAAGGTAACAGATTTTTTTTTCTACTTGGCAAAGCGCTGCTCGCGCGTGTTTAAAGTGTTATATTCAGTGATATTGACATTGTGTCAGATCCGATTAGTATCTGTGGCTGACATAGGTTTCTAGGTTATATTGCACCTTCCATTTTAAATACTGATACTATGGCAGGTTTACAGAAGGAAATATTTTTAGTTTGAATATACTTTTTAACCTTAAAAAGATTATATCCAAAACGATCACAAGAAGAGGCTTTATATAAACTTTATTACAAGTATTGCCTTGGGATGGTAAAAGTGTTTCGAATTCAAGTATTGCACAGAATAACGACGTTAATGCACTTTTAGCTCGAGTATTTTAGTTTTGTTGGAACGATTAATAAATGTAAGTATATATATTATGTATCAGTTTTGCAAATGGAAGGTGCAGATTTATTTTAAACAATGATGATTAGCTTATTACACTTATTTGTCTAATAAGGCGCTCATCATTGTTTTAAATAAATCTACGTATAACAGAGACACCAAAATCCTGTTTGACAATAAACATTTACAAATTCAAACAGACGACGAGTAGAATAACTCGTATAAAATATGACAAATTATTTATTATTTGATAATAGCTTTGTTCACATGGTATATTTTCGAATCCGGTATATTTATTAGTTGTCATATTTTTCACTTCCACGCCACGTAGCATAAGTGTTATTTGATTTAGTGCGATAGGTTTTAGTTAACCTTAAACGTATTTTATCAAACGTATATATATAATAAACTTTAAGCGCATATTTTATAGTAATCGGAATGGTTCCGTGCCATTCCGATTACTATATATAAATATACTAAATATAAATATACGCCTATGTTCAAGGGTATATCAGAACATAGAATTCTCCTAAAAGCCCCAGAAAAGCGATCTCGCGCCACGTTCGTGCAAATTGTTAAGTAAAAAATCGGCTAAGTGCGAGTCGGACTCGCGCACCGAGAGTTCCGTAAAGTATTTTTATTATATGATGTAACTAAAAATTTACAGTTTTCGCAATTTTTCCTTTATCTGTGCTATAAGACGTTGCTTCGAACCAAATTTCAAGATTCTGAGTACCCTGTAGGTTTTGATTCCCTTGCGAGTGTCGAAAATTTGCGGCATAAACGGCTGTATCTTTTGATTGCGTAGGCTTAGAAGTGTGATTTGTTCACAGCTTTAAGGGGCAGTAGACCTGAGTATTTGATATAAATTTCAGCTTGATACCTCCACGGGTTCCTGAGAAAAAAGGGTCTTGACAGACAGACAGACGTTCGGACGGACGGACAACAAAGTGATCTTATAAGGGTTCCGTTTTTTCCTTTCGAGGCACGGAACTCTAAAAACTACGTTTAATACAATGTAGGTACTATTTAACATTTGAAATAATCAAGTGTAAATCAGGCAGTAGCTACTACGCTGCCGAAACCTTAATAGCGTGATTGCTAATGTTATTTAATACACTACATAACTCAGGATATTTTTGAGATTATGGGATATTATTTAGGCCATAGATGAAGTACTACCAATGTAAGTGCCAACGACCATAGGTCAACCTATGCATACAAATACACATACCCTCACGCCTCTATCCCCGAAGAAGTAGGCAAAGGCCTTGGGATGGTAAAAGTTAATTTTAAATACATGTCGGTTATTGTTTTATATCCAAGACAACATCTTGTAAAAAAAGTCCTCAATGGACGTTGCTTTACAACAGGGATGCACAGACCGCGGCCCTCGGGCCGCAGGCGGCCCGCCGGTCGAATACTGGTGGCCCGAAGACAGCAAAAATAATACTCGAAAAATATTGAATTCTATTCCAGAATAAAACCAAAAAAATATGTTCGAAAAGTAATTTGAATCTCGCGCGCGCGCTCTTAAGTGCGCTTATCGGTGCGCTGTGAATACGTCGGTAAAAGCGGTCGGTAATGTTCGGGCTGATCTCGGTTAAATTCGTTTTCTTGAGGAAGCGCCGAGGTCGGCGGCGCGGCGACGACGGTAGCGCGGTGGCGGCTTATCCACGCGTTATATTGTTAGAGCAAGCGAGATAGCAATAGTCCCGAATTCCCGATTGCTCGCGCAGGTAGATACACGAAGCTTCCAGAGTCGGTTTCGAGATTTCTCCAGACAGTTTTCGACTCTATACGCGCGGTATAAAAGCCACGCTAGCCGCAGCGACCGACAGTTCGGTTTTAATTTGAGTGAAGTGTCAATAGTTCTAGTGTAGATTTTAACTCGACTAGCCGGTGTCATAAATTTTGATCCACATTCAACGTAGATTTCCCGTCAAGTGCCGTGTATAATTGTGTTGTGAAATCGTAAGTAAAACTCTGTTATTAATAAGTGTTTCCCTACCTATTTAATTAATTATTTTTGGTAATTTAAAAAAGGATGGGTAATTTAAGTAGGTACTGTAATTGTTTTTAGGTGCTGTGTTAATCCTAGCCAGGATTAGAACGCAACATGGACAAGCCAGGACCTATGCAGTGCCACGTTTCAAATTAATAAATTCTTTTTAATTTAAATACATTATTATCAATTCTTTATTGTCTTTAATTACCTATACTTCTGGCGGCCCGCCATCAGTTCATAATTTGCCCGAGTGGCCCCTAGTCTTAATAAGTCTGTGCATCCCTGCTTTACAAGATGGACTCAAATTCTATTTGTCGGCAGCTCGTTAGCGGATTTAACGGCTTTGTTCTGCGGAATAGTTCAGTAGGTTTCTGCGCCTATAGTAATTTGCGATGCCGGCCTAATTACTATTCGTGGTCGAAATTAAGTCCACAATCCCTTTGACTTGAAAGCTCTGTATTTGGCCATCATTAAAGTTAAAGTACATAACCTAGCAGAAATAGGAGTAATTGTTAATTGTTATGGTTTATATAATTGAGCGTGACAACTTTCTCACCAGACTTTATTGTTTTTAACCAATATTTGCCATAAGGTATATTCAAAGGACATCTGTGATTGACTAACGTTCTCTGGGTTTAAATTAACGAAGTCACTATAAACATGACTATGTAGTTATTTGACAAAGTACAAAATGTTTTGGTATTTTATATCCGGTTACGAAAGAAAGTCGAAAATATGTATAAATATATTGTAAGTTTAAAATAATACTTCTTAACTTCAGCATTAAAAATGGTTACTTAGTTTTTGTCAAATGGCAAATCTGTTGAATGTTGAAATCATTGAGTTCAGCAATGGGAGTCTATCACTCTTTTAAAATATATCACTCTTTGTGAAGCATTTTAGAACACGATCCGACGATAACGTACGTATAGAGACGCCGTTCTTCCTGATCGAGCATTTCTACAAAAATAACACCTCATTTCAAATTATAAAGTTCATAAATTATACATTATTTTTAGCAAAAATCAAGACACGTGCTTATTTGGAAAAATAAAAATTGTAAGTGTACACTAGATGTAACGAAAAGAATCAAGAAGAATGGTTAAGTCTACGACCCGGTCTGATAGTACGAATATGTCCAGGTTTTAAATACAACTACCTGCGTCCATTCCAAATTTAAAACACAAAATATCTTAAATACTTTGTTCCCATTATGTATGGCTGTAAATTACCTACCTACATGGACTGATTGTGTAAAGCGTTGACAGTTAACAATGCAATAACCGAGATGTAATTACAGATTCAACACTTGTAACGTACGCTCTGTTGCACTAAATGATCAGCAAATAACAACCACGTTTACTGACAATTGATTCCTGTAAATTCTATCACAAGTACCATCTACTGAATATATCGTTATTATATTAACCCATAGTCCACTTTTAGGCACAGACTTGAGAGGTGTAAGAACCACTGGTGTAAGAAGTGAAGTTTGTCAAACACTTTCATGGTTTGTTAGGCAATTTTATACACTGAAAATTTATTTAAAAAATCCCATAACGTGTGTAGTTCTTAATAATACATAAATATTGCAATGAAAACATATAAACTAATATAAAATCTCTCTGAATAATTTTGATCCATCCTAAGGTTGCCTGGAAGAGCGGTTTCACCCGCGTTAATTTGAGGAAAATACCTACTGAAATATATTTCCTTACTTTAAGAGTATTACTTAAGTTAACAAAAACAAAACTTATTTATTTAAAAAGCAGTGTTAGACGATGAGATATCGCAAAAATATAAAAAAAAGCAGTTCGCTGAACACAACCGTTCCGTAGGAAGCCACGTCTGATGCGGGCTACCCGGTGGCCGGCCAGCGCCCTTTTCCCTCACAATCGCCAGCTTTGCACATCATAAATGTAACCGTGGTACTTGATTATTATATTGTTACGGAGTTATTTTAAAACTATGATGTTTGCTAAGATATTTATTAAAATCAAATGATGTCAAGGGCAATTTATTTCAAAATTAAATACTTGTGATGAATAACGTATTTATTTGGATAAGAATTAATATCATGTTTATAAAAGCACCTACCGCAAATAATGCATTACTTTAGAACAAATTTGATTACCAAAAAATCTTTTTAACAAAAAATTTAACCGACGAAAAGAACTAAAAAGCAAAAAATAAATAAACCTTAAGTCTTAAGTATTGAGCTTATTTACAAACTTTAAACCATAAAATAAAAATCTTTTTAACAAAAAATAAAACGGACGAAAAGAACTAAAAACTGTCAAATTTTATATAAACTTATTTTGAGTCGGCGCCAAATAATAAAATGATTAATTACTTACGTAGGTACATATAAAATTTTGATAATTAATCAGTTTGTTGTTTGGCGCCGACTCAAAATAAGTTTATATAAAATTTGACAGTTTTTAGTTCTTTTCGTCCGTTTTGTTTTTTGTTAAAAAGATTTTTATTTTATGGTTTTTTTTTCATCATCAGCTCAGCTACATGATGTGATGATTTCTAAACGCAAATACCTGATAAAGTAATGAAAAGTAAACAGAAACACTATTCGTTCCTACAATTTTCGAGGGTTCCTCTCAATTTTATCAGGATCCCATCATCAGATCCTGACTTCCTTGACATAAGACCACCCTTGAGGAATACCCTAACAAAAAAAAATAATCAAAATCGGTTCATAAATAACGGAGTGAGGGCTGAACAGACATAAAAAAAAAATAAAAAAATATAATACGGTCGAATTGAGAACCTCCTTTTTTTCGTTAGTTAATAAAAAAGGTAACAGCTTTTTACGGGGAACAATGCCGTCATACATGATTTTTACGTAGCTTTAACTCTCAGAAGCTCTAAAAAGGGATAAGTTTCATTGATGCTCCGCTCTTATTATTCGTTGTCGTTTAGCGTGAGGTTATATAGCCATCCTCGGTAAATGGACTATCCAACACAAAAAACATTGCTGTGACTCGATCACTTGACCCACAAGGAATACTGTGTTGTTTTAGTTTAATTCATATTTACCAGACCATGCTTTTCATTAGGGTGTTATGATTCGAGGCTTCTAGGGGCAAAACGCAAGAGATATGTACGTATTTTATGTAATGTTGGAGTCAACGATTTTTTTGGATCGACGTTTATTTGTTTCATAATGGTGCTGGTGGAGCGCCAATATATTTATAAAATGCATACATAATCGCACCATAATATATTTCGTTATATTATAAATTTCATCGTCTTTATAGTAAACCACATTCTGTTTGTCGAATGCAATTAGTGCTGGTACTGCTGTAATATTGCCAATGTACTCGACGATCTCAAGAGATGGCGTTAGCAGTCTTCAAATAATGTAAACGCGCTGCACCTGATTGGTGCAAGAAAAAACGGACATACCCTGCTCTCATCGCTTTTCGCTAAGAAGACGCCTTTAATATAAAAATTTTGTTCCGCCACGGACATCAGTTATATTTCTCGTGAAAAGAAGCTGATTTTCCGTTAGTCCTATAGCCGTGTAGTGTTTGGACTCGCTTGTAACCTTTACAAGGTGTATGTGGAGTGCTCTAGTCTTCGATCGTGACCGGCCGGTCAATACCTTGCAAGAGACCGTAGAAACCTCGCCGCTGCTCGCTGCCTTCTGGAGGATCGGGACTTGGTCGGTGTTGCAGGTTAGTGCTGGCATGATTGGTTTGATCGATAGAAGTGGTTTACTTCCCTACACCTCGTACGCTAACTGTTGAGCAATCACACCCTGGTCGGGCTATTTACACGCCTGACCATATAATTTGGTCCTTACGAGTACGGATAGGCCAGTGATTCACGTAAATATTGGTGAATTTACTTTTCTATTCATATCATAAAAAAGATTCACGTAATTCTAGTGAATTCTTGCCGCCATTTTTCCTCGCTCACAGATTTACGTAAAATTGGTAAATTCTGTGTTTAAAACGCACGAGAACTACGTAATTATTGGTAGACTCGTATTTAAATATAATTAATTGTTAGATTTGGTGAATTACGTATTAATTGGTAATAATATCCATTATACTCAATTTAGTTGAACTTATTTATACCTACCCACTTATTAACCGCTCCACCACTGTACTTTACGCTAAGTCATTTTAGGATTTAAATTTAACTTGTGTTTTTACACTAACTAGGTAGATATACCTATCACTTTGTAGTTGTATTGTGATATTATTTTATAAACATGACGGAAAGCGAATCAAGCCGCGAAGTCATGTTGGTTATGTTGAATCAAAAGAAAGAATTATTATTTCAACGTATTAATCGTATGTACACATCGTCGAAAGGTATAATTTCTTTCGATTCATCAACGCGAGCTAACGAGAATTTTCTGGCTGAAACGGAGATGATAGATGAGTTACGCGATAAATTTGAGTCCATTGTTGATAGAATAAATAATATAAATTTGTTATCAAAGATTACGGTCAATCCCGAGTATTCTTGCCTCGATTCATTTGATGATTTATACTCGAGAGTTAAACGCGTTAGAAATAAAATATTAACCACTTCTAAGGTGCGTTCACTCGAGACCAGCAGCTCGATCAAGTCCGTAGTGAAATTAGAACCTTTAGTAATTCCGAGTTTTGACGGACGCCCTGAAAACTGGAATACCTTTTATCAGTCTTTTAAAGCTAATATTCATTTGAATCAACAGCTTTCTGACTCGCAACGTGTACAGTATCTAATTTCTAAACTCACCCACGACGCACTAAAATTCACTTCCGGTATTATTCCGTCAGGTGAAACATATAAAATACTGTGGGATAGTTTGGTTAAGAAATACCACGACAAACGCTCATTAGGTACATATTATCTCAATAATATACTGGACTTAAAAACTTGCTCGCACACTGCGAACGCTCTTGATACCTTTGTTAGTAAATACTCCGCTTCGATTTCAGCTCTAAAAGAATTAGGCATAACAGATCTAACTGATTTTATTTTTCTTCAATGCGCTTTGAGAAGGATGGATCCTCAAACCATCCAAGCCTTTGAACTTTCGATTCGGGATGTGGAAGTGCCTACGACACAACAGCTTATCGCTTTTATACAAGATCAGGCTAAGATTTTGGAGCGCTCAAACCCGCGAAATTGGTCATATACGAAACCCGCTGCTGTTGTTACGTCGCCCTCACGCGACCGGCGCGTTCATCACACCTCCAAATCTTACGCAGCAGTTACCGCGAATTGTTGTTTGTGTAGTGGTAACCATCGACATTTATATGATTGCGCTCAGTTTAAAAATATGCGAGACGCAAGGGCTAGATATGAGTTTATTAAATCGAAGTACGGTTGCGTTAATTGTTTAAGCACTTTACATAAACTTCCGGATTGTAAGAGTACGTCAGTCTGTTTCTGTAATAAAAGACACCATAGGTTATTGCATTTTGATAGTAATAATTCGCAATCGCATGCGGCTATGGTAAATACCGCCGTCGCGTACTCGCCGCCGCCCGCTCATCGAGCGACCGTTACTTCGCCCGCGCCTTCTCATCGCGCTCACACGACTTCGTCATGCATTCGAGCGCCCCCGCTTGCTACAGAACCAGTTACACATACACAGTCTTACACTTCTTGTCATAAGGGTGATATACTTTTGTCAACCGCTCAGGTATACGCGCGCTCTAAGGGTAGCGCTGGTATCAAATCTGTAGTTAGGTGTTTGATAGATAATGGCTCGCAGAATAATCTAATAACATCTGCTTGTTCTAGTTTATTAAATTTACCGATAATACCGTTGAATAATTCCTATGTTAAAGGTGTTGGTTCCGCTTCAAGTCCGATAATCGGTTATGTTCATTTAGACATTGAATCCCGTATTTATCCGGATCAGAAATACACTATACATGCGCTTGTTGTAGAATGCATTACGGATCAATTGCCTTCGAAATTTATCGATTGTGATCGCGACCTAGATTTTCGTAACCTTCCGCTCGCTGACTTAAGCTGGAATATTCCGGGCAAGATTGATTTATTGTTAGGTGCCCAGCTATTCCCATTTATATACTTAGGAAATATGGTCGAGTGTGGGCCGCGCGCACCGTGTGCTTTATCTACAACATTTGGTTACGTACTTATGGGAGATTACCCGCGTAAACATATTTTACCTACTGCCGCGTCTTTTTCTGCGTTAGCGCTTAATGATATAGTGCAAAAGTTCTGGGAACTTGAAGAAGTACCCATGAAACGCTTGTTGTCACCAGAGGAGACAGATTGCGAAAATATTTTCACGGCTACCGTGACCCGTGACGACGTAGGTCGTTATACAGTTGCATTACCGTTCTGTAGGGACCCTTCGGAATTAGGTAATTCGCACGCTACCGCTTATCGCCGTTTCGTTTCACTCGAGCGTAAGCTCCGTCAGGCACCGATAGTGCGCGAAAATTATAACAAGGTTATTCAGGATTATATTGATAACAATTACCTCAGTCCTGTTAAAGAATCTGAGCTGTCCTCTGATGGTTATTATATACCGCATCACGCAGTAGTCCGACCTGATAAACCGATGCCGCGCATCGTATTGGACGCGAGTGCTAAAACGCATACAGGACTTTCGCTTAACGATATATTACATATTGGACCCAATTTACAGGCCGATCTGTTTTTATTATTGTTAGGTTTTAGATTATTTCCTATTGCAATGAACGCTGATATAAAACAATATTATTTACGGATTGGTGTACCAGTAGACCAACATAAATACCTACGCATTTTATTTAGATTCAACGAATCGGAAAAAATTCGCACTTATGCCTTTAATAGGCAACCTTTCGGTCTTAAGTCAAGCCCTTACATAGCTATGCGCACTGTGCGACAGCTGGCTACTGACATGAGTCCGCTCTATCCTGATGCCGCGAAAGTGGCAGAGACCTGTCTGTATATGGACGATTTGGTTCTTTCTATTGCAAATGAGGATACTGCCACGCAATTAGCTCACAACTTGATTAAGTTTTTCAAATCGGGTGACTTTGACTTAGTGAAGTGGTCTAGCAATTCACCAGTGCTACTTGACTCGCTTCCCGACACGCACCGCAAGTCGCTTGATTTTGATGTTGACAATAATGTCTCTAAGGTCTTAGGTCTCTCATGGGAACCATGTGAAGATAATTTTCATTTCACATGCGCCGCAATTAATGAAAGGTGCACCAAGAGAAACATACTCTCGATGGTTGCACGACTATTTGACGTGCTCGGATTGGTCGCGCCTGTGATTCTCTATGCCAAGTTGTTAATTAAGGAACTGTGGCTCAGCAAGTGTGATTGGGACGATCCTGCACCGGAGCACATACGCACCCGTTTTTTCGCTCTTGCGCAAGAACTTCAAATGCTTGACACTTTAAGGATTCCACGTCATGTAGGCGTCGAAGTTGGTTGTGAATTACGTCTTGTTGCTTTTTGTGATGCTAGCATGAATGGTCTGGGATGTGTCATTTATGCCCATTGTACCTACCCGTCTGGCATTCAAACTCGCATTCTTTGCGCTAAATCAAAGGTTTCGCCAACAAAAATCACTACGCTCGCTCGCTTAGAATTATGCGCTATTTTACTTATGTCAAAATTAATAAAAACTGTGCGAGACACATATGCAACACGTATGACCATTGCCGGGATATACGCATTTTCTGATTCCACTATTGCTTTATCATGGGTTCATTCTTCACCACATCGTTGGTCAGTTTTCGTCGGTAATCGCGTCGCTCAGTGCCAAGAAAACTTGGACTCTAAAAATTTTTATCATATTGCCGGAGCTAGTAATCCAAGTGATTGTTTTTCGCGTGGTATGCTTCCATCGCAACTTTTGACCCACGATTTGTGGTGGAAAGGTCCTCCGTGGATTCGCAGCTCATCTGAGAAGTGGCCGATTAAGCCATTCTCGCTTAATAATTGCTCTGTCTTGCCTGAACTCAAGGCAAATGTGTTGGCTGCCATTACTCACACAGAGCCGCCGTTGCTGTGTACGTTAGCACAACGTGTTTCTTCTTGGAAAAAGTTGCTACGTATCACCGCATATGTATTAAAATTCGCAAGACCTAAAGTTAAGGTCGAACCTCGTTCTATAGCAGGGTTGACAAGTGCTGAGAATGCGTTAATTCTCGCCGTTCAATCTGTGCACTTCTGTGAAGATATCAAATTGATCAAGGCTGATAAATTACCTTCAAAAAAGCTGCAAAGCCTCTTCGTCTTCTTAGACAAACAAGGGATTTTACGCATTGGAGGAAGACTTTCTGGATCAATGCTTCCTTTCGAAGCTAAACATCCGGTTCTTCTCCCTAAACGCGATCATGTCGTTGACTTAATAATACAGCATTTTCATGTTGTTAATTGTCACACCGGACCTGGACTTCTTATGTCTATTATACGACAACGCTACTGGATCTTGGATGCCAGGACTGTTATCAGGTCCAAGTTGCGAAAGTGCAACACTTGCTTTAAATGCAACCCAACGCATCCAACGCCTATAATGGCTGATCTTCCTGATTACCGTGTTTCAGAGGCCAAGGCATTTTGTCACACTGGTGTAGATTACGCTGGTCCGATAAGGACAATCCTTTCTCGCCGCAGAGGTCAACATGCGCAAAAGGCGTACATCGTTCTTTTTGTTTGCATGGTCACACGTAGTCTACATATTGAAGTGACCAGTGATTTAACTACTGAAAACTTTCTAGCCGCTTTTAAACGCTTTATTTCCCGTCGAGGACCAGTTTCATGTCTCTATTCCGATAATGGATCTACTTTCATCGGTGCGAAGGCACATTTAGATGAGCTGTATAGTTTTTTATTGAACTCTAGCTTCAAAAACGCGCTGTCGAATGAGTTGCTCTCTCGACGCATAGAGTGGAAGATGATTCCCCCAAGATCACCAAATTTTGGTGGGATGTGGGAAGGGAATATAAAGAGCATGAAAACGCATTTATATAGAGTAATAGGAAGTCAGTTACTTACATACGAAGAACTGCAAACTGTTCTTACTCAGATAGAGTGTATTCTTAACTTTCGTCCATTGAGCGTATTATCGTCAGACCCTTATCCTGAGGTGTTAACTCCCGCGCATTTTTTGATGTCTACTCCGTTGCAATATTTACCCGCTGCTGATTTGTCAGATCAACGATTGAGTCTGTTAGAACGTAAAAAGTTGTTAGATAGTATGGTCCAATCCTTTGGAAGAAATGGCACTTAGAGTATTTGCACACGTTGCAAGTTAGGCAAAAATGGGCTACTCCCGACAAACCGGTAGAAATCGGAACTGTTGTTCTTCTTGAGCAGGAGAATTCTCCACCGTTGCATTGGCCGTTAGGAGTAATTACGGACGTGTTCAGAGGCTCTGATAACGTTGTACGCGTGGCGATAGTTAAAACGCAAACTGGAATTTACAAACGCGCTGTAACTAAATTATATCCTATTCCTACACAATAAATTCAACTTAGTTTAAACCTTATTTTTTAGTTTAGGCCGCTATATTTATCATATTTATTATTTAATCGCATAATGCATGTGTTACTCTCGGTCAGTTAGAAAATTCGCGTGTTTTGAAACATCTTGTGATGTTCCAAGGCGGGGTGCATGGTGGAGCGCCAATATATTTATAAAATGCATACATAATCGCACCATAATATATTTCGTTATATTATAAATTTCATCGTCTTTATAGTAAACCACATTCTGTTTGTCGAATGCAATTAGTGCTGGTACTGCTGTAATATTGCCAATGTACTCGACGATCTCAAGAGATGGCGTTAGCAGTCTTCAAATAATGTAAACGCGCTGCACCTGATTGGTGCAAGAAAAAACGGACATACCCTGCTCTCATCGCTTTTCGCTAAGAAGACGCCTTTAATATAAAAATTTTGTTCCGCCACGGACATCAGTTATATTTCTCGTGAAAAGAAGCTGATTTTCCGTTAGTCCTATAGCCGTGTAGTGTTTGGACTCGCTTGTAACCTTTACAAGGTGTATGTGGAGTGCTCTAGTCTTCGATCGTGACCGGCCGGTCAATACCTTGCAAGAGACCGTAGAAACCTCGCCGCTGCTCGCTGCCTTCTGGAGGATCGGGACTTGGTCGGTGTTGCAGGTTAGTGCTGGCATGATTGGTTTGATCGATAGAAGTGGTTTACTTCCCTACACCTCGTACGCTAACTGTTGAGCAATCACACCCTGGTCGGGCTATTTACACGCCTGACCAGGTGCCAATCTAAATATTATATAGACATAAAAACATCTCATGATTAATTTAATGATCTCTGAGTATTCATTTAAATGATTTTATCAATATTTGGATAAGACATTTAAAAAGAGACTATGCCATTATTTAATTTAAGATTTTTTATTTTTAATATACCTATTGTAAAAAACTATTTCACTCATTTTAATTTACTAGGTAAAGGTAATATGACAGTTGCTACAAGAATTTGGTTAAATATAAAAATCTTTTTAACAAAAAATTAAACCGACGAATAGAACTAAAAAGCAAAAAGTAAATAAACCTTAAGTATTGAGTTTATTTCTATAAACTATCAAATTTTATATAAACTTATTTTGAATCGGCGCCAAACAACAAACTGATTAATTATCAGAATTTAAATGTACCTACGTAGAAATGGACATGGCTCTACGTAGGTAATTAATCATTTTATTATTTGGCGCCGACTCAAAATAAGTTTACAGAAAATTTGATAGTTTATGGAAAGAGGTTTTTTTGTTAAAAAGATTTTTATTTTATGATTTTTTTTCATCATCAGCTCAGCTACATGATGTGATGATTTCTAAAGTAATCAAAAGTAAACCAAAACACTATTCGTTCCTATAATTTTCGAGGGTTCCTCTCAATTTTATCAGGATCCCATCATCAGATCCTGACTTCCTTGACATAGGACCACCCTTGAGGTATACCCTAACAAAAAAAAAAAAAAATCAAAATCGGTTCATAAATAACGGAGTGAGGGCTGAACAGACATAAAAAAAATATATTATACGTCGAATTGAGAACCTCCTTTTTTTCGTCGGTTAAAAAACAAAACGGAACATATTCTTTTAATAACTTCTATGAACCGGCAAAAATTACTAAAACAATTGAAAACGGACACGACAACATATCATCAACAATGAAATATTATTTATAAAATGATCAAAACAAAATGTACTATAACAAAAAGTTTGACATTGAGACGTACAGAAAAACGCATATGCCTCAGCATACGTCAAAAATTACGATCGGTCGTCAAATAATTAAAATACTGAAAATATCTGACATTAAACTTCGCCCGAATGCAAGGCTGCGTAAACAAAGTCAATCCTTGGAATGATTGCGTTTTGCTCACCTATTTCTATTACTTTTAGTTGTTGTACCATGCTATTTATAATCCTATCCATTAGAGGAATACTGTAGCAGGAGAATTTAGCACTTTAAAACTTTTGCGACTAAAACGCAATCGTAATTAGTTCGGTGAGCTCGGTAAAAGTACATTACTATTTATGGTCCGCCTTAATTTGCTCAATACTAATAAATTTTAAATAAAAATGCATTTGAAAATGTCGCAATAAAATATATATCTGGAAGTCGATGTAAAACTGTTATTTTACATTGTAATTGTAACGGGGTTTTGCTTTAATCATTTATTTAGTTCAGTTTCTCATCGAAAGTAGTACAGTAGTAATCTTTACAATAATATTGCATTCACTGTCACTACATATTACATGTTTTGAACGAAAACACATCTTAATAGATTAAAATATAGTTACATTTTCTAAGAATATCGTAGACTATCGGTGCATCTATTCAATGTAGTGTAATATTAGTGTAAGAAGATTCGATTTAAATAAATAATTTGGTATAAAAAATTCACTAACCTGAAACTACTGCAGGGATGTATAACCCAATGACCAGCCGCTTTCTGCCTGATGCGCTCTTTCATCAGAGCTTTCTTAGAACCGAAGAGTTTCATGGCTAGTTTGTTGTCGGTGGGTTGGAAGAGAGCCTGCAGTTGATTCCGGAGGAAACCTTGCTTGGCGTCCGATGCTGGAGGAGCTGGTTCCACTGGCGTCCCGTACAGGGACACATCGTCCAAACCACCGAAGTGGACTTTCCCGGTGCCGCTGCCCTGTTTCAGCGACATATCGGCGTCGCCTGTAAACAAATCACTGCTTGAGAACGCGCTTTAAAGGACACAATTACATAAAAGGATTCTTAAAGATATATTCTAGAATAATAATAATAACTAATAATAATTTGATACTTCTTACACATGGAGTTTGATCCCAAACTAGGCAGAGCCTATACTATGGTAACCAGACTGGTGATAAACATACTTATATATTTCTAAATACATACAAAATATTTAGAAATACCTAGACAAAGAACAAATGATCATGCTCATCACACAATTATTTGTCCTGGGTGGGAATCAAACCCACGACCTGTGGCGTCTGTTTGTGCCGATCCATGATTTTAACTCTAGCTTCAATTTAACGTTCATAAATGTCACTTAGTGTCTTAATTGAATAAATGATTTTGAATTTGAATTTGAATATAATATAACACGAATCAGATGATACAAAAGATATTATGCGTACGACACACGATGATGAATCCGATCCGAGGTTTGTCGATCTACACTCAATTGGAGCACAAAGACACATGAGTAAAGATTCGGTTCTTTACTCATGTAACAAAGAGCCGTTATATCTCTTTATAAAAATAACATTGACTATGTTCAAAGGTCAAATCAAAACACACGGTCGGCTTTGGTTATATCTTGTGTGTTTTTTGACTAAATTAAACGAAAAATTGTTGGAACAGATGGTAGGGTTGCGATGAAAGTAGAAAATAGAAAAGGTATATTGGAAAAGTTACGCATGTTTTCTCCAACCAAAACAAGAATTAAGAAATGTTATTATTGAGATTAGAACAAGCATAAGTACTTTCTTTAAATAGGAAAAATGCATAAGTTATGAACAATACCAAAGTCGCATAGTTCCAATGTTGATCATGATCCATCCATCCAATGTTGCCTTAAGAAGTTGCATGCGCATACTTCTTGAGTATGTTTATTACAACTGATAAAACAGACGATTAAACAATGAGCCAATGGCACTTCATTGATTCAAGTGGCGTCGACACTGTAACTGGAGACAGCCAATCAATCGAGGCGTGCACTACGAGAAACTCGCTGAATTAATAGTAAAATTGTTACACTCATGAAATATTCTTCTGTTCACAAAGCTTTAACTGCAAATTGACTGTGGTCTTTTCTGTATTAACGACCATTCGAACTTACATTATTAGGCTCTTATAAATACGTGTTTTATTAATATATGTATATTTAAGAGAAAACATGAAAGAAGAAAAGATGTTAATCTTAAATCATTGATGTGCGATATTCGAATGCAAATTTTAGTCTACAAAAATGTACTTTATAATGAAATATCAAACAATTTTAAGGTAATATCTAAAATTAACAATGGACCTGTGCCTATTGTTTACAGATTTGACCTTACAAGAGTATCTAAGAGATGAAAAGACGAAACAAGAGATGTTGTTCCGGCTAATAATGATTAATCGTTGAAACAATAAACAGTAGTCAGATTTATGGTTCCTTCAAATATTATTTAATATGGGGTGCTTTATTCGTCAAATTTTAATTAAACGGAAAATTTCAAACGAAATTAATATTTACGAAACAGGTGGGCTATTTCGAAGTCGTTTGTTTGTTTATGGCACAAGGCGTGGCAAATAGGCATATGATTGATTATTTTATTTTTTATAAGTTTATTAGAATCGGTTATATTTGTTGATCATCGTCAGCCTTGGAGTCTGGTAGTTGATGATACAGTTTAGTTAGTGGCGGTGATGTCACGAGATGCGGACACGTGAGCCACCACACCAGGGAATCATAAGCGTTCCGCTCATACAGGCGTGTACAAAGCACAAATTCGCATTAGGTACTTTTGCTGTGACGTCATGAAACAACGCTGTGCATACTGTGCATAGGTTTATATGTTACTGTACTATATAATTATATATTATTGTGTCTAATATTAGGTGCACATGAGGTGGTTCATTGTTATGCAAAAGAGCGCCTCTCGCCATCCAACGTAAAAGTTAGGCGAGTTTAAATTAAAAAAACAAAACAAATTATATGAAACAGTTATCTCTACATGAAATATTTTAAGTTTATTTAGTTTATATGTAGAACTGTAAATTTTCTATCGGCCTGGTGCTGTAGACTTCTCTTTCTTTTTTTATATTATCTAGCTTCCATCATTTTATGATATGAGGAATACTTTATGTGTCACCAATTTTTTTTTCACCGAAAGCTAGCCTAATAATTTCAACGTCACAAACAACTTCAAAAGGGGCCTAAATATTTTATATGTAACATGGTTGAACTTAAAAAATCAATGGTTATATTTCTTTATTACAGACTTCAAGGAGTAGGTTCTATTTTTTTTTTGTGTATGTTACTATTATCAATATATTTATTTGTACATTTGTGAACCGATTTCAATAATTCTTTTTTTGATTCAATCGGATGTACCTCGACAATTTAAATCTGAAGGAAAAATCCACCTCTAAGGGTGGAAAATTAAAGGATGAAGAATACAGTGTATTACAATTTGTCATGGCATTGAAGTGATACTTAAAAAAAAATAAAGTAATTATTTAGTGGTACCGAAATATTTTTTTCAACTTGGATTTATATTAAATACATGTAAAAATACGAAGTTGTTTAGAAATCCGGAAATAAATGTCAAGGTACCGACAGTATCAGTGTAGGTAGCTATCTATACTCACCATAACATAAAAAGTATTTATTACAATGTACATTTAAATTGATAGATGAGAAGATGATAGAGAATTAGAGATACCAAAACGTATTTAGAAGAAATCGATCCACAAGAAACGCGATACATACCACAAATCTTAAATATCATAAACGATAAGAAATATGCAAAATGTATAAAAGTGATCGGGTACAATATAAATCCTACTAAATAAATTGAAAGGAATCGGTATACGAAATATAAGTAATAAATAACTCTGGAATTGTTTTTGGCTTATCTTTATAACGGTATGCAATACCTTCAATTTCAGCACTATAATTATGACACCGGAGATGGAGTGATTAGTGATGAGATGGAGAGAGGAGTCTTAAATGTAAGATCTAAAAGATTCAAAATAGATAAGTCTATTCCACAAGGTAGCGGGTCTCGGATGCATTTTATTTCTGACATACATATTAATGACTTGCCCAAAACCATAAATGCTACGAGCGTGTTATTCGCTGATGATAGGCCCGTAGTTTTTCTGTGCACTGTGACTTGGCTAGCGGAATACAATTTGGAATTCAACTTCCCGAAAACGAAATTCTTGCAATTTAAAACGTCCTTTAACCATCGCCTGGACATTCGATAACGCTAAATTAGAGTGTGTTCATAAATTTACATTAGGTACTAGGCCTAAATATTGATTCAAACCCAATTTTTTTTTATTTATACATATAGTTCGTATAGGAACAAAAAAAAAACTACGTAAATAAAATCAGCTAAAGGTGCCTATTACGTGTATGCATTCTTGGCTTTGATACGGCATTATCCTCTGGGGTAATAATGTAGACGTTAACAAACTTATTAAATTACAAAATAAGTGTAAATATACGAAACCTAACAAACATAGGTAGCATGAACAACACTGTCAACCACATTTTATAAAAGTAGGTATCCTGACACATAACTTTACATCTTGGATGCATACTTGTTAGAAAACATAATATATTATTTTGTCGTTTTACACATAAAAACACCACTACACCCAATCAATCAATTTAAAAAACCAAAACAGGCGTTGGCATTATCGACATGATATATCCATATAATATCACGTTACGTTATGTCGATTTAAATATATAATTAAATATCACGGGCACTGAAAAATTTACAAAGTGACAATATGTTTAAATATCAATTACATAACTATCTGGAACAAAAATGCTATTGTTTATTGCAGTGTTTGATGATAAGTGTGATTTAAAAGCATAAAATCTTTAAAATAATAATATTATTTGAGCTTTTAAATAATTATAATAGTATAAAAATATTGTAATCATTATATAAGTAACCATTATATTATATTAATTTTATTTTATGATATATATTATGCTTTTAAAATAATTATCAATAATCTCAAAGGGTTTGATGTTTATAGTAAAATTTTTGTAAGAACTCAACGTACACAGGAATGAATGACTTTGATATACTATGCTTTCTACGTAAAAAAATATTTTTGCCTACTATGTAGTGTTAAAGAAGGAATTATTTAACATACTTTGGAAGTGATTTAAAGGTCAATAAAGTCCACTAAAGTTTTAAAATTGAAGTCAAAAACTCGAGTTAATTTCATTGACCTTCTCTCACAATTATAATTACAGGATGTCTGTAACCAAAATAGTATAACCACTTGGGTACTTCATTATTTATTGAGATTTATAAGAATGGATGCAAGTACTTCATTGGTTTTTTAGTGTTCTTAGTACTTACCTTTAGGCATGTTTAGATTATAAACTTCAGAGTGAACGTGACCTTTGTGGTTAGCGGTTAGTTATATATATAACCCACGAGCGGATCCATGCAGTTTTTAAGCACATCACATAAAACACACATCGGGTACAACACGACGCAACACAAAACAACACTTCTTTACAATATTAGTTGTAATTTACACTATATATTTGAACTAGGTTTTATTGATTGAATCCCATTGACTAAGTATAATTGACTACTGTTGGTTTGGCTTTTGAGTTTAGCTGAAATAAAAATACTGTTATATTCTGGTATGACGTTATCACTCGTGCATTTGATCATTAATTTCATAGTACATGATAATTAATTTCAGAGAAAAAATATTCAACTATGTCATATCTGTAGATATGATAAATGTATGATGTCTAGGTACAATGTTCTTTTGTTTATAAATTTTAGTGTCAAAAAGTTAAAATGTCTTTTGTTACAAATATACCCGGTTTGCCGGTATGTTCTTATATGTTTCTTCCTTTTGAGTGGGAGGATCGTAACCAGAATTCTCATTCAATACGTCCTGTCTAGTGATAACATTAAGTTTTTAACGTGGAGCCACACTTAAGGTGCTATTTGACAATAGTAGCTAAGTGCAAATTGTATCTGAGAATAGAACCGAGCTGAAGACGTCCCCAGCAATTACCGGCCAATTGAGACAAAAGGATAATGTTTGGCCGTCGTGTCAAGGTCACTGGCTTATTCGTACAATTGGAAATAAAAATTGACACGCTAGATTTATACAATTTATTTATTTTTGGTTTAAATTTTCACGTGACTACTTCACGTAAACAGTTCATTAATAATGGACATTTTAGATAACTGTCCACATGATTTAAACTAGGTGTCTTATCCTAACTATATTAAATTGAATACAGTTAAAATTGGTTTAATGGTAAAAGGACCTTGGCGTTCTTATGCCAGTTGACCGTGGATGTAATTTAAAAAAAAATGTTCGTTGCACTCTGACTCACCATTTCTGTTTGACAAGTTTACTACTATTCGAATACTTACATTAGATGAAAGTCTCTAGGTATAACAATTAATGTACACTAATTAAAGATATGATACACTATAACACAAAATATTATGTTTGTATATGTATATATATTCCTCTAATAGGTTCGTCATACTAATATGACATACGCCTTCTTCGTTAGAAGGAATAAAATGATAATTGATTGCAATAGTTTCCTCTTACATTTTATTTATGATTTTAAATGGTTGTTATGAGAAGCTGTCTTAGTGACTTCATTATCCATATACGTGTTATACTTACAGACTATTACTTCTTTAAACAGAAGACGTAATTAAATACGGCAGATCAATAGCGTGACGCCTAATCATAATCTTGTAATAACAATATGGTAGGTACTTATTGGATCGTACAATCAAATTACCGTTCGATTAGATCGATGCTTCAAAAAAAAAGTTCTATTATCGAAAAATAAATATACTATAATAAATATCTCGTTACAACTATCGCGTAATAAGTATCTCTTTATAACTATCATGTTATAATTTTGTTTGTTAATAACCACAATGAAATTGGTATTAAAATTAATGACTAAAAAGACATGTACACTAAACAGGGTTAAATAAAAAACGTCCAACACGCTTATGAAAGAAGAGAAAGCTATGCTCACAAAGCCTAGGAATAATAATAATAAAAATAGTGAGGGTATAATGTTGCCCGCATGGGAGACTACGACCTAATCTAATATTTTTAATGTGACAGATATCACTGAACAACAGCATGACAAAACGCTTTATAATCATAAGTATATAAGCATATTAAACTGTTGGAAGACTTCAGTAGGTATTTTAGTAATATAGTCATTATTATTAATTATATGCTTACAGTAATAATGGTCGTTTTATGGTGTAATTCAGTATTGGATGCTGTGAGAAATAGGTAACCGTAAATTACTAAAATATTGTATTTTAAAGGTTTTTAATGCATTTGTTTTGGTTATATTCCGTCTATAGTTGTTAAATAAATTTTGTTATAACGGATTGCAGTAGAATGATTTGTGGGACCTTGACTTTTGAACTGCTCGTCTACGTCATTTAAATGCATTTTTACGTGCTGTGGTACTTTACAGTGGCATTGCTTTTGTTTATCGCTGTCAATCGCTGACGAATGAGCGTGTGTGCCAACTAAAAATATAAACAACATTTTTGTTTATTCAGTTTTAGTTTTGACTCATTGTAAATTTGTGAATTCGTATAGCGGAACAGCTGTTAGTAATTGTATTCAAACATAATCGCATATTTTTTATTTAAAACACAATTTACTCGTTTTTATCCTATCTATGTTGTTTAAGTCTACGCGTACAAATTAATTCACAGTAACATTCTAGAAAGTGCAGACGTGTTGCGATTGAGCATTAAAGTTGCTTGTCACATTAGGACGCAAGTAAATATATTTTTTAACTTATAATAGTTTCGTTATTTGACGATGATAAAAAGGAATACTAAAGCATAAACAAACAAACAATGTACTTAAGTTAATGAACCACCGTCGTTGATAAGCTGCAATGAATTTTGTAGTCACATAAAAGTATCTACAGAGCGTTATCGGGTTTAATTTTAGAGTTGGGAACACATCTCTGTGTGTTTCATGAACTGTGAACTATCGACGCAAGTTGTACTTACTTTCGCGGCTTGCTAATCCACATGTGTATTTCACAACACTACGGAACAGGTAATTGGTGAACCTGGCACAACACATGTTGAATGTTTTTTTTTAATTTAACGTCAATGTATTGAGAATGTCATTTTGATTGGCGAGCGGCGCGGGCGGCGACGAGGTACGGAGGGGCAAACGCGACTGATCGACGCACATAGCACTATACAATTGACCGGCTTGTGATGGCAGGGCTTGCTTTCAATGAGATACACCACGACGACGCCCCCTAAAATATACACAGAGCTTAAACTATATATTGTAAACGAACGGACCGAGCGCCCGCCCGTGCTCGCAAGCTACCATGCACTGATATTTTTTTCGATACCGACACCAATTAATGCCAATGACTGACGAAACCAGAATCAGATTAGTGTTATTTCTCAGTTAAAATAGTCTTATATGTACTACATTTTATGGGTAGATGATGGTGATGATTCAGATTTGCGGCCTGACTTGTGCAGCCATTTATGACGTATTTATGATGTTGAATGTTGACGTTAACAGTTGTTTGACGTTAATGACAGAAAAGTAGATATTTTTAGGTAGATTACCTATTGGTTTTGTACCAGTTGTCGAGTTTTCCAAAAAAATCTTCACAGGTCTAGTTATGATATATGTATATATATATATATATATATATATATATATATATATATATAGGTGGCAATTATGCACTGATTGCTTTCAAACTTGGGCGACAAAAATGAAGGTTAAGTTCGTGAATGGGATTGATTAAAAAAAAAAAACAAAATCTACCTCTGCGGGCCTGGCTTTTTTTTTAAACGTGATTTGCGATTTCTTTTGTTGTTATCATAGCGTAGGTACACATTTCAAAGTAACACGTGACATCGGAGACTGACAAGATGTCCTAATGTGCTAAATATCTATCTAGTATCTCGTTGCCTCTAGAGTTGTATACTATCAAGAATATATATATATATCCTGTTTATTAGTTATTAAAATAACTGCAACAGTTGTCCTTATTTACATCCTCTACATTTATAAGGATTATTGTAATAATTATTGTTATTTATTTCTATCGGGTCTTCAACCAAAGCATACAAAAAACATGAAGACTGAGTCAGTCATATCAGTGTACCTAACACTGAACTGGCTGACTCATTTCTATGAACCCAATTATAGTAGAAAAAATGCCTTGATAAAAAAATTACAATCTGCCGTGGCTACGCGGGATGTTTTTCATTAATAAGAGTATTTTCCCCATAGTAGTGAACTTCGCTGAGGTTCGAATTACTGTGAAAATATGGTGAAAATTCGGAGAACTCATGTTGTAAATAATGAGAAAGTGATTACTTAGGTTTAGATGCAATACCGCGAACTTCAATTTAGTGTTACAAGGTCTTAATTTAAATTGAATAACATTTAAAGAAGGCCAAATATTAGATTAAGCTGCTGTACTATTGTATTAATTTGAATTTAATTAGCTGAAATTAATGTGAAACGTCCATAGATTACGGTAACTGAGAGAAGAAGAAGCTGTAAGTGTGTTTGCCACTTAAATAGCTTTATTATATTATGAGATTTATAATAATACATATTTTAGAAAAGGACAGTTGAATATATAATTGTGAAAGGTATGTTGCTACATACCTTTCACAACTTATGTGGTTAAATAGCCCATCTCACAAAACTTGGCAAGAAATGCGGTTTGTGCTATAAAATATAGTATGTTTGTATTATAGTATGTAATGGAATGTTTTTTTCATATCATTATTGACACCTCTTGCAGCTAATATTAATTTATTCATGTATATATTTCTATATAAATACCTTCTTATAAAAACAAATGAATTTAAAATACATTTCAGAGTTCTTTATTCCAAGCTCCAATAAATTTTTCAATGCACTCTTTTTTACTAGCCAGTTCTAAAAAGTTTCAAGTAGTCTTCGTTCTGGCGAAGATTAAAAATAAACAGAATGCATTTATTTAGAAAACGGTTTATTTTGTCGATTGTTCTTTCTGGAGAAAATAACAAAAAGTATCAAAACTACACATTGTACGAGCACACACATACGTATAAGATTGCCTCACAAGCATTATGGGTGATATGTGATACAACTTCCTAATTCTTTGGGGAGACAGTGCTATGTTGAATAAAATAACAGTTTCTTGTCTCATTCAAGTTAGAAACTATGTGTACATATATATATATATAACCCTTCGCATGAAAATTTAAGTAGCGAAACATATGCTCTTGCGTTGGTTAAATTTTAGGATAAATTTTAGTTTTACTGTATGGTAACCATTTTGTTATCATTTATTTGAAGGTCTTGTGTAAATGTAGTTAAATTTAATCAGTATTTCAATTAACAGATAGACTATCAGTCAATAGGTTGATGTTGACCAACATAATATTCGCCTTAAAAGTCAAATGGAACCTAATTATGACATAATGTGGGTCATGATTTGCATTGTAAGTGTGCATTTACATAGAATTCGAAATCTTTTGTTTCGCCTCGACTGTTAAAAGAATTGCTCATATTATATGTTTATACAGTCCGATTTCAGGGGGGGGGAGCGCAATCACAAATTTGACTGTTTATGTTTTACGGAGAAATGCCTATTATGATAACTGAAATCGGTATTTTCTTTTTTGGCAATTAAAAATGTATTGTAAAACAACGCTTGAAGTCTTTATTCAAGTAACCAGCTACTTGATGTGCTGGAGCGCTGCGCTATCGTTATCCCTACCTAGCTATTTCAAAACTAATGGAAAATGCACTGTTCAAGGTTCTTTAAGGTTCTAGTACACGGTTAAGTTCCTACACGAATCCATCAACTCGTTATTGTCACAAGAGACCACTTAGGAACACATTAGCAACTTGTTTACAAACATCGAGCTGAAAGACAATCCTGCGCAGCATAGTAAGTATTAATAACTTCCTGTAACTGTTCTCTGTAACGGTCAATAATAAATGATACTTCAGAATTTATACTACATCAATAATATTTGTATATATGTACTTTATGGAATGGAGCTCTTTATAATTTTTTTAATGGTGGTCTCCTACAAGATTACAATGTAAATTTCTCCCGCGGATATTTATAGACTATTGTCTATGGAAGAAAACTGGCGGAACACAAGTGGAGTCATTTGTGCATTGCCAATCCCTACCCCCAAATGTAGGAAGGCCCCATGGAGTAGCAAGAAAACAACCCTAAGTTTACCGATTAGTTACAACCTTTTCATTTGGGGTTACTTAAATTCTCATTTGAGCGGCTCCAAAACATGTAGAGTATCATGGAGTATTCTTGTACCCTGCCTCCTTCCAAAATCAAAATAATGAAATGATCTAACTGCCATATTTCTATAAAAAATGTTTTTACCGCTGCTAATGCTTGATCGAAACCACCTTTGCCTATCTAAAGACGAATGTGAAACACAGTACCAACTGTATTAATATACAAAACGGTTTTAATATTAGAGAAATCAGCTATGTACCCTATAAAAAAATCTATACATGTAAGCAGTTCATTGATGGCTGTGGTGTGTAAAGGGAGGTCTTGCTCTCTTGTTGGTTTCTTGTATGAACACAGCATATTCAAGGAATGATGTACAACTCCTTTGAGGACATCAAAGAAGGAGTTCTACATCATTCCTTGAATGAACTTATTCAAATTGGCAAAATCGGTGGAACTGTGTAAATAATTTTAGGTACCTGATTTCCAGACTTACGGGATAAATAAGATAGTTAGTACACGGATGGGACAAAGGTTAAAGTGGTCACCTGGTCCGTCTTTACGCCATGTTGGCGTCTCAATGTCCATACGGGATAAAAATTTGTGTGATCCAAACACAAATAGCTCTTGCGAGTCTGGGTGTTCTTTATTCCTATTTGTCTTTTTAATAATAATAAAAAAGAATTGCGAAAGTTATTTATTTTCCTAAAAACTTAAATTACATAAATGCAGAAATGATAAACTACCAATTTATATATTTTTTTACCTTATTAGTCTATGTTATTATGTTCTTGTTTTTTTTTGCTATTGTTATTCTTTTCTTATGAAAATTTAAGTGTTTGTGTTGTCAAAATAAATCTATTCATTATTTCTAAACCCAGGTGAAATTGCAGGAATAGCAAGTTATAGGAATAAAAGTATTAATGTACATGCATAGTTACTTTGCGCAAAAACACTTGTGTTCTGATCCTTTTTGGGATTTGTTTACAAAACCTTTATCTTTCACCAGTAACCCTTATAGCCTAACCTAACGATACTTTGATAACCCTGGCGTGTATTATAAGCAATATTGTGTCTGTCTCAACTTTGCAAATACTATGGATTAATATTCCGACTTTGCAAACACATATTAAATATGGGGGATATAATTGCCTTTCTTCTCTTATCTGGAACTGGAGATCCCCTGTTAGTTGTTTTATTTTATATTAGTGAATAGTATAACTTGAACTGTCAGTGTATAGATTTTCCGTACTTGACAGGTCATCATTGATCAAATATTCTGATCCATTTTTTTAAAGATATTTACTAAAACTCGCCAATTAACAAAAATAATATAAAAACATTGGTTAACAAACATAGAATAAAACAGTTCTTAACTATTTTGTCTTGAGATGGATACTAATATGTATCAATGGAATATATTTTAGACTAACTGCGCCCCGCGGTTTTCCCGTCATATCGGAGTAAAAGTAGGTAAAAAGTGTTATCCAGGTGTCCAGCTAACATACCAAGTTTCATTGCAATCGGTTTTGTAGTTTTTGCGTAAAAGAGCAACAGACATCCATACATCCGTACATCCTCAAAAACTTTCACGTTTATAATATTAGTAGGATAATGATAAGGTAATAGTTCGATAAGTATTGATAACCTCTCCCTATTTTATAATTTTGTTCGTGGTGTCGATATCGCCCTGGCAAGTAATTACTAATTAACTGAGAGAGAGACAGAGAGAGAAAGAGAGAGAGAGAAACGGTCTCACAGAAAACCGGCAGTGAAGCAATGCTTTCTTTTCTCCGAGTGAGTGAGGTTACCAAAGGTCCTAAGCCTCCCCCCCTTCTTCCACCCTTCCCTTACTCCCACCTCAAAAGCCGGCAACGCACTTGTGACTCTTGAGTTGCAGGTGCCCATGAGCGGCGGTAGTCATTTACCATCAGGTAGTATAATGTATGTTTATACGATTAGATAACTACAAACGACTTCATTCCGACTAAATCTGTATACTTTCATCATTATTATTTTAGTATCTTAACGGTTGGATTTTACTTTAAAAAAATTTATGGGACTCTGGAGATATAGTTTTGTGTAGATATAGTCGAAGATATCGCCTAAAATACACAAAAAATGCAGTTGGGTATTCTCATATCTTTTTTTAGGGGCTAATTAATAAAAATAACGTTAAATAAAACCTTAATTTATGAACTTTTATTAAGAAACTCGTGGATTTAATAAATATCTATTTATTTAATCCACGAAATTGAAAGCAATTTTTCTAAATTGTCTTTACACTCGTTTTTTGTCGTCCACATAGACTTACTACTAAACAATAATATAATTTGAAGATAATTTTGATCTTCATAGAATTTGAAACATAACTTTTTACTATCAAATATTATTTGTAGTTTGTTTTTTTTTTAATTCATAAGATAACACTTTAGTATCTACGTATCCGGTCGTTAGTTATTCCCGCCGTCATGCATTTTGAACACAAATGTCATTTTACTTTACTATTAACTACAGTTATTGCATATTTAATTTTAAATATTGCATCACTAGATTTACATTTATAAACAAGCTTTCCCTTCTGCTTCGCCAGCGTAGATCTCTTAGACCTTTCCAAGTATCATGCAAATCGTCCAGCAAATCGTCTATAGTTTTAGTGTGCGTGTCCAACCTCACACACTTTAGCATTTGTAATCTATATACATTATACATATCGTATCGTTCGGCCGTATCGTAGTTAGATTGAAAGCCGACCCTAACTTAGTTGGGAAAAGGCGCGGAGGATGATGATACATAATGTAGGTACTAAACGTGCACCATACTTCCCTAAAATTATTTCCATTTTTAGAGTTCCGATCCTCAGAAAGAAAAAGTAACTTGTAGGATCACTTTGTAGTCCGTCTGTCTGTCTGTCTGTCTGTCTGTATGAAAATACCCTTTTTCTCAGGTAGACGCATCAAGTTGAAATTAATACCAAATATTTATGTCTGCGGTCCATCGAAGCTGTAAATCAAGCTTCTAAGTCAACGCAATCCAAAGTTATCTATGGCTTTAGATTTTATTATACCTAATTTGTAAAATTTACTTAGAATTATGAAATTCCGTGAGAAGCAAGGTCTCAGCACAAGTAAAGGCAAAAATCCCAAATTCGTTAATTTGTTGTTATATCTGTCTGTGTGTCTGTCCAGATCCTTTTCCTCAGGAACCCGTGGAGGCATCAAGTTGAAATTAAAATCAAATATTTATTTCACGGGTCCCTTGAAGTTGTAAAAAAAATCAAGCTTCTAAGTTAACACAATAAAACGATACGCCTTTTACGCCTTAAATTTAAAAAAAATTTGAACATTTCGAAGGTAAATCATAACCAATAGGGCACTTCCCATTGACCTAGAATCATGAAATTTGGTAAGAAGCAAGGTCTGACAGCACAAGTAAAGGTCCGAAAGTCGTTAATTTGTTGGTATATCACATAAAAAAATAGTTTTTGTTATTACAAATTTATATTTTCTGGTTGACTTTGTCGTACATCCATGTATGGGAGAGTATTTTTACAACCGTATAGTTAAGTTTGTCTTTCGGAAAAGACAGCCAGAAGTCTTTGAGAATTGATTCCCGAAATGGACGTTACATACAAGTTTGTTTGCACTCGTCCGGTTTTTTTTTCTCTATCTCATGGTTGCCTGTAAGAGATTGCCATAGAGCGATAAGGGCGCCAATTGTATAAACCGCCATTGTTATTAATTTTACTCTTCAATGTTTCTGGTGTACAATAAAGAGGTACATTATAATTATGTTTTGGGGTCAAACGAGCAGACGGGTCACCTGATGGTAAATGACTATTGCCGCCCATGAGCACCTGCAACTCAAGAGTCACAAGTGCGTTGTCGGCCTTTAAGGGGGGAATAGGGGGGCGATGAGGGGAGAGGGGGGAGAGGGGGGAGAGGGAAGGGTTAGGGCCTCCGGTAACCTCACTCACTCGGCGTAAAGTTTGTCAACTGACAAACTTTCTTTTTTGTGTTGTTTAGTAGACCATAGATGGGCTTTAGACTTTACCAATATAGAAATTTGAAAGCAGTTATTTCCCTATCTTCGACGGATAATATTTTATTATTAGTTTGTTAGTTAATACTGATCATAGGCGACTTTTGACCATCGGGCTGATATCAGCGTTAAAATTATGATAGCAGCTAGATATGCTCATTTGGCACCGGGTGCACCGATACTGATGCGGTTCATTTTATCAGAGTGAAGACCAGCTTTAGTAGTGTGTGGTGGAGTTTTTAATACTTTGGTATATCAATATACCGCGTTTGCGAGACGTTCAGTGGTCATAAAGTTAAGATGGAAATTTATATAGATTTGCTTTATAAAGAGATACAAATTATGCAAAAATACCCTTTCAGTTCTTTTAACCTTGCTAATGTTAAATATGTCAATGTAGTCGTTCCTATCGTTCGTTAACTAACAAACTAATTATAAAATATTCTATACAACCTCATTATTTTGCCGTTCGAAAACCAAATGACGGCTAAAACAGTACAATATTTAGCATTTCATTTGTATCCTTTAACTTATCGCATAGCACTAATTATGATCCTGCTATTAAATAAATACCTTATATAATTACTGGTATGTTCTATTGTTAACCGACTTAAAAAATAATGGTCTGTATTCTATCAGTAGACATGTAAGTTTTGTTGATTTTCTTAAAAAGTAATGGACCCCTTTTTTCATAATTGTTTTACTAACGTACCTATTCTATATATTTTCAAGAAGGTTTTGGTATACGCTACATTAGGTTTTTGGCAATATCTTGTATTGTAATGTATTTGTGGCAAAGGGGCCACTTGATACATTAAAAAAAAAAATCAAATCTATTTATTACATAGTTCTTAAACCTAATAATTAAAAAGTTATTATTATCCATACCTATACCGAATGATAATTGTTTGAATATTAGTTCTTTTTTTTAATATAAGCAACGGATTTTTCTTCTTTGGGTGCCTCTCTTAATGAAGGTTGGCAGTCAGCTCTGCATATTTAGCCTGGTTTTTAGCGAGGTGAAGTTATGGGCGGTTATACTTGTCCATTAACGAACATTTTGCACCCATGGCTTCTTTCTACGAACAGGTCTAGTTTTTCCGACAACTATTACCGTCATTATTAGTTGCAGAACTCGTATCTGTCATGCCTAAGCACGTGGCCTATCTATGCTACTTTACACTGTTTGATAGACTGCAAAAGCTTGGGTTTCTGGAAGACTCGTCGTGGAACTTCCTTGTTTGTGGTTTTTTGAGTCCAAGATATACCACGGATATCATCGATATTGGCGCTCAACACAAAAAGGTTGGTATAGTTAAGTTATAAGAAGTAATATAACTAAAAATACCTTTGGTTCCTTGGAACAGTGTCCTGTTAAAAAATGGGAAACTTTGAATGCATGGATGTTTGTTACTCAATCATGTCAGAACGGCTGAATGGATCTGGATGAAATTTGGGAATAGCATATAGGTTACTTTTTATCCCGAATAAAGGTAATGGTTCCCGATCAATGTCCATTAAACAAACATTATTATTAGTCACATTACGTATTCTAATATTTTAGACTTTAAAACTGAAGTGACATTACCGTAGCGTCACGTCGAGGTTTTTGTCACACCAATGTTCTTAGGCCAATGAAATTCAAACAAACTTACATACAATAGCGTATACAAATTGGACAACTCATTAATGGCGTGTAGTGTATGTACATGTTATTAAATCTGGCGTGCAAAAAGTAGTGTCTGCCTTTTGAAATTGTCGCGGCACGCTAATGACGTCCGAGACTAATTTTATTGTATACAATCACTTAAAATGCGATACTTAGTATTCAAATATGACATCTACTCCCTTCAATCTCAAACTATAATATTTTTAAAAACACTTCTAATGTAATAATCTATAAAAATACGATTCTCTGAATGAAAAAATTCCCGTCCTTTCCTCCCCTGTAATCCCCCTCTCCCCTATTCCCACCTTAAAGGGCGGCAACGCACTTGTGACCCTTGGGTTACAGGTGCCGCCCATGGGCACCTGTAACCCAAGAGTCACAGTGAATTAGTCTTAGATAATTATTTACCATCAGGTGATCCGTCTGCTCGGTTGCCCCCTATAATATAAAAAAAAACAGTTAAAGATTGCATTCATATATTATTTTTACTTGAAGACTACATTATCATTGATTTTAAAATTGTACGACTTGACACGTTCCATGATATAATTATGTATATATACGGCAATTAACGCGATCAGGTAGGTAGGCCTGTGACCACAGCTGGTAGGTAGGCCTGTGACCACGGCCAGTGCAACCTGGTCGAAATGTCAGGCAATCCAGAGGTATGTAATACCTATTTCGTGATGGCGTTAATTCCGTAATTGAAGATAATATAAAGAGTTGGTTTTTTTTAAACATCATCTGTAAGAGACGTAGATCTAAAACATATTCAGACATTAGTGTTGAACGAAATGGATTAAAAAAATATACCATTATAGCTGTACATAATTACCTAAATCCTGGTTTTTATAATGGATGCGTATTTAGTAGCTTCGAGATAATTCCTATGACATTCAAGCGTTAACATTTCGTCACAAAAGAATTCATTTGTAAAGCAAATTTGTTTCATTATTTGATTACTTTTTAACTGACGAAAAAACAGAATAAATTCTCAAGTCAACCTGTAATTTTTTATGTATATATGTAGTATAACCACGAATAACTAGATATAATTAGTTTTATCAAAATTATTTAGATATTTCCATTAGTGTAGAAGTTGAGTTAGGCTAACAAGCTTCTTTTATTATTATTTTTCCCTTTTCAGTTCCTTTCTTTGGTCACTTTTTTTGTTAAAAAGTTATTTTATGTGATCACTAAAATGACTAGGCAATCTTTAATTTTCCGATATAATTTGAGCTCAAAAAATAAATAAATACTATTTTATTAGTGTCGAAAACTTTTTTAGAAGTATCTACAGGTATAGTTTCCTATTGGCAATAAGTTCAGACGTTATTTCTTTTTACGGACACACTAAGGTTGAAAAGTCCAGCGTCCAAACGGTTTTAGTAACCGAAATCACGTAGGTAAAGACAAGTTGTCTTTACCTACGTGATTTCGGTTACTAAAACCGCATCTTTAAAGTAGCAGACCGAGGGTGAGACATAGTCACACCCGTGTTCTAAAAAAACCTTTTTAACAAAAAATTAAAACGACGAAAAAGACGTAATGCTGAACATACATAAAAATATAGATATATTTTTTCGTCGATTAAAAAATGTACTAATCACATCGCAAGCGTAATTATTTCATAAATAAGTTCTCTACTCCTGTAGGTTTTACACTTTATGAGTTATTTTATTGTTCCTAAAATGGTAAAAGTTTCATGCCAATAAGTGCTATAAAAAAATCATATATAAAATAGTAAAAAAAAAAAAAAATTGAGTGTACAGTCTTCTTGTTTTTCATCATATGACTATTGCTTTAGATTTCATCCTTACTTTAATAGCAGCTAAATGTGCCATTAATCGCATATCAACGTCTTAACGAGCTTTGGTCCCTCGTTATCCCTAGAAAAATGAGAGAAGCTGCTGTTGTGACCTTCTTTATTTTTTTTATACATACATCAAATATTTATGTACTTCTATGTGACTTCAGCAGCATTCAGTGAACAGCCGGAACACGTAGTGTTTGTATACTCTTTGGCCGGAACTATTTAAAATAGAATTTCCATCCAGTTTCGAGTCAACCTCGCTTATTTATTAGTCTATTGAGAATACAATTCAGCATTGTAGACTATTGTTGTCGAACATATCGATATGATTTAGATCTTTGCATGGCTGGTTAGTAATGTTCTGGTGACGTCATGGTTTTACGTTTGATGCAAACATGTCATAAGCATTGTCAGTCAAAGGGTATTCAAATGAACAAACTTTAGATTTTTTTTTAAATAAGTGCATGTTGTTCATATTGTAGTTTGTTTCTCTGCTCGTCTTTTCATTTTGTTTATTAATGATTATACGTGTAACGTTATAACTCTAACGACGGTAGTTTGACTACGAGTCTTGATTCAGGGCCTTTAGAATTTGTGTAATGGTAATTCTACTCAAATTAGTGAAAAATATAGTCAAATGACTTTAGTATGACATCGATTGTTGTAATCAGTTGAAGTACTCAATCATGAAAGGCTTCTTAGATGTTTTTGTTCAACTTCTAGGCTAAATAAAAACGATTGATCAGCATAAAATAAAATTTTAAAAAGGAAATAATGCAGAGGGCCGGACGACCAATTGTCGCTATCGATCACGAGTCCCTAATCTGTAAAGGTTAAAGACAAAGGTAACAGGTACAGATGTTTTTTTTTTACTAAATACCTACGTTTACAATGATTTTATAAAGTTTTTCAAAATTGGTCATAATAATGACCATCTTTAATAACCAAAGTATCCAGTTGGCGGCAATACGTGAGTGGGACAGTGGGTTTTTTTAATACACCTACATACCAAGTTTCATTGCAATCAGTTTAGTAGTTTTTGTGTAAAAGAGTAACAAACAGCTATACATCCTCACAAACTTTTACGTTTACAATATTAGTTAACGTTTATAATATTATTATTAGTTACCTACTTAAGTAATTGGCCGATATGAGTCACGGTAATCTTTCCTACTTATATTTACAATAGCTTAATATATTTCAAGAATTATCACACCTATTATTGTAAACAAAAGTTTATTTTATGCCATGTGGAAAAGTATAAAATATAATATACAGCATAATGTAATCGTGTGTCGTCATATTTTTCTAATAACCCTTTCTGATTGCATGGGAGCAGGTAATAATTAAAATTCTAATTACGAATAAAAATTTAATTTAAAAATATTGAGCTGACAACGTTCTGTTGATAGAACTGTGGTTGAGTACCAAATGATGTTTACTACTGATATTAAGATTGTGCAGTTGTTTGAGTCGTCACCGTTGTAGGTTCGCTTCATTTGGGACAACTATTTTCGTAATTAACATATAGTCTGTCTTGGGTCTGGGTACACTTTTACACTTTATCTCCGTTCGTCGAGGAATTTTTGCTACCCTCGGAGAATGTTATTTAATATTTATCCGGGGGCGCGGTAGTGCACCCGCCAAGTCGAGCAAAAAAAATACAAATGGCACAGCCGTTACCATCTTTTCCTCGAAGTCATTCAGGACATTTCCGATTCCCTGTGATTTTGCTGTGGATAAAGCTAGAAGCCTGAATTTAACCTAATTTGCCCTAAGAGGGCCTACTGTAACTAGGTATATTTCCAAACTACATTCAATTTGAACTTGTAGTTTAAGATCTGTTCCAAGTCAAAGTTCCTTAATTTTGACACTGACTCACTCACCGATCATCAAAATTTTAGGTACCTTTACAACCTTCAAACTTTTGATACAATTAGTGTTTAGCATATAAAGCAAGATAAAACTCGAACATACAGCAATTTCAGTCCCGTTTTCTGGATATACAAACTGCATGAGTTTGTATTTCTATATAATAGACATGGGATTACAAAGTTACTTTCGCAGTTTACAATTTTTCGTCACCGTTCGTACATTACCTAAAAAGATAGATAGGTATGTCAATAGGAGGGAGAGGGGAGGGTCATATAGGAAATAACAGTGTCATTGACTAATGGTGTTTCCTTTATCTTCTCTTCTATTTATTAAATAACTATTGGCACGGTCACTATAAACCGTCGTTGTTAACAAATTAAGTTACAATTAGATCTCACAACTTTTTGCGATAGAAAAATTGGGTTGCAACTTGCGAGGCCTGGTTTTTTTGTATGTTATGTTTTTGATGGGATAGTAATATTATTAAGCTTAAGTGTTATTTACATTTATACAATTATTAATAACATATATCAAACAATGAACATATAAAAAATAAAATAAAAATAAATATTATAATACAAAATGATTAATTAATAATTAGTCTTTAACTGGTGAGCAAAACAGGTAAATGAGAGAACGCGAAATATATGTAGTTTCTTAGCTGTTCGAATGATTTTGTTTCCGTATGTGTTTTCTACCGATTGCATAATAAATTATGGTCTGAAAAATTGTTAGGTTACTAAGATCTTCTTAATTAATATCTTAAAAGTACGGGAGTACTTAATATCTTAAAACTGGAACAGTTGCATAGTTTGTGTTTTAAAAACGAATATCTTCCCATGGAAGAAAAAGATATCGAAAGATATCTTTTTTCGGAGAGTGCTAAAGGCTAAAAGGGGTTCTATAAAAAGAGGAAAATAAGGATTTTGAATTGAATTGAATTGAATAAAGCAGGTCACAGGTCAATTAGTGGTAACTAACCACTAACTAAGCGATTAGCTAGAGTTTCGTTACCTTGTAGTAAGAAAAAAACATGATTTCAGAAGATTGCATTGTCAAATTCGAAGCATTCTTCGTACAGTAGAACAAGAATAAAGTGTTATATCGTTTCCAATGCGAAGGTAACATTAAGTATCGTGAAGTACTAAGGTAATTGTACTTCTAAAAAAACAGAAATCGAAACTTAAAACTGAATTACTTATGTTCGTGTAATTAACAGCTAACAAAATGATTATTGGCCTGGTTAGTCTAAAATGTTACTTTTGTTTTCATGCGTTATTTGTTTTAAAACATTTCGAACAAACATTTCGAAGAGGACTTTGGTTAAATTTACATTTATTCGAATAGTTTTAGAGTATGAAACATGGAAAAATTTACAATAGAAGCGAACAAGGGTCTCGTGTTTAAAATGGTCTACTATAGTCGTAAGCTCAGTCAGTCAGATATAAAATTACAGAAATGAATAAGTCCTTTGAAGTCTGCCGTAGCACTTTTTACCGTAAACTTATGTAATCTGCTGCAAATAAGCAAAATAGTGAAAAATAGCAATTATTTGAATTTAGTGTAATAAGAAATTCCACTATAGTCTTAACGTATAGCGTAGGCAGTTAGACAAAGGATGCCTGATTTCAACTCCTTTCTAGATTATCTTGAAACTTGTGTTTTTGATACCCATGAATCGATACATAATAATTCTTAAAAAAAAACAGGTAAATGAGAGAACGCAAAATATGTAGTTTCTTAGCTGTTCTTTCATAGATGCCATTGTCAGAACTGGACTAAATTGAAATAGGACCATACGGGAAGCACCAGCTTTCAAATAAAAAAAGAATCGTCAAAATGGTTCACCCAGTCGAAAGTTCTGAGGTAACAAACATAAACAAAAAAGAAAATACAGTTGACTTGAGAACCTCCTCCTTTTTTGGAGTCGGTTAAAATAGACGAAACTATTCAATCCAATTATTTATATTTCTTTCACAAATTTCTCTACTTTTCCTTAAGAAATATTATTAAAAACGTTAGCCATCTACTAAAGTTTTAAATATTTCTTAAGGAAAAATAAACCGAGTTCTTAAATCTTGCTACAATTTTTAAATCTAAATAGGAATTTTTTTTATTAGACATGGCAGTGTTGCCTTGCATCGGTGTATAGGTAATAAAATCCTCTCCGTTGGGTACGCATTCACCTTGCCAATGCGTACCGCAGTGTAAGTGCTCGTCTTGCCAAGGCAATCACCTCGGCAATCATATAAACACCATTTATAATATATATGTTTAATGTCATGCACTACATGGAACATGCATGTAGAACATGCGCAGCGGAACCTTGTGTCCAAACGACACTCTTCCGGAACTTGCTCAAGAGTCGTGCACGGTTCATTTGCATTAAGACTTAAGGCGGTCATTAGCCTGTAAACATGGTAACACTGTCTGTAAATGTGAGTTTGTACTACTCTGGCTGTCATTAGCAGCTTTAAAGCACGCAGTTATAGCTAATAAATGTAAATATTTTAATTTCATGGCTCCAATTAGATTGCAAAAATGGAAATTGTTATTATTATTGGAAATCTTTAGCTTTCCCTCCTTGAATTAGATACTAACCTAACGCTGTATTTACCTACTAGGATAAGGAAAGAAAATTGAACCGTTTTGAATGTATGTCTCTAACATAATTTCTATTTTGTATAGGGGTTTTACGCGAAAAGAGGTTTTTGTCTGATTAAAATTTAAATAGACAACTTTAACTTCAAACTTGCTAGCATATAGTTTTGGCGCAATTTTTAAAATAAAGTTAAGAAAATAGATTTAGTAATTATATGCTGATTAATGTGTTATTCCATTAAATTACTCATTTTCTTGGTAAATAGTCAATCATTGAAACCAACCTAATGTATCATTCTAATTTGTACTAGAATGATACATTAGGTTTGTGTACCACGACTCCAAAAGTGATATTAGCATCGCTCCAGAAATCGAAATCTCGACGTGTTAGGCTTTAAATGATACTAATGTAATCACAAACCCCTGTCACGTCCTATTAAATACACGTTGATGATGCGCGGTAATTTTTAAGCAATGTTAACTCCGTTCAATGCTAACAAATTTGATTGTAAACGATTCTCGAGAATAGCATTTAAATATCTCTGAACTTAGAGCCAGATAATGAGGTTATGGGGTGAGGTAAATTTAAAATTCTATTTAAACCAAAGATAACATGCGTGGTTTATTAATTGAAATGTAAAATATGTGTCAGTAAAGTGAGTAAAAAAGCTACCGAAGGTCGTTGCCTTATTAAAGCTATATCGATATTGAAGGATCTAAATGTCTCAACTGTACTACAAAGCCAGTCAGTCTGTGACCACGGCCAGTGCAATCAGGTTGAAACGTTAGGCTATTCAAAGGTTTTAATAATACCCATTCATCGCCGTCCTAGTAATTGCCGTTTAAGTAATAATATATTATGGTAGTAGTGGTGATATTTAAAATTACTGATATTATATTGAATTAAGAAGTATTAGACGTTTATATTGTGGGTTCAAATCCCACACGGGATAAAAATTTGTGCGATCCACATATAGTTGTCTAGAGTCTTTCTTTGCGTCCGTTGTTTTTTTTTTTATTATTATTATTTTTTTGTGTGCGCCCCCGCAACACAGGAATATTCCTAATACCTAGAAGCCTTAAAAACTTGTAAATTAGTAAGTTCTAGAATTTATAACTTTAGTGATTTCCATTATATAAATTATAATTATTTTCAATGCAATAATGTGTTAAAAACAAGAAATCATTATAATTCTTGCCACAGGATGGGTATTTAGGTTTTCCAAAAAGACCTTTAGTATCAAATTTAGGCTTCATTAAAATTATCTATCTGCATAAGATTTGTCATTCAACTGTCTGTTTCAACTGGACACCTGCAACTCAAGAGTCACAAGTGCGTTGGCGGCCTTTGAGATAGGAGTACGCTCTTTTCTTAAAGGTCGTATCGGTCCGGAAATACCGCAGGCGACAATTTGTTCCAAAGATTGGTTGTGCGAGGCAAACAAAATCCGGGAAACCGCACAGTGGTGGATTGCCAATTATCCAGGTGATGGGGATGAAAGTTTTATCGCGTTGATCGATGGCGAAACGTTGCGGCCGGTATAAGTCCGAACAATTCCTCGGAGCACTCCCCATGACGCATGCGATAGAGAATGCAGTGTGAGGCTACATCTCTACGCAACGCCAAGGGGTCAACCTTCTTCTTCTATCTTCCGTTTACCGATTCGCGGTTTCCACACTAGGACACGTCTGCTCCAACGGCCGTCGGCCATTCGGCATACGTGGCCAGCCCATTGCCACTTCAGCATGCTTATCCTGCCAGCTATGCCGGTAACTTTGGTTCTTTGTCGAATGACCTCATTGTGAAGTCCCAGGTAGATATGTTCTTGAAGAAAAAATAGATATAAGAAAATTACCTACATATGTATGTTGAACACTTGTATCATATGACTTAGATTTCCCTCGAGGAAAACATTTAAACTGTTTGTGTTGGTTATCGACAAAAGTACAATGTGTCATTCGTTGACCATTAGCCCATTGGAAAGTTATTGTGTACTCTGCAGCTCAGTAATCGACCTTAGCTGACTAGTCTTAAGAGTGCCGACAGAAAGAGCTCGCGAATGAGATAATTATGTTTATTTAACTCATGATGACCGTGATTGACCATCGTGTATGATAATATCCACGTGTTAATTATATAACCACGTTTTGAAACGTAGAATAGAAATAGAATAGAATAGAAATAAACTTTTTTGTATACCAACAAAAATGTTTTTTACAAGAAATACATCAGATGAATATGTATGTGCCTTATCGCTGAAAGTAAAGTTTCTTCCAGGCGTACAGATTTCTTTATCTAAGTTTAAGACGATTTTTCTTATTTCTTTTTTTTTTTTAAAAAAGAATACTAGCAATCATGTGAGAAATTCATGTAAATGAACAATATTTTTTATTTATTTATTGTTAGTCCAGATATGTATATGTTAACATTTATAGTCTTGTCCATCTTAATAGTTGTAAGTTGTCAATATCTAGTGTACAATAAAATTAATCTTTATTTTACGGTGTGTTACCAGTCTCTGTGCATAATATTTTCATCAAAATTTTCATCCCTGCCATACGTTATCCACTGGTAAACATATTAGTTCCCACTTAGGGATCTTCTACTAACGGTTGTGTTTTTTTTTAATTTTATTTGTAATATAATCCTTTGATATAGTTAACTTAACTAGTTTTACAACTTTCGAATTAGATAATTATGTTTATTTAACTCATGATGACCGTGATTGACTGTCGTATATGATAATATCCACGTGTTAATTATAGAACCACGTTTCCATACGTACAAATATAGTGTTTGTGACAAAGAATGTTGACATCAATGAATGTTATCAGAATTTATATTAAATGTTTTTGTTTCAAAGAAGTAATTAATGGTTTATGTGTTTATTTCGTGTTATGGTGCATCGTAATTTTGCCACTTAGGTATGGCTACATGTGACAATGGTGTTTAAAAGGTCAAGACTTTAATTTCTTACTAGGCATAGGTATAAATTGAGATAAAAACTATCCTTTCTCTCAAGTGGGACCAAACTGCACACAGTGTGCAAAATTTCATTAAAATCGGTTCATTATTTTAAGAGTTCATGGTGTACAAACAGCGTGACACGATATTTTTATATATAAGGAGACCATAAATTGAGATAAAAACAATTCTATCTCTCATCTTGGACCAAACTGCACACAGCGTGCAATATTTCATTAAAATCAGTCCTCATTTTCAACAATATTTCTGCATGTTCAGTAGAATTTAATAGGAAGATACAATTGAGTGCTTTAAGTTGGTCAATTAGTATTTATTAAATATTTATAATAATAATCTTTAATTGTAACAAGAATACTATTAGTGTGCAAGCCTTGATTCAAAACTAGCGTGAGTGAGTGACACACTCACATTTGGTCACGTTACGTTACTTACTTAGTAACTACCCAGTAATCTGTGACGTTACAAATGATGTGCCCTAATAATACGTCCCTTCTATAATGCGACGTCACTATCGTCAGTCACAGAAACGTCATATTTTTAAGGTTTTAAATCATCCTCTGAAAGTATTTAAATTTTGTAGAAAAATTTTCCTTTTGTTAGTCAAACACATGTTTCTACTTTAGTATTAGTTATTGTAGTTTATTCAGTCTCGGAAGTAAAATATACCTCATTTGCATAGGTTACTGCACCGTTAAATAAAACGACACAGTTTTAAGGCGCTTTCGACACACTAAAAAACCCGCAGGGACATTCGCTCTTTTGCAATTTGTCTAGTTTAATTCTCCTCAAGAGGGATTTGTTTTACCAAGTTGCGTCAGTTTTTATCCATTTCAGTTACCTTTGTACAAAGTAAATAAAGTAGTTAAGTCAAAGTCGAAATCAAAGTCACTCCGTACGCTACAAACGCTTGTTGGTAAGTTTTAGCTTCAGAACGTCCACTTTTAAACATAGGCCACTCAAAAGGCTTCCACTAAGAGTTATTTACTTTATTAAGTCATGAACTATGTAGTATATACATATGTACTTTCTATGCGTATTTCTTTATTTGCAATTTATAAAGGACATACAAATTTGAGGTTGCGTGATAAAGTTATTACGCTTTAACGGCAATGAAGTCATTATCACGAAAGGTACACAACAACAAAGGTAAACAAAAATATTTACTAAATTCCTAATTTTTTTTTAAATTATTTTAGCAGAATAGTAAAAAACCGGCCAACTGCCAGTTAGACTTGCACGTCGTGTGCGAGTCTAACTGGCAATTAGCCTGTTTTTTACCCGGGTTCCGTAGCATTCCTAAAAAAAGGAGGACACCCTCCTACGTCCAAGTCAAGTTGTATACAGGTGTGCGCACGCATTCTGCATTCATTCTGCGCTCTTTCGTAGTCGAGGAAACACGCGAAATTTATTTACATCTACCGACTTTTATATATTTTTTAATAATTTCTACCTAGGTACCTACCATGTGTTTTAAGTAGTGTTCAAATTTAGTTGCAAGATACCGTTATACTTTTTTATGGTTACACTCGTACAAATACGTTATATTTTAAGCATTATTCGAAGGCTCTTGCGACACAACATACAGACAGGTTGTATTCTTACCATGGAATCTTAATATACATACAATACATGTTCTATAACTTCGATAATATTTATTACGTAACAGTACAGGAAGGAAGGAGCCTTACACACGCGACCCTGGCCTTTCGCAATTTTCAATGAACGTGGGAACGACTGCCTCCTGAACTATTTCTTTCGAGTTTTGACTGACATTGATACTGGTGTAACAAATTATATAGCTACCTATTAATTTATGAACATTACGCGTCAGTTAATAACTACCGTTTTTATTAAACGTTTTATATAATTATAGTTACTTCTATAGCGGATGTTTAATTATTATTATCTGATACCCAGTTAGATAACTTTAGTAATATGTAACTTGTCTTTAAAATTAGTTATACGCCTGTTTTCGTCCACGTTGAACACCATTAATGTACTCTTAAAAATGACATAATTATATTCTATAGAATGCTGTTTAAATACAAAATAATTATGACTTATAGATTGTACGAATTACCAGATTAATATTGCCGATTGTAAAATGCTTTTATTTTACATTAAAAATTCTACGACAAATTACATCACTATCTGGAACAAAACTAAGCACAGTTTATGATATAGGGGGGTTAAGTGGTAACCGAGTAGGTTAGCACATACCCCTCCGTACCTCGGAGAGCACGTTAAGCCCTAAAAAGTCCGATAACCTGGTCTAACTACAGAACTTCGATATCACCTAGTACTTGGATTGTGGAGGTCTGTCTGATGGCAGTCGCTTCACGTAAAATATCAAAGTTCGCCCGTATCGTAGTTAGACTGAAAGCCGTCCCCAACTTAGTTAGGAAAAGGCTCGGAGGATGATGAGTTTATGATATGGATTGTGTTCTAGAATCCATGTCATTACTCCAATGTCGCTTTTGTTAGAGCACATTTTTAACTCGAATCGGTCGAGTTAAAAATACGACACTGATCTGCATGAGCTAAGGCTTACAATCCCTGACCCACAATGACCCCCGACAGCAATCCCCATCTGCACAAGCAATTTTCCTTTCCTTCCCTTCTTATCCACCATTCCTTTTCTCACCTTGTCCCATCTTAGAGTGTTACACGAGCAAATTTTAGTTTGCAAAATGTGGGTGCTTAATACGTCTCTGTCTGCCAGCTTGAGTGTGTGTATATATAACCTAAGTTGGCAAAAAGGTAGCGTTTCCTCAGGGACAGAGAGGGCTCTCCGTCCCTGAGAAAAAAAGACGTCATGTTTTTTTTTATATTTTCTCGTAATATATACATTTATGAAACCTTATATTATGCATAGGTTTAATTTCAGATGGACAGCTCTTCAAATGTAAAGGTCGTATAAATAGCCCTTTGGGCTTCGTGCTCTACGACTCTGGACAAACACTTCAGACGCATATAATGTACGTGTGAATGAATGAATCTCATTATACTCTGTAACGAAGTCAGGGTAAGAGACTTCATTTCCAATTATGGTTATATGGTAAATCAGATTCTGTTTTTTTTTAAGTCTGTTATATACCGTATATCACAGGGAATTCAATAAACTTACAATCAAGAAAAACAAAGTTTACTTTGTCTGAAATAATTTACCTGTTCATCAAAGAAAATTGGATCATATTTTATCGAACTAACACGCTCGATGCAGCTCGTCGACGCTGCATCGAAGCGTTTTAGATGACTTAAAGCAGTGCGTCTTTAGTATAAAAATTTAACCTACTCATATTAATTTAACCTATTCAAAGGCACCCTAACATCTTTAGTATAAAGATTAAAGAAACTCTGTTTGACACACAATATGGGTACACGAGCTAGCAATATTCTTTTTAACCGACTATATGTAGTATGTATTTTTTTATGTACGTTCACCGATATTTCCGCCATCTAAGGACCGATTTCAAAAATTATTTTTTGTTTGAAAGGGTATGCTCTCCAGGTGGTTCAGTAATTTAATACTACACATGCACGACCGAATTTCCAAACTATATACGATGTTGCCATATCAGATTCTGTCGTCAGTCATCTAAAAGTAATAGTGAAAGTACTAGTTTTAACGGAATCATATAATTATAATAGAGTCTCGCTTAAGTATTGGTTATCTAAGATATCTTACTAATAAGTAGTTGCCAAAAGGTATATTACTCTTGTAAAGTGTAATATCTAACCCGTAGTGTTTTTAATTCCGTATGCCGAAGTATAAACTGTAGCAGATGCAATAAACTATTTCGCAATAGAGTTACCTATAATGTATACAGTATCTTCACCGCAGAGCCGTAGAAGCTCAGAAGCAAGCCATAACTTTAGGTACAAGAAAGTATTGATCTTCCCCGGTAGGGGCCACTGTCGAGAATTATAATACAAACGCTTTTATTTTCTTTTATTTGCACCTACGAAACACGTTACATTTCGAATGAATTTCGGATTCAGATGGGTTTTATGAATTCCTGCTTCTTGGAAATTTATTTGCGCGGAAACTTATATAGAAATATTTTCGTTTTGCAATATTCGTATATGTGTCTACTACCAGATGTATTAGTAAGCAAAGTCTATATACCATAACTCCTGCGGCTTTTAATTTAGTAAGTTAGGTTTAGGTTTAGTAGGTTAGGTTTACAGGGGCAGTTTTCCGCAACTCCACGTCAAAGCGCCTTTTTTGGGTTGGTGGCAATAAAAACTATTTGAGCCACCCTATTTAATTCAGTAATTAGATATCTAAACATGTTTCTATTGAATATCTAAAATATTCTTTTGAGCATCTACTTGATAGCAATATCCATCATCAGTGATTCATTAGACATTGTTTTAAGTATTAACATTTGCGGTATGTCCGTATGTACTAAAATACTTAGCTGCAGCTAATGTTCTTTTAACCTACAGGTTAAGAGAGCATTTGTGTCACTAATAGACTGCATTGTCGAGACATCGTATATGTACAAACCTATTGTTCAGTGATTAAACTTACGAACTGACCAGTACGGAGACTGTAATTCCCTTCAAAGACGTCTAATGGCTTGAAGGCCACATATATTTAGATTCACCTACTTCGCCTACCTTTAGTCGACCGAATAGGCTAACTAGTCCTTAGTGTATGTACAGTAATTCCTTCAAACCACGTGATTTACTGCTAATAGAGTGACGTGTCTTGAAAGATGTGTGTGTACATGTAATGATACTGTGTCGCACAATGAACGTTCTCGTACTTTGTACGTATACTTAGACTACGAAGTACAGAGAAACTGTCACTTAGCCGCGGATTGACCTTTTTGTGAAAATCCAGTGACGTTTTCACAACCGCAAATTTCATAGAAACTTTATATTCAATATCTCATTGGAAATTTTTATTAGGCATGTTAAAACGGTGTCAAGTTTTATACTACTAAAACTAAATAATAATAATTCGCTTTGACATGCGCGGCGCTGTAGTTTAGGTAGTTAAGTACTACTTAACCAACTAACAGTGTGTTCGATTCCTCCACCGAGTCAATAATTTGTGTGATTTATAGAAAATGTTGGCCAGCTTGGATGTATTTTGTTAATTAATTGTACATTTATAAAGTCATATGGGACGTTGGTTTAGATAATTTCCTAGCGCGTTAAAAGACAGTTATACCAAAATAGACTTTTTTTGAATTACTCTTTAAATTCGAATTGGTATAATTGACAGCGCTCATTGCCCAACTGTCAAACGACTGACAGTTATGTTAAAAGCGCTAAGGTTACATTAGAAAAATTAATATGGTTATTAAGTTTTCTTAAATTTTCTAATTTCTTTTTTTTTATAAGAACCTTCTCCTGACAATACTAAACACAAAAAACAAAATTTGCGAAATAGGTCCTGCCGTTTACGGGATGCCGTGACCAAGGGAAATTGGGATTCATATTATATATATATATAGATTATGTGATATGATGTAATAATTCAAATCAGACACTTAGGCTCACGTCGGTCGTATAATTCAACTGTAATATTGTCAATAGAATAGTCCCGTTTACCTGACCTGATTTCTCTAAACCATGCCCGCTACTCCAAATGTTGAATAATTAAGGCTGTTGTTCGCTCACTGACGTAACACAGAGATCTCGTCTTCAGGAATAAATAATATGCAGCTACGTAGTTATTTGAGTTACGAAAAACCGTTTTCTTACTTTATAAATAATGATCAGGAGAAGGAAAATAGATAGGGAGCAACGAAATACACGCTCCTGCTGGGTTTGCTTGACCTCCCCAACTGGACCGAACAGATTATGCCAGCACCCTACAAAAAGCTTACTTCTTAAAAACCTTTAAATAAATAGCCACTCCCGCTGCTATGTAATTAAGTGCAAATTAGCTTAAATTACATCACTAATCTATCGAAAATAGAACTTCCTCCTTTTTTTAAGTTGGTTTATAAAAATAACATTCATCACTTTAATTAAACGTCAATGTTGCTTAATTTTAAGAAAATCAACTAACACACTACATTTGGTCTTAATTTCTGACGATTTCACTCGTTTTCCTGCACCCCGATACAGACCCATAATAGGTAACTCTATTACGAAATAGTTTATTGCGTCTGCTACAGTTTATACTTCGGCATACGGAATTAAAAACACTACGGGTAAGGTATTACACTTTACAAGAGTAATGTACCTTTTGGCAACTACTTACTAGTAAGATATCTTAGATAACCAATACTTAAGCGAGACTCTATTATAATTATATGATTTCGTTAAATCTAGTACTTTCACTATTACTTTTAGATGAGTGACGACAGAATCTGATATGGCGACATCTTATATAATTTGGCAATTCGGTCGTGCATGAGTAGTATTGAGTTACTACTTACCTTTCTACTAAATAGATAAAATATTATGGATCTGAATACTGGGAGTTCTAACTATGAAATTATCGATTTTAGTAGTTTTTCATTTTATTTTATTTATAGTAAATATGGCAAGTTACTATAAGCTGATGGTAAGATCAGCAGTCACAGGGGTGTCATTCGTAGGTTATAACGTTTTGGTTTCTATTAACAGACTGTACGGATAGCGAAGTGGTTTAAGGTAAGTAGTCTCGTGAGCCGTCATTGTGTCGATTACACCTACGAAGCTCAGGACCCAAATATGTATTATAAACCCTACAACCAGAACCACACTTTAAAAAATAATGCCTACACTATGTGTGTCAAAAAGTTTAATGCTTTGCCAAAAAATAGAAAAAAACTTAGCAGAATGTAATCATTGTAATGGTTTTATTATTGTTGCGATTTTGTTGCTGTTAAATAAAAATTGTATTATTAATCAGATTTGTAGTATCTAACACGACATTTCACATGCTTTGCATCAGTAAAATAGGCGAAACTAACATTAACTGTCTTAATTAATGTAAGTAATTTTTGTACTCTGTTTTATGTGAAATAAATGAATCCGAATCTGTATACAACTCTGGTTCTGGATGTGTAAATAATAAAAAGTTACCGCGACAATTCTTAGCGCGAAAGTACCTAGTCTATAAAATTAAACTACACTTCCACTAGATATCACATAGTGCAGTGAGACATTATCACTACATTTTATAAAGCAAAGTCCCCCGCCACGTCTGTCTGTCTGTCTGTTCGATTCGATAAACTAAAAAACTACTGAACGGATTTTAATGCGGTTTTCATCAAAAGACAGAGTGATTCATGGGGAAGGTTTAGGTGTATAATTTGTTAACGTTTTGTGTAAATTGGTTGAAATATGATGATGATTGTTGAAGATGTCTCTACTACCCGTGCGAAGCCGGGTGCTAGTTTCTAATAAAATTTGAAGTTTAGGTTACCTACATAAAGTCATATAGAAAACAAATTATCATGCGGCGAAAGTGAGATTGACGACTTTGACATATCAGTAAATTTTGCATAAAGGGTTTTTTTATTGTCAAACATTCACTTATTGTGTATACTAGTTTGTAAATAAGAATTAACCTAAGATCACGTTCATATTTTTTCGTAAGTTAGACAATTCTTTACATTGCGATTGCCCTATTGATTTTGTAACCATGGCTCCAAACCTGGATTAGCATACCATTGTTATTTTGTTAGTTTAACTCCGAACATACTTTTTCATTCGGCCACATCCATTTGTTCTTCATTCATTAGAATGACACTTTGAAAAACGGTTGACCATATGTAGTCGACCTAAAATAACATCGTTTCAAAGTTACATGGGTATCTGAAGGGAAAGACATCTGTGAATGGGTCAATGCTTTATAAACTTACACACTTTTTTTTTTAAATTTGGAATTTGCTTGCCGGGACTGGCATATATGAAATACCTTCTTTTTGGTAGACAAATTATACGTTTGGACTATACACGGTATTTTTGATATAAATCCGAGTGATACAGTTAGGCTTTTAAAATGAAAACCGAGAGAGGCTTTTATGGAGCAAGAGCGGATGAGAACGCTCTAGTATAAACCCTGGTTACTTCGGCACCACAAATTTATTAGGCATCCCGAATTTTTCCAAATATTGTTTTGATAAATCCAACAGTTTTTAAATATTATATCCGTTAGACAATCGGATACTAGGAAGTTAGTGAATATATTTGTAGATAGGTACTCATCGATGAAATTTGTACTACTAGGAAGCCATTAGAGTTTGCGGTCAGAGTAAAATGTAATCACTTACATTGATTATAAAAAGAATAAAATGACTCAGGGAATTTTCAAGTTTATATGCTCACTAGATGTGTTATGTGGTCATTTCAATGAAATAAAAGACGTCATCATTTACTCTTGATTGTATTGTTACGTGATCTTATTCTGATTCTTGGAAGGTTTGATTTAATTGTCGAAATATAAAAAAAAATATATAAAAAACCCTGCATGCCCGAAATACGAACGTGAGCAAAACCTTTATGTATATTGTTTAAAATAACTCGATAATATCGTAAAAAATATGAAAAGAGTTGTAACAAAGCCATAATTAAATAATCATATACGATTTTAATTTGCCCTTTTTATATTTCGAGTATTTGAAAACAGAAGAGTTTGTTCAAGTAAGCTTACATCTGAATGAGCTAACACCAAAAGGATCTGAAAATATTTCTGATTCGTTAGACAGGCCATATATGGAGAATGGCTAGAATAGAATACAAATATAAATTGTATCTACCTATACACGTCTACTAAGAGCGAAGTAATAATCTTACAAATTCAACACGTGTAAAACCGTGGAGTACAGCTAATAGTAAAATAAAATAGCAGTTTATATTTTTTGATTTTCTCCGAAACATCTAAAAATATTTACAGTATTTACAAATCCAGTTAATTTTATATTGACGTGACCTTGACGAACACACAAACCGGCTGTTTACACTGCACTGTCTGGTTTGACACGTTTAAAGTATGGATATCGCCTTAAATCTTGGCGTGCACTGATAATTACCTAAATTTACATAATTCAAACCAGTCAGTCACATTTAAAGCAATCTACAAAGGAGCTTCATTTCAAACAGACAATGACTAAAAAATACGATATTTAAAAAGTATATATGGTGTTAAAAGCACTTTAAGACTACTAGAATCATTAACTATGTCATGTATCATGAGGGATTTATTCATTTGTCACGTCTAAAAAAAATAAAGTATGTCAAATCTTATGAACAATCCGATAGTTTTAGAATCGAGCAGTATTAAAAAAAATAATGTACCATCGGCCAAATATATCGTCTCCCACCCTACGGTTGAAGATCATTTGACATCATAAAACAAAAGGGTTGATTTTCCCGTGCAATAAAATTCTGATAGTTAATTGTTAGGGATAGTTTCAACCTTATCGCTATTGTGATTACACATAAACTTTTGTCAAAACTGGTAGAGTATTTTCTTTGTCCACTGTCCATAGTAGGCAGAACTTTAACCTAATATTTATATTAACTAGAGATCGCGTGGTGGCCGAATTTCGACCATGGTTTTTTCATTGGCCAGTATAACTTGACCTGCCATTGTATAAACTAACTTACCTTACTGACAAGTAATCACATATATTAGACGCGTGTAATATCATTATGCCGTTTTCACGTAATTTTTAAAGTTGTAAGACTAAAAATTTTAGCTTCCTGCACTTCTATATATAAACTGTAAATATTCAAAAGTTCACGATACTACGTTAGCAAAATTTTCTTAAAAAGTGGTACAAAGAATTCTCTTCACGTTTAATATAATGATGATAGGACAAAGCAGAAGAATCTGTTTGTTTTTGAGACACTAATCTCAAGTTCTACCAGTTCGTTTGAAAAGTAAGACAACTCGTTTATAAAAGAAGGTTATTGGAAACATCACGGAACGCTACAACCAAAGTAATAATGCAGTATCGAATAGACATTAAAATTTAAGGCACGTGGTACCGATGGGTTTTTTATACAATTGAGTTGACAAACTATTACATCACACCCGCCTATCTGATGGTAAGTGGTTACCAGTGCCTAAGAAGCGAATCTAATATAATAATAATATTGACGGACGGACGGACGAATAATACTGCACGGATGGCGCAATGGTTTAAGTGTAGTGGGTTCAAATCCCACACGGGACAAAAATTTGTGTGATCCACAAATAGGTGTCCCGTCCCTAGTCTGGGTGTTCTTTGTGTCCGTTGTTTAAATGTTTGTAAAACCCCCCGCGACACAGTTCTAATGCCGGAGTTGTTTTTTTAAGACAGACACCCCACACAAGGCCTGATCTGATTCCAAACTGGGCAGAGCTCTGGTAACCAGATACAACTAGTAAAAAACATCATTTTATATTATTAAATAAATACATTTACATAATTACCCAGATACAGAACAAATTATCGTACTCGTCACGCCTCTGGCTCAGAAGTCAGGATTACTAACCACTAGACCAACAGCTCGGTCAATTAGCTATAAATAAGCATTTGTTATTAATGCTTATGTAATACCCGAGTGTTAACACTGAATGAAATATATATTGACTAGATTTTACCCGCGGCTGCTTGGGCCGCTTTTACTGCTGAAGAGAGTATCCTATGTGTTAATCCAGGTCATAAGCTATCTGTGTCTCAAATTGTATACAAAATCGTTCAGCCGTTTTTGCGTGCAAGAGTAACAAACGTCCATTAACCCTCACAAACTTTCGCATTTATAACACACCAGCTGTTGCGGGCCACTTCATTCGCGTGGCTTTTTGTTGAAATCATAGTTTTTGTCAAAGCTTTGTACGAGTAACACTCAGAATGAAGATTCGAAAAGTGTTTGTTTTGTACATCAACATTCGCTGTTTATGATCATGGAAACAAGAAAGCATGGACATTCATTAGATGGCGAGGTCTTGCCGCGGGGGTTGACTAATAAAATAAATATAAATCAAGGTTATATAACATGTGTGCTATATAATCTGTGGCGCAGCGGTAGTGTTATCCACTGCAACGTCAAAGGTCGCGGGTTTGATTCCTGCTTAGTGCAAATATTTATATGCATGAATAATTTCTATTGATATTTGTCTGAGTGTTTGTATTCACAAAAAAATATATATGTGTATGTTTACCCGTGTTCTAGAGCTATGCTTAGTTTAGGTCTAGAAAGAGTTCCAGAATGTTATTATTATACAGGGTGCATTTGAAAAAGGAACACTTACTTAAATGGCTGAAAGAGCATGACTCTAGCATGGAGTTCCAATAAGAATTTTTGACAATATCCTATCCGTTTACAAGTGATGACCGTTTGAATTTCCAGGTATTTTTACCTCCGTTTCTCATAAAACCGGATGGGTAATGTTAAAGATTTTAAGTGGTAGGTACATATTTTTTTTATATTGGAATTATTCCCTCAGTTATTCGGAATCCATAAAAACTAACTTAAACAATTTTCAAAGATAGTTTTTATGGATTTTCTTAAATATTATAAAAAATTCTAAAATAAAAAAAAAATTACTATTTAAATCTGACTTTGCACATTCCACCTACTTTTGAAGAAACGGAGGCAAAAATACCTTGGAATTCAACGATTCATAACTTGTCATGTCATGTCACAGTCATGCTCTTTCAGTGATTTAAGTAAGTGTTCCTTTTTCAAATACACCCTGTATATAGAAATTTTACGGTAATTTGCCTACCTAAACAAGTAAAACAACATTGACAGACATCGTGGAATCAAATTATATCCGAAGTGTAAGATCAATGCAAAGCCTAATTATGTTTGAGTATTGTAAGCGGTAGTCTAGAGCGTGATGATGTGCGGACAATGTCGGTGGACGGCAATGGCGTTAACACTGTCACGTGGAACGAAAGTTATCAGTCAAATTCTTCACGACTGTCAGATAATTTGCAACATAATAAACACTGTGCGAAACATTTGGTTATGTTTTGCAACTTACTGGCAGGGACTATTTATTATTTTTAACCCCGACGCAAAAAGAGGGGTGTTATAAGTTTGACGTATGTGTCTGTGTATCATAGCTCCAAAACGGATAAACCGATTTGAGAGCGGTTTTTTTTGTTTGAAAGATGACTTGATCGAGTGTTCTTAGATATAAATTGAGGAAATCAGTTCTGCCGTTCCAAGATTATCAGCTAATTTGTAATCGTTGAAGGGATTTTCGAGTCGAGGATACTTTAAATTTTTAATTTATGATTATTCTAGAACTAAATAAGCAAACAGGTGTTCCTAACCATGGGGATTTGGCAGTCCTATCCACAGAACTGAGAATAATTATTCTTAATTTTGTGGTCCTATCCATATATTACAAGAAACAAAATATTACACAAGTAGCTTCGCTTTGATTAAGATATAGATATATTTCAAAGCTTGAAATCAATAACAGCTGTTGAAGACGGACAAATTTACTGACGGGCAGTGATCCTGACTGCTGAGCCAGAGGTCGTGGGTTCGATTCCCACCCAGGGCAAATAATTGTGTGATCAGCATGATCATTTGTTCTGTGTCTGGGTGTAATATATCTATAAGGGAACGTACCCATACTACGTGACCCGTTCTAGGGGAGGGAGGGGGTCTTCAAAATACTACACTTGGGCACAGGGGCGGAGGGGGGGCTTAGGTTTTCGTCACGTAGTCAATATCTTCTAGGGAAATTTCGTGCTTTTTATAGCTATATTCAAATATGGGGCGCAGTGTTTAGCCCTTTTTAAACTCACGGGTGACAACAAGCAAGCGCTTAGCGCTTTTTAACTTTCTGTCGGCAAAAAATGATTTAAAACCATATTTATATATTACTACGTGAAAACTAGAGGGGCAGGGGAGGGGTCTTGGCATATACTACGGGTGGTCACTGAGGGGGGGGGGGGGGGTATAAAAAATTGTAAAAATGGGTAACCTAGTATGGGTACGTTCACTAACTAAATAACTAGCAACACGCCCCGGCTTCGTATGGGTAGCAAAGACATCTTCAAGAATCATCATCATATTTCAACCAATTTACACAAAATCTGAACAAATTATAACTAAACTTTTCTCACGAATCGCTCTCTCTATGGGTGAAAACCGCATGAAAATCCGTTCTGTAGTTTTTCAGTTTATCACGAACAGACAGACGCGGCGGGGGACTTTGTTTTATAATATGTAGTGATTTAGAAATATCGTTTATCAGCAGTCTGGTTACTATAGTACAGGCTCTGCCTAGTTTGGGATCAGATGGCCGTGTTGTTATTGTGAAGTTATTATTATAATTAAAAGAGGATCACGAACGAGTCGTTCGTATTGAAGTTTAGTTGCAAAGCTAATGCGCAAGAGGGTCGTTCGTGTGGATTGAATATAGAGTTCGACCAGTTTCCAGAATAGAACAATGGCTAACATTTCGTACACGATTCATAACTACAGTTACGTTACGCAGAACCGACTCCGTTAAGTTACCGACCTAAGTCAAAAGGAATAGCATCTATAAATGTATAAATATCGTCCTTCAATGTCGACTTCTTTGCTATACTAACTGTTTCTCATTGCTATAATTTGCATGTCATAAGATATAATTGTTTTATTTACCTTGGCACTTAAAACTGACCAAATAGAATAATAATAATAATAACTTGACACATCTCACACATGGCCGTTTGATCCCAAACTAGGCAGAGCCTGTACTATGGTAACCAGACTGCTGATGAACTTGTATATTTCTAAATACATACATATTATAGATAAATTACACCCAGACACAGAACAATTGATCATGCTCATCACACAATTATTTGTCCTGGGTGGGAATCGAATGTTTCTTTATTTTTCTTCTTCTTCTGAAAAGAAAATAAGTTAATGTTAATTTGTTAATTACCCTACGGTATGGGCAATCAAAAGCTGGTACAAAGAAGTCCGTGTTATTTAATTAAAGCTATAAATTTAAGCATAGGTATTAAATAATTTATAAATCAATGAAATCTCTAAATCCTTTTAATCTTTATTATCTAATTCTTAAAAAAAAATCTTTATTAAAATCCTCAGGGTACTTAACAAGGATACGAAGAGCGGGTTGATTATATTTGACTTTAACCGTATAAAAAAACCTGATATTCCGTTAAGACATCCATGCCTAACTTTCATGTTTGAGGTTGGAGGGAGTAGTCTTGAACCTATTCGATGGAAGATAGTCGATATTGATAGATGAAGACAACGGTTTTGGCGAAGAGATTGTATTAAGCCGAATATCCTAGCCTTGCAGTTGACTTTAAAGACAATCTAAATTCATAGGATAAGCGTTCATAAAAATTAAAAGAAAAATGAGATAAGAAAGCATACATTCGTGTATAAATAACATCACTGAACCATAAAGCTAATGAGTGAACCATTTTGAAAGTGAGAGCAATGAAGATCATGAGCTGATAAGCAGGTTAATGGGGGCACGAGATGTTAAAAGTACTAAGTTTGTGGAATAGTATCTACTAACTAACACTGGCTGATATAACACAATGAATGTAAGAATTAACGCTTTTGGTGGAAGGTAAATAAATGATAATCCAAAAAATTTGACTGATTTGCATCTAAAATCACACCCTCATTCAATCTCGATCAGCAATTATGCGGCATATTATAATTTTCCAATATTCTGTATTTTCAACTTTGTTGCATAACTATTGTTTATTAAATCGCTATGCTAAAGTACTAAGATTAAATTTTATTAAGCATTCCTTCGGACCTATGCTAACATACGCCAAACACGTACTATCGAATTGTACTTTCCACACATTGTGTTGCACGTGGCCTACTACTTACGTAACTGATAGTGAATTGAGAAAATGTGACGAAAAATCGCCTAGCTTGAGCTAAAAGGCCAGGACCGTTATCGGTCTTATGCCAATAGAAATCAGCTCTTGAGCAAACGGTTCACAATAGACTTCCTATATCGACAGTTCCTAGTACAGTGTACAATATGCTTTTGTTTCGCACGAGCTCTAAGTTCGACGTCCTATTACTTCTATGTTCCTAGTATTCGACGAATAGATTAATAATTGGTGAATTCGAATGTTAGTCATTGTGGTGATTGAAACGGAAATTGCTGTAAACCGCTAAATGTTGTTAGTAACAGTTTCGTTATATGTACATTCATTTAGTTTGTATGTTTTAGAGCAATGAGGCTTGCGTAGTGTTCCAATTGAATTGTCCTTAAACTATTCATCTTTGAAGTAACATCTTCTTTTCTTTAAATAATTTATACATTTATTAAAACCTAAATAAAAATAGGTACTAACTGAATTAGTCAACTAGCAGCCGAAGAGAAAGGTGACAAAATTCACTCTGAAATACTACACCTTTAATAACGGGATGTAAACACGTTCTGCACAAATTGCATTAGATCTGAATTCATCTTTTGATTTTACAGACATACACTCCCGATGTAACCCCAAAGGGGTACGCAGAGGCGTATTAATTACCCACATTTTGGCAACTATAATTTAGTCCAATTTACGTAGGTAGTACTTCAATAGGCATGCCCTCTGTGGGAATGCCTATTGTATCAACGGGGTACTTTGGAATTCCTATCTTTAAATAGGAAAGCAAACAAAGCTAAGAAGGGAAGGCAATGGAAGGTAATTTATATTGCCTAAACGGATGGATTGGGATGTGAAAGCAATAGGTCGACCAGATCAGGGCCACATACAGCAGGGCTGTAACTTGAACTGGCTGTTGCTGGGATGTGCAATTCTCTGTAAATTTTGATTCTAATCATTCTGAATACAGTAGACAAAAACAAAATACATTAATGTCGATTTGCATATTTTTCACCGTATGTCGTTTCTACACTTCTTGTAATTGAATGGATATAGGAAAACCAATACGATTAGAAAAGTTGTGTATTACAGATCAATATACGACTTTCCTTAAATACAGGATTAATAATTTGTACAGAACGCGTTTAATGTTTAGCTAACACTTGACCGGCGTGCCATTTTATTTCTCTTAGTTTTTTATTGCTACTGGCTGAATATATAGAATCTTTTTTTACTGGAATATTTAAAATCAAATTCTTCATCAAATGCGCGTTTGCCGTCAGATGCGCAGAACTTATAAATAAAATAATATGTATGTTACCTGCACATAAATATTGCTTTCTTTGCAAAGGTATGTCTAATCTATACATTTGTATAAGAATACATGAATAAACAAAAACAGTTCTTTTTCATTATCCCCTCTGTTTGTCAACCGATTTTTGGAACGAAGTTACGGAGGGGTACCCTAGCCGGCAAAAAAACGTCCGTAACGTAAGAATAAAACTTCCGTAACGTAAGATTTTTATGTATAGTCTATGTTTGATGGCTATACAGTGTCTAATGTATAGTCTACGTGATGTGATGACTGTTATTGTGAATTTGCGTGTGTGAGGTTGTGTCAGTGTGTGTGTGTGTGTGTTGGAGGATGTGAGTGAGGTTGTGTGTGAGGATCTGTGTGAGGATGTGTATGAGGATGTGTGTGAGTGTGAGGATGTGTGTCAGGAAGAGTGTGTGTGATTTTTATCGATAAAAAAAATCATAATAGAAAATGTATACCCTATAAATTATTTTCTTTATACCTCGAATAGAACTTGAAATGAATATTTTAATAATAAGTAACTTCGTTCCTATCTGGTGTCCCACGATACCACACAGTTTTTTTATTTAGTAAGCAGCTATAGACGAGTTTAAACGTTAAAAAAATTTAAAACTTTCCTATAATTTATTGAATTACGATAAAGATAAAGAAATATCAAATTTCGATCTCCAAGCGACCTGTAGTCTTTTAATCAAGATCAATTATTACACATTTTATTCAAATCAGGACAGGACAATCTTGTGAAGGCATCGTTAATAAGTTACATAATAATAATAGTATTTTTTGTGAAGAAGCGCATTTGGAAATTTATCAAAAGATTAAGTATACTGTTTAAAAATTGACGTATAGGTCAAATTAGAGTTATTTTATTTCGTTTTCTAGGTACTTCGTATTTTGCAGCTTTGTTTCAATTCGTTTGTCTACAGTTTTATTCAATTATTCTCTTACAAATTTTAATAAAAGAAGTAAGCAACATCTTGGGCGAATTTTGTTTTTGAAAAATCAGTAGGTTTCTATTCGAAACGATTCAATGTCCTTGTTACATTCAGAACAATTTAATTGTATAACTGAATAATTTTCAATATAACTGTATAATTTTCAATTTTAATATTTCTCTTTTATGTTTATTTTAAACATATTACAAAATACATAGAATACCGTGTTTAGAGATAATAGTATATAAAAATAATAAATAATTCTAGAATGTCTCTACCTGTTCTAGAATGTAAGGTACCACGATCAATATATTTTATAATTTATATCGCTCACACTGTACCAATATCAGAAATAACTTGTACTGTAATTATTTGATAAGAAAATAAACAGTTGGGATAACGCTCTATTTATTCAATAAGACACGTTTTGTATAAATAATAATTTCAAGACACTTCTATTGAAATTTTATCAAGAAGAAATGATTGCAAATAAAAATATGAGTAAAACGTAGTATTTAAATAAAACGTTCTTACTTGGAGAATATGAGCGATTACTTTCCACATTTTGCCAAAAATAAATAATTCTCGTCACTGCATTACGAATGGATGAGCCGAATCTTTTCAAAAGGTCCATATTTGACAACTATTGCTCCAAAATATTATAAAACACCGAATGTTTACGCGGGCATAACATATAACATCACGAAAACACAACATGCTTGCTGTTCGACTAAAATAAAACTGACATATAATCTTTAGAAACTTAATTTTATTAGTTTGGTATTATAAACATTGTGTATATTAAAACAGTGTAAAACATGTATCGGCACGTGGTTTTAATAGCTAATCATTCTTCCACTCACTAAAGTTATAATGATTAAATAGGATTCAACATAATTATGCTAATTTTTACGTCACTGTGTCAGTTGATGTAACACGAAAGTACTGAGTAAAATAAATTAAAATTGAACAACTTTTATATTAACTGGAGCGACTAATGTTGTCAAACTTGATGACGAAAAGGAGGTTTTAACTCATGTCAGGGGGGTACAGCTAAACAATTAACGTTTCTTAAATATAGGTTCCTTTGCCGACCCTTCGAATGAAACATAAACAGTAGGTAAACGGTAAAGACGTACAAATGTAGTGACAAATGGCACACGATGAAACGCTGAACACATTAGAATTTAAAGGTAATATCAAATAAATTATCAACGTAGAAATTTAGTCTCAATAAAATGTAGTTAAAATGCTCATAAATTCATTTTTAATGTTAATGGAAGTGATTAATGTTAACATTAGGGATTAAATTAAATTAATATATAAATCTTTAAAATGTATTTGCTATAATGGAGCGCAGTTATCTAATCAGTATAGGGCAGAAATTACTCTTGTTTCAAATGAATTGATTCATGTAGAAACGAATAACTTTATTTTACGATAATAGGTCAAATATTTGCTGGTTTCAAGAAGACCATTAAACCACATATTAATTTGTTCTAAGACCACTTGTAAAACAAAATATTATCTTTGCCAAACTATTAATCTTAGGATTAGGTTACGGTTTAGTATGTAGTCTACTTTGTAGGAACTAGGTTCTATAAAACATTGTTATTACTAGCTTAACTACTCATCATTGTTACCTTTTTGATGATCTAAAATCTCAAAACCTCAAGCACTTCATCGATTGCATTTTAATAGAGTTGCACACAGTTCTTATTATGCATATGGTAATTTATGTAATACATAATTACAGTTGACGTGTGTACTCAAGTGGTAATCACCAATGCAATGCAATTTGTACATTAGTTTCTTGGAATATTGTAAATATGGTTTGTATGAATCTTCTATTACAACAGTAGTAAATACAAATTATAAATACAACAGCGTCATTATTTTCGTCTTTTATACAGCTATACCTTAAATTACTATACATACATAAACTCACGCTGTCAACTTCTCGCCACTATCCTTACATACCTCACCAGCGTCCTCTACAGTTATCCCTTTCATAACATAACTTCTGACCTGCCCTTTTTTGAGAACATCACAAATTTCAGCAGCGTCGATCCCTATCGGCCTGCCCACTTAATTAGGATGTTATAATAAATATGCTCTATGGATTCATGTAAATCATAAATTTGTACTTTCACACAATTTTTTGTCATTATTTTCGTAGGGCACACCCATAGGACCAATGAATTGATCTCGATACAAATTGTTGTCGCTATGAATAGGTGCGGTGACTGAGGTAAATAGTTAGTTATATGCGGGATATGTCGAGAGGATGTTTGTCATTTTACAATTAGTCTCACCACAAAACCTCTCATTATTGAATTCGGTCGAGCCTCACTCCATGTCAATTTGCTAAATGCGGTTCCTCACGCTCATACACCATTTATTGGCATGCAAAATAGTTTGACGCCGAAATAAGTTGACATGACACCTCTAGAATATATTATATCAGACCGTTTATTCAAGTAACTGTTCGATCTCTGATAAGTTAGCCTGATAAGAGTTCCAGATAAAACTTTTTTTAAAAATAATCTGACCACCATTTATGAAAATATTGAATCATATTTAAATATTTTTCTCTAGACAATGTGTCACTGGCGAAACCTGATTGTCACTGACAGAGATTACAGCATATATGGTAATTAATCTCAGGAAGAGGTAAATGCAATTTGCGTAGGATGATATCAAGATACACGCGTGTTGGCGATTTTTTTTTTTTTAGTAATAAGTTCACACATCTTACACACGTCTGATCCCAAAATAGGCAGAACCTGTACTATGGTAACCAGACTGCTGATAAACATATATTTCTAAATACATACATACATACATGTTATAGATAAATTACACCCAGACACAGAACCAAATGATCATGCTCATCACACAATTATTTGTCCTGGGTGGGAATCGAAACCACGACCTCTGGCTCAGCAGTCAGAGTCACTATGCACTAGACCAACAGGCCAGTCATTATTTTCACACTCAGTCTGGGATCTCTAAACATTCTATAGGAATTCAATCGGGCGGCGTAGTTGACATATAGTTTTTATTCCAGAATCTGGTTTACTAATCTAATGAGATGAACACGTCTAACGTTAAAATGTCTCTAATAGTTTCGCTTCGCTGCCTATATTTTATTTCCTGGTTTAAACTGAATGCTAGAATTATATTTTTATCGACATTACAATTTTTCTCGCCGTTAGCGTTACGGTTACACGGTTTCAACCTTTCGGAATATTGCTTGTGATATTTTTGTAATGGTCAGTGAGTTCGTTCTGGCGGCAATTAATCGTCGCGTATCTAATGCCACACTAGTATCGTTAATTTGTTTAATAAACATGAATTAATCGTCATCGTGCGACGTCCACGCCACGTGATCGCAATGGTAAATAATATTGTTGCAGTGTCAAGATCAAGTGGTTTGTAAGCAATACCAGTTGCCCGCTCCACAGAATCGTGGATTACATCAATTGATCTGTACAACAATGGGATCGGGTAAGCCGATATTATTTTGTAGTAGATGTTCTATCGAGCTACTCCCGAGAGTGATCAAGACCGGATTACAAGCACATACTACACTATATTAATTCAACATGTGTTGAAATCAAAACTGCGTTGTATGTTATTCTGATTCTTTACGCCACGAACTGTATTTGTTATTTCTGGTATTTCTAAGAATTTGTTACAAGTGATGATTCTGTATAAACATTTAAATGACTGTTTATTGTTTACGGTTTCATGTTATTTTATGAGTTTTTACAATAAGTTGAGCCTATTTTATGTGTATATATATACACAAGTATATTATCATCGGTCTTCATATATTTGTACTCGTATATACCTACATATTTCAGAAATATTGCTACTAGAATAGTTAAAGAGCGATACATGATATAGGATCGCTACGATCCATTTAAAAGAGATAAACAATGAATTTTTTTGTGATCCGTGGAGAACATTTTGAAATATTTTCTAAAATAAAATCCTATTCGATGTACCGGCAATCCGCACGCGATGGTTTTGTAATACCGTTTGGTATTATGAATGACCAGACGATGTGTTAACCCACTTTTCAGTTTATTTACGTTAGCATTAATATTTTATTAATAATAATACTTATAGTATATTAAACATTTTTTAAATTTTAGTGTTAAAGTTATTATTGTGATCATGCGATAACGTCATTCCAATTGATTGTATAAGCATTAATTGATTGATTATGTTTTTTAATTATTTTAGATCTGTGCCCTATGTTGAATTAATGTAGTTGTGTTATATTCCTTAACTCTACAATAGGGTATATTAATTGACTACTTTAGTTTTGAAAACTATTGGATTCGAATTACTATATACATTAAGTATATAATTTAGTAACTATCCCCAATATTTTTAGCAGCTTGACATTACACTTTACAGCTTGTGGTTAGTCCCTTAGTTAGACCTTTATCTGACGATACACAACAATTTCGAACATATAGACATACAACATTTATAAGCTGTGACACTGATATTCAAATATTATCTACGAACGTGACAGAATCCTCTTCCCGACATTTTTGACAAACAAATTTGCACACGATGAGAACAATTTCGTCGATCTTTAATCACTGCACACGCGATTCCCGTATTTCTGTTTGAGCGTATTTAATGTGTACGATGTGAGCTTCGATCGCGTATGTATAGAGCTTTAGGCGAGGGGGGTTTAGCGCGGCATGTCATCGCGCACGGCTGGGCGGTGTAGGACTGCACACTGCCGCGGAACGACTCTCCACACGGTCAGAAGCGAGCCATGCGCGCCTCGCGCTCCTGCCGCCAGCCGCTTGTCTCTCTTACAATGTCTACACATGCCCAACATTGATGGTCAATGTTAAGTGCTTGATAGCCAATACTGCCGGTGCCCAAATTCAACACTAGCTTCAAAATTTTAATTAATTGTTAAATTGCCTCCAATTACACGCATCGATTGACTCCGTAATTAATCTTAAAACGTGGCGATTGGAAAATTACACTTGTTTCTAAATTAATTGCAGTTTGAGTATTTACAAGTACTACAACGGTTACACAGAGCTGAACTCACAGAAGCAAGATGAATTTTTCGATATGCCTACTTGGGCCATCTGGCAAGAATGCCATCGGGCGCGACGTAACTGCAATTGCTAGTGTGTGATCTTATTATCTTGGTTGACCCGGGAGATTTTAGTAAGATGGATATTGAAATTCCTTTCAATATAATATCGCTGAGTAATAAAAGTTGACGCTCCGTCCGTGGGGTTAAACCCATGGACGGAGCGTCAACTTTTATCATTTACTCGCTGCGCCCAGCGGTTTCACTCGCGTAAGTCCCAGTGCCGTCTGAATATCGGGATAAAAAGTAGCTTATTTATTAATCCAGGTCTCCAGCTATCTACATACCAAGTTTCACTGCAATCTGTTTAGTAGTTTTTGCGTGAAAGAGTACAAACATCCATACATTCATACATTCTCACAAACACGTTCACTTACACGTTTATAATATTAGTAGGATGTTAGGTCGCCTTAACTGTTTCAGCAAATGGGCTTCATATCCTCGTGCAGAACCATCACGGACCGAATGTTCGCTTAACCCTTGTTTGTGCACTCAATGGTTCCGGTGTATGTGTTCAAAAAAAAATTGAGATCGCGACCGAGTTCCGGAGCGTTATGACGTCCCGCGAGGTAATATCTGTGATTCACTGCTCAAAAACCACTAACTGCAGACGGAACTTTTAACGATCAACTTTAACAAAAATTTTGACAAACGTTTTGTAACCTTGCTTATGTAATTGAGCTCTTCGGTATGCTTATCGATAAAAATTAAACAGTAAATATATTTAGCCTTTCTTCAACATGTATTAGGCTATCAATTGATAACCTAATAAATTTAGATCTAGATTTAGAAACTGAGTTATTCAGTTTCTTAATCTAGATCTGAATTGAAGTATCAAATCTAGCAACTTAAGAATAAAAAAACGTAGCGCATTATATCGCGAATAGCGGTGTGAGCTTGATGGAGTGATGCTGGCCAACGACAAAATATAAAAAAAAGAGATCAAGACGAATAGACGGTATTATAAAGACGTGACTGCACAGCTAATATGGCGAGGTAATGGACTTGAGTGAACGAATCAGTAGTAACAAATAGGGTCGATCCGGATTCAACACTCTTATATCCATACAGAATCTGTTTGCACAGGACCGGCCGTTTGTATCGACTCGAGTATGTAGATCCTGTATTATGTAAGTGCTATTTTCTATTCTGTGAATACGAGTATTTTGTAAACAACAATATAGATGCAGGCAGGTAGAATAATGTTACACATGTAAGACTTTAAAAAAGTAGATTCGTTGTTATTATTATCGAAACGATAACAAACTTAATCTAAAGTAAATGATGATTTGACAATAACAAAGTATGGCGTCACAAGCTGTTACTTCATACAAGTTTATTGAGAACCTACCGTTTGACGTTGAATAAAGAGAAACTATTTTGATTTGACTATGAACTACCGTAAAAGGTTTTTTATTTCATAACGTACAATTTTTTTTTTACGTGTTATATCAAATTTCTCTTTCCAGTAAGTTACTACACTCTTAATGACCGTGACATAGATGCCATAGTCCTCAATGAGTTAATACTTTTGGTTTCGTTCCGTTGTAATAGCCGATGCCTTTTTTGTTGCTGTTTTCGTAACGTGATACCGATTCTTTAAGAAATATACCGGTGAAATTCATAAAAAAAAATTGACTAAAAAATTTAACGTTTCCATGCCTTTGGCATTTTTTATAGTACTAAACGTGTCAACAAGCACCCGATTCTACTGACAGTTAACTGGTACCGTAGTCGCCTAGCTGTTGACACGTTAAAGTCATTTTTAATTTAATTTCAAGTCATTTTGGCATCAATATTCAACATTAGTTATGTTACCTAACTATGCCGTAATCTATTCTAATATTATAAAGCTGAAGAGTTTGTTTGTTTGTTTGTTTGCTTGAACGCGCTAATCTCAGGTACTACTGGTTAGAGTTAAAAAAATATGTTAGTGTTGGATAGCCCATTTATTGAAGAAGGCTATAGGCTATGTAAAATCACGCTACGACCAATAGGAGCGATGAGAGATGTTAGTGGAAGCAGTTGTTGTTGTAAATTCCGTAGTCATAATTAATAGCTCATAACATACTATTATGCGATTTCTTAGTTTTCATGGGTTCCGTTGCTCTAATAGCCAGGTCAGCCGATCAACCTTGCCCTAACGAACTTTTGATGTATCTCTTTTTTTTGCGATATTATAAATGTATATTGATATATAATATATATTATTTAGTCACTATTTTAACAGTGACTTTTTGTAGTACTTCTTTCGAAACCTATCTAAGGTTGTATTGAAACCCACTGAAAGATGAATTCTGAAATTGAGAATGCATTATGAATGAAATGTGCAATATTAAGCATTTTATTTTTTTATTAACTTAGAACTAAAAGCTTATAGTGCTTTTTGGTGTTACTGGCCAGAGTTATAAAGAAAAACAATGTTAAAATAATTATCTTTTACAAAAACACGATCGAAGTCAATGCCTAAATTATGACTCGTAACGCACAATAGTAAAAAATTATTCTCACTAGCTTCTAACTAAAGGTGTAAACATCTTTAGTTAGAAACTAGTGAAAATTATTTTTGCCATATGGGACCCTCGTCATGTCAATGGTATGCCGTAAAAATTCACCCTAAAAAAAAGGATAGTTTAAATTTATTTTAAATAGGTGAAGATATACAAAAGAGATAGTCGAATTTAGAACCTCATTCTTTATTTAAATCGATTAAAAAATAGTGCACTAAGCTGTCTCTAACTTCCTTGGAGTATGAGTTGGATTCGTGACAAATGTTTATTTCTTAACCACAAAGAAAATACAGTCATGCAGTAGTAAACACTGCAGTATAGTAGATGTGTACGGAGCCAAGATTCTTTGACCTTTTTATACTCGTATTAAGGTCGAAGAGGTTAGTAGCACTTAATTTGAAATGTTTGCTTACAAGAAAGAGATAATAGAAGTAAAAATACTGTTTGCACTTAGGTATCTTTGTATTAGCTTTTGCACGCGACTTCACCCGCATTAATATATATTTTGTCAATCAATTATTCAGGTTGTCTGTCGACACTAACAGCATTAACGTAAAACGATTAACTCGACCGTCTCAAAATTATTTTTTCTATTACTCGGGAAAATTACTTTTTTCAGAATAACAGGTATTCTATGTTTTTTTCTGTTCCCCTGACGACGTGTTTGAAAAACTTCATTATAATCGGTTGATTAGTTAAGGAATGGAACAAACTTACGCATTTATAACATTAGTAAGGATAGTTAGGATTTGACCTTGTCAAGGCTATTAAAACGCAGTCGAATCTATGAATACTAATATAATTTTAAATATACATATTATATTAAAATCAACAATTTAATACACGTAAAGTATTCAAGTAAAACAGTTATATATTATGGCTTTATCTCGCCTGTAACTGAACATTTTTCAAATTAAAAATACGGCTCTCAGGGGTTTTCTCGTACATTGACAAGGGTTACGGCTATAATCCACAGTACGAATTGGAAGACTTTACACAGTTTTAGTTTATCAATGAAGAACCATCAGCTAGGCAAATATTATGCCCCGTATATGGTATCTAGTTCACTAGATTTACATTTTAACGCCATAAATCTGAAAATAGACCAAATTTGCATTTATCTTTTTTTGAACTTTGCAGTTAATGCCCATTTCTAACAAGTTTTGCAAAAATTACAAATTTATAACTGCTACAATAAAAAAAATTAAAAAGAAAACGCGTGAGGTGTCCTTGGGACACCGGTTGGAACGAAGTCCCTTTCGCTATACATATATAAATATATTTAATGGATTGAATAAATTGTATCAAAATATAGTAAATATTGTAAAAACTCGAAATTAAATTTACGCCATCTATGAAAGGTTCCCGAACTAATATATCAAAGTATAGTAGTATCGTGCAAAATCCACAGATATATTCGGCTGTCCTTTCTCACATTTGCACTGTCACCGGTATTAAAATCAGATATAATTAGTATTGTACTGCACTACACTGTAGAAATAAATAAGCTTGTTCCACACTAGTGTAAAGGCTAGGGATGCACTGAAATTGTTAGGACAATCTCTCTCAACAATAGCAATAGAAATACTTGAATTTCACATTTTGAACTCTTTGTTACCTTACTTTTGTTACATCTCTTGGTGCTGCGCCAAGCTTACAATGACTGCCAAACCAATTTGAATCCTACTTTTGAAACCAATTGGTATGTTTTAGCATAATGTATTAATAGCATTAAGTCTTATGTGTTGACACATTAGAGTTCTAGAGTCTAACATGCATACATGAACAGCAATTTTTAGAGCTTATAATAACTATAGAATTTTCATCAGAAAAGCCATTTGACTTGTTAAGGTCAAATTAGCACACATCGTCATAATTGATAGAAGGTTAGATCGAAGTTTGCACAAGTGATATTTTTGACTTATCGTTGTTGGGGATCCTTATACAACATTAAAAACATAAATTGAATATGCAGGAACATTTTTTAAGGAATATTGAGGCATTTGCACGCTCGTATGAACTTTCTACCTAAAGTCTCTAACATGTGTGTGAAAGTCAAAGTGGATTCTTCACATCTCTCTCTCTCATCTTTTACCCGATAAGGTTACGAGTTGGCCGGATAGTGTTCTGTATAAGATCAAATTCAGTGACTTCGAACTACGCTGAAGATTTGCAGACGGCAAAAGCTCTTGCTTAGTTTCGTTAGGGGATTGGGGAAGTTTTCCTAGAAAGATGAAAGACTGCCGATTGATAGAATAACAGATGTTTGTTTGCAATAAATATGTTACTTCGCGCAAATCCATTGTATAATTTTATTTGCACAGACAAAACACATGATCAATCGAAAATGTATATCAGAGCTCAATTCAAAGCACATCGTTCTAATAGGAAAGTACATACATACACAAGTTGTGTTTCTATTGGTGCACCGCTGGTATTTAGAGCCAGTAATCGCCTACTGTCACGCGGGCTGTGTTTGGTTAACCACCTAAATTGTAGATATACGTCATGTTACAGAAAAGTGTGGTCATATGTACGAGTATGTTGTAATCGGTTTCTCTAAAAAATAAACTATTGATTTAAGTGAAAAAGAAGTTTTTTTTAAAACCTGTGCAAAATCAAAAGATGTATGTTTTTAAACATAAATTACGTATCATATTAATGATTGTCATATTAAAATTTCCTGACAAATCCGTACCTACATTTTATCAACAGTCTTGTTACTTATTACTTTGTTAAGAGTTTGTAAGGATTATGATGTCTTACATATTTATTACGCCACAGGAACATACAAAACTCAGCAGTAGGTACACTACAAAGAAAATACTTGAAAACGTATTCGCCTTAAGGATATATATGTAGTAGAAAACTGTATACGTTATTATTATTTTAAGTGCCTAATGCTACCTCGACCATTTCTGAACTTTTGTAGCGCAAGCTGTATAGATAGTCATTCTCTGTATCGTTACATTAAACATGAATCATTGTATTTTAAGTCATCGTTGAGAGATAGTTCTATCATCAGTAGAAATGTCAATCGGTAACTACGCCGACTTGTTTAATAACATTATATATTCGGTAAACTTGCTGTAAATTTTCCGTAGGTGGAATATGTTTTCAATCTTTTAATACACGTTATAAGCTCAAAAAAAATTACAAGTCGTTTTTGTGTCAATGTGCGCGATTTTATAATAAAAATCTGAATAATATACAAAGTCTAAACAAATTTAAGTCCACAGTAATACAGAAGCTGTGCCTGAAGGACTATTACTCAGTAGTGGATTATATGGAGGATAATGGAGCTTGGGATTGAATTGTTTTTGAATTCACAGGCTATTCGTATACTACTATTTACTAATATATTTCTCATTTTCTGTCTTTTATTTTTTGTTTAGTTTTTAGTATCCATATTTTCATAGCTAAACTACGCATTTTCATGTTTACATACTTTGAATCTTAATAATTTAATAGCGCACAACAAAACAGTGCTGTAATGCATTTCACTCAATATTGTAAAACTATCTGGAAGTTTAAAAGAGTGGCCGTGAGTTTGCTTGCCCGATTTCTTCTCACAAGACTCAACTATTTGGCAACGGGCGGTTATAGATCGACATTGGTATTTAACGATCTTAACAATTTGCAAAACGGTTTCATTTGTTATAAAGTGGTATAATAATTTTACTTTCGACAAAGCAACCTATTGTTGCGGTGACATTGTGTGTTGATCTGTAATTTTTTGTTAAAAAGAGACGATTTCAAGCAATTTGTAAAGAATTTTATGAAATAAAGTTATTTTACTTTAACTTTGAACTAGTCGATAAGGACTGCTCTCGCGGTGCCGATAATATCTAACTAACATCTAATTACCTTTAATAATATGCAAATCCATAAAGATTTAAGCTTTACTTTTCACTAGGTCTATTATACGGTAACTAACTGTAAAACAGTGTTTATTTTTGCTGGTAAAGTTGGTTTGGTTTAGTGGCAATGGATATAAGTTGCAAAAGCTGCTCAACTTTAACCTGCTTAAAAAAAGAAATGAAGAAGAAGTGAAATATATCAGTAATAATTTTTGTCAACGATTGTCAATTTTTGTTATTCGAAGAATTTTAATAGCAATAACTAAACCACACAATTGAATGAACAAAAAAGTTAAAGAGAATGAGTTCGATTTCATTCCGAGTACATGAATGGCTCCTTTGCGTTTCGACATCTCAGTGGTGAGTGATCGTTTGTATCCATATGTATCCATCCTTTATGGAAACGCACGAAACTATAACACCTCGTTATGTAAGAGGGTGTGATGAACGCAAAGACACGGTGGAAACAGTACGAGAAAATACATCGAGGTAGGTCCAGATAGCGAGGAGAACTTAATCGCCTTCGGCCTCCATAAGCGCTGGTATTAAGGTGATGAAGCATGCCCAAAGTGGCCCGTACACTGAAGTAAAGTAATTTGGGCCACATACTGCAGTGCGTCATCTAAATTTGACATCAAATTGAATTCAAGATTAGTCCGTCCTGAAGCGTATTTCGTAAAGATGGTTAGAATCCGACATAATAACCTCCTCGTGTTCGAATTGAGTATGTATTCGAGAGGCTCTTTACACACTTTTAATCGAAGTAATTAGCAATTTTGCCACTGGTTATTTTAACAGTCAGAACTGATAACTTCTTTCATTCATATGTCAAACATTGACGTTATACGCATATAAGTTAAAGATGAAAAAACCCTCTCCATGGTACAAATTTTCCTGCTTTAAGTTAAATAATATAGTTAAAAAAAATATTCTTACAGTAGTTACCTAGCAGCAGAGTCTCGTCGTCGAGGGCGGTGACGAGCGAGTCGGTGCAGCAGGTGTTGGTGTTGTCCATAGATATGCGCACGGAGGCGCAATCGGCGGGCGAGTGGGGTAGTTGCTCGGCCGACTGTGCCGCCACTCGCCCGTTTGCGAGCCGTAGCGACGCCGTCCGCCCGCCCGTGCCTGTCGCCGCGCCGCCTCCACCATCTTCGCATCTGGAGACAATCAAACAAAAGTATAAACATGTGTTTGTTTTTTCGAAACTTAATTAACGCACTCGCACGTCAATATCCGATCTCTATGCCCGAAAGAGCATCATATATTTTTTTAACGCGGGATCTACCAGTTGTACCAAAAAGAGGGTTTTAAATTTGACCTGTATGTATTCATGTCCATCCCTATGTTCCCCGTAACTACTAAACGGCTAAATCGATTTTGATAATTATGTCTTTAAATTTGCGAGGGTCATGGGGTATATTAAAATTATAAAAATCAAAATGGCATTCGTTTAAAAAATATTTTCGCGTTAGGTAACTTCTAACATGCAAATTAACACTGTGACCTACTGGAGTGGAGTAGTAACTAGACATAAATAGGTTGTGCATTACCTTTTAATTAAATGAGTTAATGCACAGCAGACATGCTGATATTATAAATACAAGTATCACCGTTAACAATTACGACGAGCACAGTATATAGAACATAATAGGAAATATATAAGTCAGCTCGTCTTCCATTTTATATTTAAGACCACTGAAATAATATAGATAAAATGTGTCTATAGTTTGACCCGCTTGGTGGTAAGCGGTTCCCAGTAGATGACCTACTGTAGACAAAGTCGTCAATAAAGTTATTAAACTTTTAAATAAATCCCACGTATACGCGGTAGCGTAATGGCTAAGGCGTCGGACTTGCGATCAAGTGGTTGCAGGTTCGAACTCCACCTAGTACTCTACCGTCGTGAACCCACTCCGAACACAAGCATATTTAGCTTATCTGGAAGGGTTAACAAGAATATTAGTAATGTGTGACCCACGTTGCTAATATTCCTAAAAAAAAAGGTGTGCGACGTACGACTGGAGTTTACAATTTACTGGAGGCTCTCTCTCTATCTCTCTCATGAATTGTAGACGCTGTAAACTATATATTCTATATATATATACATATTTGTTTTTTTTTTTAACATCAAGAATTACACCACTATGTGAAGTCCCTGACTCCTGAGCTAGGCTCATAGACCTGTGTTACAGAAGTCAGTGTCTTTTCCCATTAATAGGAATACAGAAATCTTAAATAAGTGGAGTGTGATGAATGTTACTGTGAGATGATATGTACTCTTCATATTTTTTTCATACCGGGCGCCTTATAGGAAAATCGATTCTTAAGGAGTAAACACCAAAAAAAAAAGCCTTGTACACCGCAAAAAACGGAGGTCTTTTAATGCCTTTTTATGAAAAAATTAAAGAAAAGTAATTTAAGAAACAAGTCTATGTTCCTGGTCGGAAAGTAGGCCAAAACATTCCAAGGTAGGGTTTCAGTCATTGATTTTTCAATAGTTTCTGGACGTGATCCTGAATAAATAATATCAAATACGGTTCGTATTCAAATAATGGCGTTATGCTAATATTATAATAGTTCGATTTATGCAGGTCGTGATAATGCCGTAGCGAATTTGTCAGAAAAGTTTTAAGATACTTTACCGAATATTTAAATAGACTATAATATACTACCAATACTTTTATCAGATACACTGTACATCGTAGAATAAGAAATAAATAAGAGAGAAGACAGAAGCTATTAACTGTTCGACGTTTACAGAAATAATATGTGAACGTGTAGGAGACGAACAGAGGAATCAATTAAATAATTAAGCTATCGTGAATTTAGCTTTGATTATATTATCGAGTCGAGCGAAGTGTTATTGATTTTCTGTTAAAACATTTTCAGTCGCAATTCGGCGATATGGTCTTCGTTTAACTCCCTTTAGGAATATGCAGCCGTGAGTAGATAATAATTAATACATTTGCGGTAGCACAAAAAAGTCGCATGTGATTGGCGCCGCGAGATAAAAAGCCGATATACATTTTTATTCGTAGCACCTTCTAAACATATTTAATCCTGAACGGTTAGCTTTCAATAGATTTCAAATTTAATAGTTTTTGGAGCGACAGCTGTTTAAACGTAACGAATTTGTAGAACCGTTTATTTTAACTTCAGTAAACTATTGTTTCGTGTGTAGGGTAAAGTTATATAATTGGTGACTGAACTTGATTTTTTTTTACTTACGTAAGGTTTGCAGAAGTACCTATATTTATGCGGTCTATTTTTTAGTGATATTTTTTAGAAAATGTGCATGAAAATTTTCAGACTCCCTAGCTCTGTGCCTCATGCCTTGTGCATGTATTGTACCTTGTATTTGCTTTCTTTTACCTCACAATTGACTTATACGCCAAAGAAGAAGTCTGACCGTGATTACTTCAATGAATCCCTACATGACACTTGAATTCAAAGTTGTAAATTTAAATATCGAATACGAAAATTGGCTAGTGTGGCATATTTTTACTTTTGCTTTTGTTTCAAACGTTGTACTAATATTGACCATAACTAAACGAGATGTACAGTCGCGCATAACCAACGCCACGTCATTATTCGTTCGACTTCAGGTTTGAAACAAAGCCGTCACGAAACTAATTACGTGTTCAAAACGTTACGAAATTCGACAAGTCGACAAGACGACAACCATTATACGCTAGTTTGTTTTGATAATATTTTGTTAGATTTATGAGGCTGTTTTATCGGAAACTGAGAGTAACGCTCTGTAAACAGGATACATCCCATATATCCTACACTAATGCCTATACCTTAGTATATGTATTATGGGATACATTTTTGTTTCTTTTTATCTTAATAAGACAACTCCCGCATAAGGAATTACTCCTGTGTCGCGGGGGACTTTACAAACATACAAGCAACGGACACAAAGAACACCTAGACTTAGGTGGGAATCGAACCCACGACCTCTGGCTCAGCAGTCAGGGTCAGTAGCCACTAGACCAACAGGCCAGCTAAGAAGTTGAAGTAGTATATAGACAGTTAATGAGTTGAAACTTAATGTATCACTTTATTATACACGGGATAGTTAGTTACGTCGGACCCACAGAAAGTAAAAGGAAAGACTATAATTTTTGTATGTATGAGAAAACTTTCTGGCTCCAACATTAAACCTTGGATGCCGTCTATATGGGTCTTATTGTATTTCGACAGTCGGTGTTTTTAAACATGTTCAGTGTATTTTATTTCTATTTAATAAAATCCAACGAGTTTAAACACGACGAAGTTATGTTTAGTTATGTGTTTTCGTTTGCATGTATGGAAATATACAAATAGCAATGATAACCCTTGACGCTGCAGTTGAATGTTCGACCGCCACGCCACAGAAATCGTTAATTGCAATGAAACTTTCCAGACACTAGTTTTGAACCATTTTTGTCACGGAATTCACCTAGTGGTGACAAAACCCAAGCTGGCTGAGGTTTTGGATGACTTATAGAGCGTGTTTTGTTAACTGTATTCACCCATGACTCAATTTAGGGGAAATACTTTTTACAACCATTTCCGTTTTGTTTCATCCTCTTCAGATTTTATCCTTATCATTATACTCTATAATGCATTATGTTTTATTAGTACTAATACTTTCAATTTACTAGATGGTTTTAAGATTAAATGTCATTATAAATGCATTTTATGCACCTCCCACAAAGTCGCAATGCTGAAGAGCGATGCATACTTAGTAATTAAGATAAAGTAAATGGAATACTTCATAAGACCTTTTTTCCTCTTCTAAAATAAGCTGAACTAAGTAACAAAAACACTTAAACGATAAAAAGGCACCTAATACTTCAGTAAATAGAGTCCCAAATCGGTAAATCAATTCGTACGCACATAATTATAATTTCAAGTGATCGAACTTACGAGATAATAATTATAGTTTAGTAAAAACAAAACACAAATACCTATGCAGTTTGGCAAATTTATTTCATGTAAAAACTTATGAAAATTTTGAATAAAAGAAAACCTTTGATGGCGAACCGAAAAAAAAAGTAAAAAAGAGTTGTATTCCTGGCTTCATCATCAGATACTCGTTAGCAACCCCATATGTAGGACTCGATAAAACGAATTACATGAGCCCAAACTCGAGGGTTTACTATTAGCCACTTAAGATTTTCACTATTCAACTTCTGGCTCATCAGATTAGCAAAATGCCAAATTTTAGTACTGTCATCAAAACTGCATATACCTACATCAGATTCATTACGATGCGACAATTAGAAGTAGGTTAAAATTGGTTTCCAAGATTGGTTTTCATAGTTAGGTACAAGGCAAAACTAATGAAAGCGTTTTAAAAATACATGCGCCGTTGTCACAAATCTAGTTAGCGTAACAACCTATTCACTATAAAAATAGATTATAACAATCTTATTGTAACTCAGACGAAAATTGCCGGCGGGGCCATCGATTATGTTCCCAGTAGACGTCGCAATGAATTACCTTTTTTGTCTACCAACGAATAACCGCAATGTGATCGTGATGTAACGATGGTTCATAAGAAGATTTCACATTGAATAAAAAAACTATTGCGTACACACTCTAGTGCTTAACCCAGTCTAACCAAGTGAAGTGATCCTAAAGTTCTAACCACCCTTCCAGTAGTTACTGGTTTTAAACAGATATCAGTTATCTGTGTATGTGAAACGAAAAGTGAAATGTCAAACAAGATGCTATCAAAAAAATGAAATGGTTTTGGTTTGATTAGTTCAATAATTGCAATAAATGATTATATTTCTATTGTGGATTGAATTTAGAATTTCTGCTAAAAGTCATGTTAAAAAAATTCACAACAATTTTAGTTAGTTAGTTAAGTTTTTCTATCTATTGGTACAAAACTTTCCGGCGCTGTAAATAGACGCAAGTCTAGTGGTGCAACTTATGCGGTTCCAACCCTATAGCCCCATAGCAATATATTTCCAAGCCTCTCCATGACACTCGTCCGATTCTATCTGCAAGAACGAACGTGAACGTTCATGCATTTCATTCTTTGCTGATGCCTTATTTTTAATTAATTTTTATTTTATTTTTAAAAGACAAAAACTTCACAAACATTCAAACAATGGACACAAAGAACACCCAGACTCAGGACAACTATTGTGGATCACACAAATTTTTGTCCCGTGTGGGGTTCGAACCCACAACACTCGGCGCGGCGTAGTGGCGAGGTGACCACTTAAACCATTGCGTCATCCGTGCAGTAAAATTTTATTTTTATCCTTCATCAATATAACCCACACTATAGCTTTGTGATACAACTTGATGCTTATTAGTGATGATTCAGAATTAATGTTTCAGGTTATCGATAGAGCAATCGGAAATACGAAGTATTAGTGAATCATATTCCAAGAAATTCAAATCACTATGACGAAATGTTTCCTAGAATTTCTATCCGTAGTGGATATAAATTCCGCGAATTCGTTCATCCCATACAAACTAAAACTGAACGAGAACACTACGGGGAACCATTTCTTTTCGATTCTCTCGTACAGCACATTAGTCATACTGAGACCTAGCTTACATGGTTAAAAATCCCCCGGGGAACTTCGCTGAACTTAACCTACCTTGTGATTGCTACTGAAACTTTGGACTTGTTACATTTTGTTTAAATGCCATTGAAACTTTGCTAATATCTTTACATAATGTAACCTTTCGAAGCGCCACGGAATCGAAGCTTTACCGCAATCAAGATGGCTGAAGTCGTGCATGCGATGCACTTTATAGTTTTTATCTTGCGATAGAGAGACGAAAAATGACTCAAGTAACAGTTGAAATAAAGACAAGGTCTGGACGTGATTTCCTCTATACCCATATTCTTTCGCTGTATATAATCAAAATCTAGTAAATATTGTATCAACTTGAAATTAAAATTGCGCCATCTGTGAAAGTTGCCTGAGCTAATATATGGCTAACTAGTATACAATCAACATTATACTATATTAGTATCGCACATAATCCACAGATGGCGTAAATAAAAAAATCTACGTCCGGTCATCATTTTTCGTTGCGCTAACACTTTTTTTTTGGCTAGCCGCCGCCGCCGCCCAGCGTCTGAAGTGTAACGTGCGATAAGAAAATTCGTTCCAATAATATTCCAGGACATATTATACAGCACTTTCTATACCTACCCAATCTAACCACGGCATCTATCTATGGGTTCTTAAACACGGATAAACATACTTAGATTTTTGTAAATATATAGACGTTATACATAAAACACCCAGACCAATGCAGAAAGACATATTTACGCATACAAATATTTGTACTGAGCAGGAATTTGCAGTCAGTCGAATGCATGACCACCTCGCCACAGAGGTAGTTATTACTATCAAACCAAGTTGTCTAAAAACAAGCCTGGCTGTAAGAGGTTATCAGTGTATGTAAGTACTATTATTTACTAGCTGCGACACCCGTGTCACCCATGTAAGTCCCGGTGCTATAGGAATATCGGGATAAAAGTAGCCTATGTGTTAATCTAGGTCTCCAGCTATCTACATACAAAGTTTCATCGCAATAGGTTCAGTAGTTTTTGCGGGAAAGAGCAACAAACATTCATACATCCATACATCCTCAGAAACTTTCACGTTTATAATATTAGTAGTATTTCCAAGACACATTGTTATTTTAGGTTCAAATACCCAATACAACAAGGTCCGCCTTAAAAAAGTAAAAGCAAATGTGAAAAATTTATTTAGATTATTTAAATAAACTAATGTTACCCTCTCGAATTTTTCCAGTGTATACGTAAATATGTTCAGTCGCTATGATACAACGTTCAGAGTATTTAGGGCTCGTGCTATCGGAGTATATTTCTGTAGGTTGGTGTGGGCTGCGGGGACCTCGAACACGTTTGCCCTTGGCGCCTGCCGCAGTTTGGTGTTTGGTACGAGCAGCTTTACGCTTTTTTTAATTTGCGGAATGTTTAATTTAACGAGGAACACTAAAACACGTACTTAACCTAGACTAAATTTCATCTTACTTCTAGCTTATAGTCATACCATCCCTATAACAAAGAGGGTTGGATACATAAGTGGATAAAAGGTCCTCTGTCGACCCTGCTCCCTCCCAAAAATTAATAGCACTGTTAATCGCGATTTTTTTAGAGTGTAATTTTCCACTCAAACATTACTTATTATTGCTAACAGATAGCGGATTAAATACATTTGCAAAATGTATATTCAGTTGCTTATCTTAATTGCTAACCTTTTATGTTACATAATAGGTATATAATCCGGGTTCTGATAGTTAAAACATAGTATAGAAGAAATTCTTGATGAGATTCTAGCTTGGGCTAATCTTGAGATCCACTGACCGGATAAGCTGTAGAATATGAATGTGAAGGTACTAACTTAGGCATTCATTTTTTGAATTAGAGTATTAAAATCGACTAAAGTATATATCTTGTCGAAATCGGAATGGATCGTTAGTTTCCTAAAAAAAAAATCGCCTGTAGATTTTTTAATATAGCACTGCTTGTAAACATGCGTATATGGTCCGCTTTATGGTGGGGAGCATAGTCCAAGGCGGTTGCAATAAGGGGACCATCAATTGCATATTTTAAGCACTTATATGATAAGGAATAAACTTTGCTATCAACAGCGTCAACGAAAAAGAAATGAGTCGTACTATAATACGCAAGCGTTTTTTTTATATCACTAATTCCATAGTAGCTTTAGTCCGTAGCTTTGATACATACGAGTAAGCGATGTGATATAACTACAAATTAAAAAAAAACATTTTGTAAGTCCGGCTGTAATTCATAGAATTTAGTTTACAAAAAATAGTTAAGGTCGATAAATACCTACATATTAGGTAGCTTTTTACATTTAACTTCACTTAACTTTTCACAATTATGTATCACTGTTTGTTTTCTGTGTTTATTTTATCCGATAGTACCTACGTACAATTACCGGCAAAGACATAAGTGTCTATATAGTGTATGTGTATTTTTTTCTAGATTATATAATACTACGTGACATTTTTGTCTAAATAACTTTATACCTACTGTAATTTTAGCAAGATGCTGAATTTGAATGTCATGTCAAAAGATTAATGATCGGTTTGATATTGATTAATTGACCTGACTAGGGTAATAATTCCACCCTATCACATGAACATCACGGTTACCAGTGTAATATTTCTTTCTGCCTATGACTAGGGCGGTTGAAGTTTCTCAACATCAGGCCTGTCGTGTGCTTGATTATTTAGCAAGTCGTCTAAAAAATCTGAGCTATATAACAAGTTACAATACTGTACAATAACAAAAATGCACCCACCTACTCATATAGTACAAGATACTAGATATTGAAGGTCGGAATATAATTTCAGCGGTTGGATTACTGTATGTATGTTTTCGCTCTAGTCTCTTGGGATAACTACTGAGTGTCCGTATGCATGACGTATAGCCACCGCTCGCCCCCTGAGAGGGGAGGCCCGATGCCGGGAATCCTCCCAATATACCAGTATAACTTGGCCTCCAACCCCCCCTTCTAACAAAGTAAAACAAACAAGTTCATAGGAAGTTTTATGAAGCGTCGCAGTTCAGTTTTCGATGGACGCTGTAGAAATTAACTTTTACTCAAATTGTATAATGTTTGTAAACTGAAACTGCGGTTGTGTTCATATACGTACGTCATTTAATTGTTAGTTTTGTGCTCCTGTGTTAATTTAAAAAAATGCACAGTGTAAACTTCTTGGTTGTTACCAAAATTAATTTAATCTCGAATTAGTTTTATTTCATGTGGCTGTTCGGTAATGATTATAGTGGTGATGGTAGTAGTACATCATTATATTAATTTTTATTCTATATGAATTATGAGGCACCTTCCGCGTTTTTGCCGGTTACTGCCTGACTAGTTTCCATCATTCTAAAGTAAGGATATTTTCCTGGTCCAAGTTAATTCTGTTCTGTTACGTTTAGCCCGCAAACAGACACGGAGTTAGTTTCACATTTAGAATATTATAGTTTGTACCTGAGACAGTATTTCTACGTATAATATGTATGTATTTACAAAAAAAAATCCATACATGTATAGATTGTATTACAGTGTGTGGTACAAGCTCTGCTTAGCATGGGTCTAGATAACGATGTTATTATATGTTCCAGAATATTATTATATTATATCATTATTATAGCCATAAAAGAAAAAAAGAAAGGAAATAAGTTTATGATTTTCATACGACACTCAAACTTGATCAAAGCTGATGGTGACATTAGTGACATAATCTGTAGAGTGTTGTATGACGTGGCGTGATGAGTATGGAAATCAGAGTTATTAGTTTTTACAAGCAAGGTGACGATTTGATTTCTAATTTCCTTAAAATATATAAACCTTAATATGTTTTTAAATGCAGACATACATATTTGTTAAGAAAATAATTATCAGATAATGTTGAATTACATTAAATTTAGTCGTATGGAGAATGTTTTGCAACACAAAACATTCTTCACATTTTGTAATTTTTTTATTACTCTGTCAAACATTCTGTCTTGAGTCTTATTGTCGTTTGTCGTATATTTGAGAGAGTTGGTGAGTGTTTGCTGTATCAAATTCTACTCTCAATTCAAATCAGCCATTTAAAGGTTATTGATAAGCCTATTCATATTGTCGTAATAAAGTCATTGAGAAATTACTCCTGATATGCGACCGACTAAAAGATAAAAAGCTTCGTTTAAATTGCTGTGTGTTGTGTCTTTAGAAAATCTTTTATTTCTTATTTTCCCTACTGCTTTTTATAAAAGTACACAAATATAATATTATACATGTGACCAATCTTCAGTAAGGATAAAACAAAAGACTTATCATCATAGAGCGTTCTATCATTTGTAGTAAAAACCCAACCAAGATATTAGAGTGTTCTAAGAAATCTGAAGCAGTGTTCTTGACACCCTCAAACCCTGCGATCGTCGGAAACTTATATAAGTATCCAATGAACTCAAGTTTTTTTAGACAACTCTCATAAACGCGTGACACCCTTGACAATCGAGTGACACTCTATATGTTGTGATGATAAGTTGCAACGCCTGCGTGACATTCTTTGTGTCGTAAGTGTTTATAGACATCGATAACGCCTTAAAAATCTTCCTTGTACTGATTTCTCAAGTTCTCGGTTGTTCAAAATAAACTATTAGTCAGTTTAAGAATTAATAGGGAGTGAGATCTATACTAATAAACAAAGTTTGCTGATAAATCTTTTACAGTTGAAGCAACGCGTCTCTGGAATGCCCTTCCCGTTTCTGTCAGGCAAGCACAATCGTAAGGATCTTTCAAAAAAATGTTAAAAGAGTACGATCTGCAAAGTTAGGTCTAAGATAATATATGTATAATCTAATACTATGCATAATTATAATGTATGTATTTGGGTGTAGGTATGTGTATATTTATATATATGTATTTGTGTCTAAGTATGTATTTGTGTATTCGTATGTAGTTGTATGTATATATGTTTGTGTAAATATGTATGTGAGCATATACTAGTAGTAGGTACATGTTAGTACATATTATATATTTGACACCATAACCACCCACACTAAATCATTACAGTCCTGTCCATCCAAAGGTTGCCTGGAAGATATTGCTTGTTGTGATAAGGCCGCCCATTGTGCATTTTATGTTTAAGTTGTTTTTTATGTATAAATATTATGTATTTGGTGTACAATAGAGAGTACTTTCTTACTTACTAATACTTAATTGGAGGTTGGCTCTTTTTAAATGTGTCCGAGTTAGTGTCAGTAAGTTATCTTATGTGGTCTTGTGGTTAGTGATCCTGACTGCTGAGCCTGAGGTCGTGGGTTGGATTCCCCCCAGGACAAATAATTGTGTAATGATCACGATCATTTGCTCTGTGTCTGGGTGTAATTTATCTGTAACTAGAGCACACACACGCCCCGGCTTTGCACCGGTAGTAGACACATCTTCAACAATCATCATCATATTTCAACCAATTTACACAAAACGTTCACAAATTACACACATAAATCTTCCTCATGAATCACTCTTTCTATTGGTGAAAACCGCTTAAAAATCCGTTCAGTAGTTTTTCAGTTTATGGCGAACAGACAAACAGACAGACAGGGGACTTTGTTTTATAATATGTAGTGATATGTATGTATTTAGAAATATATAAGTTTGTTTATCAGCACTCTGGTTACCATAGTACACAGGCTCTGCCTAGTTTGGGATCAGACAGCCGCGCGGGCCGTCCATGAGGTATCTCAGGTTATTATTATTAAACAATAAAATGTCGGTAGCCGCTTTCCTTGCTAACTATGCCAGTAGGTTACGTTGGTTGTGGAAAAGGTGACGTTATACGTCACTACCATGCTATTTCCCCATCAGTATTCAGTTGAACGCAAAGCTTCGGTACAAAATCATAAAACCAATGTGTATCAATCTAGAAGTTTCAAGGGCTAGTAGGTATTATAATGCCAACGTAATTACTACCTACTTGGAAGTATCCATAATTCTAAACAGGCATATTTAGAATCCAGTTGGTTTGAGAAAGTAGTGCCATACGAGTCATTCCCAGGAATATTTGTATCTTATATCTTTAAGCGAATATTTCATTTGTAAGTTATCCAAGAATAATCCTTGGAGCAGAATTGACGAGACCGACGACGACGAATAAAAAAAAGATATTTTTTTAAATTTAATAGAAAGAAAATAAAAATTCACGTGTTTGCTGTTAATGTCATGAAATGTGTTGTGAAATTCTTGAAAGAAAAGACCGAAAGGGATTGAAATCGAATGAAAATTATCTTTATTCACATTGACAAGAAATATTGATTCAAATTAGCTGAACCCGACCACGCTTTGCTGTGGCTCAATCTTCTTGTGTTTTTTTGTTCTTTGTCTTAAAATTATATTATACAACACAATATTAAATAACTGCAACATCGCTTTAACCGTACCTTAATCTATTGATTACGTATTTTTCAAATTTAAGGCACAAAAACAGACAACGACTGACTTTTCATCATACATAGGTGTGTATTATATAGCAGGCACTAACTTGCGATATGTATATATATATCTATGTCTGCATATAGTACGTAAAGCTGTTGGAGTTTGAAACACTCTGTAAGCCACTCCATCTCAATTAACGGTGGCAGTAACTTTCTGTCACAGAACACCCTTTGGAAAAACTCCACTCGAGTATTGTGAATATACGTTTCAACCTCTCACAGTTGCGTAATTATCGTTATAGTAGATTGATTAATGTCCGGTTCCAATAATCAAGAAATGATTCATTTCATTTACTCTTATAAGCAAAAAGAGTGTCCTTGGAGTTTCTTGCCTGTTCTTCTCCATAGGATACATGTATTAGAACAGGTAACTAGCTTCACGACTGACTTAGTCTGACTGACTCCTACTCCTGACAATTCAAAAATACCAATTATTGGTTTAATTGAAATTAATGGTTTTAATTGATTGATTGATTCGTTTGGCTTACGGACGTTAAAATTTTTGTTGAAAATTCAACGAAAACCGTCCGTAAGTAAAACGAATCGTTTCTTGATTATAGGAACCGGGCATAAAATAACGATGACAGTCAATAACCTTGTGTTTTAGTAAAATCCGATTTTTTATTAAGAGCGTTTGCAAGGAATATATGAGTTTCGACCCTTACCATCAAAATAAAACTCTGGACTAGGTCCATGATTGTTAAGAATTCATGACGTCCTGTCAAGTAATAGTTCTAGTCCTGACATACCGACGTGCGACATCTTACTAAATAATATCACTAACTAAACTAAACACTGGATATAATTTGACAGAGCACTGAGTTGCAGTCGTTTTTTGTATATTTGAAGAAATATATTTAAGATGGATACTCTTAAATAGAATTAAACTAAAAACAACCTTTCCAATCTTAACTTTTTAGACATTATTTCAACAATTAATAGACATCTTGCTTAAAACAGCCTTTTCGCTTTAAATTAATCTCATTTACCCTCTGAAATTGGTAGAGCCGTTTGAGCCAACATTGTACAAATATAGTTCACCTTCTGCATAATTTAAGACCAGTTTTAATCCTTAATCATGTTCTTTCGTGAGATTCAAGCTTCTTTACTATGTCTATGTAGATATTTCGATGGTTGTTAGGATATTAAATTTGATATGTTATTATGTTATTATGGTGACAAGAAAACGTAATCAAATTTAAGCGTATTATTTTTTGTTTTAAAACACTTTGTAATGACATCCATGTAAATGAGGCCTATATCCTATCTGCGATAGGTGAACAGTAGTATATTACACACACACACACACACGCATCTATGAGTTATATATAATAATTGATATAAGTACCCACAATCTAATGTGTCAATTACGTAGAGCAAAAGCTGTTTTAAATTGGCATCGATGGCTGGTTTTCATCAGTAGCCTGGGTCTAAAGAGTGCACGCTCAGCTGTTGCACTCGAAGGCCCTATAGGTAAAGTTGTTTTTATTCTCTTAAACTTTAAACTGATAGGTATCTTTTACAAGATTTACCTGTTATTCATTATGTAAAAGACCGTTGGATAAACCAGATAATATCACCAGGTTTTCTCGCAGATAGATACGTCATAAAATAATAAAATCACAAGTCACGGTATTTTCATATATGTTAAGTTGTGGGTTGCTTTCTTTGTGTTGTGCATATTGTCCGGGTTCCAATGGGAATCAGAAAAAAAGCAGTAATATTGGTGTGGCAACTGTTTGCTGGCTGTATATCTACGAGTATTTTCGAAGGTTACACATAAATTTTATGTTACGTTTGTGGTTCAAATAAAATAACAACAAATCTAGCACTTAGCATTTGCGGTCGGGGAGAATATACTTCAAAAGTTTTTTCCCAAATTACGAAATACAATGCCTTGTACGTTAACGAATACCGTAACCACTTATTAAACCACATCGATTAATATAACGTGTTAATATTGATTGATCGATTCTTCGCTTATGGTTACGGTATTCGCCTCTAGAGGCTGTCATATGTATACACAAACGTGGCAACCAACATTTGTGCATTTGCATGTTCCACGGTTATTAATTAAGTCAACTGTGTGTCAACGAACGGAATTCGTAGGTACATAGATAATTCAAGTCATCGGAGAACACATCAGAATATATTTGTACATGCTTCTATGCCTCCTCGGTTATAACATTTATATATATATATATATACATATATATATATATATATATATATATATATATATATATATATATATATATATATATATATATATATATATATATATATATATATATATATATATGTATGTATGTATGTACATGTGGTTTGTATGAAATAAGGCGTTCTTTAAAGGGGTATACTGAGGCCTCTCCTTCAAAGTTACTAATACTTTAAAAAAACTAGCTCTGTTCTATCGGATCTACTCGCGTCCGCCCCTGCTAATTCTATACGTTGTAAGCAAATGTATTTAAAAATCTGGTCTCAAAGTATTTTTATGCTAAAAACATTGTGAAAGTCGGTATAGTAGTTTTCACACACAGGAAAACATAGGGATGTTGTGTTTATTAATAACGTTTCATAGGCGTAACGGTGAGAGTTTACAATGAATAAGAAAAATGGACGTATTGCTAGCATTGAATATTATTTAACACTTTGTTTTTCATTTGTTCCAATTATTAACATATTTATGAAAATGATACGATAATATTGATGTAGACCTAATTCGTTTGGCACAAGTTATATATATATATATATTAGTTTTATATATTATTCACACAAAAAGATACGGGGTACGAAAGTCGGCCACCTTGCATTGGAATTGTAATTTGCTGCATTTATTTAAGCAAGCTTATATTGCAGCCTAGTTTTTTTGTTGCTCGTATTGGTAACTCCTAAAAGTTTTCGACCCCCCTCCATGAAAATGATGTTTCAGCTCTCTTTTAAAAAAATATATGGCATTGTTGAAATTATTAGCTTATTTGATTAAAACTCTAAAAAAAAGGTATCCTGACTTTAACAAACCTTAGCCGACTTTCATTACCTTATAGTGGCATTGTTTAAGTTTGTTGCTTTTTATTTTATAGTATAACCACAGATAAGATAATAGTTACTTCGTAACAGATACATCACTCCCATACAAAAGTGAAAATACCTATGCTATATTAGCCTACAAAATTTAATTAATAATACCCGGCGTTAGCTGCGACCAGAAATATATCTTATTTACGCGTTTCAAAAGTTGAGAACGCCTTACCCACCGCGCGACCTTTGTCTGTGTGTGTAACCGCTTTGCCAGACACTTCAAGGTTGTACAAAATACACAAATAATGAAATAGATTATTTATTTGATAATCAAATTTATGAGTGTTGAGTTTTATATAGCTAATGATATAAGCATAATTTTTATAAGTAATTAAAATATTCTTCACTTTTAATATTGGGTTCGATTCCTACTCAGGACAAATAATTGTGTGATGAGCATGATCTTTTTTTTGTGTCTGGGTGTAATTTATCTATAATATGTATGTATTTTGAAATATATTAGTATGTTTATCAGCGGTCTGGTCACCATAGTACAGGCTCTGCCTAGTTTGGGACCAGACGGCCGTGTGTGAGATGTGTCAAGTTTTTTTCAAGTGGCCGGATTACTTACAGTAAAAGGGCTTCTATCAATTTGATAAAAAAAATTTGCTAATCATGTTTTTTAATTAAGATTTAATATGTGGAGAGGTTTAATATGTAAAAACTGACAGTAACATATTGATTTGTGCGAGAAGCTCCAAAAATATGTTTCTCAATTTAAAAAAAACAATACTGTTTATTTTTCTAAAATACCTTTTTTTTTACTCTCCGACTTTAATATACTTTATTTGTCATACAAAAAGTTGGCAATCCTTGTTGCAGTTCACATTTTTTTCGTCAGTTTATAATAGCGCGAGTATGATTTATAATAAACCAACGATGTTCAGAATCTTCAGTAATATATCATAGATATTATCATTATGAACATTTTTACTATTACAACGAAAGTCTACAATTACAGGAGCATTAAAGACAATAGGTATCTGCCTGCTACCTGTAATTGTTTGTATTTTATGAGAGCCCTTAAATCGGCAACCCGTTTTATGATATGTGCTTCAATTGAATACTTTTGTATAACATATTATGTTATACAAAAGTATAAATTAACAAATAACTACCTACTCGAATAAATACCTCTATCCGTGCCGCTCTCAATATGTTTTACATTTCAGTCACCTAGTCCTAATTTAATTAGTATTTTAAGAAAATCCTAGAGGTAGGTACCATGTTGTGTGAGAGAAGCAGCCGACAGTTCGCCTTGCCTTAAAACAAATGAATACGCGGGCCACACCTACAAAGTTCGTCGCCTTTTCTAGATGTTATGGGTTTATTATTTACAGTTTAATATACTACATTTATTACAACAACATTCACCCTGGCCAAATACTCTAAACCTGATTTAGTACAGTTTGTATAATACATTGTATAGAATATGAATATGAATATATGATATGAATAGCAACATCTATTTTTTTGTTAAGAAGATAACTATTATTTATTATTAGCACAGCCACGGGGCAATGGCGAGTAAAGAACAAACACCTAAAGTATTTGTTAAATTATATTGACAAAATAAGTAATAACTTAAATAATTATTCCGACTTATTTTTAAAGCATTTAACAGATCACTAACATCTAGCAATAACGCAATTTAACATAATAAATACATTTACCAATAACATAACACGTCCACTGTACAATAAGTTCGATTTGGCATTTTGTTTTTATTTACGTTCATGCGTGCGTGCTCTCAGCTACGCGTTGTCATAGATAATACACTATACACGTTGTACTGACACTATTGCCGTCCACGGCAAGCTAAATTGGTAGGTATATAAAATGCGACTTCGAGCGACTGATGTAGCCCTGGTATAACTAGCAACCCGCCCCGGCTTCGTACGGGTAGCAGAGACATTTTCAACAATCATCAACATATTTCAATCAATTTACACAACATCTTAACAAACTATACACCTAAACGTTGCTAATGAATCACTCTGTCTATTAGTGAAAACCGCATGAAAATCCGTTCAGTATCAGTTTATTTTCAGTTTATCGCGAACAAACAGACTAACAGACAGACGCGGCCGGGGACTTTGTTTTATAATATGTAGTGATGTAGAGATTAAGAATTCATGATTAAAAAATCATAATAACACGGGAATGAACGCTATCATATTTTATGGTATCTTGTGTTCTAAAATTTCAACCAGGCTACATAGGCCGTGGTCACAGACTAACTGTTCTGTTAAAATTAAACCTAAATCATCAAAATATCATTACATCGATGACTTTTGTTGCAATAAAACTGATTTAGTAAATATAATGATAAAGTCAACCCAGGCAGAACAGGAACTTGTAAATGGAAGTTAAGTTTGATATAACACAACAAGAACACTGGCCACCTACATATTGTAAGAAACAGTCTCAAAACCACTGATATAAACTATGACTTTCGTACCTCTGTTCGCACTCTAGTCAATCGTTCTCCACTTATTTCTACCCTTTTATAATCCCACTAATCGTTAATATTTATCAATTGACCAATAGTATTGCGTTACCGGTATAACCAATCAAAATAATGTCTATTAACTTATTTTTATTAAATAGTGAATTGTGTTATCATCTATTATAGTTTGACCCTATTTTTAATGAAATAAATAAGAGTTTTTGATGTGGCGACAACAATATATGTTCTACTCGGTAACGAGCAATACCTTGATTTTAAATGATAAACGCGATCTATTGAAAAAAAAGAAGCTAAGCTGTGATTATTTGTTTAATATTATTAGCAATCACAATTTATGTATTTGTATCTTCTATTACATAATCTATCAGAAAAAAAGGTTGTTATTTTAACAATGGAAATAAGTTCTTTTCTACACAAGTAAGATGGTAAATAGGTATGTGCTAGTGAAAACCTTAGGGCATACTCCGATTGTGGCGTAAGACATGGAGAATTGGCTGGAGAAGTGACATGGACTCCTCTCCTACCAGATGACGTCGCTACTCACTGGACATGGCTGCTACGAAAAGTACCTATACCACCACTTATGGGGCTGCAGCGAGGATACTGCTCTTCAACCATAGCGGAGTGCATAGTGTGGGCGCAACAGCGTGTCGACCTCGCGGCGGCCGTTAGTGTGGCTAATCAAAACTGACTCCCGCTCAACTTACTAGGGATATACGGGTCTCTCGCTGGAAACCGTGGCTATGGCCATGGTCTCAAGGAAGGGACCATGGGATTCTGCTGTCTCGTTCTGCGAGGAAGGGATGTATGGCAAAGATGTGGCGGAAAGGGACACCGGGACGGAAGTACTTTTCTTTCGTCTCGCAGAAGACGTACCAAAAGCCGGAGAGTGCAAAATTATGAACGATCATGAGCACTTGCCTGAAGGTGAGAGGCAGAGCTACCACCCTAACAGAAACATGCCCGAGACGGTGGCATGACAAGTTCCTCGAGTGCCTCTCTAAATCGGAGGATCAAGGCCCCCGCACCAAACGATGGGATCGCCTGTTGACAGGCAGCCAAGTCTGCTAGGGTTCACAGTGAATTGCTTTCTAGGGTACACGGCAGTCCGCGGCATTAGGACCCCGTGGGGGAACACCGTGTGGTTTTAGTCGGTACGAGTCCGACATACCTTGTCGTTGGCCCCGGTGAGGCGATGACCTGTGGGGGTTTCCACTCGACAAAATCGATCGACGATCGATTAATATTGTTTTAATTTGAAATTTGTAACTCAACCATTAACCTCTAGTAAACGTAAATGATTAGCTAAGTCATTAACAAAATCACGACACATGACATCTGATAATACTGTCAACCAAATCTAAATCAAATTGAATGTTTATCACATTAAGTACAACCATCAAAAGTGGTGTATAAAAGGTTTTAGCTCCCAACTGATATGGCTAACGAGGGGAGATAATGTAGGTTCCGAACTCCAGCAAATGTAGGTTAAGGTTCTGATAACTCTAATACCAAAGGTAACTATTATATGCAGGCTCCGCTCACTTGGTGAGTTATACCTACGCCGAAGAGCTGCTAATTGGCAGCTTAGCGAGTAGGGAAACAATACTGAGCTTGGAGTGACGTGCGGCACTCGTAAAGTACTAGTATAATAGTAGTAGTAGTTTGCGTAACTAGTACTCAAACTGTTGATGGATTTCAAGCAGAAAAATATGGTATTTCTTCTATGACAGCAGTACTGATTAATAGACAGATCGGTTCAATTGCACTATCTACTACTTACGTACGTACTTACATACTTACTTTACTACTTGCACTACCCTCTGTTGCACCCCACTTCTTTTTCCCCATAAACTTAAAGAATGCAAATGATGAAAACCATTTTCAGTCGAATGAAACAACCATTTTAGGAGTAATGCTTATTTAGTTTTGAAGGATTTACAGTTGACATCATAAGGTCCATACATAGGTGTTTAAAAATGTTGAAGTTTCGACCACGCACTGGAAAGTTAAGCAACCCAAGACCATTCGTTCAGGAAGTCTTTCACAGGGCCCTTCATTCAGCAGTTTATGGCCCAAAGTTGAGATAATTATGCTTGATTGTTATTAGCGATCACCGTAGTCTAAGGATGTCACGCGCTTTGTCGAGCTGTAAAGCCCAACAACTTTTACACTGGGGTTTAGTGTAAATTTTGTTAAGCTTTACAGCTCGACTACAGCACCGAGAAACATTTAGCATTGACATCTAATTTAGAGCACGCTTTGTCGCTGACGTTCATCTCAGATTAGAACATCTGCATTCAAAACATCTAGATTAATGGAATAAACAAGTATTACAACATTGCACTTAAAATATATTTTGGAACACGAGCCAAGCCATTACACTGATGAAACAAAACATGCGATCTCTAAATTAGGCATCCAATTTACAGCATAATTTTATTACAACTACCAAATGTTGGTATATTAATTTATTGTATGACACAGTCTGTGGACTCTTCGTATATGTGTAGATAGTAGATATTTCTAGCTCATCATTTTCAAATATTTGACTATACAGACTTGTAGACGAGCGCCAAAACCACATTCAAGTGTTAGAGTAACGGAGAGAAATTAAGATAGCGTTAGTAGGTAATATTTGTGACCCAAATTTGATTGGACGCTCCAATACCAGATAAGGTGAATAGTTATAATAAAAATATATAATAAATATAACAAAATATGACAAAGATATTCAGTCTGTAAGAAAAAAAAATACTTTTATAAATTTTAATCATACAGTTTAAGACAAAAAATAAAAGGAATATCGAACTGAGAGTAGTAAGTATAGATGAGGAAAGCTTTAAAGGTAAGGAAAGACCCAAGAGAAGATAGACGGGTTGTATAAAAGATGACGTGACAAAAAGAGAATCAGTACGTAGATATCTTTATCATATCATTATTATTACTTTCTCAGACGTCATAACAAGCAATTGTAAAATATTGCAAGACACACTTCTACATGACTATTCTTACAACTTACATAAAAAAGTTGTTGCGATGGAGCTATATTACGTAACAGCTATCAAGTAATCCTTTTACCTCATCATTGCAACACAATGAACGGTTAATATACAACATAGATATTAATTATAAAACTCATAAGTGTGGCGTCACAAATCCTATGTGTATCTTAATAAAGTATTTGTAATTTATCACTTGTCAGGGATTGCTGTCACTCATGAAGTAAGAAGTAACAAATAAATCGTGGAATTCTAAGAATAATTGTTGTAATACTTACATGTGACTAAATAGGTAGTTTCAAAACTACAAAGCGTAAAATTCCTGTGTAATAAAAATATTGGGTAATGCGGACCTGGCATGAGCTATAATAGTGTAATAAATAAAATAAATTCGCTATTTGAATGTATGGAATGTTAATTTATGTATGTGTCGTTATCTATATGAGATCAAAAATACACATTAGTCATCTATCTGTCGAACGCAACGGCAAAATATACCTGTCCTAAACTTTATTCAGCTCTGTAATTATTTCATAAAAAAATAAAAAATTTTACACCTAATTATCATTATCATTTACAGTCTAAACTTATTCCCCAACTCTTCCACTATTTTCAGCCCAACATCTAGGCCTGATGTTTTAAATGTTTGAACGTTAGTCATCATGATTTCAATGAACAGGTTTTTCTCACAACTGCTGATCAAGTTAGCTATTGTTCCTTGAAATACATACGATTTCATTGTCACAGTGTAGAGTGAGTAGGTTTCTCTTGATAGGCGTGTACCATCTTCGTCTTCATCGTCACTTTCCATCAGGTGAGTTGGAAGAAAAACACCTATACCATTTCTCAATAAAAAAAAAATTGTGAGCAGACACTATATCAAATTTACTTAAAATAAATATCGAAGTAATACGCGTTGGTACCGAGTATACGGGTAAAATTGAAATCGGCCTGCGAGCAGCGAACTTTTGGGAAAGTCGTTTATTCATTTAATTATTTCATTAACAAAATACATCCTACAGATATTATAAACGTGAAAGTTTGTGAGGATGTATCTATGCATGCATGTTTGTTACTCTTTCACGCAAAAACTACTGAACCGATTGCTATGATACTTGGAATGTGGATAGCTGGAGACCTGGATTAACACATAGGCTACTTTTTATTCCGATATTCCCACGGGATCGGGACTTACGCGTGTGAAACGTTTGTGTCGAAATATAAGAATACTCGTAATTAGGTATAGCGCGAGTACATAAACCCATAGCGAGAATACATAAATGTCAAATTATCTTAATTAACACATGTCATGACAAAATATTATTATTGATATATGAAAATATTTTTGTAATACATTCTAAAATTAATCATTTACCAATTATTATTTTTTATCATTACAAATTTCGTCAATACTATAATAACACTTCTGAATCAATAATGTCTTGATTTTATTTCTAAAAAAATAACATTCGGAATATTCTTTAATTCTATTGGTAATTTGTTATATATTTTTATAGACTGGACACTTGATGAGTGTTTTACTACATTAGGCTTTGCTTGGAGGATAGTAGGCAGATCTTGTCTAAGAGCTTTTACTCTATATTCTCTTTCAGTGTCGGTCTCAAGTTTATCCTGATTTTTATTTAAATGATTAAGGAGAATTAAAATATAAAGGCCAGGTACTGTTAAAATACCTAGCTTGATGAAATGTTCCCTACACGATTCAGTTTGGTCTAAGTCCAAGCTAGGTCCAAGTAGGACGCGTGGGTTTCTACCGATTAGAATTAATGATCGTCAGCGTAGCCAGAATATGTCAAAAGGTCAAAGACTATTTGAATCCGGGCATGTCTTAGAAGTAAGTAGAAAAAACTTTGGAATTATGAAAATTCAGTAAAAACTGGCAAAATTGTAGCACAAACGAAAATTTCTAACGTTTATGATGTCAAAATAGCTGTAAAGTATTTTCTGAACTCGGTTTTCACGTAAATATTTTGTCTATATTATTATTGATGTCCATGTCGCCATCTTTTCAGTTTGATTGTAATAGAAATATTTAAAGAGCAAATTGCACATCCAAGGCAAGCCTATCTGAAATATACAAGACACATTATCATTACAGGTTAAAATACCCAATACAACAATGTCGGCATAAATGTTTTTACTGCATTTATCCACATATGTCGTTTATCACATAACCACGGAAAGAGAGTATTATTCGTGAGAAAGTAATAGAATTTTATACCCTTTCACTTATTTTTCTTTGAAGTGTTCGAGCATCCAGAAATGCAACAAAACATTTTCACTTAGTTAAATGTTATGTTGCCACCAGGTGGCAGAGCCATCATTATGCACGTTCCCTCATGATTTTTAACCGACGAAAAAAAAGGAGGTTCTCAATTCGTATAACATATTTTTTTTTTATGTCTGTTCAGCCCTCACTCCGTTATTTATGAACCGATTTTGAATATTCTGTTTTTGTTAGATAGGGTATACCTCAAGGGTGGTCCCATGTCAAGGAAGTCAGGATCTGATGATGGGATCCTGAAAAAAATTGAGAGAAACCCTCGAAAATTGTAGGAACGAATAGTGTTTCTGTTTACTTTTCATTTCTTTATCAGGAATTGCGTTTAGAAATCATCACATCATGTAGCTGAGCTGATGATGAAAAAAACCCTAAAATAAAATCTTTTTAACAAAAAATTAAACCGACGAAAAGAACTAAAAAGCAAAAAATAAATAAACCTTAAGTCTTAAGTATTGAGCTTATTTACATAAACTATCAAATTTTATATAAACTTATTTTGAGTCGGCGCCAAATAATAAAATGATTAATTACTTACGTAGGTACATATAAAATTTTGATAATTAATCAGTTCGTTGTTTAAGGTATCTAATACATAGTATGATAAAGCTATTAAAATTATTAACAACATATTATAACGGCTTACTCGTAATCCATCGGAAAAGGTACGGCCCAAACTTGCGAAAATTCTTACTCGGTTCGATAAAAATCGAAAAGGCCGCCCTCTATAAGTATCTGTTATTGCTATACTGTCTAACCCTGGATTGTCAGGTAGGCCGGGGCGCACGCGACCTCGCGTGGAGAGGTCAGGGTCGGACTTATACAATTATAGGGGTGTAATTGGTAGACATCAATGACTTGCAAACAGCTGCTGCCTAAGTTACATCACTCTATCCGCGTTGAAAATTAGAGCTATTATCTCACTTAAATAAAGCGAAGGTAATTTAAGCTATCTAATACGTGAAGAGAATTCTTTGTACTCCTTTTTAAGTAACGTGCATTTTGTAATATTTACAGTTTATATATAGAAGAAGTGCAAACAGCAAAAATTTTCAAACAATATCTCTTACAACTTTAAAAATTAAGAGAAAACGTGTAATGAAATTACACGCGTCCAATATATGTACCTGTCATGGTAAGTAAGTCTATACAATGACAGCTCAAGTTACGCTGGCCAATGTAAACCATGGTCAAAATTCGACCACCAAGCGATCTCTAGTTTAAGTTAATTGCTTGGGTTGTACAAAATATTTCTTAAAACTTATTTTAAAAATAAAGTAGTTAGTGCCATCTAACGGCAAGTAGTAGAAGTATTTACTTTTTATTCAGCGTCCTCTAGTATTGTTTGCAGACATTACTTGTTCACTAAATAAATTCGCTGAAACGACACTGGCGCTAGTGTGTACCTTAGTGCTATATCTACATACAAGCTTTTTTTTTTTGTGAATCGGTATTTGTTTAACTTCCGTTGTAATTGTAGTTATACTACATAGTTTCCCCTAATTTATTGAGCTGAAATTTGGTGTAAGTAAATATGTTCGACGTATAGTGTAATAATATATAGTATCAAGACCTTCCAAGAAATAATTAACTGTAAAAGGCGGGGCCTATTGGTCTAGTGGTTAGTGGTTCTGAATGCTGAGCTAGAGATCGTGGGTTCGATCCTACCCAGGACAAATAATTGCCTGATGAGCATGATCATTTCTTCTGTGTCTGAGTGAACTTATCTAAAATATGTACATATGTATTCAGTAAAATACATTTAAGTATGTTTATCAGCAGTCTGGCTACCATAGTACAGGCTTTGCCTAGTTTGGGATCAGATGGGTATGTCAGTTGTTATTATTATTTTTTATCAGTTGTTTAGGTTCAGTACTGTCAGTTCTAATCACTATTATTAAAACTGAAGAAAAATAAGGTAATTAAAAAGAGAGCTGGTTATTGTCATTCCTTAAGCCAGCCCTACAATGTATCGAAACGGTGTTCCTGAAAACCTTAAGAACTGCAAGAACGAACAGTTTTGTTTTATAAAAGATTAGTCTAGCCTACTCGGTGGAAGGAAACGCAACCCGTAACCCGATTACGGGGTCAGAGAAGGTCGCGCTCATTTGCGGTACGGACGCAATTACTACTATTTCAAGTCTCAAATTATTATTAGTTTATACTATTGCTATCGCTACTCAGTTGTTTATTATGATTTTCTTTGTATAGTGACAGAAAGCCACAGATAAGATAATAGTATTAGAAAGCTTGTGAAATGTACATTGCAAATTTATTTCTTCAAGAGTTTAAATAATGATTTTTGAGTTGATACCTTCCATTTCAAGGTTTTTATCTAACAAAGATTGCTTTATCATTTGTTTAGCAGCGACGTGGTCGTTGGATATCCGAAAATAGAAACGTCTAATAATATGACTTGGACTCGTCTTCTAGGTAGTTCTTTTTCCTTATTGACGACTAGATACACAACGCAATAAGTATAATCTGTGGTAAAAGGTCTATTTTTCAATCGCCAATGACTACCATGTCTAAATAAAAAAACATAGTAAGATGCAACTAATACACCGATGGAGAAGGAACATTGTCATTAACGACTAAAATATAGGACTACACTAGGTTCAGAAATAATATTACTAACCTAAATAAAACTGTACAAAATTCATTCATAGCTTGATTACTAAATACATAATGAATTTAAATAAAACTAGGAAAGGGGGTGTGGGCCAAGCGACCCAGGAGACTATGTACATTATGAACGACCTTTCTAGAGAATGTTTTGTACTTAGACAATATTTTAGGTAAATTAAGGTTGGCACTAAACAGTGCCTTTAGAAGTTTGCCAGACTTAGTAGTACACCTAATTTAGGTTTGCAAGACTGAGAATTATATTCTAGTATTCCAATTCATTTGAGATCGCATTATACTGTGAGTACTGAGACACAAGAAGAAAAATCAGTTTATATTCGAAATTGAAATACCTAGTAGGATAAAACCAAAGCAGACGAGGGAGTTTATTTTTTGTCGCGGCTTTCCGAGGTAAGTTCAACGAAAAATATAAAAACTAATTGTGTATATTTTTTTTACCAACCACCTGAGGATATATTTCACGAAATGTAAGCACGTTTAGGTGTAGGGCTTTGTGGTTTATGTGCAAAGAAATACATTGGAAATAAACTTATGACTATAATAATATAAATATATGATAACTGATCTTAGTGTTTTGACTAATTGGGTATCAGTTTGATTATAAGCCTAAGGTCAAGTTAAGAGTTACACAGTTAAGGGTCCAATTAGATCAAATTAGCTCAAAGATTGGAACTTCGTTACCGGTGGCTTATTTTCAGTTTATACAGGGGAATTTGATATCACCATCCAAAATTTCTCTAGGCACTAGGTATCACTCAAGTGCAATATATTTGCAAAAAAATTTGCTAGATAAAAGTTGCCAAAAAATTTTTTTTCTAAAAAAAAAATTCCAGCTGCGTCGTTGATTCGCTACGTCCAACGTAAAAATAGGTAGTGCAATATTTTCTATAAAAAATTGTCCAGCTGCGTGGTCACTAAGTCAAACGTAAAAAATATTAAATGCGATGAAGTAGAAAGTTCCGATAGAGCAGTTATGGACACTTAGCACACACGGAGTGCATTGTCTACAAATTGTGAGTTGTCGAGACAACTTTGTGATGCAAATTACTCAATATTTTGTATTTAGTGATATTAAAACAAAAAACCGGTTTCTCATCATATAATAATAAAAGGTCGACGCCTTACACAAATAAATAGCAAACCTTTCGATATCCTCACAGTAAGGAGGTAAGGTAGACGTTCAGCATACAAAGATAAAAATCTCCTTTTCTATGGTGGATCCTATGTACTGGCAGTAATTTCAATGTGCTCACTTCTGGGGTAGAGTGGCAGAGAATCGCACTGCTCACCTACTCGAACTCATAATCTTTTTGTTAAATTTATTTATCGGCGAATCGAGGGCGCGGTAAATTTATTTGTAGAGATAGAGGAGCAGCTTAGTAATCGGCAAGTCACAAATTCAAGTCAAAGCGCCAAATTGATAATTGCTTCATTTAAAGTAATAACCATTGCTGCTAGCTGGAAACCTTGAACAGTTAGATAGCGGGTATTCGTAGGTAATAAAGCTAGTAGGTTCGATGGAAACCTTGAGCGGTTTCTTCGAAAAGTTACCGCTAGCTGCGTTATACCATTGCAGTCATATTATGTAGTTCCAATCCTCAAAACGAAAAAAAGGAACCCTTATAGGACCACTTTGTTATCCGTCTGTTTGTCTATCAAGACCCTTTTTCACAGGAACCCGTTGACACAATAAGTTGAAATTGATACCAAATATTTATGTCTGCGGTCCCTTGACGCTGTAAAAACTCAAGCTTCTAAGTCCACGCAATCAAAAGCCTTAGATTTGACCAAATTTGAACATTTCGCAGGTAAATGAAAACCTATATATAGGGTAATTCCCATTGACCTAGAATCATGAAATTTGGCAAGAAGAAAGGACGTCACAAATAAAGGACAAAGTCGTTAATTTATAGGAGAGCCATGCTTCGGAACGTATGGGCCGGCTCGACCGGAGTGATACCACGGCCTCACAGAAAACCGGCAGTGAAGCAATGCTTGCATTGCTTTTCGCCAAGTGAGTGCGGTTACCGGAGGCCCTAACCCTTCCCTCCCCCTCTTCCACCTTTCCCTTGACCCCACTTTTAAGGCCGGCAACGCACTTGCGTCGCTTGAGTGCAGGTCCCCATGGGCAGTGGTAGTAATTTATCATCAAGTGACCCGTCTGCTCGTTTGCCCCCTTTACCATAAAAAAAAAAATTCCCCCCTAATGATCTCAATAATCAAAACTTATCCTGTACTGCCACAGAATAGAAAAGTATATATTTCTGTTCTGTGTGTACTTCACACAGATAGTCTCATGCTAAACATAAGAATGTTATGCAATATATTTAAATTGTTTTAGTATGAGTCAGGAATTCAAATGGCTATTAAATTTTATTCATTCCTGGTTTACATGTTTACATTACCGTGGTCGCAAAAGTGGGTCAGGCATGGGCTTACCCACTACGGCTCTTGTTTAATGAAATGTTTATTTTGAACTCATTTAAAGAGAAAATGAAATAACAAAAAGGTGACAAAGATGACTTAAACTGCCGATGACATTAATAAATTCGAATAAAACAACTGGCTACTTCATTCGGACTCAATATCAATATTCTTATTCTACGAACTGCCAAAGTCAATCGTCATTTGTAGGTATACTTATAATATGGAGTAAGAAGTTCCCAGTCGCCGATTCAACCTAATTGAAAAAGTTAGAATAGGCAATAATAGGATTTATTCGAGACACGACAAATTAGTCTGCGGCACGGAGCGATTTATTTATGGGTACATACTTTTACTACTTACTTGCCCTTTTTTATTAACTACGTACCTTAAATTACACAGGTGGAGGAGGAGTCGTGGTTAGGTGGTAGCACATTACAAGGTCAAGTAATACTGGCCAGGTCTCTCAAGTGCCTCAGAGAGCACGTTAAGCCGTCGGTCCTGCTTAGGTAGGCTCGGGTAGTTGAAGCCCTAAAAAGTCCGACAACCTGGTCTAACTACAGAACTTTGATATCACGTAGTGGGTTGTGGAGGTCTGATGGCAGTCGCTTCACGTAAAATATCGAAGTTCGAACATATCGTAGACTGAAAGCCGACCCCTTAGTCGGGACAAAAGCTCGGAAGATCATGTACCTTAAATTACACAGGTTCATAATTGTATGGTGTATAGTTTTATTATGCCATCGGTCTTTCCTATTATGAGCAGATGTTGTGCTTGATGTTTTTACAAGTAAAAAAGAATAGCAAAACATTCTATATCGTGTTTTATCAATCTACTTTGAAAGTTCTGTGATATTTGAAGTTGTCGTCAGATGAGTAACAGAATGATAACGCAACCCGGATCACTTTCTTATAATTATTTCTAATGCAGCTAACTACAAAATACACGTCTTAACTACTCTCCCGAACATCATGATTTTTTAATAGAATTTGTCAGAATGAGTGTTTCATCCAGAAAAAAAGTATTGGCAAATACAATAAGGTGAGCGAAGTTGCGGGCAAAAGTTAGTTAATCTATAAAGTTTTGTGTTATGCTAAAGATGTTCACTGATCATTCAGCAACCCTTAATACCAAACTGTATATTACTCTAGGATCTGAAGAGTTCGTTTGATTTTATTATTGATGTGTTTGAACAGTCTAATCTTTGAAGTTGCCATCTCTTTTTAAACTTTTGCGACTTTGATACACATTAGATATGTAGCTCGGGACTTAATCGCGATAATATTTATAAGGTAAAACACCTTTTGTGGTTACCCAAACTTTGGTGGTAATGGACCCGTAATAATACCTACTGTCAGTCTGGTTTAGAAGAAAAAGCGTTATAAAAGTTTTCCATGGTGAAAGGCTAAAGGTTATATGTATAATATTCTGATATAACACAAAGGAGTAAATTAATAACCGTAGATTTTTTTTTTTTAAAAGACAACTCCTGCATTAGGAATGACTCCTGTGTCGCGGGAGACTACAAACAACGGACACAAAGAACACCGAAACTCGGGTGGTAATCGAACTTACGACCTATGGCGTAGCAGTCAGCGTCACTAACCACTAGGCCAACAGGCCAGTCATCATCATAAGTATGTTCAGATTAAAATATAAATGTTATAACTTAACCGGTTTTTGAAAAAGGTTACATAACATTACGACCCGAAGGAGCTGAGCGTGTGAGCAGTCACAACAAACGGAGGGAGAGATATTATCTATCTACAGGTGTACCTAGTCAGTAGCGAGTTACACAACATAGCGTAGGCGATGGTACAGTAGTGTCAGGGTTGTTTTACGAGAGCTTTTATGGTCGGCCGTTCTACTGGAATGACACGAAATAGCTTCCAATCCACAATGATTATGTTTTGCTTGGCTATAAATTTTAGGTTATTAATTTACTTACTGAGAAATATGGGAGTACAGTTAGCAGAATAAGCTAACATATTTTTTTTATTTTACAATTTTAGGAAAACTTACAGCTAGAAATAACCTTAATATAATCCTAACAGGTGAATGCCAATTACAAGTTTTCACAGATAAAATAATATAGATAAGTCAAAAGTCGACATAGGTTTAAGATTATATGTAGATATAACTTGTTTATTTATCGAATATGGTCAAAGTAAGCATTGGACATTTGTTTTTTTAATTTCGTGACACTAGTGGAGAAAATATCAACATCAACACTCCGGCATGCCGCATTATACATTTGACTCGCTCTGATCAGGTATAAGTTTTGTCTGTAGTTAGAATCTACAGCGGGAACATGTAACAAGTTAAATCGTCGAAGATGTGCTGACGGAACATTTAAAGTCATTAAGTTATTAGACCTACCTACCTCTCATAAACACAAAGACTGTTTTGAAAATTATATTTATTAAAGAAAACGAGGAGCCTTTAAATATACAAGCATAAAAAACAAACACGTGACATAATATGTCACGTATGACACTGTCATATTATGATAGTGTCAGATATATTTTTTTTAAATCGGTAAGTAACCTTAATGTCAAATTGTCTTGAATAATCACTTTCATATGTATTTTGATCTTCAAGACCAGACAGACAGACCAACAAATTACTTTGAGACAATCAGCATCATACATAGATGTGCTATCCTGAAAACTAATTTATTGCAAGCAATGCTGCACTATGTAACTTTGAAATACAATTTCTACATGAAAGGTACTCGGTTTCCGCAGTGTGCAAATATTTGTGTTCATGACTACCTACAAGCATGTTTATCCTTGGTCCAAAATATCATAGTACGAGCTATAATATGTCCTTCAATACAATATTCCACTTAGCCCACTAATTGCCAACAAAGGTCAAACATCAGTACAGTTCATTAGCCACGACAGAAAACCCCAAATTTCCTAGACGGCGTGTCGGCATAGTGTAAACAACGCGCCATAACCCGCGCACTCAGACCCATAGATTCGCGCCGCTAAATTTAGACGGGTCAATACACAGTTTCGCTTCGCAACTGAATAATTTCATGAACGATTTTCAGCAAAGAGCTTATTTTCTTGAAACTCAGAGCTTAGATATTATTTCAATCATATTATTTATTGATCTACACTTAAATAACCAAAGACAAAACCAGGTCATTTTTTTCTCCTCTGCTTCTCAGACAATTTTTTTCTTTCTTGTTAATAACATCTTGACGAGTTTTAGTGCCGTCAATAATAAAATGGAAACTTGAAATAAAAAACGGATTTATGAATTGAGGTCGAATTTCGACATCTGACCAAACACTAGTTCTATAAAATAGACGTTGCCGAGTTGTGTAACTGTAATTTTATCCCATTCCAATTTATCGGGTATATCCAATATATATATTCCAATATATCAATCGGGATGTTCATAAACAAAAAAAAAAACTGGAAGACATGTTAAAGTGAAAGTCAAATGAGATAAGGGAGGAGAAATGCTACATAAGCACTGCTGTTAACCAGCGCGGTCATAGTCGGAACTCAGTCGAACGGCTGCATTTCGAGCAGAAATGATGTGCCCTACGTAGTGCTATTGGCCCTATTTGCTTTCTAGTTTTATTCGAATATTGGCATGTTTTTAAATGCCAAAATACCACCAAACTGTTATAGATACATATATATATATATTACGAATGCATTACTAACACACTTAAAGAAGAAATAATTTCATACTATTTCATCTGACACGGCCAACTTGGCAAGGGGTACAAGTCCGTTCATACAATGAGCTCACTAATATAAATGTCACGCGTATTTATTTTTTCAGACGTCATTCGATAGATAAAAGATAGGTCACTTACATAATTTGAAGAGCTGTTGAAGTTGTTTATCCGATTTATGTTAGTAGGTCACAGAGACATGGCAATTTCATTACAGATCGAACGTGGTGGATGCCATTTGTCGTACGATTTCGTGGAAAATTGCGATTGACATTATATTGCAACTGAATAGGTACATAAAATAGTAGGACACGCGACGGTTTTTCAGATGGAGCTTGAAAAATTAAACAATAGGGTACACTTTTTACAATTCCATGAGAAAAATAAGAAATTGTTTATAGACACAAGTAATCTTAAGAGATTTCAGGACCAACAAGCACAATAGACCCTATGCTTGTCAGTGGTAAGTAAAATATTTTGTAAAATATTTCCATATTTAACGTTCATAAGATCACTATGGAACGTGTGCTTATTTGCAAACCTAGTTATTAATTTGTTTTTATTACTGCAGTTTCCCGCAAGTTCACTTGCGTTTATGGTCACTGCTGCAATCCTAACACTCGTGGTGTGATGTTACATAGCCTATAACCTTCTAAGTGAATACTCTATCCAATACAAAATAATTATTCAAATCTGACTGATAGTGCTAGAGAGATTAGAGCGTTTAAACAAACAAACAATCAAACAACGTTTCAGCTTAATTAAATTAGTACAGATTGCGACGGTAGGAGAGGCTATGAGGGCCATTTTATATGCCGTGTTTATCCGACCCATAAACTCGGCCTATAAAACGAGAAAAATGCTTGTTAATGTGCAGTTACTTGCCATCGGAAATCCTGAATGCTTATTTGGCAAATAATTTGTAAAGAAAAAGTATTTCATTGCTAATGTATGTACGTACCGGCAACGACCTACAAGTAATCCAGAGGCGTTTTTAAAATATTGGGTCTAAAAAATAAGGAATAATAGCAAAGGCTTAGTCCATCTTTACATAAGACACAATAAAGCACAACTCTTTTACATGTATTGTTAACAAAATATAACCAGAATTTTACTTAAGGGACAACAAAATGACAAGGCCTGTGTAAAAACCCTTATGACGAGATATTCTAAGAACTCCTTTAAAACAGGACATGATGACTGCAGTGGAATGTAGGACAAGGTTGTTCCAAGTAGGCACGCGTCAGGTGTGTTCTGAGATTTTACTTCTATTTTCTGCTTACGTCGTATAGAAAGGAAGAGTTTTTAGTTTTAGCCTGCGACTCAGGTGGCGAGGTTTTTGATGTGATTTTTGCTGGTATTGCGAAATATAATCTGCCATTTCTAACGCCCAACGCTAAAAGAAGGGTGTTATAAGTTTAACGTTTGTACCTGTGTCGGTGTCTATGCGTATATTTGTGTATTTGTGTCTGTAGCAGCGTAGCTTCTAAACGAAGCGACCGATTTTGATTTTTTATGGTAGAAGGGTGACTTATGCCGCGTTCCTATAATCAAGAAACGATTCGTTTTGCTTACGGACGGTAAAATACGTTGAATTTTCAACGAAAATTTTACCGTCCGTAATCAAAACGAATCTTTTTTTGATTTTAGGAACGCTGCATTAGTCGAGATTGTTCTTAGCTATAATTCAAGTAAATCTATTCAGCCATTCGATGATCTTTAGCTCTTTTCTAACAGTTGAAGGGATTTTTGAGACATGGTATTTAAATTTTTTTTTAGACTTGTTAGTAAATTATAAATGATCAGGTAGAATAACTTCTAAAGTAGGAATTATTTCAAATAGTGATTTTAATTTTGTACATAAATACATGGTCAAGACAAACAAATACAATCATGGTCTCAATGGACTTAATAATCATATCTCCCAACCGAGGAATCAACTCACTCACACACACACAATCAGCTGCTCTTTGGAGCTGTTTGGAGACTTGGAGGTACTTTCTCAGTTGGGCGGGCAATATGAGCAGAATTGTGCTATCCGCTTTCTCCTTCTAGTACTTACATATATTCATAAGCAATCGTAGACATTGAAAAGATGCTTCAAAGTATAATATTGGATCAGTTTCCTTAGTACCCGTTATGCAAGATTATAGAAACGATCCAAAATCGCCTAAGCGGGAGAGATTTAGCTTGTTTCAAACTAATAACTAAAAGAAACTGCTCAAGCGAGAACCAATCTTCAGCAGCTTAGAGTAAAATACGTTTTTGTATGCTCTAGGCGCCTGGGGTCTGTTATAGATTTCATTAGTATATTATATTCACGACCTAGCAAAACAAAAAGCATCCTTTAATGTAGGAACTTTAGGAACATTTCTTGTTTGTACTATATTTTTGTCGGCAATATCACTAATTAGTTTTTTTTTTTATGATATCGTTGCGATAACTTATAATTAACGTTTATTCTCAAAAGTCCGATAAGTTTGGTAGTTAAAAAAAATCCCTAAATGTTATTTATAATATTAGTCAGGTTAATTGTAATGTACACACTCATAAAGTTAAATCACAGGGCTGCGTCAAGACCCGAAGGTGTTACTGATAAAGTAAAATATTGATTTAGTGATTACATGAGGCCGGCACGCGATATAATAAAAAGAAACCTCCTCCCGCCAGCACCTTTGTTACCGTCCATTTTATTGGTAGACTCGTCTGGAACCCGGGAGCCTTGATTAAAAAACCAACAAAAGAACTTTGTATAGGTATACTTATGTATATTATTTTGATTTTACCTTTTAGACTTACGGCTTGTGTGTCTCTGTAAGGAAGATGGGGAAATTTTCTCTTGATTAAAAGCTTGATTAGGAGACAAACAAAATATATTGATTAGCTACGTACTTTTGTCATGTGGCTAGAGAATTAATTACGCTTAGTACGAGTATATAGATTACAAAAGAGGCATGGTTTTGAAAATGACTATAGTGTGGGTCTTCAGGGGTTAGTTCGTGCATTGTTGAAGATGTTTTCTTATAAGAATATTAGCCCTATACAATTAATTACAGTAAGTCAGTACCCTATTGTCAAAATTCCACAAATACTTTTTTTTTTGTTATATTATTACATGCTGTGTCTGCCTTTAAGTAATTGTTACAGTACGTTCGATAACATGTGTAATACTTAAGTAAACGTGTAAACAATAGTTGTTAGTGGACCTAAATAAATTAATATAATTGGGATCTCCTTTATATTCATTGTAATCTTCAATAATATAATAAAGCTGAAGAGTTTGTTGTTTGTTTGTATGTTTAAACGTGCTAATCTCTGGAACTATCAGCCAGATTTGAATAATTCTTTATGTATTGGATAGAGTAATTGTTTAGGAAGGTTTTATGCTATGTAACATCACAACTAGACCTTTGGGAGGTTAGCAGTAACCGTAAACGCAGGTGAAACTGTGAGTACTCCTCACAGTTTCACCTGCTAGTCATTTATAAGATTACTAGCAGCGCCCCGCGGTTTCACCCGCGTAAGTCCCGATCCCGTACAAATATCGGAATAAAAAGTAGCCTATGCGTTAATCCAGATTTTCAGCTATCTACATGCCAAGTTTCATCGCAATCGGTTTTGTGGTTTTTGCGTGAAAGAGTAACAAACATCCATCCATCCATCCAACACATCCAACATATAGTTATTACTAAATTTGGTTACGCAGGTCCCAGAAATAGGTTAAGATATACACGTCATGGCATGTTTGTACATGAAAAACATATGCGTCGAGTACTTTCTACTTTTGTAGGGGGAGTAAAAATAAGGGGGGGGGGGAGTAACTATTTAGTTGAATCTGGTACTCCAAAGTGCACAATCTGGTGCTTTGAACAGTGTTAGTCTAACAAGAGTATATAATATTTTCAACTCGAACTTTTCAACAAAAGTATTCAATTGAAATACCTAAAACTAACTTTACTCTTACTGTCACCAAAATGGCACTTGCGAATACGCTACTACTCCTATCCTTGATTACGCAGATGTTAGCAATCCAGATACCCAATTAGACTAAACTCGAGCGTCTTCGAAATTTTGTATAAGATACATATTTGGTTTACGCAAGTATGATCACATCTCAGAATTTCGTCAAAATCTCGAGTGGTTACCAATACGCCTTCGCCGGGATGCTCACATCCTCATTCTTTATTGTATAATATTTATAGTTCAACCCTTCCATGCCTTCCTATTTTAAGGATCGTTTTGAGTTCCTCTATGATACACATACATAAAAATACCTTTACATTCCACATCGTTTCTCGACATATCCTTTACCGTTGTTGTAACACGCTTGTGGAATGCATTGCTAATCAAAATAAGGAAAGTTCAAACCATACACGCATTTAAAGCCATTGTTAAAAGTCACTACCTAGAATTATAATTCCAGTATATTATGTTATTGTCATTGTAGTAATACTATTTGCTAAATCTTGATATGAATTATCTCTGTATATGATTACCTACTTGTATTATTAGTTATATATGTGTATATTTGTTTAGTAATATGTATTATTTTATGTAGTACACCGTCAGCTACCATTTGTTCCTGTCACTAAATCCGTCCAAAGGTTGTACCTAAATTTAGTAATAAATTTAAGATTCATTGTTATTTTAATATGGTGTACAATAAAGAATATTCTATTCTATTCTAAATAGTGACCTATTTAGACCTAGACAACTCTTTAGTTAATAACCACTATAGACTTTACTATTAGAAAATATTAACATCACGCTATATGTGCGCAGGTGGTTAGAAAAGAGTTCTTTATATTCAGTTACAAAAAACTTAAAAAAAGAAAGCGATACAGTTGGTTGGCAGTGGTAACAATTCCCTGCAAGTTTTCCTAGACTTGCAACGCTACATGAATAAAATATCGAGTAACTTTAGCTGTTCCACTGGATCAAAATCTAATAAAGTACGTGCTTCGTGCGAGCTGGCTGTTGTTCGAATTCAAGACGACACCTGTAGGACAAATTTTGTAACTCAGACTTAACAGTTGCCGTCGGATGTCCTCATTATTTGGCACAATTTTTTGGGGTCATGAGGACATTCAAGAGCTAAAATTTCCTTGAAATGTAGCTCGACATTTACAATAATTTTTTTTAATACTATTAATAACGTAGACCACACATTACTATATTTTTGTTAACCATTCCAGTTAAACTTAAATCGTTAGAATTAAATCGGTCGAAACGAGGTCATAAGGAACTAGCTAATCGACTGATCGACACTTCTCGTGACCAGAAGGCGGGCCTTTTTCTTGCGCAGAGAATTAGCATTGCCATTCAACGTGGTAATGCTGCCAGTCTTCTGGGAACACTGCACTGTAGGCAACGATGCGGAGGAATTTTATGACGCCTGCATGTAAATAGTCCGTATATTTAAATATTTTAAATTAATTTTAATATACTTATTACTGAATTGATGGTAAGTTGCTTAATTGTTATCACTAATATTAAAAATGTATATTTGTTTGTTTTTTTACGATTTCAAATTTAGGTTAATACTCAAACGATCATTGTCAGGATTACGGCAAAAGAACAAAAGATACTTTCCATCCATAAAAAAAGTGCTGTTCCCGACAGATAGAAAAACAAGTTGTAGAAGGTCGTCTGGTTCGTTGTGATGTCAATATTTGACCAGCGCACATATCAACATGTTTTGTCATTGTTTTTTTTTTTCATCTCATCTTATTATCTTTTTTCTGTTTCTAAGAAAATGAGTCTAGCGGTCTAGCCCAAGTCTTACCCCATACATAATTGAATACATGTCAATTTGTTGAAAATAGCGCATTACTACATCAACTTTAATGTAATGTTTGTAGCCCAACACATTAATGTTACGTCGCAAAAGCGAATAAGTGCAGTGAGGAAGTTAAATATAAAATCGTACCTTCAGTTCAGGAACATTCTATTTGGCAAAGTGAATGTGTGAATATGGTTTTCTAGTTCGCTACGGGACTCCATAGCTCGTAGGCGTCTGCTACGTGACCAGCCTACGCGAGTTCGTGTCGTAGCTGAATTATTTTTCAATTTCGTCTTCCAGACTCATTTGTATTATTAAAAATTATTATATAATTGTGTACATTTGACTGTGAATCACTTCTTCTTTTTCCTAATAGAAGCACGTTGTGCTTTGAGGCTATTCACCATAATCTTTCTGTTTCCTTAAATCTGAAGTATTCATTTGCATCGCTCTTTTGTTTCCAAAAAGGAAACAATAATTCTATTTGTTTAGACAGATGTTCTGTTTAGTTAAACACTCATCAAATACAACGTATTGTATAAAAACAATTAAAATCAAAAGTGTTTTTTTGCAGTTTCCAAATAATATGTAGTAATCTTATAAATAAAAATTCGTATATTTTTAAAGAAAGTCTGTTTTGACATGAGATTAAGGTCCGATTAGATATTTTTTAAAGACTAAGCAATCAATTGTATTAAATTGGATTGTGTAGTAGCTGCTTTGCTTTTGTAATTGACAGCTGTTAATCGCTCAGAGCACGAATCTGCAGATTAAGAGCAGCCTCTAGAGGGAAATTAAGCTTTAGATTGGTCGAAAGATTTAATTTGAGCAGGCTGTGTATTCGAGTACTTACCACATTTGTAAGTGTAAGGGATTCATCTGGACTAGATGAGGGCCTGGTTAAAGTACTTATGAAGCCCGAAACATTCTTATTAAGTTGTTCGTACATGTGATTTTCGTAACAAGGCCCACAGAGTCTTGCTAAAAAATTAACTTTACATTTCACACGTTTAAAAAGAAGTATTTTCTGGGATTTTATAACATGATCCAAGCACTGAGTTATTATTACAGGATCCAAGATGGTCTTTTGTTAAACTTTTGTTGAATTGTCGATTATACTTGAAAGTTAAAAATAACTGTATTATATGGAAATGTTCTTTGATTATATATATATAATCAAAGGTAAGAATTTAAAAAAATATTTTATTGGATAGATAAAAATGATGATGATTGACCAACATATAGTATTAAACGTTTGTCTCGATACAAAGGGACAAAAATTAATGCCACAGGTCAGCAAAGAAGATTTCTACTAGAAGCACTACCAGTCGATAGGAGTCTATGATTGACCAGTAGTACTACTGTTCAATTTATTTCGATGCAAGTACGTTTAGTTTGAATTATTGTTGATAGATGGCGTTGTCATGTGTATCAAAAAATATTAAATCGCGTATGTTATTAATTAACTCCTATGGTGTTTCTGCTTTTGACTCAGGCCTCCGCGAGGTCAAAACTAGCGAAGGGTCATCGACGTTTAAAACGGTAACGAATCTAGACTATACATTTGCTATTATCAATGACTCGATCATCATCATCATCATCATTTCAGCCATAGGACGTCCACTGTTGGACATAGGCCTCCCTTAATGACCTCCAAGAAGACCGGTTCTAAGCGGCCTGCATCCACCATCGTCCTGCGATCCTTACCAGGTCGTCTGTCCACCGCGATAGTGGACGTCCTACGCTGCGCCTTCCGGTCCGTGGTCTCCATTCCAGAACCTTTTGGGCCCATCGACCATCCGTTCTACGAGCTATGTGCCCCGCCCATTGCCACTTCAATTTGCTGAACCGTTCGGCTATATCGGTGACCTTCGTTCATCTGCGTATCTCCTCATTTCTGATTCGATCGCGCAGAGAAACACCAAGCATAGCCCTTTCCATAGCTCGTTGAGTGCCTCTGAGCTTGCTTATCAAGCCCATAGTGAGAGACCACGTTTCGGATCCATATGTCATCACTGGCAACACACACTGGTTGAAAACCTTTCTCTTCAGGCACTTAGGAATTTTGGACGAAAGGATGCAGCGAAGTTTCCCAAACGCTGCCCATCCGAGTTGGATTCGACGATTGACCTCTTTCTCGAAGTTGGACTTACCTAGTTGAACTGTTTGTCCCAGGTATACATACGCGTCAACAACTTCAAGAACCGAGTCTTCAACCTTTATGGGGGTAGGCACCACATGGCCGACTCGATCAACTAGCTCAATTCGTCAACTGGTCTATAAGTTAACTAATGCAGACGTAAAGTCCGTCCGCAACGACGTTGGCGGCCTCTACGCTCGACTTTTATCTCTTGAGGTAGTCTCACAATCACAATATATTTTATACCTATTATATCTATATTATACCTATTTGCAAGCAATTAAACTTCCGTGGCTTAGGACTGTCATAATAAAAACTTTATTTAATGTAATTCGTCTAAATTCCCTGAATTCACTAACTACTATAACAGTATTCTTTTTTTCATATAGTATAAAATATACAATTTACTCTATCTCGCTCAGTCCACAAATCTAAACTCGAAAGCTTAATTCGCTTGTTTGACGTTGTTTTTTCAACGGACTAATCAACTACGTTTAAGCTTTTAGTTTAACCGTCTATTCAACTAGTTACTATTGAAAGTCGATAAACCGTTGATTCGTTTATTGTACGATGGACGAGTTAACTAATTCGTTCTTTCAACGCCCATCGCTAGTCGAAAGTGGTTTATCTTAACGCTCACTGTGGCTACTCAAAATATAAGCTATCTTTTGACTTTCATTTGATTATCACTGTATCTTCAATCATACACCCTTATACCAAACTTTAATACGAAATGCGAATAAACCTCAAAAAAATAATCAATTTACCCTCAACATATTACGTATAACAGTGAAAATATTGGTCCTAACTAGATGCCGAAGTCTGAAGTCTGTGGGCGCCTGTACGTGGGTCGTTTGTGAATTGCACTCCCGTCCCCTCCCACGCTCACAGCCCTCCCACGAACATCGCCTCCGTCTAAAAGGTTTTATAAAAAACTCGTACTGCCTACAGTCTTATTATGAAACATATAAAATTAGCCTTCTGTTGACTGACTCCGTTTATAGAATAATACCGGCCAATTGTATGTAGGTTAAGAAAACATTAAAACTAGCTAATTTGACTACAAGTATTATCTTATCCTATAAGTTGGCAAATAACCAAACGATCCGTATGATGGTAAGCGGTAACGCCGCCTAAAATAAATCTGTATTAATATTAAAAATCTAAAGGTAACTGAATGTTTGTTCTTGATCCCGTCGGCATAGGCAAAAAAAAATCTGCTTGATAGTGCGGTCTTAGGTTCTATTAAGCAAGCAAGAAAAAAATGGTTACTGACTCTAAATTATGATCAAACTATACTCATCATCCTCCGCGCCTTTTACCACCTAAGTTGGGGTCGGCTTTCAGTCTAACTACGATACCGCCACAAACCAAGTACTAGGCGACATCGAAGTTCTGTAGTTAGACGGACTTTTTAGGGCTCTAACTACCCGTAACGAATGCCACAGATGTTTGTATGGCACCCGGGACCGACGGCTTAAAGTGCTCTCAGAGGCACGGAAGGGTCTCAATGTGTCCCCCATCCTAGACTGACCTGGCTAATATTACTTAACTTTATAATGTGCTAACCTACTCGGTTAGCACTTAGCCACGAGCCCCTCAATCTGTAGTTTATAATATATTAGTTGTCAATTTATACTTTAGAGAGAAAATTTAGGGAAAATTTCTACTGGATATTTCGTACACGAAATTCTCGGTAACGAAACGGAGTCTAGAGAGGTCTAGATCTACCAAAGTTAATAGGCGCGCCCACGTACTTATTACGTGAGACATTTTCGTGTGTGTACAGTAGTGTACAGTACACCTACTCGTTCAACGAGTTGGTTGGCGTGCGGGAATATACACACGTGAGTGTATACAAAAAAATACTCAGTTATATTTTAACGACTAAGCCTTTAAATCAATCGCAATAAAAAAATCCAAATTGGTCCTTGGCTTGCAGAAGAACAGACTCCATCTCTTAGTAACAACATATACACGTCAATAAAACGAATTAGCTTCCTGCCGTCTGTCCCTCTGTACGCTAAGATCTTTTAAACTACGGATTTTAATGCGGTTATCACTAATAGACGAAGTGATTCCTGAAGGAGGTTTAGGTGTATAATTTTATGAAGGTCTTGAGGAAAATAGCTGAAATAAGACGATGATTGTTGAAGGTGTCGGAAAAAAAAGGCTATGCTACCCGTGCGAAGCCGGGGCGGGTTGCTAGAAATAAATAAAAAATGTATCAACACTGTTATCTTATTACTTTAAGCGAGCAATTCTTGTATGTATGTGCCTATTTATTTATGTATATATTTATATTTCGGGTATCTCGGAAACGGCTCTAATAATTTTGATGTAATTTTCTATACAGATATCGGTCTCCCAAGCATTGTAAAATTTATTTGTGTCAATTTCAAAAGTTTCATGTTACTCATGTTAGATATGACCTCATCTTTCTATAGCTTTTGGTTCTTGCGTTATTCATGGGAGTAGTCGAACTCATTGGAGTACTTTGAACTCGCCAGAAATCAATAATAAGCTATTTCAAATGTCAATGTTCTCATTCTAAGGTTTATGAAGGAAAAGTATCGTTATGTGCGAGGAACATGGACATATTAACATGGACCGGACAAATTTAACAAAGTCTGCGTACGACCGTAAGTTTGTTGAATGATAAATTAATCTTGATATCAATTATTATATATTTTATTACCCGCCTTCAGATACTACAAATTCTAACTAAATAATATATAAATAAATTTACTTATAACTATCTTTTATCTATTTACTATTAGGACTAAAGCACTACGAAAATAGTATGCGCATCTCATATTCGTAAGGTTTTAAAAAACAGAAATTGTTTAAACTTGCAAAAAATGAATTCCATGGCATCGTTTTTTTTTCCAATTATGAACACGGATAAATTTAACACGCCAAAGAGTATACAAACACTACGTTAGATAACACGCGAGCAAATGGGCGATAGTTTTTTATAAGGAAGAATTCAGTTGGTAAGGTTTCTGCGGCGGAAAGGGAACAGGGCAGGACTACTACAGTTAATCCCAGTAAAAAACATCTCTTTTCAATTTTTTATTTATCAAAATCGACTCAGTAGTTAGATGTATATAGGAGGTACATACATACATTGATTACTGAATTCATAACCATTCTTTTTGTTTTTGCCGTAGTCGGTTAAATGGTGAGGGTACAAAAAATGAAAGTGTTTACAACCGAGGTTCACGTTCGCTGCTTAGCTAAGTTACCCAGTTGCAGCTTAAAATCGTTACTGGCAAAAGGTCGAGTACTCTTTCATACACACGCTCATAAAATAGTCAAAAATAAAATATTTATCAGCAAAACTTTACGGGTTCCTGTGTTTGGGTTGCCCAATGTTTGCAATGTTGTATAAATATTTACTTGTTCACGTTGTTAAAATGAAGCTTATGGCCTGAGAGCGTTCCGTGTCAACCTTTATAATTTATTATTATTTCACTAAAAAAATACCTCTCAAATGATTATTTGTTGGACATAAGTTTAAGAGTCATTCGTCATCACGTTCCATTCTTGAAATTCTTTAAAATTTTGTTGATTTAGTACTCAGTAGTTTAGGTTTATGGTTAATGCTTAGACTAAAGACGGTGAGTTACTGTTACTGCACATCGTCAACTTCTGTTTGGTAGTAATACTGGTAATACGTCACCGTACACAGTAGCAAAAACTGACGCTTTTTGAAATTTGATAGCGTTACAATATTAGTTTTAATTAAAAAAATCACAAGCACTTTTATTTTCTATTAGTCCTTTTCCTTTAGTTCTATTAAAACTTAACAAAACCAAAAATGGGACGAGATGACGAGTGAAAATAAAATTAATTTTGAAATCCGTCAATTCGTTCCAGTGGGCCGAGTTTGTTTTGGGACGAGATGACAAACGACCCAAGTTCAATAAACAATTTAAGAATTGACTGGCCTGTTGGCCTAGTGGTTGGTGAACCTAACTGCTCTGCCATAGGTCGTGGGTTCGATGCCCACCCGAGTCTGGGTGTTCTTTGTGTCCGTTGTTTGTATGTTTGTAAAGTTCCCCGCGACACAGGAGTAATTCCCAATGCGGGAGTTGTCTTTAAAAATTAAAAAAAAAAACATGGTTTTAAAAATTAATTTAAACTATCGCCTGGTGGTCGAATTTCGATCATTATTCATTAACTTTGAATGTTTTATTTTATATCTATGACCAGTTAACTTAAACCGTCATTGTGTAGGCATGCCGTACTATGACAGGATATTATATACTGGAACCCTATAACTTTTTGTAGCCGTTTTCGCATATTTTTTAAATATTTAACACATAATAATTGATCATTTGAGCTTTCTGCACTTCTACGTAATATAAACCTTTAGTATTCGAAATTTCACCTTCCTACATCCGTGAAATTTGCATAAAAAGGGGGATGATACAAAAGATTATCTTCGCTTATTAATATATAGATACCTCGCAGTAGTCTGATGTTAATAAAATACATCATTCAAGGTACAAACGTTTGTGCAATCAATCATGTGCTTCGAGAGATTTACACGCTTTCAAACTTAATCTGAATAGGATTTCTTTTAAATATGGTAAAGGATTTTATTAAGCGCTGTCCGCTGGCTGGGGAGCTACAAAGAGCCTACGAATATATAGAGACTTAGGCAGAATAAAATACACTGTGTAGTGATTGATGTGTATTACATAGCTCTGAATTACCTGACGTTTCCACCGCGTTGCACTGACCGTGGTCACAGACTAATTCCCTTGTAAATACATAATTATATCATGGAACTCGAAAGTTTAAAAGTTAGTATAGATTTGATATGTTTTCAACACATGGTGTCATAAGGACATAATATCACAGTTTTAAGATGCTAAGGATTGAATAATTTAAAAAGTGCAGTGAGTGGAATCTTATGTATCTTCTAATCTTATAAAACTCTAGAAGTCATACATATTTTCTTGGTATTGTTCTAACAGGCCCATTAGAAATTATTTTTACAAATAATTTCTATATCTTTCTTGAGGACATATATGAGCTGTTTAAATATGTATTTATACGGGAATTAACGCGATCACGAAATAGTTATTAGATACCTGTAAATTACCTGACGTTTCGACCAAGCTGCGCTAGCCGTGGTCACAGGTTGATTCTGTGACTCAGTCGAAATACATAATTATATCATGAAACGTGTAAGCATAAAAGTCTGTATAAAATTTGCTGTATATTCAGCTCAAGCTATCTCTCAATTATTTTTCTCAATGTCGCAATCTGATTGATCTGGAAAAAGTCGTGTCCAAGACGATGCCACGGTTCGTTTCAGACCAACCGCTTTTTATAAATAATTTTCTATAATAACAGTCATGTATTTATTATTGGATAAGCTGTCAAAGATGTTACATGCGCAAACTATGGGTAGGTCCACGTACGCTTGTTGATACTGCAGATAATTATCACGGAGATACTCTTTCAATCAAAATTTCGAGTGATCACCTCAGTAAGCTGTAAATAGTGATGCACTATATAATAATGATAATGCAAAAGTAAATAGTAGGTATCCATATTATCGATACATAAATCATCGTAGTAGTAAGTAGTATTGATTTTTTAGCAGAAACTGTATACCTATCGAGATTATCGGAAGTACTAATGGCCCATAACACTTTAATAGGTATATTAAGTTCGATAATATAGTTTTTTTTTGGTACTACTATTGACGTTGAACGTGCATTATTGATAGTATTATTAATTTCATGCAATCGAATAATATTAAATTTATATAATATATAATAATAATATAATCACATCTGTAGTATTTATAACTGTATTATTGGAGTAACTAAATTTATCTAAAGAGTCAACTATTGACAACATCACTAGGTTACGAACCCTAAGTTTTCCATTGTTATTATGACTTTCGCCACTATGGTTCTAAGTACAAAAATGCGGCCTATTAATTTAAGAGCCAACTTTGAATACCATTGTCCAAATATTTCAAGGAATACCTTCAACAAGTGAACGTGGTTTGGAATGCGTTGAACATTTTGCTGAGAATACAAGTGATTTATGTCAAGAGTGCTGGAAGTGAATTAAGCATCTCCAGTTTATAAAACTTTATAGTGTAAACCGCCATCAACGTCCCTTCCTTTGTTGTTATAGAAAAGGGAACGGTGATGAACGAAATTGGCCGAATGCCATCAAAGTTGTCATATATCAAACAAGCAATTTTTTAATTTGGACAAAGATCGACTGTTGTATTTAAGTGATCGAGTGATCGATTAAACACTATTTACGCATTCTACAGTAAAGAAAAAACATAATTGAACTATGTAGGTTTTTTTGTCTAAACTTAATGAAATATTTACCAATTTAAATTTTATTGCACATATAACTTATTGTACATTCTGTGGAACTGGCCCGTAGTTTAAGGTTATTTTTGAACATCATCCATGTAGTAGACCCAATTGGGTAAGTATTCAAAATAACTTAAAATACTATGAAAGTTGTCGTCCAGTTTAATTTTAACGTTTTAAATCATTTTATAATCGTCAAATTACCTTTAAAGTGAACGATTTGACAGCAGTAAGACGTGACGTGATTCCTTAGTATTGCATACAAAAATGTACCGAATAGGTAGGTTCGGTACATTTCGACTAAAAATGGATTTTTTGACATAATATTGTTGTGGTAGGAATGAGTTGGTGATTATTACTTGTTCTGTTTTGTGGGTAATTTTTGCTCCTTTAAAATCACTGGACGATTGGACAAGTGCGTTTGTTTGTTGTTGAAAGTAATTTTTTTTTTAAGAATAAATTTGGAATACACAGAAATTCACAAAAGACAAGACATTTTTATAAATTTAGTTATGTTCTTTTTCATGAATTAACAGCAGCTTCGAACAGACTGTATTTGTTTTGTTAATTTGAGCATATAAAAGCGTCAATTATCCGAGGGGTTTCACTATCTCAAAAAATCATTCCTGTTTGACTAATTAGTTTGACTACTCAGTTCAACCACGTGGACGAAGGGGCATAGACGTGTGTTTTGCACTCTTACTTATTTTTACTTACTTGTTTGTTACCAAAGAAGGTTAGATGTGTCCTATTCAGTACAATGATCATTTAGGTAGGTCTGAAGACTTTAACTATTATAAGAAGTGAAACCCAAGGGTTTTTTGACTGCGTTTATTGTTACGGTTGAGGTATTATTCTCACTTCATAAACTTCAGAGTTTTTATGAAGTGAGAATAATACCATAATAACAGAGGGTGAACACTACACAAGAAAACCCCGAAAAGAGATACCCAATTATCGTAAGGTTGTAGAGGAACTCCATCGCAAGTAATAGTTCAATAATAGTCATATTATTATAATATGTGTTATTGCTGATTGATAAGTCAATAAAAAAAACCTGAACACAAACTGACACAGAAACTGAAACACAAATTAATTGTATCGTGATGGCAAATATACTGTATTCGTTGATAACAGTTTCTAAACAGTAGGCAGTATTAATAACCTAAAACAATTTGTAGTGTCTGTAATTATTAAATATTGAAGGTTAGTTTTATGACCGTAAATACTTTAATGAGTAAGCATTTTTTATTATAGACGTATTGATACCTACGTTTAACTCAACAAGAACGGCGCATAGAAACGAAAGTGATATATCAATCCAAAAACGACCATTCATTCATTTAAGCCTTAGAATCTCTTAATATAATTCTCTTTATATACAAATATGGAGCGTTTATTGAAAACCGAAACATTCGACCCCTCAAGCTCGAGTTCTGCAACTCATGCGAGCGGCAAGGCCGGGGCAAGGACTGCATCGTTCTGCTTTCATTACTCTCTTTTGGCTCAAAATCTTAAAAGTACAATTTTCTTGCAGTGTATGTTGACCTATTCAACATACTGTTATTAGGTCGTTTTAAAAATGGAAATGTGTACGTAAAGGATGGCCAAATGTATCCGTAATTAAAAAAAAATCACACGTAAGATTGCCAAAAATATCAAGTAAATATGTCAACACTGTCACCGTGTGTCACACACACATTTTTAAAACAATAGAATTTGTTGAATATTTAAGAAATGCCTATATTTTTTTATAATACTATTTGCAACTTCCAAGTTGAAATACCTGAAAATATGAATTTTGAATGCCTTTTGAATAGTTTAATATAATAATATCTTAACTATGCAACAGCTATTCAAATACATATAAATATTGATTGAAATTAAACTGCCACATCAAGCATAGTTATGTATAATGGTTCTATGAATGACATAGAGCTCTCCGTGGCCAACAATGTAACTAAAGATTTTTTTTATATTTAGTGAAAACTAACTAGCACAAATAAATATTGTTAGTTCTTAAATTAAATATAAAACATGGATGCTATTATGTTTATGAATAAAACTGTGACGTCATAGTTCCACTTTGCAATAAGATTGGTACCTAATTTATTACTTTAATAGAGTGGTCCCATGTTACCATGGCGCCATTACGTAACCAAGTCGACTACGGCATGAGTGAATTTGATGAATAGTGTGATATATCGTATGTGTATCGATCAACGTGCGGCTATATACTTCAGCTAAACACCAAACTGCACCTCTCTAAACATTTAGCTACAAGCAAACGTCCACCCAATCGCTTGAGGTAGCTCACATCAAAACGCAAAATAAAACAACGATTGTGGGGAATACATTTATTGGTATTCGTGTAATGGTCGACGACAAAAGAGCAGACTGGCACCTTCAATCTGAAGTGAATGGGAAATATGAAAACTGAAAAGGAAAGCAGGTAAACAGCTGGCAGACGAGCAAAACAAACTCAATGTGAAAGAGACGCCTTAGAAGTGTATTTAACTGGATTCTTTGATACTTTTCTACACTTTGCTAATGTTACGCCTCTTTGAAATGCAAAGTGCTTTGATCTTATTAAGCTTTGCAATCTTTGAAGTTGAAAATGAACTTAAAATGTTATTAATAGTAGGAAGTTAAAATTAAAACATAGTAAAAGCAATGATGGTTGATGAGAAGTCATGATATAACAAAAGCTTGCAAGACAGACAATGAGCGTTGAAGATAGAGGAAGAAACGTACAAATGGTTGGTTTGTTCATGGTCATTGTTGTCGTGCGCTGGCTGCGAGCCGGAGCGCCGCAGCCGCCAGATGGCGTGGCGCGCCGCCACCAGCCGCGCGAATCCGTGACGAGCCACTCTCGAGAGCGCTACACGCGCATTATCACCCCGCGATCAACAAGTCCGGTGCGAACACCGACCGCTCGCACAGGACGAACACCCACCCAGTGCTCACCATACGACCGGGACACACAAGGTCAAGGACATGGATTAGGGATAAACACGCTCAACAAGTTTCAGAGCCGATAGTAAATAATTTCCAGACAGACGTCAGTACGGCGGCTTAGACGTCAACGACTCCGTTACACAATTAAATTTAACAGTGCGAGTTATAAGAAATCACTAGCCTGGGACACTACGCGCATAAGCTAGCCTAAACGAATATATCACAACCGAATATCACAATAAGCAGTGGCAAGCGAAGCTTCGTGGACGGCGGCAGCTTACGTAACACTAACCTAACTACGCGTGTAAAACGTGCAAAAATTTATTGATCACAGAAAGAAGCCTTAACACTATGAGGTTTTAATGTGCTCTTCAGGGTATATTATGTAACGGAGTCGCGTTCTGTGTGGAAATTGTGCTGGAGGGTTTGTCGTCGTGGACTTGCGCGCGGGATGTAGGTCGGGCGAGCACTGGCCGCGCGTCGCGGGCGATGCGCCGCCGCGCCCCGCGTCACCCGCGTCATCCATGCTCGCCCCCGCACATACCGCTCTTGTTCCTTCGTCGCCTACAGGTACTGCGTTCGTGCGTTAGTGACCAGCTGAGTTCAATTATACTAAGCTCTAGGGATAAACATCTTATAATATGTGTTAGTTAAGGTTAATAAAAACAAAATGAGCGCGTGATAAAAACCCTACATCCTTTAAATTTTGCGCGACCAACATTAAGAATTAAACTTGCGCGGAGTATACATTTTTCCTTCAGCGTTCGTACCATTGTAAGAATTGAAAAAGGCACTTTATTATTTCATTTAAAACTTTGAAGAGAATTAAAGTAAAATTCACTTGAAAGGCAGGTTTTAAACTAGATTATATTTTTAGACACAGCTGCTCTTGAATGTTTGTAATTAATACTCATTTTTTAATCACTAAACATTGTACAAACTTTGAAAATGAGAAAAAGTAGTTTAGCAATTTCAAGATATTGTTGGATTTCTACCTGTAGTCCTAATATGCTATTCAATAAGCATAAAGATAATGAACGTTGTGGTGCATTAAATATCCATCAATCGGCATCCGAATACATTTTCATGGTATTTTTATGTTTCCGTAACATCCATGTGTTCGATAAAGACCCACATAAAAAGGTAAATCCCCACAAAGGAGTTTTGCGTTTATCTGCAATTCCAAATTCAAAAGCTCGTTTTGAATGCTATAAAATGGAACTAACCATTGTTTTCAACGGCGTTTGTAATTAATGAATAAAAAGAACAGCAAACCGCACAAATAATATTATGTACTTGCAAATAACTTTAAAACCTAAAGTTATTTGTAAGTAAAATTATTACTCATAAACCTTTTACATGTCACCGGTTCACCCACAGGGCCGAAGAGGTCACCCGTAGTACTGTACTCACAGTGAGACCTATGCAGGTTATATTTTCAATCAGTGCTGTTCAATTCTTAGTACGTTTATTGAGAAAATAGTGACTATATAGAGGAATATGATAAAGAATATAGCTTACATTACTTTTAATAATAAGCGTTGAAATAAGTTTAATTTATGAACAAACAAGACTCGGAAAAATGCTGTCCTATTTACAAATAGGTACACTAATACTAGGTCTTGTCCACGGATTCCATTTAGTCAATCGATTCAGGTCTTCCTCGATATTCCCGGGTCCCCTATAATAGACATACTTGTGATGGAACACCATGTGGTTTCAGTCAGTTCGATTCCGACATACCATTTTACCGTTAGCTCCGGTGAAGAGCATTCTCTTTTTTTATATATTATTTAGGATAATATTAATCTCAAGTGTTTGTTTTTTTGGTTGGAATTAACAGTCAGAATTAAAAAACTTATAAATTTAATAGCTCATTTCTGGCGGAAGGTAGGAAGGTATAGGCTATTTAACATCACGCTACTAGCATTAGGAGTGCGGCAGTGACTATAAATGCGGGTGAAACTCCCCACGGTTGGTAATGTTTAATTTACCTGTAACCTACATAAAGATTATGGATTATGGACATATCGAACTAAAAGGCGGTATTGTTATAATTTATTTTTGCATTCGTTTTGTCGTTTAATATATTCGTTTATAGGTTCACAAACAAAGGCACCAGCTGCCTGATGACTAGCGATCATAAGTATTGAGATATAGTAACCACTGAGAGCTTGTAACTTCTGTGGTGTCACCGGTTTTTATAGCCAAACAAGGCGAGCGAGTTGGCAACCCCAGCCCCAGCAAAGAACCGCCTAATATCTAATCACAGCACTACGCATTAGGCTAGTAGTCTTCTAAAGTTGAGTCCTTAATTAGGCGTTTTCTTTAATTATATTTATGGATAAAGGACATAGGAGATTTCAGCTCGAATAAGAGGTGCCCGTTTACGAGTATAAAAAGTCGATTTGGTTGTCTTTCCACTGTTGAATTAATCCTTATTACTTGACGTTAGAAACAATTTACCAAATAACGAAACATGTGCTAGTTTGCCACTTTGATTCTATTAAAAAAATATTATCGCCGTCGCAATAAGACATAAGGAAACATTGCCATCTATCGGCATATAGTAGAACTACAAGCAACAGCATGTTTAGTAGTTTCTTCAATGTTACGTTTGCACCTTACGGTCATAGCTGAAAGCCATCCGCATCGGCCATACCAGCCACTACTACAGAAAGTGTTTTCAGAATGTCTGTTAAACATTGGCCTTTGTGAACACAAAAGAAAAATGTCTTTGTAGCACAGTCATCAATTCTTTAGCTTTCCGTTATGTTTATTTCATTGTGTTGGTGACATCCGGCTCATTTATTAAATATGGCAAGGTTACTTTTGAAAAGAATAATACATTTGGAAATTTCGTTCAACAATGATATTGGAAATGTTTTCAACTTTCGGTTTAATTACTTTCATCTGTTAGATCTGTTAGTAAATTATTAAGCTCTATCATGTTTTACAGGATTTTGTTTTGCGAATGTAATTATAGTTCCAACGATAGTACCTACTAGTTGCTAATAAGTACATGTGAGTTTATATTGTACGCAGACGAAAGCTATTACAGGGAATACTAACAAACTGTAAACTTTTGTGGAGTATAAGCTATTGGACAATAGATGGCGTTAAAACTATTTTTCGTAATGAAGTTTTTTCGAATTTCTATACCACACAGAATGATGAATTTGTTAAAAGCTAAGGCTTAATGGCCGTTTCTTTTGATTGCGTTGACTTAGAAGCTTGATTTTGTTACAGCTTCAAGGGACCGCAGACTTATTTATTGGTATTAATTTCGACTTGATGCGTCCACGGGTTCCTGAGAAAAAGGGGCTTGACAGACTGACAGGCAGACAGATGGACAACAGAGTGATCGTATAAGAGTTCCTTTTTTTCCTTTTGTAGAACGGTACCCTAAAACAGCTGATCATATTCGAACGGCTGAACAGATTTTCTTGAATTATAAGAACTCTAAGAACACTTTTGATCAAGTGTCCTTTCAAACAAAAGAAATCTAAATCAAATTTCCTCCCTCCGTTTAGAAGCTATGATGGACAGATACACAGACACGCAGATACACATTTACACAGATATACACATTGAACTTATAGCAGCCTTTCTTTTTGCGTAGGGAGTTAAAAATGACTAGATTTTACAATTAAAATTTGTGATAACATTTTCAATCCATTCCATGTATCTCAAGCTTTTGTCCTCACTATCATAACTATTTACATTCTTACTTACAAATTAAATCGTAAAACTGTGTAGTATGTTTATCACAAACCACAATTGAAGGCTTTGAGAGTTTTGCTGTTATATTGTTTGTAGTGTAGTGACCCCAATCCGGGTTTACATAATGCGAAATGTTTGGTCTCATCTATTTTAAACTGCGTTCCTACACTGCATTTGACTGTTTTGATAGACAAATATATATATTAGAAAATAGGTTTTTCTAATAGGTTCTAAAGTGTTGTTTCCTAAGTGTAATAGAAAAATGTATTTTCCTCAATTGTGAACTTCATATGTATGCAATTTATATTTAAGAGTACACATGCTAACTAAAGACGTTTTAGTCGGTGAACGACATAACACTTGAAATGTCACCATTACCTGGGCAGGTGACTAATTGGTTAGGAAGGTGCATATCCTGGGTGCATTTGAAACAGTAACACTTACTGAAATCACTGAAAGGGCACACATACATGACTTTAGCATGCAGCACCTCATAAAAGCAGGTGGAACGTGAAAAGTTTAAGATTAATCTCCCTTTTTTTTTATTTTGGAACTAATTACTCAGTCATTGAGGAAACCCATTAAAAATATATATCGAAGTTACTTTTGTACTTGCTTGGTGAGAAATAAACTAGGTATTTTTATTTTTTGGTGTTTACTCCTTACGAATCGATTTTCATATAAGGAGCCCGGTATGAAAAAAAATATGAAGAGTAAAATTTTGTGATTGGAGGGCAGCGTAACGCTTTAACACTTTGTTGTTCTTTATTGGAGTTTACACCTTATCATCGACGCATGTAATATATATATATATATATAGAATAAATACTGTATGATGAGAATAAACAAGCGAATGATGAGAGAGACAGAGAGAGAGAAAGAGAGCCTCCAGTTAATTGTAAACTCCGGTCGTTTTTTTATTATTATTTTATTAATTACAGATACACATACATACATGCAGTCACGCCTGTATTCCGCAAGGGTATGCATCTCCGAGGTATATTAAGAACCAACATTTTGTCAAATATAATTTTATTTTGGTCCCACTCACGTAAGGGGAGAAGCCTATTGCCGTCCGCCGCGCCGGGAACATTGGGAATTAAAGAAATCGGAAGGTCAAAGAAGGGAATTAAATAATGGGAAAAGAAGGGAAAAATTGGGAGCGTTGAAAGGGAAAGGTAAGAACAGAGAGGAATGTAATGGACTGAAAGGAAAGAAATACAGGATAATGAAATAACCTCCTACTGAAAATATATCATTTTAATCTTTACACTTAAGGTCAGCTGTATTATAAACTAAGCGTTGAACTATAAATAAGAGGGCAGTCTCAAAGGTCACTTTTGTTAAAAAATAAAATAAGTTTCAACGTCACGACCGAAGATATCACACTCGCATAGTACTATTATCTATTCCGAGCTCGCACGCCGAAGGCCTGTGCTGGACAATTACATCACCTTTATTAGAACACACCGATCGATATACCTAAATATGGAAAAACTCACGATGAGATACGCGGTCACTCGATATATCAACAGTAATAATACATTAATGCGTTACTAATATTAGTAAATACTAGTACGTATTACGTGTTTCAACTTGACGAGATTTATTGTTCTTGGAGAACACATGGTAGTATGATCATTCTACAAGACTCTCTTATTATTATTCTTTTAAGTGCTTAGTGCTACCTCGACCATTTCTGGTCTTTTGTAGCGCACTTCTGGTTTACAGTTCACTGCTCAGACTTATGGCTTTGAGAAACCTCCAGATCCTATCAGCAGTGATTGTTTGTATTTCCTGCGGTTGCATGGTGTGCAATCCTAGGTAAATACTTTGGTGTCGCATTAGTGGGCCACAAGAGCATAAAATATGCATTGCAGTCTCTTCTGTCTCTAGACAGAATCTGCATATTGTGTTCTCACCAAATTTTAGGTTGAACGTATGTTTGTTCAGTTTGCAGTGTCCGGTGAGGACTCTTGTTACTGCACAGGTTTTGTATCTTTTGAACTCCAGAAGTTCTTTGGATGCTTTATTATCATAGCCCTTTATTATGGCTTTCGAGTGTCTTAGACCAGTCGTGGTCTTCCATCTCTTAATAGCCAATGATGTATATTTGGCGTTTATGACAGAATACGCTCGCTGTTTGCTGATGCCGCAGAATGGTTCTGGGCCAAGACTCTCTTAATGGAGAATGGATGTATATGAAGCGGACGAAGTTAAATTTTATGATTATGATGATGGTTAACAAACAGGTGTTGTAATTGATGGTAAGGATTTACCGGGAGTTTTAGACGTGTCAATCGTTCGATGCCGAACTTGTGCATCTCTTCAAAGACTATTATTATAAGACCATTGGTGTAGCGTAGATATATGCTCTGTTGATCATACTAACCAGTGCTAAAATGTAACTACCACCGTCTACAGGATGTAAGTACCCTCCCTTCCTAAGATAAATGTGTATATAAATCGAAAATCGCACATAAGGTTGTAACGAGTGCTGTTGTATAAGAAAATACATATGTTTATTAGTTAAAACTTACACTTAGTGTTTTCTTTGTGCCACATTCCCATAAATACTACTGAATGTGGAACACATTCGTTTGAATAATAAATTCATTATAATTATGTAATTTTTGATAACCATTTTCTGGATTTGATTATCCTATTGATACACATTCCAGCAAATGAAATATTATTTTTTTCTAGTAAATTCTCAAGTCTAGGTTTTGAATTTTATAGGGTTATGATGAAGCTGTTCAATAAAATCGGGGCCATTGAGGGGTTAGTATGGCTGTGATAAAGCGTTAAGAGAAATCTGTTTACAACAGTTTCCTGGCATGAGTTTGCAAGTAACTGAAACGGGCACTGTGACTCAGAAACTTGCTTAATGAAGTTCACGATAACGAAAAAGTCATTGAAATAGTCGTATGGAGTAGATTCCTATGGTTTAAAAACTAAAAGTCTTCATGAAATTAAGGGTTATTATAAGACTGCAAAAAAATAAATTCGTTATATTTTTCAAGTTTGTTTTTCTTCTTTAATAGTTAAACATGCATTAAAAGTATTGGATTTGACAACAGTAAAGTACGAAGACACAGCTTGGTATTTTATACAAGTTTCTACAGAACGTATCATTTTGATTTAATAAGAATTAATAGATTATTGATTTTCAGTCCATTCCGTATTTTAACAGTTGCCTAATACCCATTTAAAAAAAAAATAAGCATCGAATGATTACTCATACAAAATAGTATTTTCGACTGTAGACATAACATGAATCAACCCAAGATATAATCTGATATTCCAGTTTTTCCCTCTCTTACAAGCCTCACACCCCGCGGTCGTCAATCATTTCATCTGAGAAGCTAGCCCAACTCTTTTTGCTCTATTGTTTTGGGTTCGCTAAATTGATGACATTTACCCAAAAAAGGATAAATTACCTTTTGTTTCCCTCTAGGAATCATCACTAATATGAAAAAAACTTGTTATACTGTATTTTTATTGGTATAGTCAATTTTTAGTTGTGATCTGATTTAGTTGTATTTTAAGAAATATTATAATAAGAAACATTTTTAAAAACAAGCTTTTATTGGCCAGTCTAATGGCCAATGAAAGCTTGTTTTTAAAAATGTTTCTTATTACAATGAATTTCACCATAATTCAGAGCCTAAATAAAGTTTCTTGTCTCTACTATGGACCGCTCCATCGTCTGGAGACAATCCTTGGTGCAGAATGCTTTTTGCTTTTTTTTTTGCACCTTTGTAGGATTTGTTTGATTGAATTAAATAAGGGTTTTAATTCATATTGCAAGATTTGACCCAAACTAACAAATTTTACGTGCTATTAAAAACTTATAAACACATCTTTTCTAAATCTATGGTAATAGAATACAACGTAACATTAAACAAATTTTATAAATAAAAATAGTTGCTTATCCCGATAATTCCGAATATACTCGTATTTTGTTTACTTCCATTACAGCCAGGGGTTGTTAGCAAATGCTTAGGCAAAATGGACGACCTTTATCGTACGATAAAAGTAATTGGTTTCCGTAATCGTCATACGTAAACAGAAAAACTGATAATAGAAACACGCATATTTGGAAGAAATCAATTTAAATTGACGTCGCCATGTTTGTGACTCATCCAGTATTTTACGTTTTGTACGCGTAATGATAATGTAGAATGTAAGTGAACCACAGATACATAATTTTTCCACATCACCTGTATTCCGTCATTGATATGAATAAAATTCAAAATAAATACAAAACTACCTACTGTTTCTCCGGATTAGTAGGGTTTTTATTATATTTTTACTAGCATGATGACAAAAAATAGAAGATGGTCTGGCTGAATTATGAACTTTAAATTTAAACAAACTTTAAAACCTGAGGTGTCAAGCGCGAGTCGCTGATCTTGAACAAAAGTTTCTATCTCTTGATGCCTTTTTTGATGAAACCTGACTTACATTTGGGAAAACGATGGCAGCATTATTCCACAACTTAAGTAAAAGAACAGCAAATTACCATAGAACAGCACATACTACGGAACATAAAACTACATACTTCCTAGATTTATGGTGTCAAGATAAGCTCATATGTTTTTTTTTCGTATTTAATATTTAACACTTAAAAATTTCCTTTGTTTGAAATCCACTACACAAGTAACTTCTCATTACGTATGTAATGAGAAGTTATTTAATACACGGTGAGATGTGTATATAGGTGTTATAAGATATGTACATCAATATTGTGTGTGCAATGTTGATGTAAATGTTGATGCAAACTTTTAAAAAGAGTGGCCATGAGTTTCTTTGCCAGTATTCTTCTCATAAGGCCCTACGCATTTTAGAAACTGGAAGTTATAGATCGACACAAACAGGCAGTAGATTTTGGTGTTTTTCACCTAATTTACCTTGACACTCCAGTACATGCTGTGGCGTCTGTTTGTGCCGATCTATGATTTTAACTCTAGCTTCAATTTAACGTTCATAAATGTCACTTAGTGTCTTAATTGAATAAATGATTTTGAATTTGAAAATGTGTGTTTGTGGAAGAACTCAGAACAAAGAGCTCTAACACAAAGAGCTGGCTATACTTACCGGCGCGAGAACTTCTATTGTGCGATACAGGATCAGTAGTTACTACGTAGTTCATCTCATCTTTGCTAGATGATGTTGATGTATATTTTTGCTATATGTAGCAAAAATATAGTTCAATATCAACCAGCCACATGTTAAAGGCAGTTTTAAGAAAAAAATATTGTAGGTTTAAGTATTTCAAAAATATAATAATTACTATCTTTTTTGTTGTTATTATAAACAAAATAGCAACTAAAAAGAAACATAAAAGTTCGAAAATAATTTAAAAAGCGTTTATCTCAAAACTGCCTTCTCGGTGTTTGTACTGAGACACGGTTTTGCAATAACTTATAAGGATTTGTATTTCTATCCCCGCCCAGAGACATAACGGTGTCATATCCGGATTTATGGGACACTAGCCCTCTTGGTCCCGAATAAATATCCAAATGGCGCTTTAAGCGCTGAATTTGAGACAGATTATTCAGAAAACACTGAGTTCCAGACTGATTAAATGCTGTCTGTATTATTCAACAATCGGTTTAACTAAGAACTTCATAGAATAATCACATTATATACTAAAATTTTAAACTAATTATATACTAAATTATTTTAATCATCATGAATTCAAGTTGCTTCTACCCAACTTTCGAAGGCTATGGTTATTTCTTTAAAAATGTCTTTAAACCTTAACCTATTTCGGTAAAAGGCTAAGTTTCCAATGGTAAAAATAAATTATCTAATAGGGAATAATCAGGGAATAAAGTTTTGTTATACTCGTAGGACTTTAAAAAATTGGAATTGTTACTATTTTTACGTTTGTTATTGTATTTTAATAAATCAAATATTAAATGTTATTTAATTTTTTTTTTACAGATCCTAACATTTTGACATTTTACAAAGGTATTTGGAAACTAATACTTGGCAGGTAAAAAATTACTGTATCTCAGTCATATCTTACTCGATTTTCAAGTTTTTTTTAATCTGGAGTAGCGCGTGCATATAACATCGACTGGCATGGTCAAATCAACAAATTGCTTAAACAAATTGTTAAGATTTTTTTTTTCTCTTTAAAATGATAGCTTGAGTTACATTACTTACACATTAAATACAATAAGATAACAACAAATGCTTTGAATGAGTAAAAGTAATTTTTATTTGTATTACAGCATAAAATTAAAAAAATAAGTTGCAAAAGACTCAATTTACGGCAATTTTTTCGCAGTAAAACGTTAATTTGACAATGTTCCGTACGTCAAAAATGGGATGAAATTCAGGACCATGTTCCTTATATACTAACGAACAAGTTTTACTATGTTAAAACATATGCGTAATTAAGTAAAAGCCCTTTTTGTCTAATTGCACTAAAACATTATAGAACACAAGAAAGGTCTTCAGCAGAAAAATTGAAATTGCCTTTAAATTCTTTAGCGTTCACTGTTCATTTTAGCTTTCAGTGTTGTGAGCTTTTTATACCATTAAGCCTTCGTTATAAATAAGGTAAAATGTTTTTTGAATATTTCGTAAACATTTTTCATAAATTGTATTAATTTTAATTCTGTGTTCGATTTTGTAACAGTTTTCAAAGCACTTTGGGTGGTTGGATATTGTATTGTGACTGAGGTCTAAGCTACAATTTGAATCTGGACGTGTAAGATTGTTGTTGTCAAAAACCTTATTCACATTTTCTGGGTTTCCTAATGATTATAGGTTTGAATTGCGCTCAGGTAGTGGGCATACGTTGTTGTAAGGTTGTGAGAAAGGCTTAACGCTTGTATCTTGTAAATAGTATTAATTAACTAGTTTTTTTATTTCAGTTAATGCACTATATTAGTAATAGGATAGTCATGGGACTACCATTATCATATATCGAAGATCCTATTCTCTATAAAAGGCCTCTCAGTAACATACATTTTTAATGGTTTCTATTTACGTTAACATTGAAGATGATTATTACCATTGCAATTTACAATTAAACCAATTAGGATATAATTTATCCAATGTATTTCTTCTTTTTAAATAATTACAATTTGTCGATATCAAAGTATAGACTCAACGTTGTAAAACAATCCTTTGTATCAAAAAGGATTTGCATAGCATTAATTCTCGTTATCTAATATTGACACAGCTTTATTTACTTAATCTTTTTAAAAAGTCTTTATCAATAGAACTTTGTTTAATAAAATAAAATTAGCCGGTTTCTTGTTTAAATAAGTCGGGGAACCTTATATTTCACTTAAGATCTAATCAGTATGAACTGAGATTTTGAAATAATTTGGACCTCATTTGTGGCTTCTCGTGGAACTCGCAGTTCTGACTTAAAGACGTTGAACTAAAAGGATAAAAGTACTATTTAGAGCACCGCCGTATTAAAATAAAACATGCACAAAAAGGATATATGATAAATATGATAATATATTATATATAATATAAAAATTGGTCTTAGATTCTTCTGATAACAAATTCTCAGTAATAGCAAGAAGTCTGGAAATGTGCCCAGTAGAAAGCAATAGGCTGAACCCCCATTGGATCCATGGGAATCTTGCTGCCGATACTTGAATGTGTCTGCCTGCCCTTGTGTGCCTTTAGAGAAGTCCAGATATTAAATAAAAAAAAATAAAAGTATGCCAGCACTGAATTATTACGCCATTCAATCACCTACACGTCATATAATTTAATCTTGTAAACCAAAGCATCGTTACCAACATTCTCTTCAAACTCTAAAGTCTCTTAAGCTGTTGATACCCAGTTTCTCACCCAGATCAACTGCGGCGAGTAAATTAAGTAGAGCATGCTGCCAGTATCGCAAAGAAACTCTTGGCCCGAGTGCCCTCTCCTCAAGGGGCTTCGTCTAATTAGTGCGATGACAGGCCGCCACTATCACTCCGCTTAGCTTAGCATTCCCAAAAAGAAAATTTGCTTTTTATGCGTAATTTTAATACTGACCGGTTTTTTAACGTGTAGATAAAAGTGATAATCAACGTCATATCATCTTTCTTTTGTAGTTCCATAATAAGTGCACATTAAAAAAGTTTTTAAAGAAGCATATGGCCTGAGTCATGGTAAGTGGTTATCGGTATCTACAATGGCTCTAAATTGGAAGGGAGTGTAATATAGTTTAAACTGTCGACATAAGTAAAGCTCTTCTGACAAACGATAAATTGATAAATATCAATAAGAAATTGGCTGTAGCATAAAAAATGAGAACGTTGACCTGAAATATCTTGGATTAATTTTATCACAAATATAGACTAACCGGGACCGACGGCTTTACGTCCTCTCCGAGGCACGGAGGGCTCTCAATGTGTTAAGAATGGTCGCCCATCCTAAGACTGACCTGGCTAGTATTACTTAATCTCGTAATGTGCTAACCTACTTGGTTACCACTTAGCCACGAGCTCCTTAAGCTACCACTTAGCATAAATACAAGCAAACAATAAATTTATCTGGCCATAAAATACTCAATAAAATAAAGAAAACCTACACAAGAAACTCGAGTACAAAAAAACAAATCCTGGACGAAATCAGCACAGGAAAGGTTAATATTACAACATGGCAATTAATAATTCGTGAAGAAAAAGTGAAAGCAGTACGTAGAAGAAACCAAAGTTTCGAGATCGAGAGTTTTTACTCCCCCCCTAGATCATATACAAGATTATATCACTGTAAATCTAGTCTAGATTTACAGTGATATAATTACTGGACTCAGGCAAAGAAACCATTATTAACGTCTTGTATTGTACCCTGGTACCATACAAGACGGTAATAAATGGTTTCTTTCGTGGATCTAGGAAATAAAACATTACAAAATAATTATAAAGAAAAGAGAAGAAAAGTTGCTAAATTAATTCATAAACGAAAAAATCCTACTGCAACACAGACTACTAGACGCCTGTTTACAAATTGTGCTAACAACCCCCAAAATATGGTCCATTATAAATAAACTAGCAAATAATAAAATTAAACAAAGTGTAACTCTGTCAAAGCTTTTTGTAGTTTCTACCTTAATTACTAACACAAAAGAAATGTGTGAGGTTTCTGACAGTTATTTCTCAACTATAGGATCCAGACTAGCAAACAAAATACCCATAAAAATTCTTGACACCGCAACAAACCGATTACACAGTTTTGTGGAAAATTGTAAAAACTACTAGCTAAATACAGACCTATTAAATAAAAAAAAAAATCCACGGATCATATTATTTTTCTAATGGCATAAATCCAGTGAATCCCACGGGATTCACTGAATTTATGCCAAAATTCAAGTAGTGGTATAGTTAAAATTAGTATCTACAAAAGTCGCTAATAACTTTACAACGACTGACCCAATTTGTTCTCTCATTATAACTGAGTAGATATGTTAAGATCACAGAGTGCGGAAAGTGAAATGCAAATAAAATATAATATAATGCATCACCAGTACACTTGTATAGTAGATACAGGATATAAATCACACCTCTTATCCCGGTTGTGTGGGGAATAATAGATAAATAATATCCGAGGCGGTCACAAACTTCCTGCCCAAAACAGTTAAATTGAGCGAGGCTGATAAACCAGTGAGAGTGATCGTGTTATAACACATCACTTACTATTTGTATTGTTCATAGTATTTTGAAGATTTTATTTGTTTGGATTGGAGAGTGGATCTTTGGGAGATTGTGGATTAGACACAACATGTTTAGTAATCAGTAACATAGTCACTAGTAGGTGTTTTTGTTAATCTCTCCAGCTGTGTACTGTGTACAGTGTACTGGTAGTAGTGGCTAGGGGTTGAACCCGAACGACGCAATTGCAAATCCAACGCCCTAGTCATTACGTTACCTCCGCTAAAGGGTTAAAGTCATAATTATTGACGAAAATGAAATTCCTGAATTGATACTTTTTTTTTTATGGTACAGGGGGCAAACGAGCAGACGGGTCCCCTGATGGAAAATGACTACCGCCGCCCATGGGCACCTGTAAATCAAAAGTCATAGGTGCGTTGCCGCCCTTTAAGGGGGGATTAGGAGAAAAGAGGGAGGGGGAAAGAGTAGGAAGAGGGGAGAGGAGGTCGAGGGGGTGGATGGGAATGGGGGAGAGGGAAGGGTTAGGGCCTCCGGTAACCTCACTCACGCGTCGAAATGCAATGCAAGCATTGCTTCACTACCGGTTTTCTGTGAGGCCGTGGTATCGAGCGGAGTCGAGCCGGCCCAAACGTGTCGAAGTATGGCTCTCCCACGATACTGAAGGTATGAACCTCAAGAAGTCATATACAACTCGTAGTATTTAAATTTTAAACAGTGTTATCTCTTTCGGGAAGTAAACACGCCAAATAAACACGTAGACGGCTTAAAATGCCTGTTAGCGGAATTCAGTTTCAGCTAAGTCAGTAATTAATGCTTGATTCTACATTTTCTATCAACGTAAGCCCCTTTGCTGTGTTCGGCTTCAGATAATTCGGTTTAAACTGCCTTTAACCCCTATTGAAGATTGTGTTGAGACCAGGAGACGTAACTGATAAAGACTTCTTTAGTAGGTATTTCAAATCTATACTAATGTTATAAAATAGATGAAATTTTCGTGAAACTGACATATCAAGACAGAATCGAAACTGCCGAAGTTAGAACTACGAAATTAGTTCATTTTATAGCTACGGTAAGCAAGGAGAAAGGATTTAGGAAAATTTACTCCTAAAATGGGTGAAAAAAATAGTTGACTTTTGACTTGAAATGTTATATTTATCCTCTATAATAAAAATAAATACAAGGAACAGGTGTATCAGTATTTATGATGTCATCTGTTAAGAGGTATAAAATAAAATAGGCGTTGAAAGTTTGTTTGGCGAAAATAATTTTTGTTTGACCATTGTTTTATAATTTTCTATTACTATTAACAAATCTCAGGCTTATAAATATGTTGGAGTCTACGAATAGAATATTTTTAACCCCCGACGAAAAAAGAGGGATGTTAAACTTTTGACGTGTCTGTGTGTCTGTGTATCTGTGTCTGTCAGTCAGTCAGTCTGTTGAAGGAATTTTCGAGTCGGGGGTGTTTTAAATTTATGATTATTTATATGGACGGCTATGTTTTGGTCTGTCTAGAACAGGGATTGCTGAAAACCAATACGTTTTGATGCAAACACTTAATAGAACAAAAATTTTATGAAATTAAAAAAATATATATCTTTATGTACAAAACTATAGTATGAAGTATACTTTCAAATTTCTTGTTCGTCTGTTCATGGGAGAGTCATGCTTCGACACGTATGGGCCGGCTTGACCATAGTGATACCACGGTCTCACTAAAAACCGGCAGTGAAGCAATGCTTGCATTGCTTTTCGCCGAGTGAGTGAGGTTACCGAACCCATCCCTACCCGGCCCTTCCCCCCTCCCCCTTTTCCACCTTTTCCCTACTTCCTTTCTTTGTGACTCCTAAATTGCAGGTTCCCCTGGGCGGCGGTAGTCATCTACCATCAGGTGACCTGTCTGCTCGTTTGCCCCCTATACCATAAAAAAAGTCTACCGTAGCAAAGTAAGGGCGGTGTGTAGTGCTGATATACATATTTTGTTCATGACAAAATAATCGAGACAGAGGTTTCATTCAGTATTTAGTATATTTATTAAAGAACAACAGCTGTTACATTTTGATTGAATTTCTTTTTAATTATTAGAAAAAAAAAACACAACACAATTGAATTAAATAAAAAATATTAGAAATAAAACACATACATTTTAACAAAATTAACAACAATTATAAGCAATGTCCATTGTCCAGGAAAAAAAGAGATTATAAATTTTCGATAGAATACTAGCAGCCTTTCAAGACAAACACTTTTAATTTAAATTCGAATTCGCTGCTATAAATTAGACTTTTTAACTGGGTAGTTTGTTAAACATCCTTATAGAGTTTTAGTTTGTGCTGTGTTTGACCATTTTTAGTTTTGGTACGAATTGGCCCTGAAACTCTCTTCTTTCTTTCATATTCCGATTCGTATTCATGAATGTATTTAGAAAAAATGGTTAACAAAACTAAGATGTACAAACCAGGAACATTTTAATATGCTACAAGTAAAGGTACCAATAGGCAAAGGTATGTACTTTCACATTAATTGATTCGTTAAGGTAGTACTTAGGCAACAGATTCCAATCTCTTGTTTCTTAGCACTTACAATTTTATTTGAAAATAAAAAGCATAACTGAACGTTTTCACTGCAAAGTGGCAAAGTTCACTAAGAACATGAAGCCAAGTCGGTGTAAGCCGGAAATCTCTTAAGAACGTCCAAGTAATCTTTAAGCCTTACCTACCCTAGTGTAGGATCGGGGTCACTGCCGAAGTCACCCGAATATTTACGGATTCCTAAGTGCATAGATAATGAACAACAAGTTATTTCGAATAATATAAACTGTGGCTTATATTTTGTTCAACTTGAGCACAAATACATATGTACAGTTTATTATTATTCTTGTTAGTTCATTGTCACAGTAAAGTGTATGTGGGGTAGTAATTATTAATAGAGTACACTAAGGAAATAATTTATTTAATAATTATATAAAATGACATTTGTGTACGTTAACATGATTTCCCAGACGCCTAATAATTTGGGGGTAGTGGGTTGGGCTGACCGTTACCCTAGCAGAAGCAGGCCTAAGACTAATCTGGAGGGGGGGGTAGGGCCCCCCCTATCGCACGGTGTGGTCGCCTGCTGATCAGGAGGCCATGGTCTGCAGGGGTTCTCGGAAGCTTCCTTCCTAGGATATCCCGGGTCCCGTGCAATAGACTCGCTTGTGACGGAACACCATGTGGTTTTAGTCGGTTCGAGTCCGACGTACTACTTCACCCTCGGTGAGGTGATGACCCGTGGGGGTTTCCACACTATAAAAAAAAAAGACTCCTAATAATCTGTTTTGTATTTACGCAATGACGGATTTCTCGGTTTAAAATTTTTTAATTCATCCCGTTTGATTAAACTGAGTCAAATGAAATCAGGTGCTTTAGTTTTATAGCTCGTTGCGTGGAATTCTATATTGTATTTAGTAAAATATAGAATTCCATGTATTCAGTAGGTACAACGCGTGAGTAAGCATGAAATAAATTTCATAATGAACATGAGTCTTGGTAATTAGCACAATGGGTGAATGGTTTGTAATGATATATGAAAATAAGGTTGTGTTGCTCTTGAAAAGATCTAATCTTAAAAAAATATGAAAATATTTAAATAATTAGTTTAAGCTTTAAAGTAAATAAATATTAAATCTTTTTTTTTGTTATAGGAAGCAAACGAGCTGACGGGTCACCTGATGGTAAATGACTACCGCCGCCCATGGGCACCTGCAACTCAAGAGTCACAAGAGCGTTGCCGACCTTTAAGGTGAGAGTAGGGTGGAAGAGGGGGAGAGGGGGGAGGAAGGGTTAGAGCCTCCGGTAACCTCACTCACTGCAATACAAACATTGCTTCACTGCCGGTTTTCTGTGAGGCCGTGGTATCACTCCGGTCGAGCCGGGCCCATACGTGCCAATTTGAAATAAGTACTTATAGACTTATGCAGGGGTATTGTTTGAAAATTAAATTTTTTTACTTTAATTCAATTAGATACAACTTCATACAACCATTGTTTTAAACCCTTATACCTGTGTATGAGATCAAAATAATTTTGTTTCTTTCTGTCTTTCTATAGTTTATGTATAGAGGAAGTTAAGAAAACTAAAAAAAATATATATAAAACAATAAGTGTCACATACATACGTACATACTATATCCCCGAAAACATAAACACCCACATTTTGCTAATCATGATGAGGTCCCACTCACGCATGTAATAGGGAGCAAGTCTATTGCGGTTGACCGGGCATTTTGGCAATTAAAATGGAAAAGTTGGGAGTATATTGAAAGGGAAAGGTAGTTAAGAAGGGAAGAGATATTGCTTATACGGATGGATTAGGGAGTGTAAGCAATAGCTCGAGCCGCTCGGTCAGGGTCGCGTACCTGTAACTAGGGTTGCCACCCGCACTATTATATTGTAAGGGCTCAATGGCAGGTCATAGAGGACATAAAAATGGAATAATATTTGACCATCACTTGTACCTATGTATCACAAATAAGTTTCTGATTTCTGATTTCGGATTTCCGATTTCTGATTTCTGATTTCTGATTTCTGATTTCGGATTTCCGATTTCTGATTTCTGATTTCTGATTTCTGATTTCTGATTTCTGATTTCCGATTTATGATTTCTGATTTCTAATAAGGTCTCGCTTGGCTCGCGAGGCGAATCCGGTGTTTTTCGTAAGAGTTGGTGGAATTGAAATACACCTGGGGCAACTGGAATTAATATATTACGAACTGAACTATCTACCTATAATATTATCACTTTATAATGGCGTCATAGTTGTGGCCCACCACTCTGACTGCTCGCTGAGGCGTTTCTGTCATTTGTTCTATCATTTTCTAAGTCCGTGCGTTATACTCGTGTTCCGTTTGTAGCAACAATTGGTTTTACTGATAAACTTAGTATACTAGAGAGTATATTAAGTTCTTCATTTGCCTAGTATTTGGCGGCCCTTTTCATCAGTAGTAGATATAATATTAAACTAAACATGGCCAAGTAAAATTTTAAGTCAAAAGTAAATTGTATTAGTTTAGTTTGTGTTAATTCAATGTATACATGAGGAAAAAGTACTGACTTTAAAACTATACCTTGCGAATTATTTACAGAAAACTATTATAAATAGAGGTCACCGAATACATTAGGTAGGTATATAATATGCGTTAGTATTTTTTGTAGAATCGTGAAATTGACGATGTTGTCTAGACATTAGCTTATAGCAAACTAGGATGGTTCTATTCATCTTTAAATTATCTGGGGGCATGGCAGTGCCCTTGCAAGTCGAGCAAAACAAAATCTTGTCTTTACTTGTCTGGTTTTGTCCGATCTTATTTGGAATTGTCCGATCCCGTCCGGTCTTGTCTGGACTTGTCTAATCCTGTCCGGTCTTGTCTGATCGTTTCCGGTCTTGTCTGGACTTGTTTGGTCCTGTCCGGTCTTGCCTAAATTTGTTTTGTATAGTCTGGACTTGCCTGTACTGGTCCGGTCTTGTCTGGACTTGATTCGTCCAGTGTAGTTTTGTCCGAGCTTTTCCGGACTTGTCCGGTCTGGTCTGGACTTGTCCGGCCTTGTCTGGTCTTTTCTGGTCAAATATATTATTTGCTTATGATTTTCTTCTTAATTTTTTTGTTATTGAATTTGTTTATTCCTTTCCCAAGCCTTATTTTGTACTAGCTGTCCCGCGCAAATCGCAACTTCTTCTGCGTTTGTAAATTTTCCCCGTTTTTGCAACACTGAGTGGCCGCTCCTATTGGTCGCAGCGTGATGGTATATCCGTGGCCTTTAGTCTTCCTCGATAAATGGACTATGCAACACAAAAATATTTTTTCAATTCGAACCAGTAGTTTCTGAGACAAGCGTGTTAAAACAAACAAACAAACAAACTCTTCAACTTTATAATATCAGTATAGATTATTTGGAAATTTTACTGACTTGAAAAACAAAAAGATGATTATCCTATACATACATAACATATAAAGAGAAATGTACTTATGTAATTTATGATATGACAAATCTTATAAAAGTCGCTCAAGTGTTAAGTAAATTTTAAAGTTTTTATAGCTACGGATCCATAAACAGAATTCGGATTTCACAAACATTGTAATCACAATATCGCTGTACGAGGGAAGTTGTAGATTTGTTTGTGAAGATATAGTTAGTGCACCTGTCGTAACCGTGCTTCCCTTCTCAGTATCGACCCATATTGAGCCGAAGTGCCTTTGACCCAACAATCCGTTTATACGGGCAAGGCAATTTCGTAGGATAATACGTAATTTTGAACGGTTTGAGGGAAATGTTTTTGTTGTAAGCAGTTTATTTATAAAGACAAATTACATCTATTTTGTTTAGAGTAGATTTATCTACTTTGTTATGTGAAAATGAAACGTTAACTTTGCTTCGGGATTGCCAGATTTTTAAAGTGAAAACTTGTTATGGGAGGGTAAACCGCTTCGTTACGTAACGCGTTACGGCGCCAGTCTGCCTGGCATTTAAGTTATCATCTCTTTCGGTCATCCCGAGACGAACACGTTTTTGTTTTAATGCATTTTTTGGAACTGTTGTAAAATAATATCCTTGTACCTATTTGTATAAAAAGGGCGTGAATTCTCGAAGGCGTGAAACAAAAGAAGGTAGTGTAGATTTGGTCATATTATTTATTGTCACTTGGGAACAGTACTTTTTTTTGGTGAAAGGTACACTATGTTATATTCTGTAAGTACCCCTGACAAAGTGTAGATATGTAAAATTTCATCGGTTGAGTAGTTAAGGCGTGAAAACTTAGCAAACAAACTCTCATTCGCTTTTATGATAGTTGTATGTGGTAAATAAATAAATAATATTATTAGGATCATTATCTAAAATTGCTAAACAAGCAAGAATAAGCCACTATTAATTACTAATAGTAACACTCAATTCTTGTCCACGGCGGCATCCGCAACGGGCAATTAAGGGGATTACCTCGCTCAAATCCTAAAAACACCATATGTTTAAAAACGATTGTAGATGAATCCCTTTGTGCGTTTTCCATATAAAAAAATTAAAGTGTACTTATGGTCGTCACAAATACATTGAATTGTTTAAAATTTAATAATATTTTCTAAATCTTGTTAAAAAATATCATTAAACAGGTCCTTTTTCAACCTAAACTGTAATTTGTTTCTGCAACGTCTAAATAGTTCGACATGAATTTTGTACCAAAAAATATGTAATGACGTACTTCACAATTTGCATTGTTTTTTTTTTAAATATCTATTAATATTTTAAATAATAACTAAAAACCCGAAACTTCACCAGTACCCCGCTGGAGCACCCCCGCAAAGGCCTGTGATGCACAGTCCAGGCGCGATACATCAGTGTCTCAATGACTCTTGTGACGGGTGGGCTGTACGCGCGTTATTTTTTCCAAATTAAATCTAAAAGTTCTCGTGTTGTATGATTTTTAAATGAAATCATATCGCAAATAGTACAAATAAATATTTCGTAAAATAAGATTATATATTAAGTTCGTAAAAATATGTAAAGTAGTTTGTAATTTCGTTTTGTTATAAGAACGTGTCATTATGCTTGATTATAAAAATACATGTAAGGTGAAGCGAGGCCGGGAAAATCTTTTCAACTAAACTGAGTACTCACGTTTTATTCAATGAAATTCATTTTTTTTTTATATTTGAGCTCCCGAAATGACTCTGCCCCAAATATCACTGACAGCACTGCGTAGAACCATCGTGTTTGGACTCATTTGAAAAGTCTCATGGAGACCTTATATAAATAATGTTTGAGTAAAATATGAAAACGCAGTTTAGTTCGACTTGATCTCGGTTCCTGCCATTGGTCAAATCGTTTGACGGAGGATAGAGACCTAAATGATTGATGATGTCACCTACCTGATGGTAGACTCCGAAGCTCCGAAGGTGGTTATAGCATCTCATACGTAGAAACATCGTGTTTGGAACCCGAATTACGAGATCAGGAACTTCACGAGTACAGAAACATACGATCTGTCTAGTATGATTGTTGATGAGGGGGCAGAGCAAATTATGACAGTAATTTATTCTGTTTGCTTCCACTGCGGTATTTTTTAGGTAAATTATTTTTCACATATACTATAAATTATTACGTTTTTTATAGATATCTATACACGATAAAACAAAAAAATATTTAAACCCAATCAAAAGACAATGTTTAAAAAATTAAAAAAAATCAATATTGAATTTTCCTAAGCAGTTACTACGCTAACTTTTTTTATAAATTTAAATCGGAAAAAGTTAACAACCAAGACGGGACAGTCTAGTTGGCAGAGTATTCCCCTTTAGATTTTAGCACTCAGAAACTTTTTAAGGACATCAAGCTGTACATTTACATTTCTTTGGTAACCACACCAAATATAAAAACCATTTCTGTAACAGTCCACAAAAGTCGAGATTCTACCGTAAGCATTTTTTACAAGTTTCTTATGGCAGAAAATATGTTTTTTTTTGTTAATATTATTGCAGGGCATTCCAGAAATCTCGCTGACAGTAAACATCGTGGAAAATTTTCATAGCGTGGTTGCCAAAATTGTGGGTGGTAAAAGAGTAAATTACTCGTGCCGGCGTGGATACCAAACTCGATGTTCAGCGTCTGCAGTTAACTTTAACACTAAAAGGAAACCTGTTTCCATAATATATTAAACAATTGTTGGGCAAAGTCCTAAAGGCAAAAGCACCCGTGCACAATTAGGTAAATGTTGAAAGCTAGGTCATCCTAACAATTTCCGTTACTGAAAAACGATAAGCACTTACCTGGTAATCATCAGACCTTCAGAATGTAACATGTAGTAGCACCCGTGCACAATTAGGTAAATGTTGAAAGCTAGGTCATCTTATTTTCGTTGCTGAGAACTGATACGCACTTACCTGGTTATCATCAGACCTTCAGAATGTGTCATGTAGCAGCACCCGTGCATAATTAAGTAAATGTTGAAAGCTAGGTTATCTTAACAATTTCCGTTACTGTGAACCGATAAGCACTTATCTGGTCATCATAAGACCTTCAGAATGTAACATGCAGTAGCACCCGTGCTCAATTAGATAAATTTTAAAAGCTTAGTCATCTTAAATATTTCCGTTAGTGTGAACTGATAAGCACTTATCTGGTCATCATAAGACCTTCAGAATGTATCATGCAGTAGCACCCGTGCTCAATTAGATAAATTTTAAAAGGTAGGTCATCCTAACTATTTCCATTACTGAGAACCGATAGGCACTTATCTGGTCATCATAAGACCTTCAGAATGTATCATGCAGTAGCACCCGTGGTCAATTAGATACATTTTAAAAGCTAGGTCATCCTAACTATTTCCGTTACTGAGAACCGATAAGCAGTTATCTGGTCACCATAAGACCTTCAGAATGTATCATGCAGTAGCACCCGTGCTCAATTAGATACATTTTAAAAGCTAAGTCATCCTAACTATTTCCGTTACTGAAAACCGATAAGCACTTATCTGGTCATCATAAGACCTTCAGAATGTAACATGCAGTAGCACCCGTGCTCAATTAGATAAATTTTAAAAGCTTAGTCATCCTAAGTATTTCCGTTAGTGTGAACTGATAAGCACTTATCTGGTCATCATAAGACCTTCAGAATGTATCATGCAGTAGCACCCGTGCTCAATTACATTTTAAAAGCTAAGTCATCCTAACTATTTCCGTTACTGAAAACCGATAAGCACTTATCTGGTCATCATAAGACCTTCAGAATGTATCATGCAGTAGCACCCGTGCTCAATTAGATAAATTTTAAAAGCTTAGTCATCCTAAGTATTTCCGTTAGTGTGAACTGATAAGCACTTATCTGGTCATCATAAGACCTTCAGAATGTATCATGCAGTAGCACCCGTGCTCAATTAGACACATTTTAAAAGCTAAGTCATCCTAACTATTTCCGTTACTGAAAACCGATAAGCACCTATCTGGTCATCATAAAACCTTCAGAATGTATCATGCAGTAGCACCCGTGCTCAATTAGATAAATTTTAAAAGGTAGGTCATCCTAACTATTTCCATTACTGAGAACGGATAAGCACTTATCTGGTCATCATAAGACCTTCAGAATGTATCATGCAGTAGCACCCGTGGTCAATTAGATACATTTTAAAAGGTAGGTCTTCCTAACTATTTCCGTTACTGAGAACCGATAAGCAGTTATTTGGTCACCATAAGACCTTCAGAATGTATCATGCAGTAGCACCCGTGCTCAATTAGATAAATTTTAAAAGGTAGGTCATCCTAACTATTTCCGTTACTCAGAACCGATCTGGTCATCATCAGACCTTCAGAAGGTGTCATATAATAGCACCCGTGCTTAATTAGAGAGAGTATAAGACTACGAAAACTAGAGGTACAAAATGTTAATTAATTCTCTCTGAGAGCGAATGAAATAGGCAAAAACTATAACAACTCTACGACATATCTGTGTTCTTGCTTAATCTGTGGCAATTAATTTTTAAGTATGGTCGTTTGTCGGTAGGCGGCGCCAAAGTAACAAATACTAGTACAGAGATCAAATCTTCAAGGTCATTGGTAATAGCCTTAAGTCCAACATTAAACTTCTATATACTTAACAGTTATTTGAAAGGCTCTTATTTAATAAAATCGATGAACTCAGTTTGATTGAGTTGCTGTCTACATTAAATATAAGGTTGACATTTTAGTGGAATTTGAACAGAATTTAAACGGAATTCGAAGCAGATAAAAAATAATCTATTTATCTACAAGATGAAGTGGTAAAATTAAGCAAATAAGTCTTACAGAATGAATCTTAACCGAAAACATCCAAATTGTATCCGTCTAAATATGTACTGGTATTTATATCCTTAGTATTAATTTTATTTTTACTCAGTGTAAAGCGGCTGCATCAACAATATCCCCTTTTCCTTTCCAATTGATTCAAGCGAAAAAAAAAACATTTATCTAGTCCAAACATAAGCGAAATAAAACAGGAAAAATGACAAAGTTAGATAAGATTTCCTCTTTTTGGTCTATTTTAAACCATGAAAAAAAAAACAACGTAACTACTAGCAGGAAATTCACAAGCTTCGTATATTTCAGTAGAAAAAAAAGCATTTGCTGCAAATAACAAAGCGTTTAGTACCAACATTTAAACGTTGAATATAGAGGAAAATAACATAAAAGTAGGCTTACGCAAAGTTGTGCACATTCATTCGCGACAATACACCGACCGTGTAAAAGTATACAAACATGGGCCTTTTGTGTATTTTTTTACTTTCACTGCACCTATTTTGTAACTGAATTAATAGCAAGCCATGGCCCAATATTAACGCTGAAGCAGCGCTTATAGCGAACGAACAAAATCTGAAAATGGTTGTGTTGCCCCTTAGTCTCGTTGATCTACTGTTTTTAAATATGACATGTAACATAAAAAAAATATGACATGCAGAATATTTTCTTTTTGTACCACTAACATTTTGAGAAAGTGAGTAACCGTCAATAAGTAAACATAAATATGTAGAATGAAAACTTATTTCGGAACCTAATCATACATATTTTCCTTTACTTAGAGAACACGCAATATGGCGGATATCACTACCATGTTATCAACCCCGTGAACACTTTTTTACACACTGCGAGGAACTATTTTTATCCAAGTAGCGCGTGTTTTTTTATGTTGAAATGCTACTCTCTACTCTTCTCAACTCTTAAAATGTTTAGATTGTAAAGAAACTTGTATCGTTTTTGACAGAATGTATAACGTCTTAAACTTGTTTTTCTTTTTAATACTGTTTTTGCACCTGGAAGTATATAGCGATTTAAAACAACCGGACGTATGTCCATCTCGGGAATCAATTTTCGACGATTTCTGCCCATCTTTTCCGAAAGACAAACTCTGTAGTTATAAAAATACTCTTGACATCGTTTTTACTATGAAGTTTAAGTTAATTGATATCACGAATCAGATATTACAGATCATAAGTTCCTAAGTAGATGTCTGTTACTTTGTCCAACGATCAACTTCCCAACACCGTAGAAAGTTCAGTTTTAAACTCTTTTCTTTGTTATGTTCTTTTGTTGCAATAGTTCAAGCAACGGTAAAGGTCTTATGTATCGCAAAGACGACAGTTATAGTGAAAGTTTTTTAATAATCGGTACCTCGTAAAGTCTAAAATCGCTATCTCTAAGCTTGTGACTGTACTACTATCTACCTTGTGAATAATGTAGATAGCGGTAGGTATGGTCGCGTGTTGGGCATCATGAAGCAGCTTGCGTGACAGTGATACACTGTTTTGTAGTGTTTACATCGCTTTATAATCGTTACGGCGTCAAGCGCACGCTTTTTCGACAGTTTTATATTTCCTTCTGATGCTTCATTTATTACGGAATTGAACATATACCACATGTTTTCTGATCAACCTTTTAGTATGTGAATACTGAATGTAGTTTATTTCTCTGTCTGTCTTGTCTCTGTCGATTAAAGCAGTTGTGGAAACCTTACCGGGCGGAGTGACATTCTTCCCTTAATTTCCTTAGTCTGTGCCGTAATATTTCCAGAGACAAACTGGAACTAGTAAAACTTGGTACTGTTTAATTTTTGAGTAGACTATCTAGTACATTTGGCAACTAATGGCAAGCGATGACTGGTGTCTATAAAACTACCAACATCCCTTACGCATTGCAATCCTCAACCTCTCCTCTCTCAAGTACCGGCAATCATCCTACCTAATAGAAACTTAGACATGTAGAAATTCCATAAATAGAGTACCTTAACTTATGTAAGATAGTCAAATGTTTTTAAAAGTGCATTTTTATTCTTCGAACCAATGTATATTTAATTACGTAGTTCAGAGAGTTGTTATTTGTCCTAGTGTATTTAATAAATGAGACTGCCGTCTTTGAGTACTATTTCTATTTTCTTGAAAGGATGTGAAAAAATATTTTAATAATAATAACTTCATACACGGCCGTCTGATCCCAAACTAGGCAGAGCCGGTACTATGGTAACCAGACTGCTAATAAACGTACTTATATGTTTCTAAATACATATATATTATAGATAAATTACACCCAGACACAGAACAAATGATAATGCTCATCACACAATTGTCCTGGGTGGGAATCGAACCCACGACCTCTGGCTTAGCAGCCAAGATCACAAACCACTAGACCAACAGGCCAATCAATTATTTGTACTCAAACTTATTCAATGCCTTTTGTACACGATATTTGTAAATAAGTCGGGTCCAATCCACAAGAGAGTTGGTGATAAAATCAACACACAATTGCACTAAACCCACTGGGGAGCGTTTGCAGTTTGGTCGACAGTGTTCACGATGAAATTAATGTTACAAGTACTGGCTTATTTACTCTTTTGTCCAAATACAGGGCGTGTCTCAAGGGAGTGGACGTTACGTGACATTTACGTAAGGCTTAGGCATTTTTAATATGGTTTAGGGGACATTTACATAGCGATTTTTGTATTTGTTGCAACTTTAGCTAAATATTAAAGGTATTTTATATTTTTATACATCTAATTTAAAAAGCTATCGACCTGCTGGATGGTGAGTCGTTATCGATATCTGTAATCGTGTTATCTTTATTTCCCCGTTTGATCCCCTTACAATTTATTTAACCGAGTGTTTATTAACCGGGGTATTCTACAAATTGCAGATATCGCTATAGTCTTTTCTTCAAAACGCAATCAATATTTAGCTTTCAGGGAGTTTGAAAAGTTTATAGAAATAATTTATTCGTACTATTTACAATGAATTTCTTTATATGGAATATGATTATCTTTTGTATTCGATATATTGACGAATACCATTGACTTACAAAGCAAAGATTTCTACAGACTATTAATTAAGTATTAGCAACGAAGATTAGTCTAGGTATGATCGTACCGTGAAGGTTGAATTTATATACCTACACTAGCTTTTGCCTGCGACTTCGTCTGCGTGGTGACCTACATTAGATATCGTAGAGTGTAGGCACAAAAAATTAATCAGACTACTTGATACTGCGTACTAAAGAAATAAGGTTTGATAGCAAAAAACGACAAAAAAATAAAAAGCAAAAAAAAAAACTATTAGTCTATTTCCCCCTTAAGTTTTATTTTATTTCCAATTAAAATTTATTTATTTCACAACTTTTAGTAGGTCAGGGCACGCTACAGTGAAATTAAGTGAATTAGGTGTTAACTGGCGAAAATCCATTGTTACATAGTAATTGAGGAGGAAACCCTACCACTCACCCTCGGTTTGTAGAACCCAACGATGACAACAGCCTAGAATAAATCTCAACGAATTGCCCTAGACATATTTTATATTGCTGCCGAATATTCCTGAGGATACCTTGTGTAGAGGCGAAACACTTCTCGATGTATTATTACATGTCAGCGGAAGATTGCAAGTTAAGGCTTTGGAGGTACCTGCCACGCCTGCCAACTATATGTCACTGTGCAGGGTGTTCGGTTTAGATTCGCTGGTGTAGGAAGGCTTTCGCTGAATGCCATGGTTCTATCCATTGTCCAAAGTGAGAGTGATTCGGATTCTGCCGCCTCGTTTTGTGAAGAAGTGATACCTTCTTAAGATGCCGCAGAAATGGAACAGGAGGGGTCTAGTACTCTCCCGTGCCGTTCAGGCGCAGGAGGATACAAAATGATCTGCGATGCTGCCCGTTGCCCGAGCAGAGCAGGCCTGAGACGGTGACGAAAAATAACTGTATAAGGCCCGTATAAAATAAACAAAAAAACAAAAAAGTTTTTTCTTATTTTCAACTCAAAAAGTAAAATATTCTGTCAATCAATAAACGGTTCTAGAGGAAATTGCAGTTTTCCCAAACCATTATCCATTAAGTATAGGTAATTACTCCAACAATAGGGCGGTCTTGCCCTTCGTTTTTTTCGGTTATAAATTGTACCGTTCTTTTATTTTACAATCATTCACGTACAAGAGGCCATCTTTTTTCTTTTCTGAACTAAATATAAATTAAATTACGTTTTGTTCGTTTACTTATTTTTTTCTGTTGGTGAGTAGAAATACCAGACCTCCAGAGTTAATAGGTGGACTTCCTGCCATTCTTTCACAAGCAAAAGGAAAGCAAAAAGGACATTCTATAATTGTTTACCGATCGCCCCGACTCGAGAGCTATTTCTATCCCACTGACTATTATGTTCACGTATTGGGTCTCTAGCTGCCTCAAACCAATATGTGAAACAAATAGTCGCCTGCGGTGTTTCCAGAGCGATACGACCTTCAAATCTTCAAGAAAAGAGCGTACTCCCATCTCAAAGACCGGCCACGCACTTGTGACCCACTTGCCATCAGAAGACCCCCCTGCTCGTTTGCCTCTTATACCATAAAAAAAACTAAATTAGAACACAGTAGTTTCATCTAATAAAAATTACGGCATTGAGGATTAAATCAATAAATTGAAAGAAAGAAAGAAAGAAAATACATTTATTAGCCACACACAATAAATAATCATGGAAAAAAAAATATTGTACTAAACTAAAGAAAAGAATTACTTCCAAAACAACAACATAAAATAAAATGTGTGACTAAAAGGCCACAAATTCATACGGACTATGACTAGCAATGTCAGTAAGGATAAGTCAGTATCACATATAACTTTTAACAGAAAATAAACACGAGAGATTTAAAAAAAAACGTAAAATGTAATACAAGTATACAAGTTAACCATCTCTACTTTCAATTTCCCAGCCGAACATTTTCCTGAAAAAAAAAAATGTTAAATTTTCAATAATGGTGCTTATGAATATTATTGGGACGTGTGGATCACGAGGAGTCTTCGCATAAGGGTTTAACACTTGAAATCTTGGAAGTATCTCTTACAAATTAATAAGGTTACAAGCGAAAGTTTCTGACAATATAATTAGTTTTCATGTCAAACCTGTTATAAGGTGCTTTCAAATTACCTCAAATAGTGTCACAACTTTATCATCAAATCGTTTTAATTCATACACTAGTTGGTTTATTGAGGTATATATCATTATAAGATCGAAACGTCGCGTCGGGTATTGTATCTAAATATATAGGGTGTATTTGACAATATAACAGTTACTTACATCACTGAAAGGGTTATGATTCTAGCATGCACTTACAATAAAATATTTTGAAAAATAAACTGTCTGTTTACAAGTTATGACCGTTTGAATTTCCAAGTATTTTTACCTCTGTTTCTCTTAAAAACAGGAGGAACGTGTAAAAAAGTAAGTGTTTTATTTTCAAATACACCCTGTATATTATCACAATTAAGTTCCGAGTTACAAATTAAGTATGTATCAAAGTCGCGGAATTTAGTAACAACCATAGTAAAGTACAAACCCTGCTTAATTTCGGTATACATAGCGCTATGCTGCGTGTCGAAGGATATTATTATTATAGCGTGGTATTGCCAAAATTAAGTAAAAAATCTATAGGAATAGAATGGGTTTCGCCGGTTTTTCGTGTATTTTTTAATATACGTGCATACTATTTAAAAAGAAATACTAAATACCTCTTTCAAAGTCAAGATATTTTAAGACTACTTTAAAAATTAAAACTTTATAAATTGAAAGTGACAAACAACAAACAAAGGTAAAATAATAAACACAAAAATATATACGAAAAGATATATTAAGCAGTATTTGCAGCAAACAAAACATGATAACGATGCCCTTGACGACAGTAAATTATTTATCGTATTTCATTGAATGTTTTATTGTGTTCCTATGTTATCTTGTTTCCATCTTTTACTTCGCTTCACGCAGTCAGACCATTTGTTTTTTTTAAATACTTCTTATTTTATTATTAAACAATGGGAAGAAAAGTTGTATTGTATGAAAGCTCAAAGATGTTTCAATAATAATATGACGAAGTTTTAGTTGAATCATAATTTATTGTGATTACCAGCTTCTTGTTTGTTTTAAGTAATCACTTTTGTAAGGTGGCACTTAAATTAGCTGCAACAGGTTTGACTCCGGTAAACGAAGATAAATTGGTTTTAAACTTTGCCTAATAGCCAATAAGACATTTGAAAATGTAATGTTTTCAAAAGGATACTCTATAACATTCTAAGCTTTTGTTCTGATTCCAAGTTTAAATATAGGTACTAGGGATCACCTGGTGGTGAAACTTAGAGCATAATTTCTGAAATGAATGGTAATACAGAGAGTTATTTAATAGCATAGCATTTCAAATGGGTAAATTGTTGGTTACAAATGAAAGAAATATACTTACTATGCCTAGCCGTGTATATATGTATACCTAAAACCGTAAACAGGTTGACTAGTTGTTTAAACTCGCTGTTTGCAATCATAAAAACAAATTACATTAACCACAGCCAGTAAAAATTACATCTACCTGGTTGATTGACAGTCCTTATTTGGTTAATCCAGACAACTGATTAAAGAAGACGTCAGTGATATTGATATCGTTAATTGCTTACAAATATTTGTATTAACCATGACCTTAAAACAGCCTTAGTATCCCTTCCGATAACCCGTGACCATGGCGATATCAGATATAACAACATAGGGCTGGTACGACAGCTTTTCAAGTTATATCGAGGCTTAAGAGAAATACTTAGTATTTTCTTTTTCTTTTTTTTTTAATGAGACAATTTAGTTTTTTTTTAAATGAGAATTACTCCTGTGTCGCGGGGGACTTTACAAACATACAAACAACGAACACAAAGAACACCCAGACTCAGGTGAAAATCGAACCCACAACCTGTAGCATAGCAGTTAGGGTCATTAACAACTAGGCCAACAAGCCAGTCAAATAAAGTAAAAACAATAGTATTGTAAGAGTACTCTTTGGATCAATACAAAATTAGCAGAAAATATATTTTTCTTTCGTTTAATTTTACTAATAGGTTTACCCACTATTAAATGAGTGGGGCCACATAATAGTGACAGCATGTGGGTGTTTAATACGCCCTTTTCGAATATACATGCGTCAGTGTATGTGACTATTTTTAATTTCAATCATTTCTTGATAAACTCTTTATCAATAAACGTATAAAACTTCTTATTTAATAGAAATAGACTTGAAAACTTTCTAAAAATCTCTTTATAAAATACTATAATCGGTAACCGGCATTTCAATAAAAGAACTAGTTACATAGCTAATGTCATTTCAATCCGACTAAAGGTTTGAATTTCTATCGGGACCAGTCTTTTGATCGAGCGGTTGCAGTTTCTAACTATTTAGTAAGTACATTAGCGATGTCTGTGAATTCACTCCCAACATAAGCATTTAGCTATGTCGAAGAGATTAACAAGAATACTAGTAATTGTTACTAGTAGCATTTTATTTTCAATGACGTTTTCCTTAAAATAAGCTTTCTATATTTAAATTTCGTTTACAACCACAGTCAGAAGTTTTAAAATTCTAGAATGAAACCGGCAAACTTCAGCGGTGACGACGAGGCGAGACAGTTCCATTCAAATTCTCGTTGCTTTCAAAAACATTAATCACGTATTCATGACGTATTTGTAAATTGCAATATTGGAGACATGACAACTACTAATAATCGTATTCAAATATTAGCTGATGATGTACCGACGGAAGCTGAATCTACGTCAACACTTTGGGTAAGCCGTGTCTCTACCCTTTTTTTTTTTTTTTTGTGCGTGTGGATACCCCCTCGGGCCGTCACCCCACCGGGGTTTTAGGTGGGGCGGTGTGTCTTAATCGAACCGACTAAAACCACACGGTGTGCCGTACTGCGCCTTAAGTAGGAGGGATCCGGGAACAGCTTTTATTAAGACATCCGGACCCCCCCTAGCGCCTGCCCGCAAAAGCGCGGGCACCACCTTCGGGTAAAAACCTCTCAATTAGTCGACGTCCAGGCACACGCGGACGCCGCCTCCTCGCGGGGGGCCACTATAGTGGGTGGAGGGGAAAAACCCGTCCCGTCCACCCGCGGCCACACTCAGGGCGGCATGAGGCGCTGGTAAGCGCGCCTCGGCCGCCCGGTTCGCCGGCGGTGATTTAGGTCCGAGTGGAGATCGTCCTCCTGGACCCTTTCCGCCGCCTCCTTCTGCGAGATGACGTCCTCACAGAAGGTCGCGACCGCGGTAAAATTCCTGTCGCTACCGGCCGTGGAGCGTATGACGGCCGGTAGCGAGAGATCCCCTCCGATGACTGCAGTGAGGGCCCGACGCTGCGTCGCCCAGGCGGAGCAAACCGCCAGCTTGTGCTGAGCCGAGTCCTCACTACAATCGCAGTGGTGACAGGCGGGACTCAGTTCCCTCCTAGCGACCGAGTGCAGGTACTTCCCAAAGCAGCCGTGCCCGGAAAGAACCTGCGTCAGTTGGAAGGAAAGGGTCCCGTGCTGCCGCCCTGCCCACTCGACGATGACCGGCTGGAGCGCCTCCACGGCGGCAAAGCCAGCACGTGGAGCCTCCAGCCGGGACCACCAACGAGCCATGGCGGCTCGGCGAGCGGCCTCGCGCCATTCGCGTACCTCTTCGGGCGGGGGCCGACTGCCGCTTCCCGCCCGGAACTCAGCCGTTCGCCGATATACTTCGGCGAGCACTTCCGCCTCCAAATCCCACGGGGGAGTCCCGGCCAACGCGCACGCCGCCTCCGTTGACACGGTGCGGTATCCGCGTATGGCTCTAACCGCCATAACCCTCTGAGGGCGCCAGAGGCGCGCCCTATTCTGGGCGGTCAGAGCCTCCGCCCACACCGGTGCACCGTACAGTGCCATTGACCGGACAATCCCCGTGTACAGCCATCTCGTAGCGATTCTGGGTCCGCCCAAATTGGGCAAGAGTCGCCCAAGGGCAGACGCAGCGCCGACCAGCCTTGGAGCAAGCTGCAGGAAATGCTCGTCGAAGAGCCACCTACCGTCGAGGATCAGGCCCAGATATTTTATGTGGGCCTGAACCGTTACGAGGACCGAATTAACCTCGATAGAGGCGCCAGGGGGTGGACCACGACGGGGCCCATGAAATAAAAGGGCCTCCGACTTATCCAGGGCCACCCGCAAACCCAGCGCCTCGATGCGCCCGACCACCAGAGAGACTCCCCTGGTGTGGCACGCCGCCTCCTGAAAGTTCACCCCCCGGGCTGTGACCAAAGTGTCATCGGCGTAACAGATTACGCCGAGCCCGGGGGGAAGTCGCCTCGAAGGGCCCAGTCGTACCCCTTGTTCCACAGGAGTGGTCCAAGGACAGACCCCTGCGGAACACCGCACGACATGGGCTGACGACTCAAAACTCCGTCTCGGTCCTCGTACATGACGGTACGCTTCTCTAAATAGTCTGCCACCAGCCGCCTCAGGTACGTGTCTCTACCCTACGCTAAGGATTTAAATCTATACTCATGTTATGAAGCCTTGAGGATTTTTTTGTCTGTGTGTTTGATTTTACTCATTAAAAGTAGGAAAAAATGCCTTATATTGAGGAACGCTATAGGATGTTCCGTATTACAGTAAACATTTCTTGACACTACTGACAAACTCTGTAATGAACTAAATTTCTATATAGTTTAATTTTCATAATAATTTACGCCTAAAAATGCAGTATAATTTCTTATTGTTTTATCCATATATTTTATTTTATATAAAAATGTATGTACATATGTGTATATATATATATATACATATTTTTTAAATTATATAGGGCAAACGAGCAGATGGGTCACCTGATGGTAAGTGATATATGTTTGTATGTTATTGTTTTAGTAAGTAAGACTAATGTGCACCACAAGTTACCTATATCTGTATAAGTATAGTCCATCAAAGCTTGTCTGCAAGAGGTCGTAGAATGCTATAAGACCGCCCATTGTACTGCTCCATAATATTGTATGTTTCGTATGTACCCTATTTTTTGGTGTACAATAAAGTATACTCTATCTATCTATCAAATCGCTGTTACAACATAAGAAACATGGGCTAAATACATCACTGAGACGTTTTATTGCGGTAAGACCATAAACTATAGTATACTAAGTTTATGGGTAGGACTTATCTGAAGTATGTCAAATGAAATTTCGATCAAAAGTGCAAATAATTGAATCCCATATCATGGGCGCCGACAACACGGTACTCTTCAAAGAAGATTGTAGGATGACTTGAGGACTCCTATCAATTGATTGAGATTGGTGATAGCAATAGATAGGTAGAATTTAATGTGGGCAGGCCATTGTTTTACAGTGGGTTAACACGAACTAAAAAATACAGATAAAAGAGTTTTGTTTATTTCATCATCACATCTACAATAATATATCAATACAAATTCATCCAATACAAATCAATATCCCCACAAGGATTTGTGTTATAGTATCTACTGGTGTATTACCCTAAAGCTACAGATTTGCCATTGTGTTTCTAAGACTGAGAAAACAGTCGACAAATGGTTTAGACAATTTCGTTCAAGTTCATTCTAAAGCCAAAGGCTTACGTCGAATCCAGTTTCATTCACATTAACAGTATAAAGTGGGAAAAATGTTTTGTATCTCGGGTCCTTATTGAATTCACTTTGCTCTCTGTGGTTAAAAAGGATCAATTAATAAATAATATTATCTGAAATACTATGACCACTCTTTAGTGTTAGATCAGGTCAAAAAATACGTGACCGTCGAGGACATACCGTCGCAGCATCGACGCTTCACGCATTGCACGTGCAGAATGGCACACCCTGTGACTGAATTCGGTGAAAGTCCGACATACGACCTCACTGATAGCCCCGGTGAGGTATCCCCTATGAAGGTTTTATCAGGAATAATAAAGGTCTACGTATACGTATTTTCTGAAGGGAAAATAATCAGGATAGGATGTTAAATCCAACATGTTTCAGTAGCAAAGCGTGCATAAATTTAACGGGACAGTATGCTGATGCCATTACTGCGGTTATAAGGTCAACTTAATTTCATCATACTCATTGTTACTCATTAAGTAGAAAAGAAAATAAGAAACACTGGCGACCCTAATTAAAGAACATGAACTGCTTTGTATAAAAAGTATCCTGAAAGTCATTTAAAAGATATCGTTCCAAATTTAAAACGTTTATTAAATTAATTTAAAGTGAAGAAAAAATCCGTAAAGTAAAAATTTGCGTAAAGCGTCTTTCATTTGTCGTACTGACTCAAAGTTTTACATTTATTTGTGAAAATGAAGTAAAAACAAAAAAAGATACTTACATTCAAACTGAGATTCAACTTACTTATTTAATTCATTAGTTACACTTATTTCGGTTAATTATTGTGGTTACAGTTATAAATCAAATAAGGTCAGGAAGGAACACGATTTCTTTGTTTCAACTGAAGCGAGGTGACAACATTTTACTTAGATTTAGTTCATTAACCGCTTTCAATCTTAATTCGTTGGAATCTTTTTTTTTTATGTATGTTCACCGATTACTCGAAGACACCTAAACCAATTTAGAAAATTCTTTTTTTTGTTTCAAAGGGTATACTTCCCAAGTGGTCCCATTTAAATTTTATCGAAATCGGTTGAGCGGTTTCTGAAAAATCAAAAAATATCTAAAAATTGTGTACATGGATGATATTTTCGTTTACTCCGAAACCTCGCTGTCTCATTGGAGCAGTGTGTTTAGTTGGCCTACCCATATTATATTTAAACAAAATACAATTTATCATGAATAGGCACTTTGAAGTCAGTGATATTTTTTTTTAAAAGATTAATTATCTTTTTAGGATGACAATTTTTAAAATTAAGTAGTTAATTCTAAACCAGATACTTTCATTGTACGCATTTATTACAGTAAGTATGTAAGCCTACATTTGTAGAGGAGATAAATATCGTTGATGTAGCTTTATAACAGCGCTTTGATAGTGGTGGAGCGCCAATATATTTGTAAAATGCATACATAATCGCACCATAATATATTTCGTTATATTATAAATTTCATAGTCTTTATAGTAAACCACATTCTGTTTGTCGAATGCAATTAGTGCTGGTACTGCTGTAATATTGCCAATGTACTTGACGATCTCAAGAGATGGCGTTAGCAGTCTTCAAATAATGTAAACGCGCTGCACCTGATTGGTGCAAGAAAAAACGGACATACCCTGCTCTCATCGCTTTTCGCGAAGAAGACGCTTTTAATATAAAAATTTTGTTCCGCCACGGACATCAGTTATATTTCTCGTGAAAAGAAGCTGATTTTCCGTTAGTCCTATAGCCGTGTAGTGTTTGGACTCGCTTGTAACCTTTACAAGGTGTATGTGGAGTGCTCCAGTCTACGATCGTGACCGGCCGGTCAATACCTTGCAAGAGACCGTAGAAACCTCGCCGCTGCTCGCTGCCTTCTGGAGGATCGGGACTTGGTCGGTGTTGCAGGTTAGTGCTGGCATGATTGTTTTGATCGATAGAAGTGGTTTACTTCCCTACACCTCGTACGCTAACTGTTGAGCAATCACACCCTGGTCGGGCTATTTACACGCCTGACCATATAATTTGGTCCTTCGAGCCGGATAGGCCAGTGATTCACGTAAATATTGGTGAATTTACTTTTCTATTCATACCATAAAAAAGATTCACGTAATTTTAGTGAATTCTTGCGCCCCATTTTTCCTCGCTCACAGATTTACGTAAAATTGGTAAATTCTGTGTTTAAAACGCACGAGAACTACGTAATTATTGGTAGACTCGTACTTAAATATAATTAATTGTTAGATTTGGTGAATTACGTATTAATTGGTAATAATATCCATTATACTCAATTTAGTTGAACTTATTCATACCTACCCACTTATTTACCGCTCCACCACTGTACTTTACGCTAAGTCATTTTAAGATTTAAATTTAATTTGTGTTTTTACACTAACTAGGTAGATATACCTATCACTTTGTAGTTGTATTGTGATATTATTTTATAAACATGACGGAAAGTGAATCAAGTCGCGAAGTCATGTTGGTTATGTTGAATCAAAAGAAAGAATTATTATTTCAACGTATTAATCGTATGTACACATCGTCGAAAGGTATAATTTCTTTCGATTCATCAACGCGAGCTAACGAGAATTTTCTGGCTGAAACGGAGATAATAGATGAGTTACGCGATAAATTTGAGTCCATTGTTGATAAAATAAATAATATAAATTTGTTATCAAAGATTACGGTCAATCCCGAGTATTCTTGCCTCGATTCATTTGATGATTTATACTCGAGAGTTAAACGCGTTAGAAATAAAATATTAACCACTTCTAAGGTGCGTTCACTCGAGACCAGTAGCTCGATCAAGTCCGTAGTGAAATTAGAACCTTTAGTAATTCCGAGTTTTGACGGACGCCCTGAAAACTGGAATACCTTTTATCAGTCTTTTAAAGCTAATATTCATTTGAATCAACAGCTTTCTGACTCGCAACGTGTACAGTATCTAATTTCTAAACTCACCCACGACGCACTAAAATTCACTTCCGGTATTATTCCGTCTGGTGAAACATATAAAATACTGTGGGATAGTTTGGTTAAGAAATACCACGACAAACGCTCATTAGGTACATATTATCTCAATAATATACTGGACTTAAAAACTTGCTCGCACACTGCGAACGCTCTTGATACCTTTGTTAGTAAATACTCCGCTTCGATTTCAGCTCTAAAAGAATTAGGCATAACAGATCTAACTGATTTTATTTTTCTTCAATGCGCTTTGAGAAGGATGGATCCTCAAACCATCCAAGCCTTTGAACTTTCGATTCGGGATGTGGAAGTGCCTACGACACAACAGCTTATCGCTTTTATACAAGATCAGGCTAAGATTTTGGAGCGCTCAAACCCGCGAAATTCGTCATATACGAAACCCGCTGCTGTTGTTACGTCGCCCTCACGCGACCGGCGCGTTCATCACACCTCCAAATCTTACGCAGCAGTTACCGCGAATTGTTGTTTGTGTAGTGGTAACCATCGACATTTATATGATTGCGCTCAGTTTAAAACTATGCGAGACGCAAGGGCTAGATATGAGTTTATTAAATCGAAGTACGGTTGCGTTAATTGTTTAAGCACTTTACATAAACTTCCGGATTGTAAGAGTACGTCAGTCTGTTTCTGTAATAAAAGACACCATAGGTTATTGCATTTTGATAGTAATAATTCGCAATCGCATGCGGCTATGGTAAATACCGCCGTCGCGTACTCGCCGCCGCCCGCTCATCGAGCGACCGTTACTTCGCCCGCGCCTTCTCATCGCGCTCACACGACTTCGTCATGCATTCGAGCGCCCCCGCTTGCTACAGAACCAGTTACACATACACAGTCTTACACTTCTTGTCATAAGGGTGATATACTTTTGTCAACCGCTCAGGTATACGCGCGCTCTAAGGGTAGCGCTGGTATCAAGTCTGTAGTTAGGTGTTTGATAGATAATGGCTCGCAGAATAATCTAATAACATCTGCTTGTTCTAGTTTATTAAATTTACCGATAATACCGTTGAATAATTCCTATGTTAAAGGTGTTGGTTCCGCTTCAAGTCCGATAATCGGTTATGTTCATTTAGACATTGAATCCCGTATTTATCCGGATCAGAAATACACTATACATGCGCTTGTTGTAGAATGCATTACGGATCAATTGCCTTCGAAATTTATCGATTGTGATCGCGACCTAGATTTTCGTAACCTTCCGCTCGCTGACTTAAGCTGGAATATTCCGGGCAAGATTGATTTATTGTTAGGTGCCCAGCTATTCCCATTTATATACTTAGGAAATATGGTCGAGTGTGGGCCGCGCGCACCGTGTGCTTTATCTACAACATTTGGTTACGTACTTATGGGAGATTACCCGCGTAAACATATTTTACCTACTGCCGCGTCTTTTTCTGCGTTAGCGCTTAATGATATAGTGCAAAAGTTCTGGGAACTTGAAGAAGTACCCATGAAACGCTTGTTGTCACCAGAGGAGACAGATTGCGAAAATATTTTCACGGCTACCGTGACCCGTGACGACGTAGGTCGTTATACAGTTGCATTACCGTTCTGTAGGGACCCTTCGGAATTAGGTAATTCGCACGCTACCGCTTATCGCCGTTTCGTTTCACTCGAGCGTAAGCTCCGTCAGGCACCGATAGTGCGCGAAAATTATAACAAGGTTATTCAGGATTATATTGATAACAATTACCTCAGTCCTGTTAAAGAATCTGAGCTGTCCTCTGATGGTTATTATATACCGCATCACGCAGTAGTCCGACCTGATAAACCGATGCCGCGCATCGTATTGGACGCGAGTGCTAAAACGCATACAGGACTTTCGCTTAACGATATATTACATATTGGACCCAATTTACAGGCCGATCTGTTTTTATTATTGTTAGGTTTTAGATTATTTCCTATTGCAATGAACGCTGATATAAAACAATATTATTTACGGATTGGTGTACCAGTAGACCAACATAAATACCTACGCATTTTATTTAGATTCAACGAATCGGAAAAAATTCGAACTTATGCCTTTAATAGGCAACCTTTCGGTCTCAAGTCAAGCCCTTACATAGCTATGCGCACTGTGCGACAGCTGGCTACTGACATGAGTCCGCTCTATCCTGATGCCGCGAAAGTGGCAGAGACCTGTCTGTATATGGACGATTTGGTTCTTTCTATTGCAAATGAGGATACTGCCACGCAATTAGCTCACAACTTGATTAAGTTTTTCAAATCGGGTGACTTTGACTTAGTGAAGTGGTCTAGCAATTCACCAGTGCTACTTGACTCGCTTCCCGACACGCACCGCAAGTCGCTTGATTTTGATGTTGACAATAATGTCTCTAAGGTCTTAGGTCTCTCATGGGAACCATGTGAAGATAATTTTCATTTCACATGCGCCGCAATTAATGAAAGGTGCACCAAGAGAAACATACTCTCGATGGTTGCACGACTATTTGACGTGCTCGGATTGGTCGCGCCTGTGATTCTCTATGCCAAGTTGTTAATTAAGGAACTGTGGCTCAGCAAGTGTGATTGGGACGATCCTGCACCGGAGCACATACGCACCCGTTTTTTCGCTCTTGCGCAAGAACTTCAAATGCTTGACACTTTAAGGATTCCACGTCATGTAGGCGTCGAAGTTGGTTGTGAATTACGTCTTGTTGCTTTTTGTGATGCTAGCATGAATGGTCTGGGATGTGTCATTTATGCCCATTGTACCTACCCGTCTGGCATTCAAACTCGCATTCTTTGCGCTAAATCAAAGGTTTCGCCAACAAAAATCACTACGCTCGCTCGCTTAGAATTATGCGCTATTTTACTTATGTCAAAATTAATAAAAACTGTGCGAGACACATATGCAACACGTATGACCATTGCCGGGATATACGCATTTTCTGATTCCACTATTGCTTTATCATGGGTTCATTCTTCGCCACATCGTTGGTCAGTTTTCGTCGGTAATCGCGTCGCTCAGTGCCAAGAAAACTTGGACTCTAAACATTTTTATCATATTGCCGGAGCTAGTAATCCAAGTGATTGTCTTTCGCGTGGTATGCTTCCATCGCAACTTTTGACCCACGATTTGTGGTGGAAAGGTCCTCCGTGGATTCGCAGCTCATCTGAGAAGTGGCCGATTAAGCCATTCTCGCTTAATAATTGCTCTGTCTTGCCTGAACTCAAGGCAAATGTGTTGGCTGCCATTACTCACACAGAGCCGCCGTTGCTGTGTACGTTAGCACAACGTGTTTCTTCTTGGGAAAAGTTGCTACGTATCACCGCATATGTATTAAAATTCGCAAGACCTAAAGTTAAGGTCGAACCTCGTTCTATAGCAGGGTTGACAAGTGCTGAGAATGCGTTAATTCTCGCCGTTCAATCTGTGCACTTCTGTGAAGATATCAAATTGATCAAGGCTGATAAATTACCTTCAAAAAAGCTGCAAAGCCTCTTCGTCTTCTTAGACAAACAAGGGATTTTACGCATTGGAGGAAGACTTTCTGGATCAATGCTTCCTTTCGAAGCTAAACATCCGGTTCTTCTCCCTAAACGCGATCATGTCGTTGACTTAATAATACAGCATTTTCATGTTGTCAATTGTCACACCGGACCTGGACTTCTTATGTCTATTATACGACAACGCTACTGGATCTTGGATGCTAGGACTGTTATCAGGTCCAAGTTGCGAAAGTGCAACACTTGCTTTAAATGCAACCCAACGCATCCAACGCCTATAATGGCTGATCTTCCTGATTACCGTGTTTCAGAGGCCAAGGCATTTTGTCACACTGGTGTAGATTACGCTGGTCCGATAAGGACAATCCTTTCTCGCCGCAGAGGTCAACATGCGCAAAAGGCGTACATCGTTCTTTTTGTTTGCATGGTCACACGTAGTCTACATATTGAAGTGACCAGTGATTTAACTACTGAAAACTTTCTAGCCGCTTTTAAACGCTTTATTTCCCGTCGAGGACCAGTTTCATGTCTCTATTCCGATAATGGATCTACTTTCATCGGTGCGAAGGCACATTTAGATGAGCTGTATAGTTTTTTATTGAACTCTAGCTTCAAAAACGCGCTGTCGAATGAGTTGCTCTCTCGACGCATAGAGTGGAAGATGATTCCCCCAAGATCACCAAATTTTGGTGGGATGTGGGAAGGGAATATAAAGAGCATGAAAACGCATTTATATAGAGTAATAGGAAGTCAGTTACTTACATACGAAGAACTGCAAACTGTTCTTACTCAGATAGAGTGTATTCTTAACTCTCGTCCATTGAGCGTATTATCGTCAGACCCTTATCCTGAGGTGTTAACTCCCGCGCATTTTTTGATGTCTACTCCGTTGCAATATTTACCCGCTGCTGATTTGTCAGATCAACGATTGAGTCTGTTAGAACGTAAAAAGTTGTTAGATAGTATGGTCCAATCCTTTTGGAAGAAATGGCACTTAGAGTATTTGCACACGTTGCAAGTTAGGCAAAAATGGGCTACTCCCGACAAACCGGTAGAAATCGGAACTGTTGTTCTTCTTGAGCAGGAGAATTCTCCACCGTTGCATTGGCCGTTAGGAGTAATTACGGACGTGTTCAGAGGCTCTGATAACGTTGTACGCGTGGCGATAGTTAAAACGCAAACTGGAATTTACAAACGCGCTGTAACTAAATTATATCCTATTCCTACACAATAAATTCAACTTAGTTTAAACCTTATTTTTTAGTTTAGGCCGCTATATTTATCATATTTATTATTTAATCGCATAATGCATGTGTTACTCTCAGTCAGTTAGAAAATTCGCGTGTTTTGAAACATCTTGTGATGTTCCAAGGCGGGGTGCATGGTGGAGCGCCAATATATTTGTAAAATGCATACATAATCGCACCATAATATATTTCGTTATATTATAAATTTCATAGTCTTTATAGTAAACCACATTCTGTTTGTCGAATGCAATTAGTGCTGGTACTGCTGTAATATTGCCAATGTACTCGACGATCTCAAGAGATGGCGTTAGCAGTCTTCAAATAATGTAAACGCGCTGCACCTGATTGGTGCAAGAAAAAACGGACATACCCTGCTCTCATCGCTTTTCGCGAAGAAGACGCTTTTAATATAAAAATTTTGTTCCGCCACGGACATCAGTTATATTTCTCGTGAAAAGAAGCTGATTTTCCGTTAGTCCTATAGCCGTGTAGTGTTTGGACTCGCTTGTAACCTTTACAAGGTGTATGTGGAGTGCTCCAGTCTACGATCGTGACCGGCCGGTCAATACCTTGCAAGAGACCGTAGAAACCTCGCCGCTGCTCGCTGCCTTCTGGAGGATCGGGACTTGGTCGGTGTTGCAGGTTAGTGCTGGCATGATTGTTTTGATCGATAGAAGTGGTTTACTTCCCTACACCTCGTACGCTAACTGTTGAGCAATCACACCCTGGTCGGGCTATTTACACGCCTGACCAGATAGTAGCACCTAACACGGTACAGAGCTGAAACATGCTGCAATGCTGACTTAGACCGTTTCAAGATAATATGAATAAGCTCTGCACCGGTGACGACTGTTACAATATTAGAAAATTTGTAATACGTAAAAAGAACTCGAAGTCTATTCACACCACAATTTTGATCATGTTTTTATTCCATTTATATCGATTTTGCAAGAACTTGAAAAAAAAATTCTTTAACCACATTACCTAAAAAGAAAGAAGGCATTAATTGAAGCTTAAGTTTTTAATACAAGGTCTCCTTCAAAAACAACAAGCAGTGAGATGAGATTCAAAGCCGATGTTGTCATATTATATATGGAGTTACATAAATTTGTATTATTATGAGAAATCAAAAGACCTTGTTTGTTTGAACATTCTAGTCTAAAAGTTTACTTAGAATAATCGTTTTACCTAACCGTTTGGAAAGGAAACATACTATATAACATGACGGTGTACTCAGCAGAAGTGAAGCAATACCGATAAACACCTAGTCCTATATACAATCCAATTAAACTGTCAGCGACTAAAGGAAACGAGATATACGATGTAACACAAATTTTGTCATGCGTTTGTATGTATGACAATATGTGTGTTTTAGAGTCACGTCAGACCGCCAACATTTCAGCTGTACCAACCTCATTTATCCACTAAACCTAATCGACGTTAATAACGAATAACAATCAACGAAACATCTTTTCCACTGTTGGGTCCATAAGTAAACCTTAATGTATTTCAACGTTCGTATGGAAACATAGCTGCATTGAATTTTCTGTACTTCGTCATTTCGCGCAGACAGTCCATGTTTAATGGTCTGCGAAGAGCTGTATTTGTTGGAACAAAAGGCCCTCAAGATTACACTCATTGTTCGTGAACATATATTTTCATGCACATTTTCCACGAGGAATTTCTTAAGGCTCCACATTAATGCAAAACTTGCTATAATAACTTTGGGACATTTACACAGGGTTACATGAACCAAACCTGTGCTTAGGACACGGGTAATCATAATAATATGTGTTATGAAATTTTTATTTTGACAATTCATGCCTACTATATTTACAAACACGCACAATAATACCTATAAGGCACAAGTATTTAATCTTGATAGTATTTATATGTATAAATGTATATGAATGTACAATGTATTATTAGGGGGCTTTTCAAATGTTCATATTAAGAGCCAAAACATTAACAAATCTACTTTGTTGGTCTATATATTATTATATAGCATGATTTGGGGTTTGTGTTTACGTACGATGATGGGGTTTTGGGTTCGATTCCAGAGTAGAGTAACTATGGATTTTTATGAGAAAAAACTCAGTAGCAGTTCCAGGTCACGAAACGTGCCTGGTAGACGGTCTCCCTCCTATTACGTGAGACAAGAGATAAACACCTCTGCCTACTTCTTCGGAGATATAAAGACTTGAGTGTATTAAAATCATAAACATAGTACTAAGTTTATGATAAAAAGGCTAAGAGTTCACTAACTTTTTAAGGGACATATGGAAGAGATAATTTTGTTTGACGCGTATGTTTTTTTAAGTTGAGTCAAGATTTTTTTATATCTCTCTATGACACGAAAAACAAATGATTTTTCCTGAAGACCGCAAGTAAAAGGAGCTCGATAGCTAGAACAACAAACCTTTTTCTTATGATGGCATATGATGACCACCGTGGCGAAGAAGATATGACAATATAGTCAAGAAAACCAAACGATGACAGCTCAACAGACTGAAAGATAAAATACTGGTACAATATTTCCATGGACACCAATTAAAAGATACTGGCCACAAATGAGGCGTGCCATGTGTGCCGAAGACAGTAATGTCCCCATAATTTGCGCTGCTGGAAGCACGCCACGATACAACGCGTAACGGATTCTGTGATATCAGGTTGTGGGCACACCAGGCGCCACATTTCGGCAATATATATATGTCGCATTCGTGCCTTGTAAATGTGACAATTTTTTTAAATGTTTTATAATTTGTATTTTAACTAAGTTGATAAATAAGCTCTTGTTTAATAATCTAATCAGCGATTGCACGCAGTCTAACCGCTAAACTACAATGCTTGAATCGAATAGAAAGTAGTGTTTATATGCAAACTTTTGAAATGGAGGGGTTTTCCCAGGTAGTAAGGTTCCGATTTGGACAGAAACTTGGTGCACCCTACGTCCTTGCGGATTTATTGGAATTTGTTTTTCTAACTTCACCATTACATTACTTTTGTACTTAATAAGGGACATATTAAGTACACAATATTCTCTTTATTAACAAGTATAAAACATATAAATTACACTTTTAAATACACTATTATATAAAAAAATATCTAAAAATATAAAAAATAGTGTCCCACCGGTATCGGGTACAGGGACCAAGCTACCGGTGGTTAGGGTTCCAGATACAGAAACCTCCTCACAATACGTGCCGTATCAAGAAGGACCGCCTTCTGCATCAGGCCCTTAATCCAGCTGCCTAACGTGAGCCTCTGAAGGTGTTGGTCGAGGCTCTTCAGCCCATGGGCTGACTGAAAATGACTATCGGCACAATGATTGCCAAATCCATATCCCACACGTCAACCACCTCGTGGGCCAAATCCAAATACTTCATTTGTTTTTCTTTTTCAGCCCTTAAGAGATGGTCGTCATGGGGAATGGTGATATCAACAATCATTGCTCGGCGCTCTAATCGGTCTATTACCACGATATGAATCTTATTGGCAACAATAGTCCTGTCAGTGACAATAGACCGATCCCAGTACAATGTTACACGACCATTTTCAAGAACTGGGTCGGGCACGTACCTGTAGTGCGGTAATTCTATAGTCACAAGGTTATATTTAAGAGCAAGTTGCTGATGGACTATCCCGACCACTTGGTTATGTCTATGCAAGTACTCGCCGGCAAGACGAGAACAAACGGAAATTATATGCCTGAGGCTTCCTCCCGGACGATGACATGCCCGACAAATGTCAATCGTGTCGTCCTTCAGGATGTGTTTCCGATAGTTTTTCGTCATAACAACTTCATCAGTAATTGCACAGATAAAACCTTCAGTTTATATTAAATACACAATTTTTTAGAGGGAAAGGACGGAAATAGGGGAGAGTTAAGGGTTAGAGCCTCCGGTAACCTCACTCACGCGGCGAAATGCAATGCAAGCATTACTTCACAGCCGGTTTTCTGTGAGGCCGTGGTATCGAGCGGAGTCGAGCCGACCCATACGTGCCGAAGCATGGCTCTCCCACGTAAATATAATTTTTATACAATATTGTTATTATAACTATATAATACAAACAGATACGATAAATATGAATTTATAATTTATAAAAATTAAAGTTTAAATCATTAAAACACGTAATTAGATTTACACCAAAGATAACTAACAACTACTGTACTGTATTTAAAACAAATTACTCATAACAAACGGCACTCGTAGCCCAACCAATGGGAGCTACGCTTCGAATAACAGAAACCGGCAAACATTGATGTGAAAATTTGCATAACACCCAACTTTTTTTGCGTTTTAAATGAAATGAAATGAATGTAACAATTTTGGCAAATAAAAAATTACACGTGTGTTTTCTAAAGTTTGTTTCTAGGATAGTGTATCGTAAGCGTGTTACATTATTTCGCCGCATTTACGTGATGTTTGAGCAAGCCACGTGTAACGTTTTCTACCATAACTCATGCTAAAGCGCAATACTGGTATGAATAATGTGTTTCAAGATAACGACACAATAGTAATAAACCAAAAATAAAACTATCCATACGCTTTATACATAGCATACGCTGTTAGTTAAGTATATTGAGTTTTCTAATGTAAGAAATAAACGCAATGGTAGAAAAAGAAACTTGTGAGCACAAGTCAAGTCAATGTTTATAACCACGATGGGGTTATCAATATTGTCTGGCAGCTTTGTTAACCGAGCTTAAGCTTAAGGTAAGCAGGTAACAGAGTCCATAGATACCTCCAACACAAAACTATGGTAAATGTACTAGAGGTCTTCTATAGACTAAAGCTTTTCCACAGCAGCCGATCCAATAGCTTTTTTTTTTAGTTTAAACTATCGAAGCCTCTTATTTAATTTACTGTGTTAGATGAACTGTTACTTTTCTTAATCCGAGGAATTGGAGTTTTCAGTAGCAGCACGGCAAATAAGGTTACGACTATAGACTCGACCTCTATTTTGGGGACCCGATGTAGATGTGTGATGCTTATCTGCTTACTTTACTTAGATACATTAGTGTAATGTATAAAAGTTAAATTATTTCATAATAATTATTACGGCACTTAATTTGTGTACAGTCCCAAACCCATTATTTAGACCATTGTTCACGTTGCTGATTGGCATGTGTGGCAGCATGACAGTGTTGTGCAATTGACGGATACCCGTCTATTTGATTGATTGGAATTAACTGAACTAATGGAACACAATTACACAATGATCAAACTGTATCAAATGTGTGATATAGATATAGATATATATATATACAAAAGAACAAGAATGTATATATATTCTTGTATTATGGTAGTAAAAACATATTGCTATACTTACTTTCTTCTATGTATTTTTGTCGTGATGACCTTCATGTACATTCACGCATTTTCAAAGCTATCCTTTATCTTCCACAACTATTACAATTACTTCTGTATATATTATAAAGTTATATGTGTGTATACATATATGTATGTGTATATATTTAGGTATATGTGTTAAGTATCGTTATATGTACTAGGATCTACGTTTTGGAACAGGCAACTAGCTTCACGACCGACTTATACTGACTCCTCCTGACAATTCAAAAATATCTACAATGGGGTTACTTGAAACAAATAATTTTAATTTTGATTTTGTAGTGCACCGTCAGCTGCCATTTAATCCTGATACTAATCTATCCAAAATTTGTCTGATAGAAATTGCTTTTAGCAATAAGACCGCCCATTGTACCTAGCTTTAATATTAAATTTAAGATCTATTTTTACTCCGACGCAAAAAGGAAGGGTGCTATAAGTTTAACGTGTGTATCTGTGTGCTTGTCGGGGGTATCATAGCCCCTAACCGGAATGGACCGATTTTAATTAAGTTGTTTCTGTTTGACCGGTGTCTCATCGAAGTGTTTTAGCTATAATTCAAGAAAGTCGGTTCAGCTGTTCAAAGATCGTCAGCTTTTTTCTAATCGTTGATGGGATTTTTGAGTCGGGTGTATTTGAAATATTGAATATATGCTTATAAAACTATATAGACTGGCCTGTTGTTCTAGTGGTTAGTGACCCTGACTGCTAAGCCAGAGGTCGTGGGTTCGATTCCCACCCAGGACAAATAATTGTGTGATGAGCACGATCATTTGTTCTGTGTCTGGGTGTAATTTATCTATAATATGTATGTATTTAGAAATATATAAGTATGCTTATCAGCAGTCTGGTTACCATAGCACAGGCTCTGCCTAGTTTGGGATCAGACGGCTGTGTGAGATGTGTGGAGTTATTATTTATTATAGTTCAGTTAATATTCTATTCTATTCTTTATTCCCGATAGAATTCTAATACCAATTGTAAATGAAGGTTTTTAAATCGATTCATGAGAATAGCGCTCTTAAACGCGTTAACTCTTCGGTTAACACAAGGTGTTCAAAAACCCACACAAGATCAAGTAGAGCATACATTTATTTATTTGTTTAATTAAGGTTCACCAACAGTTGTTACAGATATATTATATAGATAGATAGATTATACAGATAGGAACATACAAGTATTTATGTCTTAAATCTAACTGCACAACCAATTATAGGCAAACACCGCATGCTAAGTGTTTTTTTGTATCAACATCTGTTATATAATTTTGAAAACTTATTTATATGTACTTAAATCCTAGATAATATATTAAAAACTAATTATGACATTTTCATACGTTTGACTTGTCTGACAACCGTCGATATTGAATCTGAGTGGACATCAACCAGGTCGCTGTATTCGTTTATAAGTTTACACATGCGGGGTATAGGCGAATTAACACCAAACACTGTATGGCGGAGAGGAGGAGCCAGGGGTGTTATAGGTTTGCGAGGTGGTCTACGGAGTACTCTGAAATTGAAATTATTTTATAATTGTGGTCAGTCTATCATTTTATTCAGCAGTTTATATGCGAATTTCACATCCAAGAGCTCCCTTCGGGCTTCCAGAGTACTAATTTTGTAGTAGCCTAGTTTATCAAGGTAGGAGAGATATTTAAATTGCCTTTCCTTAGAGTACCCCAGGTATCGGACAAACCTTTTTTGGACTCGTTCTATTCGCAGCGAGTGAGTTGCATAGTGGGGTCTCCATACTATACTTCAGTATTCCAGGATGCTTCTTATAAGGCTATTGTACAAAACTAATTTAGTTTGTGGGCTTTGAAATACCTTTCCATTGCGAATGATAAATCCAAGCATACGCTGGGATCGACTGATTATGTTCTCTACATGTGGTATACATACATATACATATATATATACATCATACCTGTATCACTTGAACTCCGCCAACAATGTTTAAATTGGCATAAATTAATGTCGTAACCTGTCTGAATGTAAACAGTCAATCGTATCGAGTTTGCTCCAGTTCAGAAATCAAGTCATATCGTAGTTTCGTGGAACACACGCCTCTAATTGTAATAGTCAGGTGACATTTGTTCGAACTAGGCTATCGTGAGTGGGAGTACCCACTTCACCTCGTTCTGTAGTTGTATGTTCCTTAAGTGCATTAGTTTGAACTTTGTCTAACTTTGAAGCATCCGAAACGGGAGGAATTTAAAACGTTATGCAAAGTTGAATTTGGACTATTTTAGTTGTGATTGCAAAATGCTTCTCGTTCTATATAACTGAATAGTGAGAACGTTTATTTTGCTATTTTGAGATAATCCCACTAATATTATAAATGTGAAAGTTTGGATGGATGGATGGATGTTTGTTACTCTTTCACGCCAAAACTACTGAGCCGATTGCGATGAAACTTGGTATGTAGATAGCTGGAGACCTGGATTAACATATAGGCTATTTTTATCCCGATATTCCAACGGGATCGGGACTTACGCGGGTGAAACCGCGGGGCGCTGCTAGTAAAATATAATAATAACATTCTTGGACACATTACACGTCACTGTCTAAACCCAACTAAGTAGACCCTGTAAGAACACTTAGATACATTTTTTTAGTAAATACATACATATTATATAGAAACACCCAGACAAATGCAAATAGACATATTCATGCATTTAAATATTTGTATTGAGCGGGAATCGAACTAGCGAAACCCGGCGTGGCAGTCGAATGCACTACTATAACTTTATTTATATGCTCTGACGTAAGCTCTATACTCATTACTGCCCTTGCACTTATCACCTTCATGCCCTTTGCCAAATTTTATTTGAGGTTAGTGTAATGTGTAATTCCGCAAGAGTTTTGGTTGGTTTCTTTTATCACCGGCCGCCTGCCTGACGGCAACCCTCCTTAGGAAGGTAATCGTTTTCAGACGGGACAAAGGAAGAAGGTAAATTGAGGTAAAGAAACCGAATAGGGGATGGAGCTAGGGTAAGACATGCCGCAAGTCTCGGATGGGAAAAGGGACTGAAACTGCAATAGCTCAAAAGAGGCCGGGGTTGCCTTCCTAAATGTTGAATTTCGCTCTATACTATTGATAATAAATCATACTTTCTCTGTAACTGACTTTTCTATGAAATTACACCAATCACAAATGGATTGAAACACAATCAAAAGAGTCAAAAAGAAATGGGATTGTGACAAGACCTACATAATCTACATTTTTGTCATATATCTGTTAATGCAACATTTGTGGTAATATTATTGGTTGCTTCTGATGCAGAAATACAGAAGTGGATTTACCCTGCTGCGAAATATTTACAGGCTTTTTATTATTTTCTAGTTCTATAGGGTCACCGCTTCCCTTCGTTGCCGATGCCTTTACTCAAGTGACTGAGTAAACAAATAGACATTGATTTTGGTAGTTGTAAAGATCGACGTGGGAACGACACATAGGTACTGCCACAGGCATGATATAAGGAGGCTGCGCTTTTGATGTAGTATATGTCTCAGGCCCCGTAACAAGGTAGCCGGTCACCGGTTGCCGGGTTTCGCACAGTTAGCAGAGATATCTTCAACAATAATCAACATATTTTAATCAATTTACACAAAATCTTAACAAATTATACACCTAAACCTTCGTCATGAACTCTATCTATTAGTGAAAATCGTATGAAAATCCGTTTAGTAGTTTTCAGTTTATCGCGAACAGACAGACAGACGCGGCGGGGGAACATGTTTTTTATAATATGTAGTATTGTGTATGTGTGTAGTATTTTAAACAGCATCTCTTTTGCTATCTCCATTATACCATCTACTAATAGAGCGATATAAAAAGAAACAGAGCTACCCAAGCTGTGGACTAATCCTGCATCGGAAATACGTTCCTCGAAAGCAACAACGTTGACGCTTACCGTCCTAGTTCGGAACTCCTGAAATCCTTATCTGATATGAATGTACGGGTATATAATATTATACACGAGTGTTCCTTTAAAACTTTATTCTATATTTCAAATTTAGAACATTCTAATGTAGTGCGTGCACATCCGAAAACTTATTGACTGACCATAACGGATAATTTTGCGTTTTTATTTCTGAAGCTGTTTTTAAATGATGGTAAAAAAAAAACGAAAATAGGTTCAGAGAGGGGAAATGCCTTTCTAAATAACCTTCTACCAAAGTATTTTTCATTAAATCTACTCAAGCGTGATACATCAGTATCTTCGCTGTAATTTCGTTAATATTGAAAGTAGAAAAGGTCAAATAAAGAGATGTTTACTAGGCATGCGGCCTACGTCATGAGGCCGCGGAACAATTATGTAGTGTAGTCGGTAGCGGTATGTGTGTAAGGCCAATTTGGCAGCCTTCCAATGGGAACACGCTCTCGATAACTGAATATGCAAGTGGACACAACTGGCGGTAGGGCTGTCAGATAAGTAGATCACTTAGTATTGAAAAATTGGTAAGTTGGTACTGGTAACTGGTACTGGTTGGTAACAGTAAGTTGTGCTACAAGTTTACTTATACCTCCTGACGTATCAAGTGTTTTGTGAGCCCCAAATCTTTTGAACACATTTGTTTTAGCTAAAGTATGTAGTATACCTCTTTCGTTTCACGTCAAGAATAAGACATTAAATAGCTAAAGATTAGTTTTTTTTTAAATGATAAAACTATAAACTTAGTATACTAACGTAGTATACTAAATTTATGGATAAAACGGTGGGATATAATGTTTTATAATATAGTAATAAAAATTTGCAATTTTAACTAAATCAGCGGTTCCTCGGAATGCCCATTTTGGATCATGTGAAATTTGAGGGTTTGGGCAAGGTTTAATTCCAAAATAACGTTAAATTTAAAATTTGCGTCTTTCTGTTAACAGACTCTCGGTGGTAGTAAAGAATCTGGGAACGCTCCTAGTGTTTCCAGATTCTTTCAACCTACTTCTCCTCTTCTTTTCTACCCCTGTCTATAAACACAAGCAGTGTGATTTTGCAGTAAGTCTCTGACAACCCTATACGAAAACAGAAAAAAAAATAGTGACAGCTAACAGCGTCTGGTGCAGGATGGAGGCACATACTCAGTCAGGCATCTCAAACTCCAGCAGATATTTGTTAACCACTTGTTTGTTCATTCCTATCTATCTAAAATATTCAAATGTTTTGATTTATTCTTATTATGGATCTTCAAAATAATGCAGGTCAACCATAGGATTGTCAAAAATCATATTTTCCGTAATGGAGTTAAATATGTATAATGTCCATCGTAAAACTGAAGACTAAAATTCAAAGGCTCATGGTTGTAGATTTGCCAATTACTTATAGTCTTATTATGTACCTCAGAGTAGAAACAGACACATTTGTTATTTTAAATTGTATGTGCTTTATAAAGCTTTATAATCAATTTAAATATCTCGCTTGATATTGAGCGAAAGCGTTCTCCGGGAACAGTGCCTTTGTAAAACGAGCTTTATCGTTAAACGTTTTACACACCTGTTTTATTTATATTACAAGTATATTTACATTATTTACATAATTCAATGTTTTAAAATCGGTTATTAAATTACCTTAAGTGATCATTTAAGTTAAAAAAATATTTTGCGATATTTGACTTGAATGAGAATGTTAGAAATAAGAACTTTAATAGTTTCATTTAGCTAACTTTGAAAACAAATAAAATGCAAAACATGTCGTTAACTACAGGCTTTGTAATTTGTGTATCCCAACATTAGCAAAAACAGTTTTCGGGAAACTGAGTCTTTAGACCCGGACGCGACATTTATCTGAACAATTTTGCAGCCGGAGTTATATTAGTTTTACCCTACTGTAATCCGCTTGTAGCCCGCCAGAGATCTACTTACGTAATTAACTGCAGATGAAAAGTTGACAAGACGACTTACCTGAAAGTAAAAAGAATAGATCAATTAAATATTTAATCGAATTATAGAGCTGTCGTTGCTGTTACATCAAACATTTCTTAGAAAACAAACACTGCCCTATCGTGGGAGAGCAATGCTTCAACACGTATGGGCCGGCTCGCGTGGAGCGATACCACGGCCTCAGAGAAAACTGGCAGTGAAGCAATGTTTACATTGTTTTTCGCCGAGTGAGTGCGATTACCGGAGGCCCTAATTCTTTCCCCCCCTTTCTTCTACTCCCAACTAAAAGGCCGGCAACGCACTTGCGACTCTTGAGTTGCAGGTGTCCATGGGCGGCAGTAGTCATATACCATCACGTGACCCGTCTGCTCGTTTGGCTGCACCCTGTATCATAAGAAAAAAAAAGAAGTCTGCTTTGACCTATCTTTTTTTTTTTTTTTGTGCGTGTGGAAACCCCCTCGGGCCGTCACCCCACCGGGGTTTTCGGTGGGGCGGTGTGTCGGAATCGAACCGACTAAAACCACACGGTGTGCCGTACTGCGCCTTAAGTAGGAGGGATCCGGGAACAGCTTTTATTAAGACATCCGGATCCCTGCTAGCGCCTGCCCGCAAAAGCGCGGGCACCACCTTCAGGTGAAAAACCTCTCAGTTAGGCGACGTCCAGGCACACGCGGACGCCGCCTCCTCGCGGGGGGCCACTATAGCGGGTGGAGGGGAAAAACCCGTCCCGTCCACCCGCGGCCACACTCAGGGCGGCATGAGGCGCTGGTAAGCGCGCCTCCGCCGCCCGGTTCGCCGGCGGCGAATTAGGTCCGAGTGGAGATCGTCCTCCCGGACCCTTTCCGCCACCTCCTTCTGCGAGATGACGTCCTCACAAAAGGTCGCGACCGCGGTAAAATTCCTGTCGTTACCGGCCATGAAGCGTATGACGGCCGGTAGCGAGAGATCCCCTCCGAAGACTGCAGTGAGGGCCCGACGCTGCGTCGCCCAGGCGGAGCAAACCGCCAGCTTGTGCTGAGCCGAGTCCTCACTACAATCGCAGTGGTGACAGGCGGGACTCAGTTCCCTCCTAGCGACCGAGTGCAGGTACTTCCCGAAGCAGCCGTGCCCGGAAAGAATCTGCGTCAGTCGGAAGGAAAGGGTCCCGTGCTGCCGCCCTGCCCACTCAACGATGACCGGCTGGAGGGCCTCTACGACGGCAAAGCCAGCACGTGGAGCCTCCAGCCGGAACGACCAACGAGCCATGGTGGCTCGGTGAGCGGCCTCACGCCATTCGCGTACCTCTTCGGGCGGGGGCCGACTGCCGCTTCCCGCCCGGAACTCAGCCGTTCGCCGATATACTTCGGCGAGCACTTCCGCCTCCAAATCCCACGGGGGAGTCCCGGCCAACGCGAACGCCGCCTCCGTCGACACGGTACGGTATCCGCGTATGGCTCTAACTGCCATAACCCTCTGAGGGCGCCAGAGGCGCGCCCTATTCTGGGCGGTCAGAGCTCCCGCCCACACCGGTGCACCGTACAGTGCCATTGACCGGACAACCCCCGTATACAGCCGTCTTGTAGCGACGCTGGGTCCGCCCAAATTGGGCAAGAGTCGCCCAAGAGCGGACGCATCGCCGACCAGCTTCGGAGCAAGCTGTCGGAAGTGCTCGTCGAAGAGCCACCTACCGTCGAGGATCAGGCCCAGATACCTTATGTGGGCCCGAACCGGTACGAGAACCGAGTTGACTACGATAGAGGAGCCAGGGGGTGGACCACGACGGGGCCCATGGAATAAAAGGACCTCCGTCTTATCCAGGGCCACCCGCAAGCCCAGCGCCTCGTTGCGCCCGACCACCAGAGAGACTCCCCTGGTGGCCAAATGCGCCGCCTCTTGAAAGTTCACCCCCCGAGCTGTGACCAAAGTGTCGTCGGCGTAACAGATTACGCCCAGCCCGGGGGGAAAGTCACCTCGAAGGGCCCAGTCGTACCCCATGTTCCACAGGAGTGGTCCAAGGACAGACCCCTGCGGAACACCGCACGACATGGGCCGACTACTCAAAACACCATCTCGGTCCTCGTACATGACGGTACGCTCCTCTAGATAGTCTGCCACTAGCCGCCTCAGGTACCCTGGCACTCCGTGATAGTGGAGTGCTTCCCTGATGCAGCTGAATGGCAGACTATTGAACGCATTGGCGATGTCCAACGACACCGCCAGCTTTGACCTATCTAGCTTAAGGTTAGTTACTAGATTAATTTACCTATAAAACAGTTACTGCTCGAGTTGGAATCTTCTGACTTTAATTTTGCCCTTTCAAACTATAATCTATATCATGGAGCTCTATTTAGTATTGAACTTCTACTAGAATGTAGATATGACAGAGATTTATTTATATAGGTACTAGATGAAAATCTGGCTTTCCTCGAGTGAAATGTGACTCATAACCATAATACACAATCTTTTACAAAATGTAGGTAGGTATACGTGTGAATCAGCCTTAACGAACTCAAGATGGCATCCGAGTGGACAATATGGCGACTGCCTGAATGGTGCAAACCATTAGAATTTAACAAAATACTCGACAATCCGAACTTTCCGGATATATGTTGTGGACTCGAAATCATTATTTTTTTATATTTTATTATTCAGGTAAGGTTTCAATCGAGTCTACCGTACCCCTTGACCGAATTATTAATATAGATAGGGTTTGTAACGCACGTGTACCAAAACTGGTGTTCAGATCTGTGTGTAGATAGCTGTAAAGACCATGTGAACGACTTGAACAATATACGTGTACTTGTGCGAGCGTTAGCTCGTTATCACAACACGCGCTCAAAGCCTATCGTCTGAACATAGCGTTAATATGCCCAGCGATTTTACCTATTCTAAAATTGAAGCAAACATATCGATTTCTGTATTTGTTATTGTTATTTATGATTACTGCTTCTTCATACAGATCTCAATAAAATGTTTTATAGCCTGTAACTTGTCTATGTAAATATGTTTGGTCAAATCGAACTATGTTGAATTTAACAAAGTTCGATTTGGACAAACATTATTTCTAGCTGTTCCCGGCTGTTTCACATGCATTCATGGCTACTGCTCCGGTCTTTAGGGTCGTAGCGTGATGTTACATAGCCTAAAACAGTCCTCAGTCAATACTCTATCCAATACAGAAACATTTGTTCAAATCTAATTGTTAGTTACAGACTAACGGGTTTAAACAAACAATGAAACAAAAATCTCTTCAGTTTTATTATAGGAGATTAAGAGAGGATATATTAGGAGAGGTCTTGATCAGCTTTTGGTAGCTTTTAAAACCCTTCGAGGGGAAATCGACTGTCCTGAAGTCCATAATCTATTCTGTCGTCTATATGTGCCGAACAAGCACCATGGACATCGTCAAAACCACCGACGAAAATTGTTCGCGCAACCGGTATGTCACACAGTCGCCAGAGCAGAGTCTCCAGTGTGTCGAACCATAGAAAGCACTCAATACCCTCCTGCCCTGAGTGTGATGTATTTGCAGACAGATGGAGTGAAATTGTGAGAGTCTGTTTAATATGTCATAAAAGTTATATGTGCTATTGTAATAAATTTTATTTTATGTTTTTTTTATTCTAATAATTTTTACTCCATGTTAATTAATGTAATTGGTTTTGCCGTTTTAATTAACTATAAATAAATATATTAAAGTATATCAAAAGTGTCAAATTTAAGAACAATTTAGTGATGCATTGCTCTCCCCTTTTTCTCCTTATCACTAGATTAAGTCGATAAAACCTTATGCATTTCTTAGGTGTGTTATAATTTGTTTTCTGTACAGTAAACAGCTACTACTTAAAATTATTCAAACTGTATGTATTTCTCTTTTCCGTCGAAAATCTGATTTTGCCAAGCGCTTGAACCATGAAAATAAAAGCAGACTTTCATTTCTTTCTCGTTCCTCCTCAATAGCACTGCGAAAGCGAATAATGAGGGAGGAAACGAAAAGTCATCGATACTCGGTGGATTAATGGTTGTGCTTTACAGCCTCATTAAAACGACCAAGATCCCAGGATATTCCGTTTAAAACTGGGGTAAGGTTTATGGGATTTATATTTTCTAGATCGACAAGTTCCGAATTTTGGTTGCATAATTATTGAATAATATTTATTTTTGTTTTCTTTACAATTGCTATATTACCCTACTGTCATAAAAGCCTTTGCTAATTAATCTTTAAATAAATTTAAAATAGCCCTGACTAGATAATCCCTTCAATGATTAGAAAAGAGCTGATGATCTTCGAACGGCTGAACAGATTTTCTTGAATTATATCTAAGAACAATCTCGATCAAGTCACCTTTCAAACAAAAAAAAACGCACTTAAATCGGTCCATTCGTTTGGGAGCTACGATGCCACAGACAGATACACAGATACACAAACGCACAGACACACATATACGTCAAACTTATAACACCCCTCTTTTTGTGTCGGGGGTTAAAAATATGTGATAAAACAATGCTAAAAATTTTGAAAATAATGGTTAAAAAAAAGAAAATTGACAGTCGTAGAACTGCACGTCAGAAGTAAAAACATAACTTACACATCTGTATGTATCTGAGCGTGACGGTCACGCGAGTTCAGTGTTTTTTTTCCAATATCAAAAGTGCCTAACGTGCCTAAAGAAGTTTTCACTTCAAAAAACAAAAAGTGCTTCATCTGTAGCACAGTCCGTGCAGGCGCACTAGCCTACACACAAATATATTTACAAAAAGTGACTTTAGACTGTCTTCAACCCGTATCGTTCTACAACAACTAGCTGTACTTCCTTTCTTATAAAATTATTTAAAACAACCATGATATCATTATGTTTAACGTTTATGAACCGTAATCAAAATACATATCTTCGCAGTCGTAGAAACACGGCGGATTAGATTTTTTGACGAACTTTGTTTTTGACATAAGCCTGCTGAAAATATTATACTTTATCATGAAACAAAACATTATTCAAAGTTCATACACACAGTAACATTTTCAGATTTTATTAACTCAGTAACAGCCTTTTCCAAATATTACGTAAAACCTCATTTAAAAACTTTAAAGTGCTCTCATGTAAAGTTACTAAAAATCAAATCCGTCGTTTTTCTACGACGATGACGATAAATATTATGTACCTATACAATATATATATATATATATATATATATATATATATATATATATATATATATATATATATATATATATATATATATAGTATAGGTACCAGTTATGCCGGCACCTTCGAACACGTTTACCTATTCCTACTAATAATACAAAATATAGCCTTTTGTTACTTCTGGACAAAATATCTTTCTAATGATAAAATAATTATTTAAAATCAGTTCAGTACTTTCAGAGTTTATTTCATATTATTATTATTATCGGCTATAAAGCAACTTGTCTTTCCTCTTTGTGATACAGACAATATTTTATGTATTTAATTTATATATATCTAACAACCACTTGCCACCAATAACGGATCTGGAAATGGAATATGCCAATGCTTGAAACAGTTCCAAACTCAAGCAGAATATACCGTAAGCCTCTGGGAATTGTCGTCTGTATTTTAAATCACACCTTGCCTCTTGTGGTGTGTCCCAACTATAAGAAAGGTAATTCACACATGAAAATAGAAAAGTGCTGCTAAAATAGTAAGAGGTTTTGAGAGAAGTCACATACGTTAAGTATACGAATCTAGTTCTCAGAAATGTATGGTGCATTTAAACGAAATACCCGTAATAATAATTAAAGTATTAAATAGACGCAGCCAAATAACCAATCAATTTTTAAATTACAATTAATTTATGAAAGGCCTGTTGGTCTAGTGGTAAGTGAAGGATTACTTACCACTAAACCAACTCTCCTCGATTCTCATCCAGGACAAATAATTGGGTGATGAGCAAAATCATTTGATCTGCATCTGGGTGTAACTTATATATAAAACTTATGTAGTAAGTAATTTATAAGCATGTTAATCAGCAGTCTGGTTACTATAGTGCAGGCTCGACCTTGTTTGAAATCAGACTGCCATGTGTGATTTGTCTCAAGTTATTATTTTTAATATTATTAATCAACACAGGTTTATAGTTAAGATACCAATCGGCCGAGGTTACCAGGTACTTCTTTCGTAAGTTAAACCCATGCAATGGTCACATGTGTGATAGATTACCATGTGGTTTCGTCGGTTCGAGTTCGATATACCTCTTTACCGTTAGCCCCGGTTAGATGTTGGTACAAGAGAGTTTTCCAAGTCGATTATAAACAAGGACACGGCATTACCGAAGGTAAGCAGTTATGTATTTCTAGCCCTATACCTCTGAGGGCTAAAAAACTAAATTTTTTTTCAAATGTAAACGTGTTCACTATCATTTAAGCAGTAAACTATTTAAAAAACTATTAAGTTAATCTTGTCACGTGTTGTAAGTAATAACAGAATTTCCAAATATTATGTGGTACAAGGACGCTATCTTGCGATACTCCCTCGCATACCAAACGAAATTACAATAACATGTATGAAAACATCTACTTATTTAAGAACTGATAAGTAGCTATATTTACATCTTAAGCACTTTTGTCAAGTAAACAACAGAGATAATAGCCATAAGCTGATATGGCTGTTGTTATTAAGTATATTTATTTAGAACCGCACGAACGTGATTTTACATTAATTGAAGTGTAGCGTAAACAGAAACTTGTAATTAGTTCTTTCTTGTGTATTGTTTGACTTAATCTGAGTTTAAAAATCATGTGAATATCAAAACAAAATCAAAGTCCCGGCTTAATACATATTCATTGAATGAGTGGGAGTCGCATAATTGGGAATATTAAAGAGCTTTTCATATCAGTAAATACGAGATGGGTTCTGAGAAATTGTATAAATAATGGAAAATGATGCCGACGGCGACGGCTACTGTCTAATGTCGGCAAGTGGTTAATTAAAGGAATCTCCCCTCAAAGGCAATAAAATTGATTAATGGCTTTACTAAGACAGTTTTTTTTTCCTGGAAATTGCAATATATTTAAAATCTTCAAAAAAGATTTTCACCGTTTCCTTCAGGCTTAGAATAGTTATGTTTGTTTTCCACCTTAGTGGTAATCAAATGTTTAAGTATCTACATTAGTGGGAGTCAAAATACTGGGTACATTAAATAGTATTTTAAATTAATATTTTCTCTAGACTCCGTATATTATTGTAACAATTTCTTCTAACCCACGTAACATTTACTTACATTGTATATATGTGTAGGTTTAGTTATATTACGAATGTGGCGCGTTCCTTTGATTTATATTCCAAACAAGCTATGCAAGAGTTAAATGAGAAACTTTCTTGCTACCAATTTTTCTTATTAAGTTCTTTGCTACTGTTAAGAATTCCACGCTTAGAGCACTATATTACTGACTAAAGGGCTTACGTTTTGTGATTTTTCAAAGTCAGGATATTTAAACTAAGAACATGAACGAACGAAAACAAAATATCAAATATAAGCATTAATCACTAACGCTTATATTTGATATTTTGTTTTTAAAAATATTAATGAATAGCAGTTTTGCATTTTTATAGTGTCAGGCTACGAAATGAAACATACAAAACGCGTGAGATGTCTTTGGGACACCCGGTTGGAACGAAATTCCTTTCCCTATATATAAATGTATTTAATGAATTGAATAAAGTGTATAAAAATATATGTAGTACTAGCTGACCCGGCACACGTTGTTTTGCCATATTAATTATTTCTAATAAATATTTTGGTAGTCAAATAAAAAATAACTAACTTATTGTGGGGATGGGGTCTATGACTGAAAGAAGCATGGAGCGCTGTGGTCTATTGACGACCTATAAAAATAACAAAACACCAACCATTCATTTTCTTTATTCAAAGTACTTCATTAACTTAACTGACATATTTAAAGTTTAACAGTGGGAGAGCCATACTTCGGCACGTATGGGCCGGCTCAAAAGGAGTGATATCATGGCCTCACAGAAAACCGGCAGTGAAGCAATGCTTCGTTGTACTTCGCCAAGCGAGTGAGGTTACCGGTGGCAATAACCCTTCCCTCTCTCTACCTTCCCCCCTATCTCTCCATCTCCCCTCCTCTCCTACTCCCACCTTAAAGGCCGGCAAGGCACTTGTGACTCTCGAGTTGCATGTGCCAATGGGCGGCGGTAGTCACTTACCATCAGGTGACCCGTCTGCTCGTTAACCCCCTATTCCTTAAAAACAAGTTTGACATCGACTTGACGGCAACCGATTATTACAATCGCACTTTCTTATTTCACTGGGTTAAATACTTTAAAAAAATTGTACCAATGAAAGTAAAAATACTAATATCGCTTTAAAAAAACAGGGGTTGATCGTAGAGGCTTGAAAATTCAGGGTTGTATGTATTTTCTAATGCTGCATCATAAAAAAAAATTTCAACTAAAAATAAAAAATAAAATTTGGGTTGGACTACCCTTAACATTTAGGGGTATGAAAAATAGATGTTGTCCTATTCTCATACCAACCCAATATGCACACAAAATTTTATGAGAATCGGTCAAGCCGTTTCGGAGGAGTTTAATTACAAACACCGCGACCCGAGAATTAGCTTGTAAGAACTCGAAATTAAAATTGCGCCACCTGTGAAATGTTCCCGAACTAATATATCGATAATCAGTATACAACAGTAGTATCGCGTAGAAACCACAGATGGCATAAATGAAATAAATTAACCCGTGGTCGGTATTTTTCATTGCGGTAACACTTTTTTCCGTCCAGCCCCGATCCGCCAGTGTCTGAAGCGTAACGTGCGATAATGAACTTTGTTTCAAAAAAGAACATAACGATGCGCGCATGTGTCTCGAGAGGGGACGAGATTTTTATGAAACCAATACCTGCTACCAGTACCTGAGAAGGAAAGGTTACTAATAGCATCAGTGCAGGCAGCGATGAGTACAAAGACAGATTAGAGACACTTTGTGTTAACAGTCTAATGTTAAATATAAAAATATATATACGGTTGTATTGAGAAATTCTTTTTTTTTTCGTCACACAGTACTGTTACTACTAATACTGTACAACAGTATTGTTTAATTCTCTGAATATCACAAAAATACGCAAATATACCACTCCATTGCCGGTTGGTTAGAACGAAACGGATATGCTGGATGACGAAGACATCTTCAAGATTATCTAGTAAAAAGAAACTGTGAAAATTACAGTGACTTTCACGATTTTTCTATTTCAATTTATATATGCTAACGAGATTCGTAAGTAGATGTATTAAGAGTTCAAGTGCAAATAATACCCAATATTGCTACAAATTAATCTTCTTGGATATCGTCGTAATAACTGATAAAACAAATGAACATTAATCTCAAAGATTATATTCCAGCTTTGTTCAAACGCTACTCGATAGCTGGAGTTCGCTGTACACCCCGATTATAGATGTTTGGATAACAACTTCTCCGCATTATTCACGGTTATTAAAACTACATAATACACAGAAATATTACGGACTCGCTCGCTGTTTAAACATTTATGATTTTTTTCACTAAGTTCGATCAAGTTATATGAATGCACACAAAATGTAAAGACTTTTAAGTGGACGTTTTTTATTAAAGTTTTTTTTAATTTTAACAACATATCCAAAAAAAACGGAGTTGCGTCGTTTTGAAAGTATTGGAGGTATTATTATCATACCACTTACCTGACGGTCAGGTACCGGTGTTTATAAATGGCAGCACTGACACTCGCACATTTCCAATCATATTTTGTGATCCTTCTCAATGACTTAAGGCTGTGATGACAGCGGGGTTTAAAAGCAGCATTTTGTAAGTGACGACGAACTTCCCTATTCAGAGCAAAAATCTGCCACGTTACTATTATTTTTCAACTATTTTCGTGTAGCAGTAGATATGCCCAAATTGTACTTAATTGGCACTTTATTGGTATAATACAGGTTTCTACATAAAAATATAACATACATATTTTGCTAGAAGCACTTTAGCAGATCATTTTCAAAAGATATTAACAAGAAGGTGGGTAATATTACTCGTCTTTATAATACTCATGGGAAATTATAGATTGTATAGGAAAATAAGCCACACAGCTGTTCACTGATTGCTACGCCTAAAATGATTTTCCTTGTGGCTTAGAGTCCAGTGCAATTAGGTTTATATCTTAAAACCCAGCTATGTAGTGAATGGATTTCAATCATTATTTTTTTGTTGAAATTCTGATGCCATTACCCAAAAAGTATACCTATTGAAACTTTCCGCTAATGATTTTTTGTTTACCTTCTATACCTTATACCCTTGGCAGTAATATCCATTTTGAATCTTAATAATAATTTAACATTATGCAACCTTGGAAAGTAGGTATTAGATGTACAGGTAAAGATAAAAAAGAGTATGGAGAGGAGACAGGTATAATAATAGTGGAGACACGTTATTTTAAATTTGAATCCTACGTGGACACAAACACGACAATAAACTGTATTCAGAGCGGAGAAACAGCTACCACTTGCGATCTCCACTATACCGGTCTCCCTCCATATTCCCTTGTGCCTTTATCTATACGGGCAATAAAAATTAAATGGAATAAGAGCATAGACTAATCTGTATCTAATGGCCAGCTCGCCAGCAATTCTTATACAACTGTTTTACGATAAAGAAAACAACAATACAAGTTATTAGTATACATTTAGATAAAACATAACTTTTATTCTCATTATTAAGATAAATAAAATTTATGACAGTATGCTAAATGGCTATTATTTTAATTAGATTCAAGTCTTGTGTTTAAGTAAGTTAAGTTTAAACAGCTGTATAATAAATAATATATATGTAAATAAATACAAAATTTATAACAGGAAATTGAAAAACGTTGGTATGTATAATAGGCTCTAGATCATTTTGAATGTGATAATGCTTGTAAAAGAAAAGAACCGCAGCAGCTACTGGCGCATTAAATAAGTATTTATTGTCAAATTAAAATTAGTAATTATATTAAAAAATAAATTTTAGATCTTAGAGAGGCTCCAGTATAGAAATGACAAATGATTACATTGAGAATAACAATAACAAACACAATTAATTAATTCCTTTGACGATCAAACCAAGAGACGGTCGTCTTGAAATAAGTGACAAACGAGTTTTAAGATTCGAAGGAATTGCTAATGCGAAATAATATGCTGGATTGTATGATGAAATACATGAACAGTTAAGCCTCGTGTGATGTTACATTATATATACATATACAAAGTGTCTCAAGGTTATGCTTTGTTCAAGTTGACCTTCACTTTTAGCACTTCAACTTAAACACTTAATAGCATCCTGAATAAGTATACAGAACTCAAAAGTAATTTTAAGTTTACAACACTAAGAAATAACTATGGCATGCCATTTAAACATTCGTATTCGCATAACAAAAGGAACTTCTACTATTTGTGTCTAATAAATGTTGTTATTGCTGCTCGCACTGTACTCTCCAAGGAAATCATTTAATACTAAGTAAAACGTCTTTCATACGCATCACGAATAAAATATTAGATAAACTAACATCTTTGTAATATCCAAAGTATATTTTAAGATGGTTGCTTATATTTTTCGCATAGTTGTTATAACTCCATTTAGTTTTTCTTCGTTCCTTCTTTATTTTCAATATTTTATGACATCCTCGTGAAAGTATGTGTATGGATGTATGGATGTTTGTTGCTCTTTCACGCAAAAACAACTTAACCGATTGCGATGAAACTTGGTATGTAGATAGCTGAACACCTGGATTACATACATAGGCTTTTTATCCCGATATTCCCACGGTATCGGGACTTACGCGGGTGATACCACGGGGCTCAGCTAGAATAGAAAAAATAATGAAAGAAACTTTGCTCAATTTCATTTTAGTGAGACCCTTTATGACTTCATTCCGGTAGACGATTACAAAATAATAATGATAACTCCACACATCTCACACACGGCCGTCTGATCCCAAACTAGGCAGAGCCTGTATTATGGTAACCAGACTGCTGATAAACATACGTATATACTTATATAATGTTTTTGGGATTGTATCTATCACTTTCAGTAATCTATATACCTATATATATTTATTATTACTTACCTACACAAAGCACAGTTTTCTATAAGTTTAAACTAATTTCATAATGAACCGGATTCTTAGTTCGTAGGAATTTTCAATATTTTTTATGCACGTTTAACGATAACAAACGTTCTCTTGTTCTCTGTGTGCTTGTTAGAGCATCCCTGTGTATGTTCTTTTAAATCCGATGCAAACTTTCACATTGAAAATACATGTTATAAATACAAATGCTACGCTATACGACTGACACATTTCATATAACATACATGCATACACAATCGTAATATTCATGTGTTCAATATTGGAGACGCCGGCTGGCTGCGCTGTTTTATTCATACAGACGACAATACTATCAAGAAAGGTTTGAATGCACGCATGTGATATACCTTTGAATACTTTGTACTTATTTCAAATTGTCACGGCATAGGTAAGGCCGTTGACGCAGTGGAGTCCACGAGGATGAAGCAAAGCGATCAGCGTTGAGCCATAGCCCTAGAGCCGGTTATAAATGAAAATTAGCTCAAATATTTTGGTGACGTAATCGATCCGTAGAAAAAAAATTACGTGTGCAGTCGGGGGACTCCCGTTAGGAACGACGTCCACCGCAAACATACACTCATATATAAAAGAATGAGATATAGACAGAGAAAGTCGCATGGAGGAGGCATAACACTTTTTCCTTATGTGACAATGACGTTCTAAAATGGATATTATAAAATGAATGAGATAATCATATATTTTAAACCGTATGACTCCTTCACCCATAATCGTTGGGGTGTTCTAACATAGTAATGTGATCGTGATACAAATTTGTCACTACTGAGCAAGAAGAATATGATGGTAAAGTTAAGTCCAAGTGCAGGTGCCATCTAAAAGTGCTCTGCTTGGATAATACCGGACATCAGAGGGCGTGAGCTTTGAGAGAAGAAAACTACGATACGGATACTCGACAATTCAGCCACCTTACGACTAAACGCCGACATGACAGTGGAAACTGGCATATATTATGTATTCTTCAGTTGCTACAGCCAACGAACAATCATGTTACAAAGATCCTGCCAAGAACTTTGTGGTTCGCAAACAACAACGAATTAAACACATTGCTAGATTACCAATCACCGCTGAATAGTAATAATAATAATTTGCACAGTTCTCGTTTCCAGAAGAGCTGTGTTTCCCTAACTTAAGGGAGGCATTTATACGCATCAATGTATTATTAGAGGTATTAGTAAAAAAACACAAGATGTCTTGTTAAAACTAGCGTCGATATTTGTGTACATAGCGAACAGATTAATGTATATTGCGGCTATATCAACAACATTAATGCCGAGGAGGAATATTAACTTGAAAGTTATTCAAATCACTTTTATCCAATTAAGGTACAAAGAACATTTTTGCATTTCAATTGAATTTGCAAGTTTATATATTTAAAGAATATTGCGAACCTTCATCATTCTCATATAACAATATTTTTATATGGTTATCGTTTTTAATAGCGAATGATGGATTTAAGTGCTAAAAACAATGAATATCAATTTAATTTGATGACATACTTTTAAGACACTTGAAAAAAGGCAAAACTCTCAAAACGACAATATGTTCGAAACATTTTAGACGATTTGCATTATAACAGAGGGTTTGGCAATAAGTATTGATTGGCAGCACCCTATTGGATAATGCTGCCATTATTGCAAAAGGCATCGTATGTCACTTTGGTTCTGACAATCGTGTAGTAGACATGTGCAAAATTTATAGTAAATAATATTAAATTGATATACGCCTCAAGAACACTCAATAATTGTGATATTACGGTGAATGGTGACCGGTATAGGGCCATACATACTGACTTTTTCTTATCGAAAATTGACGATCTGCATTTGGAGGACATGTGGTCCCAGCAGGATGGTGCCACTTGGCACACTTGGATGGTATTTTCAAGAATGCCTTCCCCGCGCATGTAATCTTGCGGGATATTTAAATTCCTTATGGGGTATTTAAAGACCTTGGTGTACGACAAGCCCCGCTTGGACAAGTCAAAGTGCCTTGAACCTTGGAGAAGTTAAATAACAAATTTGAGTCGAAATTGACAACGTGTGAACACAAATGCTGCGCATAATTATTCAAAATTCAATCAGTACAGTCCAAATTTGCATCAACGCCAGCGGCGGCCATTTCACAGATCATTTCCAAAAATTAATTGAAACAATATTTATAAGTATCAATAAACATAATCAGTTAAAAACCAAATGAGTTTCTACTTTAAACAAAGGTTTTTATCCACCTGGTATAATAATGTTTACTTTAATTTACTTATACTTAATATTATCATATTATAATGCGATTTTTTGGATTATTTATTTGTTGGAATGTTCCTTCACACAGATAAGAGAGTAACCAATCAACGTAATTCATTGCATAGTTTCTTTTTTTTCATTCATAAAGCTTCTTGGTTAGGTTATAATCTAAAATAAAATCTTTTCGTAAAAATTTAAGATTAAACTGTGCATCAAACTATTATGCTTCACAAAAACGTTTTTATTTTTTGGTAATTTTTTTATTAAAATTACTATTATTAATTGGTATAATAAATTTTTTGTACGTTGGAATATTTAGCACGACCTGATCCTATTATAACTTACAACACCTTGTTTTAATGTTATGATGATATTGAAAAAAAGGCCAAAAATTAAGACATTCTAGAAGTTGCGTTAAAAAAAAAAGAAATGAAAAAACAGCTATTCTGGATATTTAATACTTAATATTTCGCGAGGGGACAAGTTAATGTTGATAAAAAAGAAAAAGAACCTAGGTGTAGTTTGTGGACCAAAGCATAACTTAGGTCTTATATTTTTATATTTAAAAAAAAGTAGTCTCATGTAAAAGGGTTGTAATGCTCACTCAAATTTCATTACTTGTGGTGGTATTATGGGCTGAATCACCCCCTTCTTTCCAATACGGCAATGCTGTAACGGTAGCTGACTGTCGTAAGCGTCATATCCGTGATCGCCCGGTCCTTGTGGTGACTGATCGGAATGGAAATAGTTTTACATTGTCATTTTATTTGGGCTAATTTACTTGCAACCCATGCCCTCTTTTGACCCTATAGCTGATGCTCCTTCTATATTACTGAGTAGATACTAAAATGAGATACACCAATACATGTTAACATTTAAAAAAACAAAACTAGCCTATGTGATACACAACAGATTGAACAGATTTTACAACAAATCAAACGTATTTTTGTAAAGTTTTGCCTCTACGAACATCCCGTCTAAAATTGACACAGCGGTGTCAATTCACAAACGTCCAGTTGATTCGACAAATACTGCGTAATTGCTCCGGCGGCTGCTACAATCGTAGCACGTAGCCATCGGCGTAGCATTTTGGTCTACGACAAATGAAGTGGACGTAATCTAAAGTTTCCGAATGCTACAATGTATTATTTTACTATTTCGTTTTTGTAATGAAAAAATGTTTAAGATTTTTTTTTTAATTGGAATAGTAATTCGAGAACGTTATTCAAGAAAATAACTACGAGTATATCGCTAAGACTCCAATAAAAAAATAAATTTTTAAGCAATTACATTCATACAAAAGCTGTTAAAAGCTCGAAAATGGCTTATGACACCTTAATAAACAAATTATAACAATGTAGGTAAGGAAAACTAGATGGGCGTCGCCAAATTCCAACATTATAAAATTTACAATTAAAATTCTTATGCAAAATTTCAGTTGACACGATTTTTTAAGATGTTGCACAACTTTTCTTTTTATAAAACTCATACTGGGACTATTACGAGCTGTTAAAAAATAGTGATATTGGTCCAGCCACTCTGAGATTAATGAGATTGATGGGATTTCATTTCATTTTTATTTATATAGATATGTATAATTGTTTTTATGCTTGAAGCTACTATCAGCATTAACACAAAGGCAACAAAACTCCCCAAATACCAACCAAAAGGGCAAGTTTCATGTGGGCCTCGCCTTGACATCGCTACAAATAGGTTAACTTTTTTGGTAAGCATTCCGAACGGATACATGAATGGAAATAATGCTTTGGAATCCCAGTTTTTATTTTTGTTTTATTTAAGTTAACTTTCTTAGTTTAATACTTAAAAAATACCAGTGAGTCAGCTTAGCCGAGATTAGCCCATTATTTTAAAGCAATTTTAAATGTTAAGCTTTTGGTTCATAGAGACAAAATTCAATTATAAAAACCGCAATCGAATCCGTACAGTCGTTTCCTAGATTAGTCCTCAGATTTACTTTTATAACATGTGATAAAAAAAATATTTGAACAACCTTGTACCTTCACTCACTTGCTAAGCAATATAACATTTAGAACTTGTTAAAATTATTGAGCTCTTTGTATCCAATTGTTTTTTTTATGGGATAGGGGGCAAACGACCTGAGCACCTGATGGTAAGTGACTACCGCCGCCCATGGGCACTTGCAACTCAAGAGTCACAAGTGCGATGCCGGCCTTTAAGGTGGGAGTAGGGGAAGGGAAGAGGGAAGAGCGGTGGAGGTGGAGGGTAGGGGGAGAGATTGAAGGGGTAGGGCCTTCTGTAACCAACAAGAACGGAAAGCATTGCTTCACTGCCGGTATTCTGTGAGGCAGTGGTATCACTCCATTTTAGCCGGCCCAAACGTACATAATACAATACAAGCTGATCTGTGACAAGAATAACCGAAAGATAGATTTAGGAAGTTCTCAACTGGACTAGACTACAACTAGATGGTGTCATATGTCTGATTCCTATAATAGAAACGGCACGTTGTCATAGTACAATAGAAAAAAAGAACGCTTAAAATTTAATCTTAGTAAAAATTCCTAGACATATATGTTCTAGAAAGTTTTGATTGAACATACGTCAATATCGTCATCGTATTTTTTACTAACTCTTATCTCCAATAGCATCCTTTAATTGATGGTGCATGTATGTTAAGGTCTAGTATGACTTGACTACGGCATCAGTTTAAATTAAACTTCTAAGTTACGTAACTATCACTACCAGAAATCGCCAATGGTCGATTCGTATTAGTATAACTTCCACTGTCGTTTTGTATGCTTTCCGTACCATGGTGGTCAACGTAAATATACACTGGACGCCTGTGTTCTTCAATTTCCTATAGTTTTAATAACAATATAATACTAGCTTACCGGCGCAACATCGTCCGCGTTTGGAAATTTTCCCCGGTTTTGCAACATTTTTCATTGGTGCTCCGCTCCTATTGGTTGTAGCGTGATGTTATATAGCCTATATTATATTCCACAGCCACATTGTCAAGGATACAGAAAAAGGAAACCTAAAAAAAAAAAAAACTATTCCCGATCCCATGAGCCAACCCATGAGCAAAAGTTAGTGTTAAATAATTTTATACTTTTTTTCATTTTTGAGTAAGGTACGCCTGGCAAATAACCCAATTACGTATATAAGGGCATGATAAAACCCAAGGCCGTCCGTTCATACGACGACATTGGATTATGTTCAAAATCAAATTTCACACCCTTTCATGGTTGAATTGAATAATGGTCGTATCGAGCTCATTCTGACTCATTTCATTCAAGAGCGTTCACCGATAAAATGCATTAAGAAACAGTCTACTGCTATTGGAACGTACGATTTTATTTGATTCAGGTTTTCAAATACTTAACGAAAAAATGAAACGGTTCATATAAATACCATTCTGTTTAAAATAAGTACCTCAGAAGTAGGGTTGCCACCGTAACCATAATATTAAGTATCGTAATATATGTTAAGCAATGACACTTTATATTATAGAACAATAAATTTGTACAAAAAATACTATATTTTTATTTCTTACTCAACTGTCACCACTTTAACTGTAACTGGAACACACTCAAACTGCATGTAACGCTTTGACGCCTTAACTACTCAACCGATAATCATTAAATTTTGGTTACACGTTGTCAATGGTACAGAACAAGAAATAGAGTACCTACCATCTAGAAATCTGTTCTCGAGGGATGGAAATATATATATATATATATTTTATAAATACATATCATATACATACATAGATTCTTGTTTGAGTATACTTTGTAATTTCAATTAAAACAATAATATATATTAGGCTACATGTTACGGATTATTTACTGTACAATTATTTAACATAATTTTTATTTGCACCTACTTCTTCTTTTCTCTACATCACCCAATGGTTGACTGGTAGAGAATGCCTTGGGCATTAAGTCCGCCAATGTACCAAATGTGCATAAAGTTTAAAATAAAAATAAATAAAATACAGAATCCAACATATGACGATTAGACACAGAGTAGACCCAGACTAAGAGGAATCCTCTCTAAAATATGTTGACCTATTGGCGATTAAATATAGCAAACCTCCTTTTCTGACTTGACTGTTTACTATTATCTAATAAATACTTCACTATTTGCCGCGTCTAGGTGATACAGTTACGCTTCATTGTCACGCTGGCTTGGTTCATTCATCATTGGAAAGACACCCGGTTTCGTGGCAGGTGACTCGAATAGATCACACTTTTGTATACGTGATGTAATAACAAGGTGACACGCTTGAGTAGTTGGGTTAGATGGAGTGTATCCACACTGAAATAAACGTTTGATAATTTTTATATCATTGTTTTTTAATTTTGTATGATGTTTGCATATAAATTGGGTCTAAATTGCAGTATTAGATGCGTAAATCAGGAGTTAATCACGATAATATTTATAATTTAAAATACCTTTTAGGTTGCCAGACGTTTCGACCAAACTGCACCGTGACCATGAATACCATATCGGTGTAATTCAGTGGCATCTTATTAGATGTTTAAACAAGCGCGACTTGTATTCATATTTGTATACAAGTCGCAAAAGTTAGAACACAATTAAATCGCAGTAATATTAATTAGAGGCGTGATATTTCGATCAAATTGTACCGATGCTAGTTACGGGTGCACTAAAACTTAGCTCTTTATTTCATATAACTAAAATGATAGTTTAGGAAAAATCTTTATTTTAAACGACTGCAGGTGTCAGTAAGCACTCGCAATACGGTATCATTTGCATTCCCTAGTTTGTTCTTAAAGAGCACTAGCGACTAGACTCGTCAGCAGAAGTTTGCAATTAGTACAGATTTATTCCAAAATTAAACTCAACGGAATTTCTCAAATTTCAAGAGATGCATCTAGAAATGCTTTGCGAAAGCCTTCAGTATACGTCTACCAACTAAAGTAATAGTGATATAGCATGAATATAACATAGCATGAAAACATTAAATAAATTATTTGTTAATGTATCTTAATATATAGTTATGTAACTTCCCAGTTAGTATTATATTTTGATTTTTGACTCCCGAAGCAAAAAGGAGGGGGGTTTCAGTTTCATATGTTTAGCTATATGTTTGGATATTTGTGTGTCTGTGTGTCGGGGTTGTTTGTGACATCATCGCTTCTAAACGAATGAACCAGTTTTGATGTAGTTTTATCGTTTGGAAGATGTCTTGATCGAGAATGTTCGTAGCTATAATTCAACAAAATCTCTTTAGCCGTTGAAGAGATGTGAGTAAGTTCTACTTGTCTAATCTATTTCAAATTTAGTATCCTGTGACTTTAATGATATAATAACAACTGCTCACCAACTTACAGCAGAGGTATATTGTTTGAGCTCATTGGAATAGTATCAATGATTAATTTGAGCCGGTTTTAATTTACACTTATCTTATTACACAAACTACACCCACATACAATTATTAAATAACAACCTTGACTCGTTAGTACATGCAGCACACACGGTAAAAGTATCTCTAAAGCAAAGCAATTTGACACATAATAGAATGCGCATCCTAATGATATGCTGAAATGTTTTATTACTGAGGTAGCTTATTTGAATTTGATTGCGTAAATTTGAAAGCTGCCATTTATTTTATAGTCTTTTAACAGACTTTATGACTTTTCGCTGGTATTATACGATATAATTAGGATAATGACTATAGAAACCAATAACCATAAAGTACACTAAGGAAAGATATGATGCGTTATAAATTTATTGAATATTGAGATCGCTTGATGGTCAATTTCGTTCATAATTCATTTTGTTTTCGGTTTATTTTAATTGGCCAGTATAACTTGAACTGTCATTATATACCTCTCCGTGGCACGATAGGTCAATACATATACTTGGCGCGTGTAGCTTGATGTCACCGTTTTCACCTTATTTTTAATTTAATGATACATTAATAACTTAAGAGAGGCTCGTGGCTAAGTGGTAACCGAGTAGGTTTGCACATTACAAAGTTAAGTAATACTAGCCAGGTCAGTCTAGGATGGGTGACCATTCTTAACACATTGAGACCCCTCCGTGCCTCGCAGAGCACGTTAAACCTTCGGTCCCGGGTGCCATACAAACATCTGTGGCATTCGTTAGGGCTAGTTCGAGCCCTAAACAGTCCGACAACCTAGTCTAACTACAGAACTTCGATATCACCTAGTACTTGGGTTGTGGCTGATAGCAGTCGCTTCACGTAAAATATCGAAGTTCGGCCGTATCGTAGTTAGACTGAAAGTTGACCCCAACTTAGGTGGTAAAAGGCACGGAGAAAATAAATAATAACTTGACACATCTCACACACGGCCATTTGATCCCAAACTAGGTAGAGCCTGTACTATGGTAACAAGATTGCTGATAAACATACATATGTATTTCTAAATACTTACACAGTATAGATAAATTACACCCAGACATATAACAAATGATCATGCTCATTACACATACTAACGGGCAAGTCAATTTGTAACACATTGTTTAAAATTTCGGTTTTCTGCGCAAGACTCATCCTATATATAAACTATAATTTTTCCAGTTCGCAATTTTTTTGATAAAGCCTGGAAATTTATCTCTTCACTCATTAGTATGCTTAGAGCCCCCTTTATAATAAATTCACCGGAAAGGGACACAAGCGCCATCTATCGGCGTTACGCAGAGTCTAGGCGGATTGTGTTGACGTGCGGAAGGACGAGTTCACTTTACGTTTGGCCACCGCCGACTCAACACTAGCCCAGGAACTGTACAGTGTTTCTTTGCGTGTTTACAATACATCAGTCATTAAATATCAAAGGGGAGTTTTCTCATCGCCCGTACCAACTTCATGCCCACATTGTGCCTAATCCTGTGCCTGAGGATTCGACATATAGATATACGAGTACCTATATACTCGTACACACAGTCATATGTGTGTAGAGAAAAATTGGGACTGAAATCAACGAGTATCATAGTATACTTGTGTATATAAAATCTAATTAAATAATATTATTTGTTTATTTTTATGTTATAGGGGTCAAACGAACAGACGGGACACCTGATGGTAAATGACTACCGCCGCCCACGGGCACCTGCAACTATGAGTCACAAGTGCGTTGCCGGCCTTTTAGATGGGAGTACGCTCTTTTCTTGAAGGTTTGTTTTTATCATAATATTATATATTACGATCTTGGAGGTATAGCTGGCTGACTGCCTAATATCAGTCGGCCATTTAACCATATCACGTAATATAAGCGAAACGTCTCGTGAAAAATAATGATAAGCTTTTTTGATGTTTTATGCATTACCACTTAACTCTATTATACGCTTCTCCTAGAGACACTATGGAAAATAATATTGGTTAAGCAAGCGATTTGGCACTCCATTTTATCTTTATCTTATATTTATTTATTTATTAATACCTCGTGCACATGTTGTACAAAAGCGGACTTCATGGCTAAGGCAATCTCTGCCAGTCAACCTTGGAGTGATGCAGAGATAAAAGTGGTAAGTGCAAATACATGTCAAAGAGAGAAAACAGAAAAGAGAGAGAGGGAGAGAGAGATAAAATTACAAAGATTTTTTTATGCTATAGGGGGCAAATGAGCAGACGGGTCACCTGATGGTAAGTGACTACCGCCGCTCATGGGCACCTGCAACTCAAGAGTCACAAGTGCGTGCGTAAGGTGGGAGTAGGGAAGGGGAAAGAGGGGGATAGGGAGAGGGGGAAGGGAAAAAGGCTAGAGCCTCCGGTAACCTCACTCCACTCGGCGAAAAACAATGCAATAATCGCTTTACTGGCGGTTTTCTGTGAGGCCGTGGTATCACTCCGATCGAGCCGGCCCATACGTGCCAAAGCATGGCTCTCTAACGAAAGAATAAAAGATACGAAATATATCAAATTCAAAGTTTTCATAATAATTTGGTTAATCAAACCATGTATTAAATATACACATTAATATTCCTTTCAAACCTACAACAATATATGCTTTACCATCTTCAAATACCGTGTTTTAATGTAAATATATGATGATTATGATTATAACAATGTCGTGAAACAATGCAGGCTAAAATGAATGGTGAACCTCGTAAATGAAGTTATATTTTCGTATTAAGTACACAACGTTTTTTTTATTAAAGTGGCCTATCTAATATCTAAACAGACTTTTAATAGAAGGTTGCAGGTGGGCACGTACATCAAGTATTCAGAGCGCGTTGACATTGACGGATGGGCGTAAAGGTTGCGTAGAAGCATCGTAGAATGCCCGTAGCGAGCTACACGATATACCAAGACATTTATGATCATTTTGAAGAATTTGTACTCGCTGGACATAATTATATAATTTTATTGAAGTTTGCAGAATCGTGCTGTACTGTGATATTTATTGCTTGTGTTGCAAATGAGACAATTCATGATTTTCGACTTTTCGACATGAGTTTCACCCACGTAAGTCCTGATCCCGGGGGAATATCGGGATAAAAAGTAGCCTATGCGTTAATCCCGGTCTCCAGCTGTCTACATACAAAGATTCATGGCAAAAAGAGTAACAAACATCCATTCATCCATCCGTCAATCCATCCAAACTTCCACGTTTATAATATTAGTGGGATATATTTGTAGTGTATAATTATGCATGATGTTCGTAAATACTTAAAGTAGAATGGTAAAATAATGTTTTTTTTAATTAACTATTCTCTAATAATAATTATTATATAATTAAAGATTCATAAAGCAGGTGGCTTTAAATAAATCCCGACTTAACAAACCGACCAACCGCCAAATATTACTTTTAGGTATTATACATTTTTTAGAGTATATATAATGTGTATAGGGTATGTATATAGGTAGTATATTCTAGAAAAATACATGATGTTTAGATTAATCAAATACATTTTAGGTTGCTTGAAATTCTATAAACATAGAAACATACCTCCTTTTTGAACCCCAAACGTTAAAAGGACCGATGTCGTCTGTCGGTTCATAGACAGCAATGATAGCTTCTAAACGGGTGAACTGATTTTGATTTCGTTTGTTTTGTTTGAAAGGTGACTTGATCGAGAGTGTTTTCAGTTTAGTTCGACGATGATCAGGTCTTTTCTAATCGTTAAAGAAATAAAAAAATAAAAAAGGTGAGTGAGCTCCTACACACGACTTGAGTTTACAATTTACTGGAGGCTCTCTCTCTCTATCTATCTCTCTCTACTTACACACCTCGAGGATAAAGAGTAAACTCCAATAAAGCACAACAAAGCATTTAAGCGTTACACTGCCCCCCGATCACTAAATTTTACTCTTTATATTTTTTTCAAACCGATTTTTCAGGAGTAATCTCCAAAAATATAATATGAAAAAAAAAAATGGCATGTCTTTCACTATGTAACGAAAAACACAAAATTCCTCACATCCCTAACCGACGCAATTTTTCTTCATTCCAATGGTTTCTCCATTCGCATTTATCTTTCTAAATCTACCTTTGTTTTTCTTTCCATTTCGTCAATACATATAATACTCCATCTTAAAAAAGTAGCTTTAAAATGGCAAAATAAAGGGAAACTTTACTGATTTTTTTTTGTAGGATTCCGTTCCTCAAAAGGAGACCTTATAGGATCACTTTGTTATCCATCTATCTGTTTGTCCCAATCAAAATAGCCATCTTAGCCATATACTTTAACATTTTGCAGGTAAATCATAACGTATAGGGTAAGTACCCTATTCTAGGTCAATGGGAAGTCCCATTGACCTAGAATCATGAAATATGACGAGAAACAAGGTCTCCCGCCACAAGTTAAGAAAAAAGAAACAAAAGTCAATAGTTTATAATTATATCAATAAGTTAAGCTTGCCATTAGGATAAAACGGGTAAAAATCTTCTATAATCAATTCCTGAGATGGACAAACTATCTACATACAAGTTTGTACGGAACCCTGGGTCCACGGGTCATACTCATACTTTTCCAGATTTTTGTTGGAGTCAATAACAAAGTCAACGTTTAAGATGCCAATCGAATCCGTGAAAACTCCTAAACGATGGATACCTGGCTACGGAGGTATCAAGACCAATGACTGTATAGATTCTCGAAAATAAATTTCTTTCATTGTTGAAACACCAAAAAGTCGAACTAAATGATTTGACATCTCCGTTTTAGTTCGAGTCGCCAAAGTCTGAAATGCTGCCTGCGTCTATTTTCCAGTCAATTATAATCCTCTAACGTTCAAGTGTAGAGTCGATAGGTTTCTCTTGAATAGACGTCTACTCATCGTCACTTTCGATCAGGTGAGTTGGAAGACAAACGCCTGTTCCATTAATCAAAAACGGAGGAATCGCACTATATTTTAATGTTATTTAAGAATCGTATAAAACTATTTATGTCATTAAAAGAGCTTAATATTTAATACAGCTAAACTAACCCATTTAAATAAATAAAAAATTACTAATCTGAACAGGTTAGTCATATTAAGTAGTGTAATAATAATTTATCACACTACTAAACTGAAACAAGTATAAATAAAAAAATTAGAACCAAACTGCTTTAAAAATAATAACTTATAAACATATAGATGTGTATATTTTTGGATTCATCTTTAAAAACCCTTCATTTTGATACCCCACTCGAAATATTTGGGAGAAAATAAATCGGTCATTTTGATTTTTCATAATTTGAATATGCCTAGTGCCCAGCGATGCTTGTGTAATAAAGACGAATCTAACAACATGTAATTTATTAACATCGGTTTAACCATTAAGTAGTTACGGAATTACGTACGTATGTATTTAATTCCGTAGGTCAAACTTATAACCCTCCTTCTGAGCTTCGCCGCAGTCGGGTAATAACAACAAAACTATGTATTAACAAGGGAATATGTTTTCAGAATATTATATGCCTGTTCCTAGCTAGTCAAATATGTGCCCGAAGCTTTGTAAACGTAGTTTGACTTGTAGTTTGAATTGTAGTCACAGTAAAATTTATAACACAATGTTCTACAATGTTGATTACCTAATGTTTACTCCTACACATCGATATTACTTTTCATATACTATAACATAAACATAAATAAACATTTGTTTATTATAATATTGTTATAACAATAACAATTTAAATTATACAAAGTTATTATTTTTTGTTGTTGTTAGGAAAACATTGGCCCATAGAAAAAAAAACACACCGCAATCTTACAAGCCTATTTAAATAACTATAAATAAAAAAAATTAAAAACCTCCGACACAAAATAATAACAAAAATGTCTTACATCATTTTGGAAAAGAGCTGATACTCTTACACTGCTGAACCGATATTAACCAAACATAGCTAAGAACCATCGCAAGGAAACTGACTTTCAAATGAAATGAAAAGAAAACCGCATTGAAATTGGTCCATTCGCTTGAGAGCTACGATGCCACAGACACACACACACACACACAGACATCGACGTCAAACTTTTAACACCCCTCTTTTTGCGTGGGGGGTTAATCAAATATTTAATTTGACAGAGACACAATGACATCGTGGTGCTTATAAACGCAAATGTTCTCAAACATCTAAATACTTAAATAAACAAAATCTTTACAACGGCTAATAAAAATAACATAATTAGTATGTACTAAAGAATATCGGTTTTAAAATGTACCACGATAGCTTTAATAAAAATTTGTGCTTAATTTTCCTCACGATTATGCACAGATAATAACCTTGTGAAAGCTCCGGCAAGCCTGTTCGTACATTCAATCCCTCAATCAATCACTCTTCTATTCAGTCTGCGTCGAACTTGCAACCTTCGCGAGATATAAGCGAAGCGTTGTTTATATCTCGTGAAGGTTGAATCATGACATTATATCTGTCCATTTTAATACCAAAGTGTTAAATACGAGTAACGCGTCCTTGAAACGCAGCCTCTTAGGTCATTAAACGCTCAGAAAAAAAAACCCTATTTTAATAGCTACCCACTTTTTACGACCAGAGATCCGGCCACTTCGTTTATCGAAACTAAAGTAGCTTTACATAAACCAAACTTCATAATCACCGTTTGTTTAAATTATAACTAATTACAATACTGGATTTAAAGGGCCTGCTAATTACTGTGGGTCGTCCTGATACACAACGTAAAGTTTTGTTATCGGACGGATACACTGTCCCTTCGTTATGTTATCCTGGATATTTATTATACAGTATTATTAAAACGCACAGGAACAAATTTGTAATAGTTGTTATTAAACTTAGATATTTAATAAACTTGAGTAGGGTATTAAATAATAGTCGTATGATGATAAACTGTTAGCATAGCAATGAAAGCACTTGCGGTATCATTCAAAATCTACTATTAAAAGAGAGAGATAGAAAATAAACCAATTTCAGAATTAATTATAATTTTGTAATCGAATATCGAATTTTATCTATTTTAATTCATACTAGAGTTAGTTGGACTGGCCTGTTGGTCTAGTGGTGAGTGACCCTGACTGCTACGCCATAGGTCGTGGGTTCGATTCCCACCCGACGCTGGGTGTTCTTTGTGTCCGTTGTTTGTATGTTTGTGAAGTCCCCCGGACAACAGGAGTTATTCCTAATGCGGGTTGTCTTTTTAAAGAAAAAAAAAACAAAAGAAATGTTTGGCGGTCGAATTTCAACCGTAATTTATTAGCTGTAAATGATTTGTTTTATATCGTATACCAGTATGACTTCGACTGTCATTTAAACGTATATACTAGACGCTAGCTTTTGTATTCGTTTTCGCATATTTTTTTTAATTTATTACACATAATGATCAAAAATTTTAGCTGTCTGCCCTTGCTTCTTCTACATACAAATTAAGAGTATTTCAAATTTCACATTCATCTCAATCCCATCAAAAAATAGAATAGAAAAAAATCTCTTATACTTTTCTGTTTGTCAGGCTCAAGCCAGTGTTTAAATGTTGAAATAGCGTAAGTTAAATCATAAAAGTTATATATATGAAAATGGATTTCAGTACAGATAACTCCGACACTTTTCGCCGATCACCATGAAAACTTACACATCTAAATATTTTACCGTGAAGGAACCATGAAGGGTAAGAATTTGTATCTCGCATAAAAAAATAACTTGTACAATCTACATTAGATACAAAAAAACGTAATTCATTTCAGATAAACAGGGGTGAATAATTAGGTATCCTTCGGAGAGCGTCTGCTTGGTTTTCCCAGTATCTATATATTAATACGCGTAGAGAATTACTTGTACCCTTTACCCTTTTATAAGAAAATTTCTCGCACGGAGGAATGGAAATTTCGAATAGTTTAAATTATAGAGAAGTAGTGTAAAACGCTAACATTTTTAAACAATATGTGTTATATATTTCATAACTTTGTGAAAATTGCTACCTACATAAAGGCCTGTGACCTTTATGTAGGTAGCTATTTTCACTTTAGGTTCAGTATTTATTTTAGCCTTTCATATACAGTTCGTTATACTGGTCAATGAAATAAAACAAAACATTCAAAACAGATAAAACACAAATTATGGTAGAAATCCCAGACGATTTTTATTTATACTAGAGATCTAGTATAAATAAAAATGAAATGCTGTTAATTAATAACTACTTCACTTAAGAATGGCTGGACTGATGTTACTATTTATAATTTTACAAACACTTTTTTAAAATTAGTACGTACGTACGTAGTAGCAGTACAGTTTTATTTCAATCAAATGCAATATTATTAGATAAATAGGATATATACAAAAGATATAATGTTAAGTAGCAGTACAATGGGCGGTCTTATCGCAGTCTGCGATCTCTTACAGACAAGCTTTGATGGACTATATTGTATAGTAATAGGTAACTTGTGGTGCACATTAGTCTTACTTACTAAAACAATAACATATAATTATATATATACATATATACATACATATTTATATAAATATATAAACACATAGCACAGAGAAATATATTTAGAGAGAGAGAGAATTATAAACACATAGGAATAGGTATTACAAATATAGGTAGTGTTCCTTGACGAGTTTTTGGAAAATAGTTAGTGACTTTGGCCGTCGGATAGCTTCTGGCAATGCATTCCATAAACGTGCAGCTTGCACTATAAAAGATTTGTCAGAAAAAGTTGTGGAGTGGGCTTCCCGCGTCAGGTTTTCCGATGATCTTAAGTATCTATTACGTGTATCGTGAATGAATGCGAAACGTTTCTTAAGGTCGACAGGGGTAGTAGGGTTAAATAAGAAATTATACAGTATTTATTTTTAATTAAAGGAGGAAAATTAATAACTTACATAATAAACCATTGTATATTGCACTAGTTAAATACACACTCAATTAGGATATGAATTATACAGATCCCACAGAATTTTCTGTGCAAAATGTTTACATTTGAAAAATACAACTATGTGAATAAAATGATCAAACATAAATATATAAAACATAAATATAACTATAAATCTGTCGGATCAACTACTTAGATATAATTGGGTAGTTGCCTTTATTTAAAATAAATAATTCATAGTCTTCAAGAGATTAAGTCTTAGAAACGTTAGGTTTTTAATTTTTTTTAATTTTAAACCCAACAATAGATGTAAATGCTTTAAAGACAGCTAAGTTTGACGTCAAAATTGTTATTGCATACAAATTTCCATAGGCGCCCATTACACAGTAGGTTTTGCTGTCAGTTTTGCCACAATCAAAACGGTGATTGACGAATAACCTATCGTCTAATGCAGTGATTGACGGTTGCATGATGAGATTTTGATGTCAATATTATTGCATCAATCACCAACGATCATCCGTCAATCATGACTTTTGGTAATGATTGACGTTTGCATGAGCGTCTAATGGACGCCATAGAACGTTCCGTTTTAACATTTAATAAAGAGTAACTTTACAATCAACTACCGTTTAATTTAAATAAATTCGTTACCATATCGTTACCAGTTACCAATATTTATAATTCAAAAATTCTTCGACTGAGTAAAGCCATTTGTCAGCTTGCTAATGGAACATCTTTTTAAATTTATTTATAGATGCACTATCTATAAATAAATTTAAAAAGATGTTCCATACTTCACACGTAGCACCGGCAGTTTATTGTTATTTTCAAAAGCGTTCGCTGAATATAAATGTATTTTTTGCCAAGTGTTAATGCCAAAAGTTTAACATTTCGTCACGTACCGGAAACGTATTATGTAATTTTTTTGTAGATTCTTTATATATTGTGCCACCTGTGCTCATCCTTTATTCAACAAAGCAGGTTTTTTTTTGTACTTTTAGACAACAAATCAATTTCAGAATAATTATTAATTTTACATTTGACTATAAAACTCAAAGCTACTTAATCACATTATGTTTTACATTACAATTATCTAGGACAGTAAGCATGTTGAAAAGCAGTCGCCCTCTTCATAATAAAGAGCTGTAGAACCTTTACATATAAAAGCGTTCGTTCGTTCGTAGCTACATATTACGAGATTTTTTATCCCGGTCACTGAGCTCTAGATATTGGCATTCAGGAATACTTATGTCAAGTACACCCTGTATATAATATAACACTGAAGCCTGCATTATTATACATTTTTGAAGTGAAACTTATTTAGAATCGTTGTGATTTGAAAATTCGATGAAACGAAAAAGTCTCACTAAAAAGAGACAAACATGTTATTAAAGCGGCGGTAGCGTAATGGCTAAGGCGTCGGACTTGCGATCAAGTTGTTGCGGGTTCGAACCCCACCCAGTGCACTACCGACGTGAACCCACTCCTAACACAAGCATTTAGCTTAGTTGGCGGGGTTAACAAGAATACTAGTAATGTGTGACCCACGTTACTAGTATGCTTTTCATTAAAAAAAATGCAAATTGTCAAACATTTTCGGAGGATACCAGAAAATGTTCATGGATGTGTTTTTTTCTTTTTAAATAAAAAATAAATAAATAGGATTTAGCCTGCGAGAGAATGAGATAGAAAACAAGTATACATTATTTTGTATAATCTTTGTATGTTAGCACGTGTCTTTGCGCCTGCGTACTACGAAGCCTTCAGAAAATGCGTCATAGTCAACGTGATGTATAATTTTTGTGCATTTGCGTATTAAAATTTGTTGGTTAATTAATTTATGTTAATTATTTAACACATCTGTGTTAATTTGACCAATAACTTTTAAATAAATTATCTAAAATTAAACTTATCCTACTTTTCTGAAGTTTTACTTCTGCCGTGTGTGAATTGCACACACAATAACTTCTATATAAATTATCCAAAATTAAATTTATACTACTTTTCTGAAGTTTCACTTTTACCGTATGTGTTCGCACACACACACACACACACACTTTTTTAAGTTAGGTAAATATACTCTGTGAGATTAAAAACCTGTGACGTCTTAAGTTTCTATAAACCATTGATAGGTATATATAGTATGTTTATTGTAACTATGTACAGAGTGTTGCAGAAAGGTGTGGTCAAATTTTAGGAACGTTATGTTATGGACTTTAAAGAAAAAAAAAAGTGTGTGTGCAATTCACAAACGGCAGAAGTGAAACTTCAGAAAAGTAGCCTACGAGAGAATGAGAAATAAAAAGTAAAATCAACACTCTTTTTTTTCTTCTAGCCTTATAATACTACAATTTGTCGGCCTTGCGATCAAGTGGTGACGGTTTTGAATCTCAACTGGACTTAGCTTGAGGGATGAACATGAATAGTAGTAGAAAAAAATATTACGGAAGTGTTTTTTAAAAGCATAAACTTATTATACTACTGTATACTCAGTTTATGGTTAAAAGCGTGTATAAAAAATTGCCTATTTAAAACTTATAATTTTATAGAACAAAAAAAAAGATCCAAACAACGATAAATATTTAACAAAGCCTTCTAAAAGTAGAAAATACAGAACCCTAAATTACAGAATTGTATGATGATCTTAAGTACTTTGACAAAAGGCTCCATTTCATTGTTCTCTAAAGCACAAAGAGCTGACAAGTACAGGAAAGGGCAATACTCAGTATACTCACCTTTCACATTTCCCATGGAATTTCTTTTTTCAATTCTCAAAAGTGATAATTTCAACGACATAAGTAAGGAGTCGGTGCCAAGCTCGCAACGCAGTAAGTATGTAATACATAGGGATATAAACAGCTTAATTAAGAACGGAATTTAATACTAATGAAATATATGAATATATCCACCGTGTCCACTGTGTGCAGCCTATCTACTAAGTACCTATTGCTTGGCACCGATTTCAAACAGATCAATAGGTACCTGGTGCATAATGTTACCTATCATTTTAAAGGTGTCACATGTATATACTCTCTTCAATAAAGTTTGAAATCGGTTATATTTCAGTTCTCAATGCCCTTTCTTAGTGCTTTTTGAGAGGGAGAGAGAGAGAGAGTTTCTATAACTATAATAAAAATAAACACATTCTAATCTTCTTAACTAAAACAATCACAAGACTCAAATAAAGTTTGTAATAATATTCAATACAACTCGTTTTCCTCTTCACTTATTTAATCAAAATCTAACCCGTTGCAGCAATGTGTCGTATTTACACAAAGATTCTCCCTCACCTGTCTGCATTGTGAAGCGGTTGCACTCGAGACTCGACACTTCAATAGTCTGCATCATATATATTATGACAGTTGACTTAACCTGAACTAGCAAAGATGAAGGATAGGTAAACATGGAATGTGACATCGAATGTAAGCTTTGATCAATAGCGTTGACTTAGAGTCTGATACACAATAGGAAAATATTTAGGTGTTTCCGTATTTTACCCACATTTTCAACCCATGAATATTTTATTCCGATTTCAACACAAAACTTATTCCCTTTTCACCCCAGAGTTTTTTTTTTCGTATTTTACCTAAAATATATTCCGGTTTCAACCCATTGTACCGACAATATAATAATCTTAAACTATTTAAAAGTAGCTGCGTCCTGCGGTTTAACCAGCGTAAGTCCTGGTGTCGTGGGAATATCGGAATAAAAAGTAGCCTATGTGTTAACCCAGGTCTCCAGCTATCTATACATACCAAGTTTTATCACAATAAGTTCAGTACTTTTTTACGTCCAAACATCAACACATCCTCACAAACTTTTACGTGTATGATATTAATAGGATTTTGAAACTAAATAGGTACTATGTTTGGTTCAAAACTGAACCAATCTCTGACTTCACTGGATTGGGGATAGGTAAATAGATATTATTGTTACATTATTGTCAAATCAAATAAAATCTGTAATTTTACTTAAGTTTACAATGTCGTTAGTTGTAACCAAGCCTAATGTTGCTCTAATTGACATTATCCCACTATCCGACTAATATTATAAATGTGAAAGTTTACATGGATGGATGGATGTTTGTTACTCTTTCACGCAAATCCCACTGAACCGATTGCGATGAAACTTCGTATGTAGATAGCTGGAAACCTGGATTAACGCATAGGCTACTTTTTATCCCGATATCCTCAATGAATCAGGACTTACGCGGGTGAAACCGCGAGGCGTCAGAGTTCAGGTCAGAGAGCTCAGACGTCCCGTTTCAGGCCATTGCTTACATTGCCCAATCCATCTGTATAAGCAATATCCCTTTGTTTCCTTTGCCTTACCTTCTGGCTTACATTTCCCTTTCAATATAATCCCAATTTGCCCATATTTTATTCCCAAAGGTGCCAAAGGCTTGCTTTCTTATTACTTGTTACTTTGCAAATCAACACGATGCCTGATGGTATGAGGATAACAGTAATTGAGAGATGGAAGTAAACCTTTTCCAATTATCATTACATTGTGCATATTGTACGACTTGACAGATCATAACCGAAAGACTTACTTCATATTTTGACCACCCTAAACGCCTACATGCCACTTGAACATTTTGAAGTTATGTAGACTATGATCTTTGAGTTTGTTTCGGCTTTTCTGCTCAAGACTAGTTATAGGAATTAATGACACCATCTATTAATAAGTGTCTGACAAGATCTATTTGTAAAATAAATTCATTTATTGTTTAAAAAACACACATGGTGTCGCATATCCATTGTCAATTCCAAAAAGTTTTGGCACCCCCACTAACCATCACAAAAACAGCACTGTGTCGGCCTTCAATAGTACTTGGATTTACCCGATCGGGCTGATCTTATTCGTACAGACATCTGTTGTGCTATTATGAGCTTTGTTCGCTGCTTTTAGTCTGGTCTTCAGAATTTCCTTCCTGCGCTAGTGATGTAGTGTTGGATAGACGTACACGTGCTTGTTTGCTTTCTTAAAGTTGAGTATAACCAGTTAGTTACTCAAAATTTACCTACATCGTACTATACAGATAACCCATTTAAAAGAGTAAAAAAATTGTCATATGGTTTCAAAAAAAATTCATAAAAACAAAGGCATTCTGATTTCAAGGAATCTAAATAATACTATTACAAGTAAATAAGCGGATTTATATTATGGCATCTTGTGCGTTCAAAGTACGATAGATATTACGCGTTTATTAGGAGTGCTCTGTGCACCCTGATGTTACTAACGTAAGTTGATAACAGACACATTCGTCACGATAATTTTTGTTTTAAACGCCATATTGTAAACAACACATTTGTTACATGTACTTATAGTATTTACGTAATAAATATAGCTCAAATATTTACTTATAAAATACTTTTAAACAACATACAAGACCAGCAGAGCAACTGATCTTTTTTTAAGTCTTAAAAAAAATATCTGTGTTTACATGATAGAAAAAGGAGAAAGATTTCTTTTGATATCTTTAACAAAAACTATTTGCTGTTACTTTTGTAAATCTTTATGATCATAACAATCATCGGTCTTTTCGAATAATAAATTATAATACTAATGTAGTTTTTAATGTGTAAACATCACGTTTATTCATAACACATTTTTTTTTAAATAGAAGTATATTTGTTAAAATTAGTGCCTGAACTAATAATGTTATGCATAGGAACTTAAAGTTTTAGTAACAACGAAGTTACCTTAACCTTTCTTAAAAAGCGCGTACTCCAAGGCATAAATAAAAACGCTTACCTGTAACAAAACAAAAATATATACATTAGATTTGTGACTGAAGACAGTTGACAAATAACAATAACATAAAAAAATAAGTTCAATCAGTATGAAACCATGACGACCTTACACGTAAGAATACACTATGTCGAAAGCGAGATCTTCTGTGGGACGGAGGTGCTTTGCTTACCCACTCTAAAAGATCGCATTTGAACAGAAATCGAAGAAGAAAACGCCTTATAAAAAACAAATTTTAGTAAGAAAAATAAAAAAGGCAATTAATAATTATCTTTAAAGTATAACCGACTTCAATGCGATAAATTCATTGTTAATTCAAATAAGCTGTATTCTTCATCCCTTAATTTTCCACCCTTAGGAAAAGCTTCACTTTTTTTACACAGGGACAGCGACGTTTTTAAATCACGTACGCAGTATCGAGACAGAACATTTTCGTAAAATTTAAATGTAACTAATCACTAATAGTATCCCAATTCGATTTAAATAATTATTATTGAAATCGGTTCACAATTCACAAAACAATTCAGATTTAAAATTGTGCATAGTTTTGGCCGTAGCAGAAATTTTGCAATCACTATAAACTAACTTTAAAACCCCTTCCAGTAAATAGATACAATGTAGTACATTCTAGTAAGTATGATTACATGACTAATTTACTAAAAATGAAAAGGTACCACGCGATACAATACGGCCACTCAATAGCTATTCATCAGCTACATCGTTGGGAGGAGTAATTAACGCTCTGGGCGCCCGTCGCCATCGTGTTCGCCCACCTTTATGACGTCTGTCATTGACAGCCCTGCTGAAAACATCCGTGGCTTAATTTTTATGTCCCTTTGTATGGGGTTTTACGGTGGGCGTTATGGTTACTTTTGCGGTACGGTTTTGCTCATAAATTTTTACAGTCTGTTTAATTCTAACCATCTCAGCAAAATTGAATTTTGTATTACCCGGCAACTGTATATATTTAAACGGAGTTTATTTATTGTTCATTTCTTTGTAAACTATTTACTTTCCATATGATTACAGTTATTAGTAAATACTCATAGATATTCTGTGGCATGGCATTGGTTTTAAATTTGGTATTTAGCGGATACTGTGTAAATGTGGAAATAAACCAGAATTTATAAATAATATCTTTATACACATTCAGATAAATATGTTATTACATTACTGCAAATGCTGACTAACTTAGAAACGTAATAAAATTAAATGGAAGAAGCCTTTTTATTCATCTGTTAGTATCAATCAGCTATGGCATTCGTTACATTTACACAAATTCCTTTAACTGAATATTCGCGCTGTTCTGGCTGGGAAAAACTGGCTACAATAATTCCTCCATTTTAGGTTTATTCACATATGTTAGTTGCCCGACTAGCGTGTTCCCTGGTAACGTGAGATTGAGTGGTCAAACAAAAAAAAACTCAAATATCAGAAATATTGTACGGTAGAAAGGTAAACACGAGGCAACACAGGGCAAAACAGAGACAAAGGGCCGTAAAATGTTAGAAAGTGGTAGAAAAACAGAAGAAACAAATGAGTGACGCATTATCACGCAGTGCGTTACTCTTTTGCTTTAATTAACCAGTTTTTGGGAGAAAATACCTATGACTAAAATGTATTTTGTCTTTGAAATGCAGTATTTATTAGCTTCCAACATATTTTATTTATGCATGTGTAAGGCGAAGCCGTCTTATGTTTATGGAGTAAACTTCTGCTATAACATAACATTTACCCCCTAAAATAATAACACTACTGTGTGAAGGATGTCAAGGTAGGACCCAGCGTACTAGTTTTTTGAATCAGAGCCTAGCAAATGTGTACCATGCTAGTGAACAGTTGCTACTTGTGGTAGTTTAAGTTAGGTATATATTGAATGTAGGTACTATGTAACTAGTTACTTATTTTTATATAGAACACAAATTTATCGCACAGTGCATTTTACATTTTACGGTAAAACTAAGTCTTTGTAATAAAACTTGCGGATGATCTCTCTATAGTAGTGAAAATAAAAGTCACTTTATATCTCATATTTATGGCCCAATAATATAGCTTCGCTCAATATGCAAACGAAATGATCATAAATTGACATTTTTGTTTAAATAATAAAGCAGGCATAACAGAAAACTGTTACTAATACAATATAGTAAGACATAGCTAGCAAAAAAGTAGAATAGTCACTACATAGTATAAAACAAAGTCGCTATTACTGTCAAGTTTCACCAACATCCGTTCAGTTTTGCGGGCAAAAGAACAAATATACATCCATCCTCACAAATTTTCCTTCTTATAAGATCGTAATGTTATTATGTTAACACGGTTTAAGCATGCAGTCCCAGTAGCCACTGGGACTCGCAAGAGTACCAGTCACTGATGACAACAGTGAAATCATCAAGCAATTTATTATAATGTTTTAATTACAACAAAAATAGAATAAAATATGTACGATCTAAAAGTAGGTAGGTAAGTAGTAAGTTAACAAAAAGGGTTAATAGGTAGGGTTAGTTGACGACATTGTAACTGTTCAATGTCATCACAAAATTTTGACACAAATGTTGACATTCATGTCAACGTAAACTTCTCATAGATATTTTAATTAATGGCAATTATAAAAAAGTCACCAGGTGTTTTTACAGGTTAAGTGTAGGCTGCAATTAGACAAAAATGTGATATTATATAGTATAGCACAAATCAATCCTCAACATTGATAATATCTCTCCGCATACAAATAGCCACTTCATACCGCCTTACTGTTTTTTATGAGCTCTAAAAGCAGTCGAACTCGGCACGACTCAAGTTCTTCAGTAAATTACGTCTCATTAAAGTTATGACTTAAAATAAACTGTAATTATTTTGTTAACAAAGAGTTAGTCGAAATACGACGGACAGAATCATGTAACAACACTAACTTTACCTATTTATTTTCCCTTTAGACATGTTTATGAAATGCTAGGTATTCCTTGCAGCTACGCTTTGCAGTATATTCTTTCAATTTGTAGGTCCCTACTGCAACTAGCCCGAATTTAGAAAATTTCGTCCCAATAGAGGATTGCTACTAAGATGTGTGTGTGTGTGTGTGTGAAACGATAAAAGTCCAGAGCTATCGTCGGCATTGCCACAGAGATATTTCTTGTAATCAGCTGTGGAGGTACGGCTGTTGTGTTCTTCCAACACAAAAGAAGGATACTTGAACCGGGCTAGGTGACCATGCCTGGCAAACCGCAGCCGAACGGCTGATCTTTTGAAGTCCTATATATACTTATCGCCGCGAGCATTTTCATTGCGCGATGCAGAGTCAGTAGTTATTACGAAATTCAGCTCGTCTTCGCTTGATGATATTGAAGTATGTTTTTTGCTGTGTGTGAAAGTCGACGCGCAGTCTTTCGACACATTTAAGTTATTAGACCGTTGATGTTTCTTGTTATTTTTATAGTTACTGCGGCCTACGAATGTTTACAATTTCAGGAATATCATTCGCATGATAGTAGACTTGTAGAAAGTGCAATAAAAAGATTTAATTCCCTTTGAAATACTAGTGGCATATCACCACTCCTAATACCACTCCACTCACAGTAACTCGCAATTTAGCTTCTGCATTTTTCAATGTTATAAAAGGTACCAAATACATCCAAAATTAGTTTTTACGAGTTTCTGGTTACTCGGAAAAACTAATTAGGGCTGTGATTCTCTGTCGGGTTACTACCAGATGGAAAAATACATCCAAAAAAGCATGTTCTCTTCCAGTTTCAAATTAGGTTAAGTTAGACTAATTAACTACACAGTTAAGATATATACATCATAGCGTTATTATTATTGACACTCATTTATTATATAATATATAATAATCAGCAATAACATAATAGCTTCACTAATATATCAACATTTACAAACCGCTCAGACATGTATACTTTGGACCGTACACAGCAACAGTTTGCGGCAAACATTTTGCTTAATGAGAGGTAACTTAATTCCCTATATTAAAAGAATCCGCTCAGTAAATAGCAGTGAAAGTCACGTAAGCTGAAATATTAATGAAACGTGTTCCGGACATTGTGATGTTATCGGGCGAAGTGTTAAAATCGTTTTCGTTTTACGAGTTCATTTTTCATCGTAAACTTGCGATAATAGTCGGTAGTCGGTAACGTTATACTGACGTCGACTGACATTAAAGGTCTCAGTTAAAAGATATTATTGCAACATCCTAATAATATTTTTTTATTATTAATCGTGATTTTTATTAATTTCTTAGTATAGTTCGTATATACCACATGGTATATTTATTAATAAACTAGCTTTTACAGGCGGCATCACTCGCGCAAAAGTAATTTTTCCATCGCTTGAGAAGAATTTTTTGAAGTGAAAACTTCTTTAGGCACGTTGGGCACTTTTAGTATGGGGAAAACGCAATTAACTCGCAGGACCGTACCGTTCCGTAAAATTGCAATGATTCTCCACTCAGAATAATGGTCTGAATCTACTATTTCAAGATTCAGTACACCGTTCCTTACACCCGTTATATGCAGATGTGTGTGTGTTTTCACTTCTGATGTGGAGTCATACGACTGACAGTTTTTTTTCTGAATGAAAGAGAATTTGTCTTTTGCTATATCACTGGCAAACGGTACAGCAGTGCATAAAATACGAACCAACAAACATTGATTTTTATATATAAAAATATATTACTATTATCTTAACCAGTTTAATATATGTTATTTGCTAAAAAACTAAAATAAATATTTAGTAAAATTTGTCATAGAATCCTCTGAAAATGATCATTTAATACATATCTTCTACATATTATATTAGTTTAGATAGAACAGAATAGAATTGTATAATGTGAGGTGAAATTAATATTGTCTAGGTCTAGAATGTAAATAAGTAATTTATATTAAGTAATTTATAGTTACCCTTATAAATGCATAGGTAACTTGGGAGACAAAAAAATGGTCAAAATCGAAAAAACACAGTCTATTTTCGATTTTCACCAATATAACATTAAGAACGAATGTTTAATAGTTGATCTCAAGTATGAAAAAGACATTATAATAAGCACAAATATAATACCAATTTTGTTTCATAGTAAAAACCTGCTACAAAGACCACGATTCTTCGAAGCCAAGCGCTCGTTTGCTTTTACACATTGTTTATTAAATTTTCAGGCACTTTTCTCACCAACTGTATTTTAATAAAAGTAAAGTGTTTCCAGAATTGTTAATTTATGTTTGTGAAGTTATACACGTATTTCTATTGACATATTTAATAGCAATATTTTAATATAAATGGAGATTAATTGAAACGAAAAACGAATGTTAAGCAAGGTCAAGTTATTGAATGTTCTAAATCTTCTATTCAAAATGTCTTGAAATATTTTCAATTTAGGGCAGTCTGAGTCAATCTTTAATGCTATATTTAATAAGATATTTACGGCATGTATATACGGCATGTATATAAGCACAAGATGATATCGCTGCTATGCTGACCGAACCATGTCTTCACGATAACATAAGTTCAGTCTTTGCGATACATACTTATCTAATGTTTTATATGGTTGTTTTATTTTTCGCGAGCGCCTCTGAACCCACTTGTTAGAGGTTATCGTTGGCTCCGGTGAGTTGATGACTCGTGAGGGTTTCCACACCTAAATAACTTACCTTAACTTAAGTTTCCATATTTATAATAATTTTTCGTTTCTATTTTAGTCTTCTTTCCAACCCTCTTCCTAATTCTGCTGGGCTTCTTAAAAGCGGAAGCTCCTTAAGGCTTAAAGCTCCTTAAGGAGACCCTCCTTAAAAGCCTGTGCCAAAGAGCTCTGTTCTGCTTGGTAAGTGTGCTTAGACTCTTTTTCTGGTTCTAAGGTGATCTAGCTTCGCCATATTTCTTGCGATTGATAAGCAATATTTAGGGTGGTCATACTGACGACTCAGAATGGATGGTTTCTTTTTTAATATTTTCTCTTCCTTGCATTTAGGCATTCGACCATCTTAAGAGTGAATAAATAAACTTTGTACATAATATTTGTTTTGATGGTATCTTCTAACTTAGGTGCAATTTAAAAACTAGAATATGCTTAACACATTTTAATCTCCATCTTTTTAGATAATGAAATTGCCCGTTAGCCAATCGGACTTTTTCCAGTCCTTTATTAATCTATTTCAAATTGATATTTAATTGATAATATTGTAGTGACGGGACCTCTCGCACAGCTTGCATACTCCTTCGATTGGAAGAATAACTCTTTACTACGCGAGAGGCATAGACTGGTGGCACCAAACTCGAATTTCGAACACGTTCGAAATATTTTATGAAGAATAAATGTTGAAGAGAAGGGGGTTGCCCATACAATATATAGTTATCTGTGATTGCCCAGCGGACAGAGGACGGTCTTGACGACTTACGGGCAATGTGCACAGAATAATTCCAGAAGTATTATTTATAATTAATTTGTGTGAAGTTATAATTGTTACATGAACAATCTGATCCTGATTATATCGCATAGTGCGTTTGCCTGCTCTTTCACTTTTCCTCCTCTAGCTAGTACCTATCGAAACCGGATACCCTAAAGCCCCAAGCTTTATACGTGGTGGAGTACGCCGCAGTTGATTTAGAAGAAGTACTCCACGCGTTACAATATTGTGTTTGTTGAAACACTATATTTTTCTATTCAAATTAAGTTGGCAAAAAAGCAAGCCCAGCAACTTACTACTCATTTCCAAATCGATGTATTCCGGTCATGGAGTGTCCCCAATTCGACATCAAGCACGTCCAAGTTCTCCCCATTTGCCGCTAACTGAAATTACCGCACTTACGGGCCAGAAACCGGAGGCCATCTATTTCTTCGCACTCCTCGCCTCCCGTACGCCTCTGGTCATAATTACGAATCCTTTGGCTAGTTGAACATTTCTATTAAATGTGTCTTTCCTTTTTTTGTTTTTAATTCTTTTTAATTTCTGACCTATATTTTGAAATTGAAAATTGTAAACCCTCATTATGCTAAAAGAATAAAGATTATTACATATTTTATAAAGGACTTAATAGTGTACAGTTTGTGGATTTTTGTCCTAAGCAAGGTACTATACCTTGCTTAGGACAAAAATACATATACAATTATTAAATTACATTATCAATTATTTTCTTATGCCCATAAGCGATACTTGATGGCGCTTTTTCAGAGTAGTTTACAGTATTGTGGGACACCGCGCAATGCATACGGGTATAGTGCCCCTGTTCACAAACAATACTCAGCCTAAGATTAAATGGAATAGAAACTGGCTATTTACAGCCATTTTATTCACAAAGGCTGATAAAGCTTCGGTAGCATATCACTTTAAATATTTAAGAATGACCAATGAACACGTATCCTTTAACTCATTGCCTTCCCTTCATATCTACCTTTCCCTTTTAACATACCCCCAATTTACCATATTTTACTCCCAAAGACACACCTAACGTAAACATCTACCACGACTCTAAAAATAGTTTTAAAAATAAAATATTTAATTCCTTTCAAACTTCCAATAATAACAACAACAATTTGAAGTAGTAGGTACCTATAGTATGTAAGTAATCATTTTATAATTTTATCTATTTTCTACTAAATTCAGTTTCCTAGAAATGTTATTAAGTTCAGTTTATTCATTGTGGTAATACATGTTTTTTTTATTTGTGCCATTGTCATAATACGCATGCTGATTGTTCCGTAATTGGCAAATGTATCAGCCATATCATTCACTAACATGTTCTGTACATCAATTTTTAAAGCATTTGCTATGGATAGACCTAAATAAATAAAGCGCCCGGTTTATGGCAATAGGCTTGCTCCCTATTACCTGAGTTGGACTAAATTATAGTTGACCAAATGTGGGTGTTTAATACGAATATACCTGCCCCTTTACGGATACAGACGTGAATGTAACAAGTACAGGCGACTAAATTAATCGTTTTCAGCATGTAAAAATATCGCATATAATATAACTTAGCGAAATAGAAAAACCTTCCATTAACCCTTACTTTTTCAAGTATGGCAACATCTAAGGATAAACATAACACACTGTCGTTGAATTTCATAGAAAGTTTTGTTAATAGATTTTCTTTCATTCCTTAGAAATGTTATAATTAATGTTTCCAAAATCTTAGAGGTGAAAAGACTATATCGAGCACTAGTGAAAGCCAAGTGAATGATAACTTTAAACGGTCTGATATTGTTGAAAACCATTTTTAATGGAGATCGAAGCAGTCAGAGTTCTTTTTGTCGAACACTTTATACAATATATTCCCGATTGTGTTAATGTTCAGAATAACTAAAATCATAACTTTCCGAGTGATATCCTCCATCAGACAAGATATCATTCCAAAAGTTGTTCTAGATGGGAAATCTTTTGCAATTAACCTAGAAGTATTCCTGACTTACCATTCCCAACGGATTAACCCCTGAAACTAATTCAAATTCGAGCTTAGATTCGAAGTCGTTCTTAAAATGGCACTCCCGAACCAAAGATTTTTAGTTTTATTATGTTAGAAATGTCTAGCATTATATTTTTTTTTTGCATAGAATAAATATTTTGAGAACGATAGTCAAATTTAGAAAATTGATATTAATTCGAACCAACTAGATTTTGATTTAGACTGCTAAAGAGACGGCTAGTCCACCGTTATCCTGTGGATTATAGCAATATGCTAGCAGTGATTCGATTTCTGTTATTGAGCATAATAGCATTACCTAAACTCCAATGGGATCGGGATGCGTACAAGTGACACCACTTTAATACCTACTACTCCCTCCCTACAAGTAAGCAACTTAGACGTATTGAAAAAAAATAAGATTTTTTGGTATAAAATAGCTAACCACTAATTACACAGACTTGATTGTTAGTTTTGGCATAATTTACAAGCATTAAAGTAGGTGTCTCTTTATTTGTAAAATAAAAATACATAAAAATTATATTGTCATAAAACCAAAAGTCGTATGTTGCAGTTTGAATACTATTTGTATCCTTTCACAAATTATTCATGTCTGATCTTCATGTCTGTCATTCACAATCAGCTAACTCGTTCCTGAACCGACAAACAGACTGCAATATTCGTCTGAATAAATCTCTAGGGCTGGTAGTTAGTTGATCTCGCCTTAGTTTAACTCTGAAGCCTGCATGCTGTATTTTCGATTACTCCTAGCTTATTTGTCTGAGTGCCACATGTGACCCGTCGTCGAATTATCATGACATAAATCCAATGCATAGACGACCAAATAAACTATGTAATAAACCATGTGTATAGCTATGCTCACGCAGCATAGATCTACACATGGTTTATTCGGTCGTCATTATAAGATATACATATAAAAGTAACATAAACAATACACGTGATTTAACTTTTTTTAAATGAAAAAAATTATTCTCGTTCTCAATGATCAATTTTCTTAATATTAATTGTGGCCGAAATTATAGTAAAACAATAAATAGAAACACAACAGATTTCCGTCCGAATAAATGCCGCCCTACTGGTATAATACCTCTACATGACGTGGCAACGCGCAAATGATACTACTAGTGTTAAGAGTGTTTATGTGCACCCGTACCTATTCGCTTACCAATCAGTCGGCAAAGTATCCTTGGTGCCCACCTTGGATTGTGTTCCAAAAAGGAATAAGCGATTTTAATGCCATCGCGTTTTCGTGAAACTAGAAACTTTTTTTAACCCCCGTCTGTCTGTGGCATCGTGGCTCCCTAGCAAATGGACCGAGAATCGAATCGAGAATGTTTCGATAATTCAAAAAAAGCTGTTCGGCCGTTCCAAGATTATCAGCTCTTTTCTAATCGTTGAAGAGATTTTCGAGTCGGGGTATTTAAAATTTAAAATTTATGATTATTTGTGAATGTTAATTTACAAACATTGCGTACTTAGATTTGCCAAAACAGAGAATTATTAGGTAGTTTTATCATGGATTTCTTTTTAGTTTTTTATTTTTATGAAACCATTCTCATGAGATAACATGTCCAATGAAAAAAAGGTTTAACATTAGTTCATAATCAATAAACAGATCACCAGTATTCATCTTACCCCGTCAATGGCGCGCTCAGGATTGTTAATACAGTTAAAAGCACACTTTTATCTATAAAGTTTGTGGTTTAAATCACCGATTTGTACTAAGTTTATCCGGGCTCAATGCCTGCTACATAGCTGTCAATGTTTATTTAAAGTACCGTACCATTTCGAAGAGGGCCTAAGTGGGATAGCCTTTATACAAATCTGTGATTTGAACATCAAAATTCTTTTGAATCAGAAATCTTTATACTTTTTACCGTGCTAGTCACGCACAAACATACTATCAATAAGAATATTTACATAGATGTTCAACTTTTGTTACAATAATAACACGCAATCTTCAATAAGAGATGACAATGACAATAATAGAACCTTTAAAGAACATTATAATGGCTGTATCGTTGAAACAATCGATGCTAAGTGTTCGAGCCACTTAAAGTACTATCATGATTGGATTGGAATCAAATGTCTTCTTTCATTTTAGAGAAAATTGAGTTCTGAATCGTTATTCCTTTTTTGTACTCCCCGTCTGGCGCCTGCCGACGGCTTTGCTTGAAATTTTATTTATGACTGTTCGGTTTGGTACGTTAAAGGCAATTTTTAAAAAGGCAAAAGAAAGAAAACTATTTTGATTACATATTAATTGGAGATTTTGATAACAATACTTTGTCTGAAAGTCCTAGTTCCAATGGTGCTCTCTAAACGAAAGAAAAGGAATAGACAATATTGCTACTTCTGGAAAAGAAACTTTGTGGTAAAGAAAATCTCAAAAATAAAACAAAATCCGGTGATAATTGTAAGCAAAAAAACTTTGGTACGTTTATTAGTTCTAGCTGCCTATGTTAGTAGCATTTTTCTGTTGTGTAGGATCCCTGAGGACCAATTGTAGAATGGGGGAATTGCAGGGCGTCTATAACCGCTCAATTTATTTATCAACTTGGTAAACAGCAGGGCTTTATTTCCAACTTAATTGTGTAAAAAAGACTAGATATTGGATAACCAGTGGTTTGGCTATTCTATACCCTATCTAGTTATAATAGTGGCTCTGTATTAAAAATGCACATACAGTGATAAGAAGTCGGGTACGCCCGAATGAAGAAGTAACAAAAGACTAGCAGACTAGCATAGTCTTTTGTTACTTCTTCATTCGGGCGCATTTTCTTCAAGTCGTTCACAAATCACAATCATGCTAACGCACGTTTGGATACGACGTGTGCTCGACGCGGCACTACCGCCTATAGTACTTGAGATCTTTGGTTGGCCGTACATTCGTCAAAAAGAGCGGCCAACGCCCGTCATCTGAACACAGTCTAATGTTGAGTTTAATGGTGCGTAAGGTCAGCAGATGTTTTTAACGAGAGGACTAGAGTCTGCTACACTAATGCTAGCAACACATGAGTAGCAGCCTAGGTATTGCTAGCATTTAATATTGTTTATAAGGAAACCTCTGAGGTTAGAGTATAACTAAACAGAACGGAGGTAAGTCTTTAAACGGATTTTTAAAGAGTTTCGTCAAACAAGATGAGTACGAAAGGTTTTTTAAAAGTTCAAGATCCATCAAGGTGAGTGACCGCCTTAGTGATATTCCGCGGTTGGTGTTAATATTTTTTTTATGTACTAAATATGCTCCTAAGATGTAATATCATTCTTTTTTTGCCACTAACATTCGGTTACAAGTATTTCATTGGCATTTGCCGTTACGGCATTGTGTACACGGTGAAAGCATTGAACGCCAGGATTCTCTCTCAATTGGTATTAATCTTGTTTATACGCTCCTCGCTAATTAGATAATGTGTAATTCTGATTTATTAGATAGCCCCCACGTTGGGGTGAAAACAGATATTTTCTTAATATTGCTTTAAAGAAATAGATGCGTTTTTCCATCAGAATAAACTGATAAACGTTGCACGTAGAGGTAGTTTATTTTTTTAAAGTATTCAGTACTTAAACCAATTTTGATTATAGGTATTCTTTTGTAATGTTTCAAACTATTAAATACGATTGTAGGAAACGTAGAACTAGCCAGAACACACAGAAGAACAATAAGTAAGTGGGCCGGTATCAAAATCGTAAAAGAATTATTTCGACTCTGTTAGTCGAAATTATTCTTTTCATTCATAAAGATGAATTTAGGAAAAAAGAAGGCAATGTGTTAAGTATTATTTTGCAAATACGCACAGTCTTTTTTCAAATTTTTACACGCTTTATCTTTATATAAAAATCCAACTAAAAAATAGAAAATAAATTTTCATAAATTTGGATTAAGAATAGTGTAAATATGAAATAAACGTATATTATTGAAAAAAAACCGTGCGGTGCATGCATAGTGTCAATAGTTATAAATATTTTATTGACACTATATGCACCCCACGCTTTTTCTATTTTTTAGTTGGATTTTCTATAGAAGCGTGTTTTTTTAGTTTTTTTTAAACTATTATTTTCTACACTTATTTCTCAAATGTCTAGTCGACGGCGTTTACGATTGAGTTTTCATATGTACATAATGCTTTTGGGTTAAATTAGGTCGGGTGGGTCCTATGTTTGTTTACCAACAAAGTTGTATGAAAGAGTCTGTAGATAACAGTGCAAAGACAAACCTACTAGTAATCATAGAATATTCGAGACTAAACGATTACATTACAAAACTACAGAAACAATAAAGAATATCTCTAGATATTCAACCAAAGACAATACAAGTAATGCCTTATTTCTGTCTCCGTAATAGAGTTACATAAGTGTTTTTGTTTGCTTACTAGATATCAGTGCTCAAGTAGAACCAGGTGTAAACATAGGAGGTAGGTTAGAGGGGTCGGGGACTTGACCCACTTAGAGATTCCTTTCACCCCCCCTCTTACATATTAACGATTTCTGAAAATGACAACGCGTAACGGTATTAAATGATAAGGGTAAGGTACGTGAGTGTTATTTTGTATCTGCTCTGTGTTAATGAATTAAATTGTGTGTTAGTTGATTAGGAGGTGTTTACTTGTGTAAGTAAATTGGTTAGGATTGCGTTAACAGTTCGTAGAATAGTGTAGGCAAGTTTTATTAGTAGGTATCCAGTAGTAGAAGCTACCTAATATAACATTCTGGTCCTTTTATACTCTTTGAATGTTTGCTTCCATGGGACGTTCACGGAAGACCATAAGGTTTTCCAGAAATCCCATCCATCCAATGACCTGATCAAAGTTCACTGTCAGTTACATTGAACTTTGATCAGGTCATTGGTTCGTCTCACGAATGACATTCTGTGTAGTTTGTGTTTCATAGCAGAAGGGATTGCTGTCTTTTATTAACTCACTACTGTCATATAATCTTTAAGAACTTGCTACTGATATTATGAACCTAGAAATTAGCAATTTTAAAGAACTCTTAATTCATTTATTTATTTATTTTAGGGACACAAACAGTGTAATGTACATTATTTTTCTTAAAAACTAACATGCGTAAATTTTTGATCTGGTACATACACAAATAACATGTGTCCACAGCATCTGTCATTCTGTATTATTATTCTTAATAACCTATGAAAGAAATAACAATATATATTATCTAACAAAGCACTCGTGACCAAGATCGGTGCAATTCGATCGAAACGTCGGGTAACCAAGAGGTATTGTACCTTTTAAATATTATCGCGATTAAGTCCCGAATTACACATATAATATGTATCAAAGTCGCGAAAGTTTAACAACAATTTTTGTTTTATAATATGTAGTGATGAAAAATTCTACTAAGATGCAACAAAAACTCCTAGGAGTTTCACCGTGCATCAGTGGCGTCAAATGTGTTTAATATAATTACGAAAAATAAATACACACATGCAAATAGAAGATAAAAATTACAGCTTAAAACCAAAAGCATCATAAAATGTGAGTAGGAGATAGATAATATAAAACAGTCTAAGCGTGCAGCAGTGGCCACACCGACCGTGTGCCGCTGAGACGCACTCGGCAATCAGCCTCACTATGTTATACAGACAGGTCCAGGAAAGAAAACAACGCTAAAACGTTACAAAATAAAAGAAAAGTTATTTATTCACTTCGATATCTTTGCATCAATGATTTCAAAGATTTTTATTTGCCTCTATATCACAAAAATAATGGGCTATATTTCATCGCGGCTTGAGACGAAAAGGGCGGGATAATATTTAACAATCGCATAAAAATTGCACGACCAAAATTCAAGGAAAATGTTAGTTCAAAAATGCGAGTGGAGTTACAAATACAAGCTTGGTGAGTCCGTTTCATACACGAAAATGACTAATAAAAGAAAAGATAGCTTCATAAAAGATTAAGCGAGGATTTCCGACAGCTTTTTTGATTTTTTGATGGCGTGTTTTGTGAAGATTAGGGAGAGGGAGCTTTTGAAACGTTGTATAGCGAACAACAGCAAAAAATGGAACGATAAGAAAATACGTTGAATGAGTTAGATGTAGCCAGATTTATTAATTTCAGATTGTGATACAAATATATATTATAGTATTACTAGTTCGTCGTCTCACAGACCCGTGTACCCTTTTTCATCTGTTGTTCTTATCATTAAATTTTTGTCAAGAGCATTTTGTTATATTTTATAGTATTGTAAATTATATAAAAATATGTCAGAGATGAACTCAATTTCACATTCTTACTGTATATTTACTTATGAACATTCTTATACTTGATTAGATGGGCTATGTTTGTACTTAACATTTACAACTAGACAAATTGATATAGCTCTCCTTAAAAGTACAATCTCAAACAGCTCTGGAATCTCACTCCAAAGTTAAAAAGGTGCACCAGGCAAAAAACCTTTTGGGATATTTCATGATATAATTATGCATTTACGTCAAAGGTATTACATCTGACGTTTCGTGATTCGTGTTAATTCCCGTATAAATACATAATTATATCATGGAACGTGAAAGTTTAAGATTTAGTATATTTCATGATGTCCATCTTTGATGAAGCTTTTGTCAAACCTTGCGATATTTGATTTACCAATTTACCATTTCTTGCGTTTATATAAACAGACCTTATAACCTTTTTTAATTGGCCTCTATATATTTCTAATGACGGGGTAGCCCTCTCTAAAAAGGAATCCCGCTGAAATATTAGTTTTTCAAGTACATATTTTAGGTTGTTAACTCAAAATATGACAATGATTTATAACGTATGTAATATTTTATAAATGAACACCAAGGATTAGTTTACCTATATTCATTGTTTCACTACGTCGCGTCGTCGGGATTGTATTTTTTTTCAATAAGTGACTTAAACCTAATACTTAAATAAAGCGAATCTATTTCTTCTTTTCTTTTCACTTTGTGTTTCCTTTAGCTTACTTTATTAGTATTTTAATCCGTCTTTCCAGTTCAAAGCTTGTTGGAGCTGGAGATTAAGATTTTTTTATATTTAGTAGTACTATTATACTTAGTAGATATATTATGTTTATATAAAATATTTGAAGACACTATTTTCATGCTGATTTTTTTTTACTCAGAAAAACTCGTTTGTACGTACTCGTACTCTTTAGAGTATAATGATTCGAAATCTAATTATCTAACACAAAATTAGGAATTATAGCTAGATTCATTCTAAACAATTTAAAGTCATAACTTAATAAGTCATAAGTCGTTATTAGTAAAGCCGCGACCCGGCGAGGCTGACAAGCAATTAATCAATTATTTCACTTCATTAGCCCAGTTAAATTTGTCTCATCCCCTCATGGGGTGTACATCAGATTAAACGTTTTGGTGTACCCAACACGCCTGTCGAGGGCGATTCATTATAACGTTCATTTTAAAGTAGGTATTTTGCAGTTCACTGACTTTTCAATTATACCTAAGTTTATCTACGTAAAACCATTGATATAAGTGTTGCGTTTACGTTGGTGACTAGATTTACCATAATAATATTAGCATTGGGCGAGTAATATCTGTGGTGTTGCATCTGTAATTAATATATCTATATATTAATACATGAAGAGTATTTTTTATTAAGAAAATTATACGAACGCAGGAACGTGATATTTTAAATAAAGTTTATATATAGAAGTGTAGAAACCAGAAAATTTTAAACAATTTTTGTTACAAACTTAAAAATTATGTAAAAACGGCTTCATGTAGCTACTCGCGTCCAGTATATACGTAAATCTGTCATGGTGCAATGACAGTTCAAGTTACTAGCCAATGAAATTGTACTTGTAAAAAAATTTAAAATGCAAAATATCTCAGTATTATCGCATTAATAATGAACATATCAAATAACATTTAAATTCTAAACAATAAAACATCAATACATCTACGGTACATTTCATACGATTTTGGTAGATACAATAATAAATTTGACTCTAGTGTGTTAGTTAATTGTTTGTATTGCAAATAATGTCTATAACGGAAAAATTTTCCACTAGTGAACGTTACCGTCGTTTTCACTAACACTAGAGTTAACACTAAATCAAATTACGAGTATAATAATTCAAGGTTTCAATAACATTTGCTTGACTTTAGGAATTTCAAACTTACACTTAACTTCTTACAAAGATATAATTTAAGGGGGTAGTTGTGAGTGCTATACAATACAAATTATGCTCCTGTTTTAAATTAATTAAATGACATTTACTATATGCCTATAACTCAATTTATGCAACAATATCCCATATTATAAAATACTACCTGCCATTGTAAGGTATTCCCTTTAACTTTTGCTTTATTGTTCACATAACAACTCTGTCATAAAAAATCTCAACAACATGTTCATAAAAGGATGAGTAAATTTAAGTGGATGATGTAAGGATTCTAATCCAAATCTGCGCAGGAAGTTACGGTAGAATAAAGAAACTCACAGACGTACAAACATGAACCCTGAAAACATTTATTCCTTTTTTTTAAGTACAGTAATGTAAAAAAAAACGTTCGACGGAGCTTCATTGTATTATCAATAAATAATTAAATAAACGAATTTCGACTTCTGGGCAGGCGCTAGTAAGATTAAAAGATCACATCGCGTTCATAAATAAAAGCTACCCGAAGTTATTTGTTAATGTGACTACTGAACTTAATCCAATATATGAAAACTAGCAGTTCCCGCGCGGCTTCGCTCGCGTGTACATATTTATATATTTTGCTCCGAGCCCTAATTCTTTTTCCAAAATAATAATCGCCTAAATTATTCCTTATAACACCAGCTATCTGCCAGTAAAAGTCATAGGTATTGTACTGTATGAGCTTAAAACAACAACTGTTATTTTGACATTACAAACAGACACTTCAATTTTATTTATTTGTATTGATAGATATGCTAGCTCGTTTCGATTGTGAATTCCTGGACCGAGTTCCAAGTCAGGTCATAGTAGGACAGGACGGAAACTTCAAATGTGAATAGTAGACGGAACTATGTGGCGGTAGCGTAATGGTTAAGTGTTGTTGTTATTGCAAGTTGGAAGTTTAACCAGTACACAACAGACGTGAAGCAAATTTCTAACACAAGCATTTATATAAAATTAAGGGGTTAACTAGAACACCAGCAAAGTGTGGGCGACGTTCCTAATCCTAATTAATCTTACTACTATTATAAATGCGAAAGTTTGGATGATGGATGTTTGTTACTCATTCACGCCAGAACGGCTGATTGGATCTGGATGAAATTTGACACTGAGATAGACTATAGTTTGGAATAGCACATAGGCTTTTCATCCTGAAAAAAATGTACGGTTCCCGTGGAATACATTTAAATTTCCACGCGAACGCAGTTGAACAGCTAGCTGTTGCTCGCGACGACCATTATGATTGTGAATGTAAGTTTGTTTGTTTGTTACGCGTACACGCATTAACTACTCAGCCGATCATCAGGCAACTTTGCACACATGTTATCAGGAGAACAAAAAGGGAGGGCAAAAGCTAGTTTATAAATATACTAGCAACCCGCCCCGGCTTCGCATGGGTAGCAGAGACATCTTCAACAATCATCAACATATTTCAATCAATTTACACAAAATCTTTAAAAATTATACACCTAAACCTTCCTCATGAATCACTCTGTCTATTAGTGAAAAACCGCATGAACATCCGTTCAGTAGTTTTTCAGTTTATCGAGAACAGACAGACGCGGCGGGGGCCTTTGTTTTATAATATGTAGGTAGTTTATTATAAATATATGACCAAAATATACTAGCTTATTAGTCTGTAGTTCGTGTTAAGTTACAATACAAGAAATGTTCCTAACGTATGTAGACAAGTAAACTTCATTCATTACGGTAACATCCTAACACATTCATCAACCCTCATTAATTCCTAGAAGACTAGATCGTTTGCAAAGTTGAATTTATTTTCAGCTGAAAAGGGGGAAGCGTTATGTAATGACTATTTTATTTGCGTTATATGGACTATATCATTATCATCTTTTGTATTAATTCTTTATATCCCTTTTTAAGCAAATGGAGGAACGTCAAACTTGAATTACTTAAAGGTTATATGTAGAAAAGGTAAAATGTTTTAACAATATATGATACAAATTTTCAGGAGTCAGCTACTCCGTTGATATTATTTTATGTAGGGAAATTATCGGAGGCTTTTATGACGGTAAACAGTCACCATCGCAACAGTCACAAACACAAAAGAAGATGCCAATTTAATATTCATTTTTTATATTTAAATTTGTAAGCATTCATACCTTGATAATTTCCATAGCACGCTTACCGAAGTTTTTTAAGGAAAAGAGATTTTGAAATCAACAAAAAATCAGTGCTAATTGATAATAAATTCGGGTATTTCAGAGATCAAAAGATAAAGAAATTTTTTATTTTAACCAAATTACTAAGCTATGTTTCAAAACTTCAGAGGTATTCTTGAAGTTTTTTTATAGAGATTAACATAATGGACTGGACCAAAACCTTCAAACCAAAGGCTTTTGAACCACTTGTCACTAATTACGGTGCCCCGTCTACGAAAGAAAAGAGAAACGGAAAAAATAAATTATATTCACTGTGCGATGTACTCTTAGCAGAGCAGTACATCATTAGTAGACTTAACAGTGTATTATAGTAATTAAAGCAAAATCCCTCAATTACCTTAGATGTGTCGCCTCCAACGAATCAATAGCCAAAGACAAATCTCTAGCGAATGGTGATATACAGGAAAGACATTCCAAAATCCCACAACAAATAATTCAGACAGTAATGAAATTGGTGATTTTTGTTATATGTATCCGAAGTCGCCCAATTAAAATTAATGTGACTAATCCCATTCATTAGGTTTCAAACGAAAATAATTAGACTAATTAATCGCGGATGCTTTCGTTGTGGATCGCCGAGTGAGTAAGGTTAGCGAAGGCCCTAACCCCCCCCCCCCCCCTCTACCCCTACTCCCACCTTTCTTGAGTTACAAGTGTCCATGGGTGGCGGTAGACCCTCACCACCAGGTGGCCTGTCTGCTCATTTATCCCATAAAAATATTCTAGAAAATAGGCCTAGCATGTGGGATTCAGTACAAAACATTATTAATTAATGAGCTCGTTCCCGGGCATATGCGAACATTATTTTTAAATAATTTATCATATGCGGTTGAATGTTTTACTTTGATCTTATCTCGTATTGTTTTAATATTTTAAGTTGGTTGATTTTTTTTATATGGGATTATCTTAGTAACAAGCTTCAAAGAAAACAGATAAAACTCGCCCCAATTTTTTTGAGGCTAATAAAAGCGATAGATCCTTTGTATTTGGTAGGTACCCTAATAGCAGTGAAGGGCTTGTTGGTCTAGGCGTTAGTGATCCTGACTACTGAGCCAGAGGTCGTGGCGTCTCACGACCTCTGGCGATCATTGGTTCTGTGTCTGGTTGTAATTTATCTTACTAATAATATAACTGCGAAAGTTTTTTGGGATGGATAAATGTTTGTTTCTCTTTCACACAAAAACGGTTGAACGGACCGGGATGAAATTTGGCAGAAAGATATATTATAGTCGCGAATAGCACATAGGCTTCATTTATCTCGAAAATGTACGGTTCCGTGCAATAGATTTCACCAAAATTTCCACGAGAATGAAGTCACGGACAACCGCTTGTCTATAATATGTATGTATTTAGTAACATGTATGTATGTTTAACAGCAGTCTGGTTACCATAGTACAGTCTCTGCCTAGTGGGGATCAGTTATTCATGATGTCAATGCGCGACTACCTCGACTCTGCTCGTAGTAATGCCACAAACAAGATACTAGTAATTCTGTGCTGTTTTTTTTTTAAAGTGAGTTTGTTATCGTTGTGTATAAGTCTCATTATCTGTTTTAATTTATTAAATCAAGTCTTCCCAAGGAAATTGAGCGCGCCTGCCGTTTCCCCATAATAACCCCCTTTGTCTTCATTATTCTGCCACGCCCCGGCTCTGTCAAAAATGCCAGCGTACTTTACCGAGACGCTTTATATATTATTTGGTATTAAACTCTGCAAGCCAATTATGAGGAGCATTCGTTTTTGACTTGTGCTATTTTTCATTTCTAAACAGTTATTAACAGTAGGTTCTTTTTTACATGCATCGTCAGCGTTTTAGACATATTTAAACAGCTATTACCTGTTACCGTAACAAATTATACGTGCAAAGGTTGCCGTTATATGGATCTAAGAGTACATAGTCACAGCTTACATTTAGGTATATTCCACTCTAATCCCCCAAGTAAATCCACCAGGGGATTCCTATCCACGAATTATTCTACTCTAATCCACTACAGGATTTTTTTCTACTCGTTATTAAACCATATACCAGTGTGTTTGTTTGTGGATTTGAGTCTTCTCGTTATTCAACCATGTACCACTGTTAATTTGTGGATTTATTTGCCTTACCAGAAGACGGCGATTAACCTAGACTACTAGGACAATGTTATATTTTTTAATGGTCGCTCACGGACCACTCTACCTTCTAAAAGGGGAATAAATTAAAATTGAATAATAATAATTTTATTTACATACTAGCAGCGTCAGCAGGGTTTCACCCGCTTAAGTCTCGATCCCGTGGGAATATCCGTTTCCAGCTATCTACCATGTTTCATAGCAATCAGTTCAGTGGTTTTTGCGTGAAAGAGTAACAAACATCCATCCATCCATGTATCCAATCTTTGACATTTATAATAATACTACCTGTGCCCTGCGGTTTCACCCGCGTAAGTCCCGATCCCATAGCCTATACGTTAATCCAGGTCTCCAGCTATCTACATACCAAGTTTCATCGCAATCAGTTCGGTGGTTTTTGCGTGAAAGAGTAACAAACATCCATCCATCCATCCAAACTTTCACATTTATAATATTATATACAGTGGGATATATATAGGATAGGAATAGTGGGATTATATATTATATTATATAGTGGGATTAAAACTACTATAATAACGCATTAATAACTCCATTTTTTTAAGTTACGATAATTAAATAATAGTACGTGTCTTATACCGTAGTTCCCTTCAGAAGATGACAAGATCTTCCATTGCCAGCCTTTCAAAACAAGATTCTAATCTCAATGGTGTCGCGACCAAAAAAGGCAAACTTAACGCTTACCGAATGTTGTTGAGTAGACAATTTTGTTTAGTATTAAAATTTACCAAAACGCATATGAAGCTAAAATAAATCTATTAAGGCATTTTGTAATTTTGAACCGGTGATATTTTATATGTAAACTTACCTGTAAAATAAATATTTGTACACCATATACCAGAATATTATAATTATATAATTTTTTTTTGTTAAGTAGTCTGAAATACAAGTATTATGTATAGTAAAATGTATATAGTATATGATTATTTATATAACATTTATAGATATTATTTATATGTAAAATATGAATATAATTATAATATGTATATTTGATAATATAGATATTAAAATGTAATTGGGGCCTGCGAGAATACCAGCGTTGTAGAGCGATCAGCGACACTAGCTGACGCAGGTACCTTATTTGATCTTCGATACCATCCTAGTGTTAAGACATGTTTATTGTGATAACTGTAGAAGATACAAATAAAATATTTTTCTTTCTTTCCATATAAAATGGTAGAATGTAAATGGGCCATAATATTATAAACGAAAACCATACATTGGAAACCTACATTCTTACGAATAAATGACGAAAAAAAGAGGTTCAAAACCTCTTTTGACTGAATATGTTCATACTGATATGATCATCAAATTCGGTTTTTTAACCAACTATATTTAATACAATATTAGAAACGTGCCATGCCATCAAATTTTATTTCAGAGGACGTCAAGATCTCGTATTGTCTAACTTCCAAATAGCAATCTAATTTCTATCGTATCACGACCAAACAAGTTTGTTGTGAAAAAAATTATATTTTGAACTTTACCTAAACGCATAATCTATACGAAGCTAGAATAAATGTTATTAGAATTGACTACAAAAACAGGTTCTGGAGGCCATAAGAGTATCTACTTATTGAGTAAGGATCGGCGTGGCCGGTCACGAAACAGCAAATAACCATTTATATTGCCACTTCTCATTATAAATCATTAAACAACAGCACTATACTAACTGCATAGTTATCTCCTATTTACACAAGACAGTAAAAAACTATAAAGTACCCGGATAGCACAAATTCCTGATTTTAAAATAAGATGTTTGTTGAGTAACTGAAGACAGAAGTAGCTACCTAAAGCACCGCTACGCTCATTGAAACAAAAAAACAGATAGCTCTGTTTCATTTTTCTTTTAAATTTTTATATTATTTCTAACTACAACAAACCGCATACCTAATGATAAAGATTTTTTTATCGTAGGACGATATCGTGTTCTAACAAACTTCCCAACTAATATGATGTGTAGATTTAAATTTAAATGTATCTGCAATATTTCACCTATTGATTACGACTTACTTTCCTTAATGGTACATTACAATTAATGGTCCATGTTTAGACAACAAATGTGCAATAAACTTAATAGAAAATATCAAATCAATATGACATGTCTGTGCTCTAATTTCGCGAGGGCTAGACGTGAGTCAGTAAGAAAAACGAAACATTTTTAATATGAGCCGTACCGTAGTCTCTGCTATGATACGATGTCCAAAACTTCGTTTTAGACATCGTTATTCACTCGATTATTTAGAACTATCGATTATTTTTCAAAGCACACATGCCGTAAGTTTTATTTAGAACAATTTAAAATGAAAGCGTTTGTGGAACAACAGTCAATACTTTTATCCTATGTTTGCGTCCTTTGTTACAGACAGGGTTGGCTATTTTCTAATAGACAGTTAAGAGTTCGACGTAACTTAATTTAATACAAACCAGACCTCAATCGGGTACTTTCAAGCGCAGTCGCTTCTATATCTTCAATTCAATCGCTCACACAAAGAAATCTCACGTTCCGCATTCTATTCCATAAACTGGGTTCGAACATGGTGAGTTGTAAAACTTGTTGTGTGATGATTATTAGATATCGTGAGATCGTTATTACGCAGTCATAATTCAAGATATGAGAAAACTTGTCAAACTTACCATGAGGCGGGTTGCGGTCATATTGACGAGAGAAATTAACAAAAATATATAACTTTTGATAAAACATTTATTTAAAAAAAAACACTATGGGTTTACTGTTATCTTTTCAACGAAGACGATTTTATGTACGACTCATACCACACACACGCAAAAACCACGCGGCGCCCAAGGCCAGGGTCGAGGGACACCCTTACCCCATATAGTCCTGAACCGCCGACAGATCCTGGCCACCTGTCAACGAACAAACATTTGCCTCTAAGGTTAGACAGGCGCGCAGAGAACACCGGGCCGCTGTCGCGGTCTGCTTCGGCTAGTATAACGGACAGTTCTAGCAATCGTGGGTCCTGAGATTTAACAGAGCTCTCCAACGCCGCATTGCGAGTCCTAGTCCTCTCCCGTTTGGTTTGCACCACCTCTTTGACGTTCATCATCTCCTCGCAACACAATGTGGTTCATGAATTATAGTCTCGAGCGTGTGACTATACATACTAATGTAACGACGCCGAATCGTTTACGGGGACCTATCAAAGTATGAAATGCAGTGCAGGCTTTATCTAATTTCATTACATTTGATTCACGCTAAGTCATGAAAAAGATACAGATAGACAGAGTTACTTTCAGAAACATTGTCGAAAACACTCTACTTATTTTTGAGCTATAAATAAAACCAAATGACGTAAATACGAAAACTGCGTTACCAACTAAATTAATAATAGTTTTACAAACAAAAGCCCCCAATTGTCCAACAGAAACCCGAACTCTACGTGAACACAACTTCAAAATTTATAATAGAACAAAAAGTGTTTAACAAAATTCATAACAGTTACAGGACTTTGTGAAACATCTGTTGGTTGTATAAAACCATTCATCGTTTTACAAGAGGCAGATGGAGGAAGAAGCGACCGATCTATCCTAATTCAGAAATATCATCGACTATCCGAAATCTATTTAATATACATTTTACTATATAGAAACACTAGACACACTTGGTAGCCAATATGAAGTTAAAATCACCTTACAACAATCTGAACTTAAGAGCTATTTATTGAACTGCAAAGACTAAGCTACCAAGAAAATGTCATTTATTTAATTTAGCAGCACTATCTCAGATTCGTTAATTGTTTGATTCGTTAAAGTGAATGTCAAGGCTACAGACGGCTTATTCCCAAAGCTCCAATATCCTATTGTTCCCAAAAATTAAAAGTTGACAAATAGTTTCCCAACGGCTTCAAGCTTCTTTTAAATAATAATAACTTCTTTCCCTCTGCTTCATGAGCTCCAAGATTCTAGTGTTCTTTTATTATCACCAGCTCCAAAAATACATCATACATTACATACATACACATACATCCTACAATGTATTTTATTGCATGAAATAATATATATCTACTTATTTATAATTTTTATCTGAACCTTTGTTGCTGACTGTACCGAATAATTCCATGAAGCCGTTGGGAAAGAAACGAAATAAATATTCGAACAATTCTTGGAGCCGCTGGGAATTAATGTATCGAGATCTAAAAACATTTAATTAATTAGATTTTTATTTATTTATATATTTTTGAAGCTGGTGGGAATATACGAACAATAACAATTACAGTATTTATTGATTTTCCTAAATTTTCCTCAAAAAATTTTGATTTTATTATTTTTAAACTATTTCAAAATGTCTTGATTTTATTATTTATAATATTATTAATAATTATTTTATAGCTTTTCCGCTTGTGTTGTAATAGCTTGGAACTTTTTAAATTAGAAATAACACCTTTTTGTATTTATCGTAAAGTAGCTAATAATAATCTAGAAACGGGTAGAGTGTTAGTATAATTCTTGAAGTTTTAATTCTACTGTAGAATCAGTTTCCCCTAGTTGCAAAGTTCACAGCAAAGACTACAATAGTATATAGGATATAGACAGGCAACTCTGCTTCTTTTTATTGACAACACAAAACTCTGCCTAGTGGTCAGATACCGAAAACTAATATAATATACATATCTATAGGTATATATATATATACAATTGAACATTATATAGGTACCTACTTATACGGTGTATGAATGTGTTTTGTTGTTACCTGTTTCTTGTTTTATTGGTTCTAACATGAGAATTTTATACTTTAGCTAATTAATGTATGTTTATGACTAATCTCCGATTTTTATATTCAAACCAAAACTTTTATTGCAATAAGAAAAGCACAAGAAACCGGCAATCGGTACTCATACGCAGCCATTTGCAATATAAGTGAAGTGTTGCCAACCTAATATTAATAAATTCCAAATATTTAAAAAAAATTGTTGATTGTTACGATTGTATTTTTAATTAATATTATTGTGTGTTGGTGAACAAATTGTTGTTTGTAAAGAATTTAAAGTGGTTTTAGATATTTAATATGCAATATTTTGGTATTTACAAATGCGAATTTTAAATCGTAATACATTTGAGGGTAATAAATTTCCCCTCATACAAATTATAAATTTAAATATTGTAACACAGTAATTTTAGTTCCGGTATCTATCCTTAGGATGGCACTGGACTTAATAAAAAAAGTGCAATTCTTTTATGTTCCAAGTTGCCATAGCATGGTTCACAGACTGGACCCGGCAATTTATGGTAGCTATTCAAGGTGGCCTCCCACGGTCCGTTATATTACGAATTGACGCACACCATCCCGCTTCCCGCACCGACGCACCGTGGGTAGAAGAACGTTTGTGAAAGCGCAGACACGTTTATACGGATCCGCTGCGCGTTGGTAACTTCAAAATGCACATGCAAAAACTCGATCATTTTGCTGAGATCCACCAACGAAGCAGTTTCTTTATTTTATTTTTGCACTAAATATAATAATAATATACTAAATATTAATACTTTTTGTTTCACAAACATTTTGAAATGGCAAAATGGGTTTGTATCTCAGACACGCACCGTTGGAATAGGTTTGCTGTGGTGTGTAGCCGGACCGTCACGTGGGGGGGCCCCTTTATGAGCAAAGTAAGTTTTCTCTTTATTTACAGTGGTTAATACTATCTCAAGATTGCGTTTATTGTCTTTATTAATATGAATGCATCGTTGACCTTAAACCCTTCTTTATAAACTAAAACTTAAAACAAAGGGGTAATACAGTCTCACTAAGAATTAAAAGAGAAACGCTATGATGCAGTAAAGTAATTATCAGCACTAAGAAATTTGAACGCTTGTTATAGATGTTATAAAGATCTGATTTGTTTATATAGATATTAGTTATTTTTAAACAACCCTACACCTATAACTCAAAATTAGCCCTTTGGGAGTACAAAGGTTTTGTGGCAAATTAATATCGCCAGGTATATATATACACAAAATAATGGCGCGAGTCCTTGGCTGTGTACCGGACACTTTCTCCGTGCTACTACTGAAAACTTAGGCACGTTAAGACATAGGTAGCCAACTCATAACCTCACAAATTCATACATACATTTTAAGTTTTAGCCGAACTCTCTCTTGTGATTCCGGTTACCCTAGTTTAAGATACAAGGTTTATACTAACAGTGATTTTTTTTTAGACTAAGTTTTGTTTACACTACTCTGTATGTAATTCTACTAGACTACACTGTTTTACTTAACTTTATTAAATTAAGTTAGTTAAGTACCAATGTATTTTACTTAGTTAGCTCGCCAATAAATTCCTATTATTATTATTATAGTACTAGCAACGCCCCGGCTTCGCACGGATACATATTATACACCTAACTAAACCTTACTCATGAATCACTCGGTCTATTATTGAAAACTGCATGAAAATCCGTTCAGTAGTTTTTAGTTTATCGTGAACAGACAGACAGACAGACGCGGCGGGCGACTTTGTTTCATAATATGTAGTTATTAAAAATCTATGGCACAGGTAAATTCATACATACATACATACCTACATATTCTCATTGCTCATTCACATACATACACGTCCAGTTTAGGCAGAGACCGAAACAGCACAGTGAACTGATTTATTAAATATTCTTCACAATACCGCGCATTTAACCTCATCCCGAAACTTTAGATATATAGGTCAGAAATTGAATGGAACCAGTTCTTTTATCTGTATCAATAACACAAAGTCAGCCTTATCAAAATAAAAGTCGACCCCAATATGTACACTTTTAAAAACGCCAATGCACTTAACAAAATGACAAAATTGTCTACAGTCAATAGCAATGTAAAATCTACACGAGCATTATAAATTCAGCGTGTATATTGTAGCATCATTCTCCGTAATTGCTGAACTGTAAAGGAAACGAGAGGGCGTTGATAACTCTGCGTATAATCAGTATGCTCAACGCGAGTGCCTTGTCCATATGTTATGTGAAGTATCTGCACTATAGTATGTACTGTGATGAATATAAGCCGTTTTAAAATTAACTGCTTAGCGTATATGGCTGTATTTTGAAGGGGTGTTTGTGTCCCAAAGTTAGTCTGAGCGTTAGATAGATAGAATAATCTTTATTGTACACTACTAATAAAATAACTTACAAACTAGAGTACTATGGGCGGTCTTATGGCTAAAAGCGATCTCTACCAGACAACCTTTAGGATGGAGATAATTTCAAAATTATTTAATAAAAACATTTGTCTGAGCGTTAGCTTAAGTTCTTGTTACCAAAAATTTATAATATTATATAGTATTAATAATAATTGGAATCCATGAGGATACAAATCGAACCCATGACGTTGCAGGCCGGCAGACATTTAGTAGTGTCTTGTATTACATATTTCTAGTGTAAAAAAAACAAAATATAATATACATTTTTGTTTTCTCTACTTTTATTATAGCAGACATAATTATGTAGATTTAAATATAACCTATTTTGCACCGTTTGGCTGTAAATAAGGATTTCATGTAAATTGAAAACATAACGCAGATAATAATTGAAATGTTTCTACTAATAGCTACAGAGGCGTTTAGCATAAAATAATGTTTAAGTACCGTAACAATACCGAAGTAGAAGCAAAACCTACATTTTGTTTTGGACAGATTATAATATCTAAAATATTTTCATTACGAAAATCAAAACAAAATCGAATCTAAACATCAGAATTTATTATATATATAGTAGGAAAGTATTATTACGATTTGTAAACGTTATCCTTTTCGAGTTCTGATTGGTGTCTAGCAATCTATTTATCGTGAGGTCATTGTTTCGAGCAAATTTGAATGTGTTCTCTTTAAGAGGGCACGGACTCTCTAGCAACAGCCAGATAGAGTTACGAATATGCGACAATGACTTGCTCGAGCTAATTGCTTTAACTTCAAAATTCATCCATTGAGCAGTATCTCTTTATTTCCATCGCCTTTCCTTCTTACCAACCCTTAAGATAGTGTAATAGAAATAGATTAAAAAATTTCATCTTTAATTCCCTAAGTGCTCAATAGGAGGCAACTCCTGTATTACGCGAGTGAAACAATATGTTAGTTGGCAAAATGTTTGTATTTAAGACGTCGCTGCCTGAAGAGGTCTTCAGGGATACAAGATGCATGTATGTTTTTCTTTTAGGAAATTTGCTACAGCATGGAACCTGAAAACTGCCTGTGAGGTCGCAAAAGGCTCGCCCCTATTATATGACACTAAATATTATATCGGGTGAAATGTAGGTGTAATAATAATATAGCTCTGGTTATCGCTTTAGGCACATTCAGAAGGATATCTTTAAACAATGTTTCCAAAACTGTACTATAATCTATTTATATACAGGTGCTTTTTGCAACCAGAAGAAATCCAATTTCTTGACCGGTAAGAACAGTCAATAGTATATATAGCAATGTAATGGGGTTAGGTAATGATACCTTTTCAACAATGTACCGCGGAAGTTTATTGTCTTGAACATTCGATGCATTTACAGTATTTCAATAGTTGTCATAACAATTTATAGTGATTAATTGATGCAATGCGGTACATCACTACGAGGACACAATGACTATTAGTATAAGGTCATGGACGCGATAAAGTTCAAAGTCGTATCATGGCATTGTATACGATATACATTTCGTGGCTTCATTTTATGGCACTTTATTACATATATCTTACTAAACTGGTGCACAAACCACGACTCGATAGCTGATAAACGAATATTACAGTCTATGTTTAAACATTACACCACACTGCAAGAAATAAAGAACCCTCTGTTGATAGTATACCGCCTCCATATAACCTCTCCAGTTCCTTAGGAACTGACCACAATAAATAAAAAAATCGGTAGGATAAATAGATAGGGCTGCACATTTCTTTTCGAAGTCAAGTCACCCTATTAGGGAACTACTACAAGGTTGAACAGACTATAGCACACTTCTATTTAGCATTATTTGATGCACATCACCAATTCTGGGGCATGCGGTCAGAAAACAAAAGAGGTAAGCAATTTATTGAATACTATTTCACTACAAACCCACATTTTTCATTAGGCGAAACAGTATTATCGTCGTAACTCCGGCCACAGAAAATGTTTCTAATACTACACATATCCAAATGGCATGTGCCAAATGAAGCATCCTGCTCAAATCACGGATGGATACTTTTCAACGTGGAGGTAAATATACCAAACCCTTAAAAAACCCCGCAAGGTGGACCCTGTAGAACTGAGCAATAATCGAGTTATGCCTAAAAGCGGTGGCAATACCAAAAACGATGGTAGATGTACAAAATATTGAAAAGTAGGTAACGCAGATTAACGATAGTATGATTAACTGTTATCGTACAGCATATCCTCTTATCGAAACACATACAGATAGGCCAAAACCAACTCTGGTGGGGACCTGAATTGAAAAGGCTTAGGATTAAGATAAGCAGGCTCTTGAATCGAGCAATAAACGCAAGCGAACAATACTACTAGGATCAGTACAAATCAGAACACATAAATCGCATGAGAATCAGAACTTCTGAAGGCTTGCGTAAGTATTGCAACGGCATCGAATACCAGCACCAGGCAAACAGGATTAGAAAAGTCCTAATCAACCAACCTAGATATATTCTCGTTTCTCTATTAAAACTTGACGACACTTTCACGAATTCAACAGAGGAAGCAGAGCGAAAATACGCATATTAGTGGGAGGATGTAAATACCACTGCAGACGAAGAAAACTGGCAAGTAGCCTACATAATTGGGACCGTCAATTAAAATTTGAAAAAATCCACCTCCAAAGGTGGAAAATTAAGTGATAACTAATACAATTTATCACGATTTTAGCGCATTGATATTGGTGATACTTCTACTAAAAGATAATTATTATGTAAAGTGCTCAAAGTGGGTCGTTTAGTCACATATTTTTTGTTGGTGAAATCTTTATCCGCATTCCAGCATACAAATCTAGTTTCTTACTAAACTTTTAATTATTTCTAGTCCATACAAAATTGCTTTATTACATTCTCGGTCACGTATTTCTTCAATAACCCAAGAAGGATAACTGTTTCATGTGAATAAAATATTGTTGATAGGTCTCATCATTTATTATTTTACGCGTTGTAAGTTTATTTGTGAATGACAGCGTTATTATTATTTTTTTTTTAATTTATCACAATATAAACAACAAATATACAGAACAAAATTGTAAATAAGCATTTAGAACACCTATGCGGTTTGTAATCAATGCTTAGTCTACGTCTCTAAAGTTAAGGTGTTCTTAGTTAATTATAATTTTTGTAAGAAGTATGATCCCAATTTGTATTTCACATTATGGGGCTGGACATCTTCCACACTGCGTAATTCTGGCGGTAGTTCGTTATTTAATATGCAGCTAAATTGTTCCTTAACTACAGTCTTCAATTTAGCGTAAATTATCTATTCATCCTATTCCATCATCTTGGCAATATCATCAAAGGCCTATTGAGCATGAAATAAATGATTTATATAGAAATAAAGTTGTTGATAAAAGATTCGACAGAACTGTTGTCATTCCCACTATAAGCGCTCATCAATTTTTCTTAACCTGTGAATAGTTCAGGAGGAAAAGTTTTTTTTTTCTTTTTTTCTTGAGTAACATTTGCTAAAAATTCTTCTTCAGTTTTTAAAATAATTCTTCAATCTTGGTGTAAAATCGTCTTATCGTTATGCAAAAACGACGCCTTCGGAATATCGAGAATCATTACAATAACGTTTCTAGTCTTCAATAGAGATTTTGACTTCTTAACGTTACTTACTTCTTCGACAAAATAGTAATCTTTCGTCTTCAGATCATCACAATTAGATAGAACTTCATGCTGGAACTAATAATGAGAGGAGAGGGAAACATATAACTTGTTTGGAACACGTTTTTATCTGTGATAAAACAATTTTCATGAGCTTAGTTTGTAAAAAAACAAGTTTTCTTAACGTGCCAATGGCAATCAACACACTTCTGTATGCCATATCAAACTTGTGCGTGCCACATTCCTCAATATTCCTATCACTAAGAGAAGCCCTGAGTAGGTCTATTTATATTAAGTATTATATTCTTGTTGACCTATTTAGGTTTTCTACATACATCCACTACGCAAGGGCACGCGAAAGACACTATACGACCGTTCGAGCTCTGGTGCCTTAAGGCGATTTCACAAGTCAACCTTTTTCGAAAGCAGCTTTTTTAGGTACGAGTAAAAGTTCGCATTATAAATTCAATGGCACGATGTATGTAAAAGGTGGGTGTGTGTTTAATGTAAAAGGCAACAAACATGTTCTACTACTCCCTTGCATAACTGGAGTAATTGCAAATAGGTAATGTTTATTAGGTCACCATTTATTATAGTTGTGTATATCAACTTAGAAGCATATTAATAATTTAAGTTATGACTAGAGATCGGATATTCGGATGCATATTTACCTAAAGTTGAGATGTTGGCTATTATGGAAAGCAGTTTTTTATCGAAAGAATCCCACGATTCCAGGAAATTCAAATTTAAGTGTACCTATACTCCGTGAGATGTAATAAACCCCAGTTTGACACAAATGACACTTGCTCTGTTACAACGTATAATGGTTGCTTTTCCCTACTTTTATTGTCAGTGATTTTTGACGAAGCAAAAACAACCTTATTACGTTGTAACAAGTGCCAAATCTGGCCTATTAAACCCCAGGAAATGTAAGCATTTTGTAAGAGTGCGAGTGAGACGGCAAATTATACTTGCTTGTGCGCAAGTAGCGACGCGACAATACAACTGCATTCGTAAATAAAAATATACTTAGAAGCCGCTTCCATAATTTGTTATCCAAAAAATAACTTTAGGTAAATATGCATCCGATTATCCGATCTCTAGTTATGACATATAATGATCATAAATACTAATACATTTTATTTCTTTACACTTTTCGTAGGAGTAAAATACTATTTTATGCAAATTCATTAAAAAATAAGGTAATCGATTATATGAGCCTCACGATCGTGTCCGGTCATTGTCTTCTCTGTGGCACAAAAAACCACGTCTATTAAAATGTTATTTGTTTTGGGATACAATAACAAATTTTTATCTGCTCATAATGAAGAGCAGCCCTAGAGTGACTGTAATCTATTTTAAAAAGTGATCTCCTTTTTAGGTTAGGGTGTTAGATAAAAAGAAAAGTAGCTTGAAGTTACTTCAACGGTTACGTGTGACGCAGAAGTACCTACAACAGCCCATCTACTATAGGCTGACATAGATATTTAGACTCGAGGTACGAATGCTACGGCAAACACTTGTAAATACCGAAAGCCACCAACCATTGTGGGATCTGCTGCGTGGGCAACATATTATCAGTGGTACAAGGCGTAGAAGAAGGCAGTGAAATATTTCCGGGATATAGCTGAAAAAAAAGATGATATTTGACGCATTGGTGCAATCTGTCATAACTTACTGCATCACTACATGGGGTGGTGCGTGTAAAACTAAGCTTATAACGCTTGAAAGAGCACAGAGAATGGTTTTAAAAGTAAGCCTATCAAAACCTCGATTGTTCCCCACCACAAAACTTTATGAAGCAGCGGAGACCCTAACTGTACGACAACTGTATATACTGCAAACAGTACTTCAAAAGCCCCTAACCTTAACAAGGGAAAAGATAGGATGTACAGTAGGGTATCCCGAAAATTATTTTTTCTGATTGCGCTACACAAGACCCCTCAAAAGTTGCGTTATAACTTGTAGATTATCGTAAAAAAAATAAAAAAAAAAATTAAAATTACTTGAGGGCTCTACCAGCAGTTTTATTTTTCGAAAATCGCTCAAGTAACACTTCAGTACATATTATAATTTTTTTTTCTTTATACATTACTCTCATTTTATTTTCTAATCACAATGATAGTGGAATAATAAATTATGATTTCCAAGTAACGACAGGTTGTTTCCAGTTAAGAATAGGTTTCGCTCGAACTCGCGAAATTCATGTTTTGACTTGCTTTACTCAAATTCTCTACTTCAATTGTGAGGCAGTTCGTCTCATTTCTAGTGCTGAAACAGTGATGCTCCGTACTTTCTTGTGATAAATTAGTAGATAGAAATGGGTTCAAGACGAAGTGAGACTACTTGTGCTATATGCTATATGTGCTATAAAGAACTTGACGATCGCCAGTTACCGGTGATAAGCGACGTTATAAAATTTATTTTGTTCACAAAAAACGAACTAAAACTACAAAAGAATGGGAAAGATACCAACACTGAAGTCTTTTCAATCGTTTCGGAGAAACTTAATGTAATTTGGGCTAAAGCCTCAATTCCCATCGTTTCCAAAGAACGTGTTACCCAATTGCTGAAATCATATTTTGATAAATACCTGTCAATAATAAGATATCCCAAAAATAAAAAAAAACAACATAGCTACGAAAACAAACTAAAGTGCTTTTTAGAATTGTCGAACAAGCTTTTCGACATTGCTGCTTGTAAGTGCACTTCGTTTCATGTTTGTTCCTGCATAAAACCTAAGAAAGTTCCTATAAATGAAAGAGACTTTTTACTGGACCAAAGAAGTGATAGAAAAATGGCCATAAGCGGTATAGATACAAAAGAAACGGCAAGACTTTTAAAGAAACATCAAAGACAAGAAAATTTGGAGCTGATGGATGCATGTTTACCAAGTACATCACAAGAAACGAAACAAAAGGTGGTCTTAGTTGACGTAGGATTGGTATCTCCCGAAGATCAAAGTCTTGTTATTGATAAGAATAAAATTCATAGAGCTGTTTCAAAAGCACGGGCCAAGGCCATCCAAGACACTGATGCTATTGTAGTTAAAAGTATTTACTTTAATGGACGAAAGGATAAAACACTCGTAAATGAGAAAATAGGTTATAGGTACCAATGTAAAGAAGTCTTGGAAGAGCATATTTCAGTTCTCACAGAACCGGGATCGATTTATTTGGTACACACGACGCCAAGTCGTGGCACTGTCAAAGCGATCGTCACTTCTATCAAATCTTTATTAGAAAATCAAGGGTTTAACTTGGAAGAGGTGATCTGTGTGAGGTGCGATGGTACTGCTACGAATACAGGTTGGAAAGGAGGTTTCATTCAATACCTAGAAAACTATTTGAAGAGACCATTGCAATGGTGTGTTTGTATAATGCTTCACGGAAATGAATTACCGCTTCGCCATTTGTTTATGTCTCTGGATGGAAGCACATCTGGACCAAAAGAATATTCAGGACCTATTGGAAAAGTGTGTGTAGTGTCTTTCTGTGCAGTGACTGGAAATTTGCTCGAATTACCTGATAACATAGTGAAAGAAATAAGCACGGATCAAAAATATCTATACGAAATGTGCCATGCTGTGATGGCTGGTTCCTGTTGCCCCGAGCTCTAGCAAGCCGCCAACCTGAAGAAATGGCACATTTGAGATGGCTTACTACTGCCAATCGAATACTCAGACTTTACGTAAATACTTTTCGCCGTCAAAAAATATGGAACTGCTTGTGAACTATGTGGTCAAAGTTTACGCTCCCGTTTGGTTTCTCGTTAAGCAAAACCCATCATTTAAACACGGAGCCAAGCATATTTTTAAAATGATTATGTACTCCGATCATGATTTTTACCTGATAGACAAAGATGTATTATTGATTCAGTGATCGAAAGAAATGCTTTTATCGCGCATCCAGAAAACTTGCTTATTGCCATATTATTCGACGATAGGGACCATATTCGAGAGCTTGCATCTCACAAGATATTAAAAGCTAGAGAAGAGAAAAAAGCTTGTCGTCTCAGAGTATTTAAGTCACCGAAAATCAATTTCATAGCACCAGATTACATAGATATGCGATTTGTGAAATATCAGCTCCACCGGTCCTGCGACACGTCTCCGACGATGAACTAATTAAGGCTAAAGAGCAAAGCCTCTTCATTGAAGACTTCCCTTGTCCCAAGCAGGCAGTGGAAAGATGTGTAAAATTGGTAACAGAGGCTTCTCAATGCGCAACAGATATTACAGGTCGGGATGGATTTATTAGGAATAAACTGAAATCTCGCGCCGAAATGCCTTACTTTGGCCACAAAAACCAGTTTCGTTTTTAAAGTATAAAATGACCTATTATTTTTTTTCTCTCACTACACTCATTGTTGTTCTCTTTGATTTAATAAAAGCGATTTAAACGTTAGTTTTGTATGATGTATAGTTTATGTTAGGAACCCCTGAAAATTACGAATTTGTATAACTTCAAGGACCGGTAGAGGCCTCAAGATGATTGATATCTAATTAAATTTTATGATAATCATAATGTGTGTGTCAAACCACAACTTTTGACACCTCTTGCATAACCGTAGCTCAAAAAAAAAAAAATTCCCATACATTGACGGGACACCCTAATGTACATCTCAGGAGAAGACACTATGCAGTATGTGAACCAACCACTGTAAGTACTTCCTTTGCACAAAGATTTTTTAAATTTCGTGGTGGTTTATTATACCATCGATTAAACAAAGCGCTGAACATATTAAATTGCAATAAATATGAATGTCAAAAGAAAGTTACAAAGTATTTACTAAAGCTCGATTATAAAGACACTGAAAACACCATTGGTATAATATCATAGGCAAACACAAAATTGATAAATATTATGTTTGTATGATTGAATTTGTACATATGTATTAATTGTTTATAGCTAAATATATATTAATATGTATATATATTTAGGTATGTATGTTTGGAAAACACCCACACTCACACACAAGCTCACACGCAACACACACACACACACACACACACATACACTTATTATTGTTTCTACTTATTGTCTAAATTTAAAAAACTGAGATTGTGTAGGTTAACTATGGTAAAAACATTTAAAATCAGAGTAATCCTTGTAATTTGTGGGAGATCTGGTGTCTAAACTAGGCCGAAGCCTATGCCCTTAAATTATGTTCCACAAACTACAGCTTACCTATATATGATTGAAGTAAGCAACACACAAAATAAGAATTCACCATGATTAACGAAATGTTTTATTCGGGTAGGTACTTACTATATAGCCGTCTCGACGTTGGAAAACCGTTACAATATTGTCATGTTACATAACCTCTTGTACATTGTATTTGGAATTGCTGAACCGAATTTAGAGCGTCACCCCCCCCCCCCCCACTATAGAATGAAAGAAAGTATTATTCAACGATAAGCTACTTATCTCCTCGTTAAATAAAAGTTCTTGGTATATACAGAGGTGGCTCGCTGTTGAATAATGACGGAAAAGGGATATACCAAGGGGGAGTCACGGACATCTCATTAGTGTTGCTCACTGAATGATACAATCTCTAAGCAAGGGCACTTAGAATGGATGAAAATCTCAGTAAAATGGAATAATGCCGTATTCACATTATTCCATTTTACTGAGAGTTTAAACATTTTTTAATGTGTTAATTTAGTTTTATTTTAAACCTGAACCACAGATAACATATGTATAAATGATACTTGTACTACGTTAGAAAAAATAAAGGACTCTTTTAAAACGTAGGTCTTAACTTGAATAAAGCCTTACTTATTAAAACCGTTAACCGGTGTTTTCGAATTTCATTTTGGTTTGTAAGTTTGGTGCCTACTCACAATTATTTAGTTTATTTTTCACTTTTCAGTTTATTTTTTTGTTAAAAAGTTTTCATTTTTTAGTTTTTGTAGCAAAAATAATGTTTTTTTTATGGTATAGCAAACGAGCAGACGGATCACCTGATAGTAAATTACTACCGCCGCCCATGGGCACCTGCAACTAAAGAGTCACAAGTGCGTTGCCGGCCTTTAAGGTGGGAGTAGGGGAAAGGTGGAAGAGGGCGGAAGGGGGGGGGAAAGGTCGGACCTTCGGTAACCTCACTCACTCGGCGAAAAGCAATGCATGCATTGCTTCACTGCCTGTTTTCATGGGATACAGGCGTGGGTGTATGTATGTATGTATGCAGTGAGTGTGATACAATTAACTCTTACAGGTTACAATAAGCGGCGCGTATTGGACAGATTGGTACACGATTGCATATAGATTGTACATTGTTATGAGTAGTGTTGGAGTTGGCAGTCGCGATCCACGGCCTCCGCGTCCGGTACAAACCCATTTTCTTTACCTCATCCTTACAAATAGTACATACAGATAATGCTCTGTTTATTTATAACCAGCAGATCCCGCGCGGTTTCGCTCGCTTGTACGTATTTATATGTTTTGCGCGGAACCCTAATACTTTTTTAAAAATAAAAGTAGGCTTAGTTTCTCCTTATAACACCAGCTATGTTCCAGTGAAAGTCCCATGGAAACCAGTCCACCCGTTCCGGAGATTACAACAAACAGGCAGACGGATAAAAATAAGAAAACTGATTTTTAGGCATAAGCATTAGATATTACAAACAGACACTTAAATTTTATTTTAGTTTATTTATATTGATGTATTGTTTATAATGTATGTTGAGTTCCAATAAACAAGTACGCATACAAAAATTATTAGTAACAAAGGTATAGCAGTTTTTAAATGATAACGTCATACACTATTGCCCAATAGTTGTACATAGAGCATACTCGAAGGTTATAATATGCAGACTGATTAAAACGTATAAATAAAAAATTAAAACGGTACTTATTAAATTTATTTTAAAGAACTCTAAAGTACAAGTTAGGTTAATATTGATTTACACACGAAACCGTCAAAGTTCACTAACATTTATCACTAGGAATTTCAACACGTTATTAAAAAGAATATTTAAGAAAAGAACGTAATGTCGTTTACGTGCATATTATGCACGTTTTAAAGTCCTGAAATAAACTAAAATAATCTAGTAGGTTAGGACAAGAGTTAGAACTATGAATAATGACAACGAGATGAACAATCGATTAACTTGGCACGTGCAAGGGAGAATAATTTAGACAGTCGAAGGGTCAATGACATCAGTACCTACTACTGTATATTATATATTACCCGTGCTCTTTCTCACGTTTACAAAATGCATGAATTATGAAGTTCTAAAGTCACATACCTACGTGTATTACGTATCGTTCACCAAAGGTGCCTAAGATATGTTCGAATGAACAAAAAATCGTGTATCGGAAAACAGAAACAAAATCTGTAGACAACAGTGCTGCCATATATAAGTAATATTGACAAGACAAGACTTCTTTTACACTAGTAAATTTTTACCATTGCTCTTTGACTACCTCAGATTTTACTTATAATTACATTAGTAGCAATAAAAGTCTTCTATCGTTGTTTATCTACCTATTGTGCGACTAAAGAATACAATTTTCTTTTTTAAACCAACTCCAAGAAATAGGCAGTTTTTCCAATGTGCGGATTTTGTGTATTAGATTTCTCAAATTTTCTAGCAATAAACTTTTCTAAATAATCTTAGTACTTAGAGCGATGTCTCTTTTATACTGGAAAACAACAATCTTTGGAGTCAATCACAGGCAAAGCTGAAAAACGGGTCGCAAATTTACGTATGTATAATATGTACGTATGTATAATATATATTTATGTAATTTGAGTAGGTATCATTATTTAAGTTTGACGTAAACTAGTCTTTCCAAACCACCATCGACATATCTCGTAAATTAGACTAAATCACAGTACAATACCCTACGTAGAACAGGAACATTGATACACAACTGAACTCTATATATCTACATAACCGTAGTATTGGAAAACTCCAATTCCATTGTCTTTTAAATCATTGGGTGTTGGCACAAAATATGAGGGTTCTATTTCGAACTCAATAAAGATTGCTTCGTTTTGATCACGAAATGTCTTGTTTCGCGTATAGGATTTCTGTCTGAAATAGAACTTCAACGAATTTTCATTTCTATTTAAATATTTTTCCTTTGATGTCTCAATGAATGTCTGAATGATGTCAACGTGAATGGAATACTGTTGATCGATTTTGTACCGACTTAAAGGAGCATAAAGAACTACGCAGATTTGAATTGTTTGAACTGTATTCGGTTAAGCTAAATCGAAATGGTTCTATAGAATGCCTATAGTATGAAATATAGAACACATACTTAAAGCCGGACGGGGCCCAGCCAAAACTATCTACCACCTTTGTGCACGTAAACGTACTTTTACGATTTCTAAAAAATGTGCGCAACGACGCAACGTATTTGAGGCATCAAGCTGGCCAAAATTATTTATACCTCTTAATTATAAGGAAATGACTCAGTAACGCATAAAATCTTAAATTCAAGTGTACCTTCACTACTAATTACCAGTTATAGGCCAAGGGTATACCGAATACGGGTGTAGGAACAAAAGAATGCGCTCGAAAAAAAACAGCTTATCATTTACAATTTTTTTATTTTACCTGTTTTGAATTTCATGTGTGCGAATCGAAACCTAAAAACTATTGTTTTTAATAAGGATGGAGTCGCACGATTCATGCAAACAGATTTGTGCGAAACGACCACTAAGCCGTGTTTTGAAAAGAACAGGAAATATTTCTTAAATTAATTTCAAAATTAGTTTTCCTCGCAAAGGAGTGAAGTTTTCTAAATTTCAAACACAGTATAAAAACCCTGTACGAGCTGCCACTATTAAAAAGTTAATCAGATAACTGGGTCAAGCACAAATTTAGGACGATATTCAAGTGTTACAACATGCCAAAATAAAAAGCAGAATGCAGTGGTTGTCAAACATCAGAGTCAAGTGGTTGATAATTAAAAAGCGAAAATTGGGAACATCTAGCATTGCACTCCATAGTTGGTAGATAACATGTTTTGGCCAGCTGCCAGCTTTTGATATTTGGGTCATTCCATAGGTCATCAAAATTTTCAAGTCGTTTTTATGTGTTAAACAGCAATTTTAGATGATATTGTAAAATGTAGCGACATTGTGCATAATATTTTTAAATTGTATTGAAATTTATATTTCTTAGACATGAAAGCGCAAGGTAACAACCGTAACAACACAGTGCCGTTTTGTATACTTTTGGTAACAACAAGATCAATAAGACATGTAAATGTGTATGCAGTATCTAACTCCGATCGTCAAGGTAAAGCGATAATTATAACTAGTTTCATTATTCATTCATTATATTACTATTTTGTGTGTAAGTATGTGAAGCACTAACGCAACTACTTACGAACAAAGTTTGAACTAATCATCGTCATTTTATTTTATTTTATTTGGTTAGACTTATTCTAGACTAGCTGTTGCCCGCGACTTCGTTCGCGTGGTAATTTTGGTAAAATCGGAGAGATTTCACAAAAAAAATCTTAACGGTACATTTTTTCGGGATTAAAAGTAGCCTGATGATCTTTCTCTGTGTTAAATTTCATTGAGATCCGTTCAGCCGTTTTTGCCTCATCACTTTTATAACCATTCAACCAAATCATTCACCTTTATAATATAAGAATATATATATATTGCACAATTTAAAATTGTTAATGCAATGAGCCTAAACAGGGATCTACATGATTACTGTATTTAAATATGCAGGCGTAATATACCAAATTCTAATTTTAAATTCACTATTTGGAACCGGATATTTATTTATCCTAATCTTAAATTGGTTTATGTAAGACGGCCCCAATTGGGAATAAAGGAGTTTGAAGGTTTTATAATTATCATTCGAGAATAACATACACTTACAAGTAAAAACCTCCCTCTGCGTAAATGCTGACGTATTGATTGAGTTATGAAGCTCTGGCAGCATTCCAACTGAACCTGTTAAGGGAATGAAATTCAAGTGCCTACTTTACACTCGTAGTAATAGGCCGAGTGATTGTTAGGTATGTATGTAGATGCCGTGTAAACCGCACCTTTATGACAAATTTATTATCAAGTTTTTTAAATGAAAACTTTTTTAGCGGCGTTTTGCACTTTTAGATGGGTAATATTAAACTCGCGTCAGGACACGTAACCCTGATGTCAGACATTGATGTCCGTCCCCATCGAAAATTCATACGACGGAGCCGAGTTTGTTATTTTTTATTTAAAAAAAACAGGCCTCAAGGTGCTCAAAAAAAGGTCTGACTGTTTGCCGAACTTCTTATTGGTTACCTCTAGCAAAATATAACTCAAAATTGAATTTAGAATCCCAAACGGACCGACCTACAATTTAAGCTGTGAAATTGCCGAACGAATTAAAACAAATGGAGGTGCCATATTTCTCGTTCCACGAAAACCAGCAGTGAAGCAATGCCTGCATTGCTTTTCGCGGCGTGAGTGAGGTCCGGAGGAACCGGAGGCCCTAATCCTTCGCTCTCCCTTATTCCCGGCCTTCCCTTCTCCCCTCTTCCCCCCCCCCCCTCTTCTTCCACCTTAAAGGGCGGAAACGCACTTTTGGGCTCTTGAGTTACAGTTCGGCGGTAGTCATTTACTATCAGGTGACCCGTATGCTCGTTTGCCCCCTCGTTGCAAGAGTCCCAATTACAATTGACAAAACTTCAAAGTTTTTAGGCCTCATATACAAAATATTTTGGAATACCCGGAGTTGTTGCGGATAAAAATATGAATCCAAAATGTTGTTCGAAAAATGTAAATGAAAATGTAATTAAAATATTAATATGTTGTTAATAAATAATATTTGCGTATGGAACTAAAGAGCCATAAGAGCCACAAGAGCCACAACTTCACATCCAAAGAGCCGCATGTGGCTCGCGAGCCGCAGGTTGCCGACTCCTGCCCTATACCATAAAAAAAAAATGTTAAATTCAGACTCTTTATGATCGTCACAGAAATCTATGGTAAAGTTATGGGTAAAGTTTTATGCCTTACAAACCACGAAGATAATGTTTTTTTATGAATCGATATCTTACAAAACATTTATTCTAAAATCTACCACAAATATCACCTGACCCAAAATAATAATAATAGTAAGTTCAAACATCTCACACACGGCCGTCTGATCCCAAACTAGGCCGAACCTGTGCAATGTAAACCAGACTGCTGATAAACATACTTAAATATTTCTAAATACATACATATTATAGATAAATTACACCCAGACACAGAACCTACGACCTCAGGCTCAGCAGTCAGGGTCACAAACCACTAGACCCACAGGCCAGTCATAAATATTATGTTTCCCTTTAAAACTTTACTAAACTAGCACAACAAACAAATTAACACAACATCCAACTTAACCATCATATCAAACAACTACATCCTTGAAATGACCTAAAATTAACAAACAACGAAACCAACTGCCCCACTATTATTATTAGCAAAAGTAAAACACAGACGTATTGGCAGCTATGCCAATAATAAATTCAAGCGAATATGATGTCCACTTTTTTCCACAATAATTTGCTTTTGTCCAATCGATTCCACTTTCAAATCCATTTGGTTAACAGTGTAAACACAACATGGTTACAACCGACCGTGCATACTTATTACCCCGCCATTTTATTTACTTAGCACTCGTATGTAAAATCATAAAATTGTTGATAGCGTAAAGAATTATTGAAACCAAGTATCGCATCATCATCATCGTTACACTTCAGACTCTCGGCGGAAGAGGGCTAGGCGGAAAAAAATGTTAACGTAACGAAAAGTGCTGACCGCGAGTTGATTTTATTATTTACGTAATCAATCTGTGACCATCGTGAATACTTCTTCAAAAGTGGAGCAGAGTGCTTACCGCGTGCAATAAATGGTTATAACATCAGGTTTGTTAATGGTACGATGTCGTCGAAGGGCCCTCTACATTCTGTTTTGTAAAAGCAGTTTGGATTACGATTTTATTAAGATACTTTATACCTAAACAGAAGTATTACATACATGGTAATAAACTTTTACTTTCGGCTAGGATATACAACAATAATATAAACACTTCAACGTTCTTATACTTTTAATCTTCTTATATACGGAATGTACTTCAATGATTTTCTGTAGATAACACAATGCATCCGTATTATGTTCACGACCTTCAATATGTAACGCATCAGTCACTGTTCAATGAACGCGTGCCCCAAATCGACACATTTGCCAATCATGTTAATTCGTATTTTGATTTACGAATGAAATCCAATGTAGATTATGTGCATGAACAACTTTTAAATTTTGTAATATCTCTAGAAATATTTTATGGTTTTGTTTGTTTTCTTCAATAATTTCATTTTTTTTTTTCTTAAAAAAAAACTTCACAACAACATAACTAAATATAAACCACAGACAATGAGAAAAAATACTGCATACTATATTATTTTTTTTAATTTGTTATTGAATTTCATTGTACTCAGTTTAAAGTTAAACATATTTTTTTCTTTATAGTAGTTTTTCTAATAACGGAACGCATTCCAATTCCTTTTTTAGAATTTTCACCTTTAGCTAGATTTTTTGCATCAATGTGCGGGGTCCGTTGTACGTACTCTGACATCGTTAACTTTTGCACCCCGCCGTGGTGTCGGCAAATGTCTGTGCATTTTTACAAATTTATCGTTTTCATTCGCCAGAGTCATGAATATTTAGAAGCTATTGCGGCCCACCGCCCTCATTCAATTCATTCATAAAACGGACCAAGTATTAAACCGTACCACCCCAACAACACGAATATGGAGATCGTAATATGTTACGTAAATATATGCCCAAATTGTGTTTAAATTTCGGCCTCAAACGGATTATTTACTAACTGTTAAAGCGCATTTAAAATAAATTCTGCTTTAACTCGAAAATATGTAAGTAGGTTCTTTTGTTTTACTATAAGTACCTAATCATATCAATCATATCAGTATTTATGTATATATACATATATATATGCAATGTTAAGTTGGTATGTAGATAATTTTTAAAAGAACTGAAGCCAAAGCATTAGAATTTTAATTAATCTTTTAATTGACATAAGACAAATACCTACTTAGGTTAATTGTATTACATTAGTAAGTTTTTGTTAATGGATAATTTTTTGTTAATGGTTAATTTTGTTAATGGAGCAAACTATACTCTTGAACTCCTTATTAAAAAGTTACTTCGATCAGTCCGACGATGGCAATTATTGACAAATATAAGTATAGTGAAAAAAAAGAATAATTAGCACAAGATTAATGAAAATGGAAAAGAAGTCTTCAAATAGCCGCTATAGCTCACGCGCCTCGATAGCAATGCATGTTGTGGAAAATAGTTGCACTTTATGTTATAAAGTAGATTAGTTTTTTATAGAACATGTTATTTATAGCTTTAATCAATAACTAAAACACACATATTATTTACTCATCCATCCCACGTAATCCTTTTACGTTACCCTAACTCTGTACATGCATATGATTTATTAATTATGGTATAACATTTATTAATAAATATACTGCCAATTATTAAACACCCAAGTTAAACTCCGAGGATTATATGTAAAGAAACAAATATAACAGCTATTATCATTTGTGAAATTAATATTTCCGTGATGAGAGGGATCCCAAAAAAAGTAATTGAATATTAACTTAATACATTCCTGAACGAACCCCGTTTTTTTGTTGGCTCTGATTACGGTTGAATCGGCATCAATTGATTTTGAATCGTGCATAAAATTTTTGGACTTATTTATAGGTACTATGTACTCACGAGTTTCAAAAATATAAATATACATATACTAACTTTTAAACTTTCGCGTTCCATGATATAATATTATCTATGTATTAACGGGAATTAACGCGATCAAAAAAGTGGAGGTGGATGAAGACCCTTCTACCTCACGATGTCGACGACGGAGGGCGTGCACCGCTGAGCCAGTCAGCCTGTGACCACGGCCAGTACAAAGTGGTCGAAACGTCAGGCAATTCAGAGGTATGTAATACCTTTTCGTGATCGCGTTAATTCCCGTTAATACATAGATAATATTATATACATATATATATTAAGATACATTGCAGTGTCTCAATTATGAGATGTTCTTCAGTCTCGTACTCCTATAGTCGCTTTTAAGGTGAAACAATATTTATGGCCAAATAACATACATGATTCGATCATTAAAAAAAAAATAAGATATAAAATTAAATAAGAATGGTATGGTAAAGATCATATCGCTTACAACACCAAGTGTATTACCAAATTGCCGATATCAGAACCTAGGAAGCACAACAAATAAGTTTTGACTTGATTTAATCTAAATTAATGCGAGCGAAGCCGCGCCGAAAAACTAATATAACGTATGATAATATTAAATCAGATATTTATATATCATAAAATAACTTCGGCTTAAGTGTAGGGAGATCGAGTGCTCACCTCAAAGCGTTCATATTGGGTGCAGCCATCACTCTCCCTCACGCTCGACTGGTATATTGATTCTCGGTTACAATATTTACTTGTTACTTGGCAAAACCTTAACATAATTTTAGTAGTCAGTTACACCAAAAAGGTTGTTTTCATTTCCGTTCTATGCAAATTTTTATTTGGAGGTTGAGGCAGTGGTGTAATGACATGGGGTGCTGTCTAGAAAACCTCCACGTGGTGCACCCTGGAAACATTGGCGATGACGCAGCCTCCTCTGTTTTGAGGAGGGCGTCATCGCCAACGGCTAATATTCTAGTACGAAGAGGAGGCCATATTTCTTCGGCCACACGGTTGAGGCTTGGCCCAACAGAGCACATCCTTCTGTTGGCTCTTCGCTCTTCGGAGCTATGAGGGTGAAAACCTCAGTAAAAAATCATGAAGGAGGGACCCTTCCCAGGGTCGGAGTTTCTCTGCTGTCAGCAGTGGAGGAAGAAAGACGGGCTCGGCGTGCACTCACACTGCCACCGAGCAGGCATGGGAAGGTTTAGTTTCCTGTCACCGTCGGCATATCGTAATCCCGAAAGGAGTCGTGGTCATGTTTCGTGGCTCCGACCGGGGACGAGGGTCTTGGCTTAGCCGCCCGGACTGCGAGGAAGAAAACCTCTCTAAAAAATCACCCCGAATCCCGTGTTCTGGTGCGTGACCAGGGGATGCATGGCTGATGGGAAGTTCAGTCGCAAGCGCACTCCCAGCCGGGGCACCTGCGGAACCCTCGGTTGGGCATAAACCTTCGCTTGCCCGGGTATTGGGGATCTCTGCCCGGGTCGACCATTAGTTCTCCCCGTCTCGTGGGTTTAGTTATGGAATATCGAAATCAATTTATAAAAGAAACAAATGAAGAAAAAAAGACGGAGAAAGTTGCAAATAAGAAGCAGAAGGAGAAGAACGAGAAGAAGGCGGACACCTTGTCTACCAAAGATGAGGTTGTATTGGAGACGCCTATCTCGGAGGCGCTCCCAGAAGTCAACTTGACTTCTGGGAGCAGAAGGTATTCGGAACGCCTGCGTTCCAGGTCTGTCCTGTCATCGTGCGAAAATTCTGGTTTGACGGCGGACACACAAGAGGCGATGGAAGTGGAGGTTCGCGACACTGAAAGTCGAAAACGCGGACGCTCCATGGATAAAGATGGCGACACGTCCCAGGAGATGCTGCCTCCCAAAGTGGCTAGTAGCCATAGAGGGAGGTCGCGCACGCCAGTCTCAGCTCTGTCGGGCTCCGCCTTCTCTGGAAGGGAAGCCTATGTCCGAGTCAGAGCGGAGGGCGAAAACATAGCAGAAGAGGAGATTGCAGATCTCCTGCTTAAAATACAAGAGCCGGTGGTAGGGGGTTCTGTCCCCCAAACACCATCGACCATGCAGGAGAGAGCGAACGCGGCGGTGGCCGTTATCCACAAAGTGGCCACCAAGTCCACGAACCTTAAGGGTTCCTTTGTTAGGGCCCTTAAGGACTCCTCTTCCGCCATCTCCGGGGTCGTCGAGACCCTCATTGGGGACGTGGCGCGCCTCCAGGCCGCAAACGATTTATTGACGGGGCAGGTCACCGAGCTCAGCGCTCAGTTCGCCCAATTTCGGGCTCAGGCGAATTGCCCTGAGCAGCCAAACCCGGTTGCCCGGCAACCTGCCCCCTCCCCATCCCCCGTTCCGGATTCCCACTTGCGTCAGGTTATTGACGCAGTGTGGCGCATGATGGACGGGCGCCTCGCGGGCCTGGAGGCAAGGCTTCCTCCGGCACCTATTGTGCGGCCGCCACTCGCCGCCCAGGCCCGGCCAGGGCTAATGCCACAACGGTCCCGACACCTCTTCCCGTCTCGGGTGGCCGCGTGACAGTGACGTATGCCGCGGCGACGTCGGCACCGGCGCCTGCAGCCGCACCGAAGGCTAGTCGACCGGCCAAAGCTGCGTCAAAAACAGTTGCACCAAAGGCCGGCCAACCGCCGAAGGCCGTGGAAAAGGTGACAGCACAATTCCCTCCGCTTCCCACTCCAGCACCGAAGGGGATGAATGCGACAGCTGTTGTCGCCGGTGCTGAGCTCGTGCCTGGTCCGTCCGCATCTGCCCCCTCCACGTCTGCCGCTTCCAGTGACGGGTGGCAGAAAGTCGGGGGAGGGAATAAGCGGTCCCGCAACCGCAATAAGAAGGCTGCCAAGAGTGCACCGTCTCCGCCGCAGGCACCATCCGTGGCAGTGCCTGCCTCAAAAAAGCCCCGGAAACTGGTGCCACCCAAAACGGCGGCTGTGGTCGTAACCCTGTCGCCGGCGGTGGGGGACGGCGGGCTATCCTACGCGGCTGTCTTTAAGAAGGCTCGGGATAGTCTGGCCGAAGAATTTGGGGCCGTGGGTGTGAGGATGCGCCTCGCCCAAACGGGAGCTCGAGTCCTCGAGTTCCCTGGGGCTGAAGGCGCAAAGACGGCGGACACCTTTGCCGAGAAGATGCGGGAGATATTCGCAGCCACGGATGGTGTAAAGATCGCCAGGCCCACCAAGTGCGCGGAACTGCGCATTTCGGGCCTGGACGATTCAGTGACGGTCGAGGATGTCCGCGTTGTAATTCGGGAGAAGACGGGTTGCAGCGCGGACAACATCAGGGTCGGCACCATCCGCCCCACTCTGCCGGTGCGCAGGATCTTTTCCTGCAAACCATGGCGGAGTGGTCGATAGGTGTGGCCGTAGCCGCGGAGCCCTATTACGTTCCTCCCCGTCCAAATTGGCTGGGTGACTGGGACGGCTCCGTGGCAGTCGTCAGCTCCACGGCGGCTCATTCCCCGCCCTTGTCGCTAAGAGACAAGGGTACTGGATATGTTGCTGCCGAATGGGGGGGGATCACCATATATGGTGTCTACTTCTCCCCCAATCGGAGTCTGAGCGACTTCGAGGTTTTTCTCAACAACCTAGAGACCTCGATGCGGCGATTAGCGTCTGGGCACGTCTTAGTGCTGGGGGACTTCAACGCCAAGTCCGTTGCGTGGGGTTCCCCCAGGACGGACGCACGGGGCGATGCCGTAGAGGAGTGGGCGGCATCGGTGGGCCTCTGTCTCCTAAACAGAGGCTCCACCAACACGTGCGTGCGGCAGCAGGGGGGGTCGATAGTGGACCTTTCGTTCGCTACCCCTGCTCTCGCCGCACGAGTAAGGAACTGGCGTGTCCTGGAAGAGGTTGAGACGCTCTCGGATCACCTGTATATCCACTTTGAGCTCTCCCGGACCCAGGACCCCAGAAGGGGTCACACGGCGCGGCGTTCTTCCCGTTTCCCGCGGTGGGCTGTTACGAAGATGGACAGGGACCTACTAGAGGAGGCAGCCATCATCTACTCTTGGCTGTCTCCGCAGCCTCTGACTGAGGAGGTAGACATGGGGGCAGGCCGCTTTCGCGATGCGATTACGCAGATTTGCGATGCGGCCATGCCCCGCGTCCGAGGTCGTCGGCCTCCAAGGAAGGAGGTGTACTGGTGGTCCCAGGAGTTGGCGGACCTTCGTGCGGCCTGTACTCGTGCCCGGAGGTCCTACACTCGCAGCCGGCGTCGTCACCGCGAGGAGGGTGAAGAGGACCAGCTTCATGAGGAGTACCGAGAGGCACGGAAAACTCTGAAGCTGGCCATTAGCCGCGCCAAAGAGGAGAAGAGAAAGGAGATGCTGGAGGGTCTCGATCGTGACCCCTGGGGTCGCTCATATCGCGCGGCGCAACAAAAGCTCCGCGCGTCGGGCTCCCCCCTTACGGAGACTCTCCAGCCCAGCTTCCTGCAGGGAGTGGTTGAGGGCCTTTTCCCGCAACGGGCGGAACACATACCCCCGTCGATGGCCGTATTGGTCGGACACGACGCGGAGGTCGAAAATGAGGACGTTCCGCCCGTCACAGAGGCGGAGGTAGGGGCGGCTGTTCTACGGATCCGTTCCAAGAACACCGCCCCCGGGCCAGACGGGATTCCTGCCCGAGCTTTGGCCCTCGCCCTCGACCACATGTCGGACTGCCTCAGGGAAGTGTTCGACGCTAGCCTGGCGTCCGGATGCTTCCCTGACTGCTGAAAGAGCGGGAAGCTGGTGCTTTTAACGAAGCCGGGACGGCCTACCGACTCGGTCGCGGCCTACAGGCCCATCGTGTTGCTGGACGAGGCGGGTAAATTGTTTGAGAGGGTCCTCTCTGCCCGCATCGTTCGGCACCTTGGCGAGGTCGGCCCCGATTTGTCGGACGCCCAATTCGGTTTTCGAACGGGGCGTTCGACGGTCGGTGCTGTGTTGCGCCTGAGGGCTGTGACCGAAGACGTAGTGAGCTGTGGCGGCGTGCTGTTGGCGGTGTCGTTGGACATCGCCAACGCATTCAATAGTCTGCCATTCAGCTGCATCAGGGAAGCACTCCTCTATCATGGGGTGCCACAGTACCTGAGGCGGCTAGTGGCAGACTATTTAGAGGAGCGTACCGTCATGTACGAGGACCGAGATGGAGTTTTGAGTAGTCGGCCCATGTCGTGCGGTGTTCCGCAGGGGTCTGTCCTTGGACCACTCCTGTGGAACGTGGGGTACGACTGGGCCCTTCGAGGTGACTTCCCCCCCGGGCTGGGCGTAATCTGTTACGCCGACGACACTTTGGTCACAGCCCGGGGGGTGAACTTTCAAGAGGCGGCGCGTTTGGCCACCAGGGGAGTCTCGCTGGTGGTCGGGCGCATCGAGGCGCTGGGCTTGCGGGTGGCCCTGGATAAGACGGAGGCCCTTTTATTCCATGGGCCCCGCCGTGGTCCACCCCCTGGCGCCTCTATCGTGGTCAACTCGGTCCTCGTACCGGTTCGGGCCCATATAAGGTATCTGGGCCTGATCCTCGACGGCAGGTGGCTCTTCGACGAGCACTTCCGACAGCTTGCTCCGAAGCTGGTTGGCGCTGCGTCCGCCCTTGGGCGACTCTTGCCCAATTTGGGCGGGCCCAGCGTCGCTACAAGACGGCTGTACACGGGGGTTGTCCGGTCAATGGCACTGTACGGTGCACCGGTGTGGGCGGGAGCTCTGACCGCCCAGAACAGGGCGCGCCTCTGGCGCCCTCAGAGGGTCATGGCGGTTAGAGCCATACGCGGCTACCGCACCGTGTCGACGGAGGCGGCGTGCGCGTTGGCCGGGACTCCCCCGTGGGATTTGGAGGCGGAAGTGCTCGCCGAAGTATATCGGCGAACGGCTGAGTTCCGGGCGGGAAGCGGCAGTCGGCCCCCGCCCGAAGAGGTACGCGAATGGCGTGAGGCCGCTCGCCGAGCCACCATGGCTCGTTGGTCGTCCCGGCTGGAGGCTCCACGTGCTGGCTTTGCCGCCGTGGAGGCGCTCCAGCCGGTCATCGTCGAGTGGGCAGGGCGGCAGCACGGGACCCTTTCCTTCCGACTGACGCAGGTTCTTTCCGGGCACGGCTGCTTCGGGAAGTACCTGCACTCGGTCGCTAGGAGGGAACTGAGTCCCGCCTGTCACCACTGCGACTGTAGTGAGGACTCGGCTCAGCACACGCTGGCGGTTTGCTCCGCCTGGGCGACGCAGCGTCGGGCCCTCACTGCAGTCATCGGAGGGGATCTCTCGCTACCGGCCGTCATACGCTCCATGGCCGGTAGCGACAGGAATTTTACCGCGGTCGCGACCTTCTGTGAGGACGTCATCTCGCAGAAGGAGGCGGCGGAAAGGGTCCGGGAGGACGATCTCCACTCGGACCTAATTCGCCGCCGGCGAACCGGGCGGCGGAGGCGCGCTTACCAGCGCCTCATGCCGCCCTGAGTGTGGCCGCGGGTGGACGGGACGGGTTTTTCCCCTTCACCCGCTATAGTGGCCCCCCGCGAGGAGGCGGCGTCCGCGTGTGCCTGGACGTCGCCTAATTGAGAGGTTTTTACCCGAAGGTGGTGCCCGCGCTTTTGCGGGCAGGCGCTAGGGGGGGTCCGGATGTCTTAATAAAAGCTGTTCCCGGATCCCTCCTACTTAGGGCGCAGTACGGCACACCGTGTGGTTTTAGTCGGTTCGATTCCGACACACCGCCCCACCGAAAACCCCGGTGGGGTGACGGCCCGAGGGGGTTTCCACACGCATAAAAAAAAAAAAAAAAAAAAAAAAAAAAAAAGTGGTGTAATGACATCGGATGTCTTAATAAAAGCTGTTCCCGGATCCCTACTAATTTAGGCGCAGTACGGCACACCGTGTGGTTTTAGTCGGTTCGATTCCAACACACCGCCCCACCGAAAACCCCGGTGGGGTGACGGCTCGAGGGGGTTTCCACACGCACAAAAAAAAAAAAGTGGTAATGACATGAATATTTTTTCAACTTTGTGAAATCGCACAATTTCAAATTGCAGATCTACCAGTAAGTGTTCTTTTTTACAAAAAAAAAAAAACCACGGCCATTCGACTCGGGAATAGAACACAGGACTAACCTCGACATGGCAGTCTTCTTCACACAGCACCACTACTGGGATATGTTGTTGTTCCTTATGCATCAATGTACATTGTACTCATCTTATTCATCGCTAATCAGTCTACGAGCGAAGTCGATGCTAATGAGTTGGAAAGTTCACATTTTGCACAATTCGTAATTGGTACTATAAGATAGTCTCTAACGGCTAAAATATATTATTCTTCCTACCTCGATTAGGCTTGCTGAAATATATAGATATGTAGGTTTTCTTTTATTTCATATAAGCACTTACGGTACTAAAACTGTATTATAATAAATAACTTTATTCAAGTGTGTATCATTGGGAAGGACGTATAACATCAAGGAATTTATCAAGGAGCGAAGTAATCTGTCGGTGACAGGCCGTTACACCCACATACACTGAAATGCTAACTGCAGAGTAACTTATTTTCAAGACAAACATGATATATCCGCTATCCACAATTAAGTTTATGTAATAATAATTATAAATAGTAGTTAAGTACTTATATCACTGAATAAATAGAAAAAGGTATTTGATGCACTTACTTTAACTAATACCGAGCTCCGGGCTCCGCTTAACTTAACCTAGCCAAGGTCAAATGACGTCACTCGGCTCATGACGTCAGCAACCACCTCGCCATTCAGATTGACATCTTAGAAGAGCATTTTTGAAGAATTGTGTTGCCGGCTGACTTATTCAAACCGTTCAGTTGAAGCTAAATTTAGAACGTAACTTCAACTAAACTATATTGATTTTCCGATCATTAAAGGTTGGTATTTAACTTTACATCTACTAGGTACGGGGACCTTTGTGCTCCTATTTTATTGATTGTAGACACAGTACTTTCAAACCAAATTCTACACAATAGAGCAGGGTTTAGAATGCAGCATTTCCACATATAAAATGAGAGAATTGAAAGGGAAAGAAATTGTTTTAAATGATAGGAAGATAAAAGTATATAGTGAGATTTATTCGCAACCTTAGATGTTTCCAGATGTAGTAGAATATCCTTGTTGTGTAGGAGATATTGTACTGTTAGTGGTTGAACTACATTGTGACTTGTTAGTACAACTACTCATACTTAATATAATTGTTATAGTAACCCCGGTGTGTCACGTAAAGATCAAGCAGAGGTGTCATACACACCCACAATTTGTCAGCCATATTTTTGGTGCCATGTAATAGGAGGCGAGTCTATTGCCATCTACGGGAATTTTTTAAGACTCTTTGGTACTACTAAGAATTTGCAGAAAGCAGGAATAGAAGAAACCCGAGGCAGACATTGACTTGGTTCCGAAGGAATAAAGCCAAGTAAGTAATTATAATAATTTCAATTAAATAATGTTTACACGTGTCTTACTTGCAGCCTCGAAGAGTTCTGATTCTAAGAGTTCGAGGAGAGAGTTAGGATTTGCGTCTGTGATAATGTACGCACAACTCCAAAAAATACAAAAATGATAAGTCTATCGTTCCCTTCTGTGCTTTCGCAACTCTGCTTCTGGACGCCATGTCTTATTGTACTTACTGTCTTATAAAGAATGAAAAAAACTAGTGCCCTTCAGCAAAGCCTTCTGATGCTTTGTCAAAATTTGCAAATAAACAAGCTCTCTTTCAATTAAAAATTCAAAAATAAAAGAGACGTTAACAGTGTATCACAAGGTGGTTTTAGCCCAAGCATCTTCTCAAAGTATCCAACTATAATAATGCACCTATCTTAACTGTAATTTCACCACCTATTTAATAATAATAATAATATGGTTTATTCAGCCGAAAAGTAATAGTTACATTTACTTGGGGTATTTACTTATAGGTAGTACATCATACATGTGAAATATTATCTACGGTTGCAATCATCGGCTATTATAGTACAAGATCGGTTTGCCTCTGACTCTCAAACTAAGCTAATACCTGTGTTTTGAGTCATCAGGGTGAATCGATCCAGTCCCATAATTATTTATAAAGATCTTTGTAGGTGTAACTAAAATTGGAAATGATTGCTTGTTAATGAATCATATTATTATATTTTTAATTGGATGTTGAGTTCAAGCCTACTCAAATAGCCATTAACGTTTCGTTTCATTAATATCTTAATTTACGTCCACGATAATGATTATCATCACTTCACCACCCTCACCTACTTGGTACTTAAACTGTTGTAACTCGCATGAAAATCGATCCATATAACATTGTGTCCCCATTATTTGAAATACTTATGTCTGAATTGTATACCACTTTACTATTTTGGTAGAGTGCAGTGCTTTACTAAAAAGTACGTAAGTAAGGTAGGCTGAGTTACCCTCGACAATGAAAGTGGTAGGAGACTCACTTCTTTGGGAGAGACGTTGCCGCTTCCCTCAAAGTTTCGGAAGAATCAGCGTATGGCAAACGTTGTTGATCATAATGTTTCTCCACGTTACCTTTTATCAGAAACATTACATTGGAGAAACGGCAGGAAGGCGGACGTGTATACTATTCTTGATGTCTTTCAAGTGTGCAAACATATTCTGACATAGATTTAAGTTTGACCCAAATCGTAAAACCAGACCGGCGGCGCACCGAGGGCCGAGACGGATATCTTATTGAGACGAGGATAAAAACCTAGGAAAACTTTACCTATTCGTTTAGGTTGACTGGAGGTCTATCACCACTTAGCTAAATCATAACTCTCACCGATAACGGATAGGAATATTGACGTCTTCTTGGCTGCGAAAAAAACCTCAAAAAACCAACATAAAAAGCATACTTCGTCCAATAACTAACTTGTGTCCGAAAACTATGTCTGGGGGTAAGGAAAATAGCAGTCAGAAACTGCTGAGAGCTGGTAACCACCACTTGCGCTCTACAAAATAAACCTAACACAAAAATGGCTTGAAATCGGATATAACGAATTTTTTTGTGAGATTTTTCTCACTTCGAAATCATCTTCGTCGTGTCCTTGATGATAAGATAACCAGAGGTTGGCACACTTTATAAAAAAATAATTTTTAACTATCATATCGAAACATGATACTTAAGCAATGAGTTTAATTATCATGAATGTATTTGGGTCTGCAGAAAGTACTGTTAAATGCACTATAATAAAAATAAAAAAATTAAAACACTTTTCAAAAGGGGTATAATAACACCCCTTTTGAAAAGTGTTTTAATTTAATCCTAAGGCACCACTAAATAACCGGCAGAGTGTTTGAGTAAAAAGTGGCATTAAAATGCAATTGTTGCAATTTTGCTAAAGTTAAAATGAGTTAAAATTGTTATGATTGATTGATGGTGGTGATAATACAATACATCCGACATGGATGGTTTAACATTTCGTAATTTGGCAGAACAAAAATCCTATCACTTATTATTGGTATATTTGTACTTTATGCCTTTACAAAAACCGTTGCCCGGTTTTCGTATAGGCATAAAAATATACGAATATTTAAGTAGAATGCACGAGAGGAATAAAATATCCGAAAATTTACAATTTGCTTTTTTACTAGCGCGATAACGCACGTAATGTCATGACACTCATGACGGCTTGCGTTTTGAATACCTGTAGAATAGAAGTAAAATACTGCAAACTTTGAAATGAAATATAAAATGCAATATCTAAATATATACACTGAAACTAACATTTTTCGATTGCCTATAGCCTAAACTATCTTACTATTATGTTTTTTTATCATTACATTCATGGAGTAAAATACCCTAATAAGGTTTTTAGGGTGTGTATAGAAAGTTTCTCACATTTGCGAAGTGCACTGTAAACTGAGCTGCAGACAAAAGCGCCACAACAAAACCTAGAGTTTGACAAATACTATTCGAATATTGTACACTCACCCAACATTAATGGTCTGACAATGAATGAAATTATAATCGGCTTAAATACCCTAGATCAGAAATAGCAAGTTCTATTTATAACAAACAAAACAACAAATAATGACTTTCCAAATATTAATGTATTCCATTGTTTTACCTTTAATATTCTGTGCAATTATACTCAGATAAAATATCCTTCTATTGCTTTTAAATATTTCAGCGCTGGGCAAATAAAAATGTCGGAGACAGGACGGCGAGTGTGCTAAATATTAGTTTGAACAGCTACGGTTCACTGAATCCGTTTTATTTTTATAGCCTTACACATTTATCTCTCATATGAACAAAAACCAAAATAACACTGTGTTCGCATTCTTATAGAGACTAATATTGTGTTTTATGTGAAAACTATAGTCAGAGCATAATTTATTGCAATATGCCTTACAAATTATTATTAGACTAACATGATTTTCACGTTTTGTATTTTACTGACTTTTCTAAAATATGTACCTTTCAATGTTCTTCTTTTTCGACAGAATTACTTGGTCGAGCTCTCGTCGAGGTGGTTCCCTGATTCATCTAAGTCTACAATGGCCTATTACTTAAAAGTTGCAGGAGGTAGGGCACAAAAAAATATTTCTTTTCGAATTGGAGATACATCTTGTATACATACAAAAAATGTTGTACGAGTCAGGAACCCAAACTTGGATAATCTATGCTATGGACTCCTGAATTGGAAAACATTAAAAACACAACAAATGCACAAGTGGGCAAGCAAAAACAGAATAAAAAAGGAATATAAAAGCTTTATTGTAGTGTCAGTTAGAGGAAGACGACCGTGACACGAAGGTAGAAATGAGAGTCATACTTGTGCTATGCCATGCAAATGTAGACGGTTGCTGTATTCTAAAATATCTCTAAAATAAATGTACACTATAAATATTCTGCAACATCACAAGCAAACGAGATTCTAGTAATAGTGGAAATAATTATAAATTAAAATTCGAGTTAAGGAATTTCAGCACCAAATATACATGAAAATGTACATAGTAACGTAGAACTGATTTTATCAGTTAACTAACTACGTCAATCAAATCAAAATCTTTGTTGAAAATAGGGTGATTGTGTCAAATATAACATCTTATATAAATATGGAGGATAAAGGACAAAGAAGCCATACTCAATTTGACTAAAATGGCACTGCTGTATCAAAAGTTTAAAATTCGAACGGAAATTTCAATTGTTAAATTATGACAGAAAGGGATTCATCAAGACATAATTACTTTAACTATTAAATTCCATTATTATTATTTATAGAACTTTTATTTAGTACACTTTTACTTTAAAACGCATTTAATACATTTTGGTAAACACTTTTAAGTTTTTTTTTTTAGTATTAAACCCATATCGGTTCGAAAACATTCAATATAATCAAAAATCCCCATACCTAAAGAATTGAATGTACATTTAACAAAGTTTGTTGCTCTTTCAAACGTCTACAAATGATTTGACAAACGTATGCAGCATGTATTTCAAAACATAGTTAAAATCTATAGATATCAGTTTATATTGTATATTAATGCAGATGAATGTCAAAGGATAACGGTGTACATGATATCTGAATAATTGTATTAGGATTCTCGAGCAATGATGCTTTGAGATAGAACTATTACAGTTTATCCAAGCCCTACTGATGAATAAAGTTTTAAGACCACGTTCATATCAGGCGTTATATAATGTCGCTGGCCTACTTCAGAATGACTTTGTACAGTCATGTCAAATGACATATTGGCCGAGGGAGGACCGAGGAGCACACGCAGTAAGTAACATCACACACAATTTGACGAGTCTTCGTAACGAAAGTTATAGCCACGATTGTCAGTGACTACTCCCGTATTGCATATATGTAGTTATTAACAGGTAATTATTAAAAAAGTTAAAACATAGATGCAATTCCATTTAATTAATTAAAATGGGAATATAAAGAGAAGATGGTAAGAGAAAGAGAGTTAGAATTACTAATAAATCAATTATAACAGTATAGGGGTAAGCGTAACTCATAGCACAACTACGTTGAATTGTTATAGTTTTTGCCCCAAAATCATAAAGTGACACAATTCTATTTTTGTATTTTAAAAGGTGGAACCTATGGTTAGAAGTCAAAGGTAACAGATAAAAAGAAATTCCCAATTTGGTAGAAAGTGGTACCACTTTCTACCAAATTGGGAAACACGACCATCTTCACTTGGCAAGATACTCATAGAAGTAAAACTTATTCTTCTCACGTCTTACTGATGAAGTTAGCTTCATCTACGGGAATATAAATGCCGACATTCTCGCTTTATTGCATGACATGTTTATGGCATGATATGTTTATTGTACAGTTTGTTTATGGTTTCGAAGAGATAGATCTTTTAGAATACAGCGAATAAAGTTGTCGTTTCTAACTCTGGTTTACTAAACAACGTTATCAATATTGTGTTTTTTTTTATAAACTTCGCAATGTTTTATTATATAAAATATGGCATAACTAACTTTAAAAAGTACCTACATAACCGACTTCAATCCTCCAAAATCATGATAAAAAATAAACTAATCATCAGATCTTTATTAAATTTAAATGAGACCATTTCGTAATAAATCTCTTTTGAACAAAAAAAAGTGACAAATCCGTCTATATATGACGGAGTTATGCCCGAACATACATAAAAAAATATAAACATCCGATTTGAGAACAACCTCCTTTTTGAAGTCATTTAAAAATCATTTGAAAGATTACCGATATAAACAAAAACCCTCCTCCACACAAGTAGCTTCACTTCCACCATTACAACATGCCAAAAAGAGAAATCTTGCCGTGTGTTCGTTAAAACTTCTATTTAAGTCTGTTTCACGACAGACCCCATCAACTGTTAAAATGAGGAGTGAAAACGACCAAACTCAAGCCAAAAAATTCTTTTGTTTTGGATATAATACATTTCTAGTCTCGACTGTACTTATTACGTCACTACGACTATAGCTAAGACTTAGCTGTAACCGATTTCAACAATATATCTATCGATTCACCGGCAGCTGGAGTGTTAGAGAATACGTAACTCACGATCGTTATTGAACCTTTAAGTCTCAAGAGAGATTTTACCGCCCCACGAATATTCTACGCTTGTACAATGTACTTTGTTTGGAGAAATTGTTTTCTTTTCTATGATCTACTAGAACACAGAGGTGGTTACAAACATAGGCCCTCCTGATGGTCAGCAAATTCAGTAGACTCTTGCAAAACTGTAGATGTCAGTCGCGAGTTCGAAAACCCACACACAAAATCCCACTAATATTACAAATGTGAAAGTTTTGATGGATGGATGTTTGTTACTCTTTCCAGCAAAAACTACCGAACCGATTGCGATGAAACTTGGTATGTAGATAGCTGGAGACCTGGCTTAACATATAGGCTACAGGCTTTTTGTCCCGATATTCCCACGGGATCGGGACTTACGCGAGTGAAACCGCGGGTGCTGCTAGTTCGCAATAATTGTGAAAAACAGATTAAGATTTACGAAGCCTTAAGCGAAAAGGCACGATAGATTTTCTCTACAACTAGAGCCGACTGACTGGTCTAGTAACTTTATAGAAAACAACAGAAACGTAGCTTTAATTAACGTTAAGTAGGTTAAATAATAGCACTTTTACCGTACACAACACCGTCGCTATGTCAAAGGCCGGAAATACATTCTAAGCGGTTTGGAATTCACTTTGCGGTGTGACCTTCGTACAAAACGTGGTCTGGCCAAAGACCTAAGCAGTAGCTGCATCTACAGTCGAAATTTCAACCGTGAAGCCTTTGTTATAAAGGTAAAATTACATTGCTGAAAATTTCTCAAGTGCCGTAGACTTGACAGAAACCGTAGCTACGAAATTCTACGAAGTTTACAGCTACGTTACATTCTCGTGTTGTGTAGCTACGAGTTAAGGCAAACTATAGGTACAATTCCTATTATCCGAGAGCAATAAGATGAACATTATTTTGAACTAGTTTTATGTTTTTTAAAGGAACTAATACTGCTTTGAAAAGAAATTACTGTGTCTATGCTACCGCTAATAATATAAAACGCCGCTTAATCACGCACGCACAATGCATTATGATTTTAAATTTGGTTATTTCTATCTATCTCTGTCTCTGTTTATCCCTCTATCTCTCTCTCTCTCGCTCTCTCTCCCTCTCTCTCTTATTTTGGGTGAAAGTCGAAACTACCAAAACACAACCCAATGTAGGTCTGATATCTTAACCAGTGCTCTGCCGCAGCTTATTTCATTGCACAGACAAACCCAATATTCACCCCCCCTAATATTAAATTTTAACCACCACTAACAGAATCCGTTACGCCAAATAAACAAGTAAAAAGCTAGATACTTCTACCTACATTATACTTTTAAAAAGTTAAATAAGTCCCTAGACAACAAAACAAAAAGCGTAATAGTGTCCCTTTGCTGACGAGATAGTTTTTTTTCTACCACTGATGTTGCAAGCAATCATAGATGGTAACCGATGATACCTTATGGATCGTCGTAGCAGTCATTCGTTGCTAAAATTGATTTTCGAGAAAAATATACAGGTGTATTTGAAAATGGAACACTTACTTAATTCACTGAAAGGGCAAGACTCTAGCATGAAGTTACTGATAATAAAAATTTAATTGTGTCTGCAAGCTTTCAGTGATTTAAGTAAGTGTTCCTTTTTCGAATACAGCCTGTATAAAGAAATATTTCAATACATGACAAATACTTTATATTCAATATAGACTGTAAAACGAAAACCTATAACATTTTCACTGCAATGAGGAGCTTTCATTACCTCTAATAAAAATCCAAACATAAAGTAAAACCACAAACCACTCCATAACATCAAAGCTCTCGTACATAAACCCAATCAATACTTTTTTAAGATTACCCATAAAAAAAGAATGATTTACTTAAGTAAGAAATTTTCGTCGCTTTATGGGAGTTCATATGTTTAACCAATATTATAAGGAAGGAAGGAATTTGTCGACGACGAAATACATTCAGTGTAGTGAAATGTTTTTCATTCTTTAAAAAAAACATTTCTTTTTTTTTAAGTGAAAACTTCTTTAGCGGCGTTGTGCACTTTTTGGGATGGGTAAAAAATGTTAAACTCGCGTCAGGACACGTGACCCTGATCGAAAATTCGTAAGCCGGAGCCGAGTTTCTTATATTTAAAAAAATAAAACATTCGAAATTCAAAGATTTATGAGAAGAACTTCCAGTGTACCCTATGTATACATTTAGATATGTCATTACCTACATTTTATTTTTAACCTAATTATATATATACAGATGTGTGTGTGTATGTATATGCAAATACATTGTGAAGTAATGTTTTCACGTCTGACGTGCAGACCTACGACTGACTGTTTTTTTTTTCAACAATCCGGGCCTCCTTTAAAAACTCTTGGCATATAAACCTCATTCGTACTATTAAAGATTTCATTTAAAAAAAGGAAAAGCAAATCGGTCCACCCCTTAGATTATATATAGGTCCAGATGCCTAATCCGCGCCCCGAAACTGAAGTCAAAACATACAAGCGACTAATACAAATACAAGCGACTCACTCGTCACACGCGAGCAAACGTTCGCCGCTGCAGTAAGTCTAGAGGCGCTAATTATATAATATTCAAAAATGCCTGGTTGTGCAGTTACATCCTGTAAAAATTATACAAAAAAAAAATCTTAAGTGTCCGAACATCACATTTCACTTGTAAGTATTCTATTTCCTAATGTAATTTATAAATAATAGAACAAAATTTCAAATTAATAAAATTGCGGACGCCATTATTAGAGATGTTGCCAGGGACGTGAATTTCATTTACCCATAACGCATTCGGGCAGTATGTATAATTTTCTTTGCCAAACTTGTTATTTATAGAAAGACGAGAAATATGCTTCCTGTTAATGTTCGCAAAACTGGAATCCTTAAAATATTCTCCTTAATATATATATATTAGGGTATGCCAAAAAAAACTTGATTTGTATTTTCATTAGTTACCATGAAAATATTGTTCAAGATAACGTAAAAATAAGCCTGTGAAAACAGCAGCTCTTAATATTACTATTTAGAGGTGCCGCTTCGTGATTTTTGATTTCCCATTTAAATAACGTGAAATTTTTTTTTTTTATTAAAATTTGATCGCGTTCCAACGAATTGACAAGTTGTAAAAATCAATACATATTCTTGTAGGAAATTAAACGATCTACAAAAAAAGTCAGACATGATTTTTCGCTAAGTTAGCTCATTTAAAATTTTGCAATTACGTAATTGGAAGTAAGATAAAAACTATAAATTCTACTATGTTGAACCTAATTGTTAATATTTATAATTATTTTCATATTTTACCGCTAAAATCGATCGAGTTATCGATCTGAGCGCCACCTTTATGGCATTATTCAGATGTAAATAATACTTAAAGTTACGTCAATCTCTTCAACTGAGTTTACTGAAATTTAACCTTGAATAACTTTTAAATGAGCTGACTTAGCGAAAAATAATTTCCGACCTTTTTCGTTAATCGATTAATTTCCTACAACAATATGTATTGATTTTTACAACTTGTCAATTTGTTGGAACGTGACCAAATTTCAAACAATAAAAAAATTATATGTATATATATATCCAAGTATTGTTGTAAATATGTCTTTAAATTTACATGGTTTGAGTGGCTGAATTAAAATGCAATAATATTGGGATACAATGCCCCGGTTTCCTGATACATAGAGTATATAAATAGTTCCTACTAAGTAGCTTTATTTTTATTTTGCATTTGTCTTTTTAACCAAAAAATTAAATAAAAGAAAATTATATAAACGAGTACTTGTAACACATTTAAGTACATTTAAAATGTCTTTATTTAATATTACTTACATCAAAAAAAGAAATTGTTTCATAAAAAAGTCCCTAAATTTTGGGGTAACTCTCTTCACTCACACAGCTCCAAAAAGTGGCTTCAAAGTAAACGGTGACATTTGTACTGGTCACGGTATATGGACCTATATATAATCTAAGGTCCACCCGTTCTGTTCTCAAGTGTACCCCATACACCAAGGTTCTAGGTTATAGAATAAGTCAGTAAACTCAGAAATAAATTTTACTGACTATATTGATAGATAATAAAAAAACCAGGGACAAGTGCGAGTCTGACTTGTGCACCGTGGCCGTTAGGGTTCCGTAAACAAACAAAATAGCGACTTTCAAATTTCATGATTCTAGGTCAATGGGAAGTATCCTAAAGGTTTTAATTTACTTTTGAAATGTTCAAATTTGGCCAAGTCTAAGGCTTAAATGGCCGTATCTTTTGATTGCGTTAACTTAGAAGCTTGATATTCTTACAGCTCCAAGGGACCGCAGACATAATTATTTAGTTTTAATTTTAACTTGAACAGACAGACAAACACAGTGATCCTAGAAGGGTTTCTTTTTTCCTCTTAAGCAACAGAACCTTAAAAGTGATATTACTGATAGTGATATTAGTGTCTCCCACGTCAATTCATAATCGAACGTAAATGCGAACTGATGATATGATACTTCTGGCATGATTAAAGCAATGAATGAAGTAAGGTGTTGACACGGCTCACGCTTTTTTTTTATGGTATAGGCAAATGGCCAGACGGGTCACCTGATGGTAAATGACTACCGCCGCCCACCTGTAACTCAAGAGTCACAAGTGCGTTGCCGCCTTTCAAGGTGGGAGTAGGGAAAGAGGGGGAAGAGTGGAGAGGGGGATTAGAGGGTAGGCGAGGGGAGAGAGGGGAAGGACGGGAATAGGGGAGAGGGAAGGGTTAGGGCCTCCGGGAACCTCACTCACGGCGAAATGCAATGCAATCATTGCTTCACTGCCGGTGTTCTGTGAGGCCGTGGTATCGAGCGGAATGGAGCCGGCCCATACGTGCCGAAGCATGGCTCTCCCACGTAAAAATCTGTTACAAAGGTACACACACATACAATACAAACCTTGATCGTATGCCGCAGGCAAGGTTTTTAATTTGATCCTGTAATCGATTTTTTTTGTGCCTCTCTGTACCATGCTGCTAAGTATAGAAATACAGTGTGTATTTATATTTTATATTTTGGTGGGGATTAGCGTTGCACTTTTATTCAAAGACGATAGTGTGACTAAAAATGTGTTAGGAAACCTGGGTAAATAATTATGTTTCAATGTACTCGTAAAAGATTTTATAATTGAATTTGTACACACTTTTTGTAACTCTACGTATTGCATAATTATGTAAACTCGTAGCTTTGGTGGGAAGTATGCATAACTTTTTTAATAAAGGCTATGCATACTTTGTATAACTACTTCGTTTCGAAACGTTATGCAAATATTCCAATTACCTACCCGATCGCAGAACCAGCTCCTTTCCTACAACACAAGCAACAAATGTAAATAGAAGTTTAATTGAAACCGACAAATCGTAGTACGTTATATAGTTTCCGACGCATCAATGATGAATGTAAACGTTCTGCCCATTGAACGTGATGTAGGGTGTACGTGCTAATAATTGTACGCCGTCAATTCCAGCCAACATACGTCCGATCCAGAATTCGAACCTTGTCGGGACATCAACCGACCCCTTTGATGCGTCAATCAAAATGATTTATTCGCGTTTCGAGATATTTTGGTAACAATATAGTGAAAAAAATAATAAAGTAGCATGTTGCACGAAATTAAAAGGCATTGTTAATTACCGTAAGGGCATTGATTCCTAAATTTGTATAATTTTTACCACGACAGACCTCTAATTGTGCTCGCTCGAGGTAATAACGAGCGGGAAATAAAAACTGAAGCCAGAATCAATCAAATCTAAAAGTATTAAGGTTTATTTTTGCATGCTCTACTCGGATTTATAGCAGTGCGCTTCAGATTTAGGTTCGGTAATTGAATATTCACATTCCGATAGTCACCCGTTCGACATTTTGATGACTTGCCCCTAGAGTAGGTTCGATCGTCTTTCAAATTGGAATAAATATGAATGGCTTACCGAAATCGGCACATATTAGTTATCGAGGTAAATGTCTTACATAAATATTGTCTTACAAATGGACTTAGTGTTAAAATGTGTGTTACTTACGTGTTATTGGCGGAGGAGAGCCGCCGGTGTAGGCTGCGCAGCGACATGGCGTACCCCTAGCAAGTGGGACTTCCGCTGCCCTTGCCGCGCGGCCGGCGCAGCGCGCGCGCCCCGAAGAACGCACCCTCTTCGTTGCAGGACTGCGAGCGCTGCGAAGCCAACATACCGGCCACGCGGCCCAGCGCGTGCAACGGGCGCACGCGCGCGCGCCTGCCCCAACCGCACCCAGCCACCACCTCAATCTTGCCGATCCGACGCGCACACGCGCGCGACTCACTCACGCCTTTTGGCGGTTGTAGAGGGAAACACCACACACACGCATCGATCGTGACACGGCACACGATACGCCACCGCGCGACACGTGATACGGACGATGGAAACGCGACAGCCACGCGTCTCGAACGTTTGGCACTTATGTATACTATCTTTTATATTTAAAAAGCTAACTAATGCGTAATTGAAATATCGATTGAAGGCGCTTCGTCGTTTGTTCGATTGTATTATACTTCACTAATTAATTAATAAATGTGTGAGGTTAGCTGTTGCTTCCCGTCGTAATATCTGAAACAAATGAAATTGATAATTAGGGATGAATCGAATGAATCGCAGTTTCGAAAGGAAATAACAATTGATCGACCCCGCGGTAACTGAATCACTGCGTTCAAATTAATTTCACAGAACGAACATTGGCGTGGCGGCGCCAATCGCACTGTCGAGTTGTGCTCCGAATGGGAAGTGGAAAGGCTCACCACAAAGTAGAAAATGACGTACGTCACTGTCTTAATTAATCCGCACTTTTGGATGAATTAAGTATTACACGTAACATTTTAATTGAGTCACGAAATGATTTTTGTTTTAAATCTAATTAGGGCTCTGAGCCGCAGAGGAACTTTTAATGAAACGGTCTGACGGAGGTCTGGTCGAGTTAATCTTTTGAAAGCTTCTAATCCAAATACTTCGACTAGCACAGCCTACTTTAGAATACTTTATATAATATTTTAAAATAATAAATTAGATTCTGTTCCAGAATCTAATTATTGTTAACTTATTAACAAGTAATAATATATATTTATGCATTACCTTTTATTAAACGAATCGGATACATTTCTAACGAAGGAGACGTTTAATGTGCAATTATTATAACCTGTATTTAGCTTATTTGGCTTAATAATATATCTTAAACTGTCCAAATTGGTAAATTCCTTGCCGAGTAATCGGTCACATAATAATATCGCCGATGAATGTACATATCTGACGATTATGTTATTAAATATGATTTTTTCGAACCTAATTTCTGAAGCTCTATAACCAATCAACTGCAGTCGACCCTAGGCTACAAACAATAGATTATACACTGGTCTACAAAATCTAACCTTTTGTGTGCCTTTTAAGTAAATACTATGAATATGAAAATACAAATATTTTTTGATAATTAATTATATAAATAAAAAAAATACTGGTATAAGAACATAAACCATTTATTTAAGAAAAACATGATTTAATTTATTTAAGAAAAACATGATTTATTTGGGGATTCGTTAAATTTTTTACATAAAATAAGAAGTTCGAAATATATTAATACAACATTTGATTCTTTTAATCAAGAACTTCTCTACGTTTTTGCTTGTCTTTTTTAATCGCTTTTTAGGGTTATCGCTACTCAAGTTTCAGCAATAGTCCGCTAATATTACCACATTCAACCGACCCTGGTATCTTTTCCTTTGTCAATACGTCTTGGTAGAATCGTTCACCAAATTATAACATCGACGCAGTTGGTAGGAAAAAAATTGAAGATGACAGTGAAGAAAGTTATTTTTTAGTTTATACAACTCAGCAAACAATCTCCTACCGACTCCAACTGCCACAAACGCCAATAAACTTCGACGAGCACTTGCGCCTCCAAATCTCACTGGTGAGTTCTATATTCGCGGTATCTGCGTATGGCTCTAACCACCATGACCCTCTTAGGGCAGTCAGAGCCCCCACCCACACCGGCGCACCGAACAGTGCTATTGACTGTACGACCCCCGTATAGAGCCGTCTCGTAGCATCCAGCTATGGCTCCCAAATGGTGAACACAGCGCCGACTAGCCTTGGAGGAATCTGCCAAAAATGCACGTCGAAGCGCTACGTTCCGTCGAGGATCAGGCCAAGATAGTGTAATGTAAAGATCTAGCTGAACTATCACACTCACACAAAAAAAACAACAGTACTTGGTAAAGATAATTGGTAGACCTATGTTTAGGGTGAATATATATGTCAAGACTATAATTTTGAGATTTTTCAAAATTGATAATTTTCAAAAATATTTACGTATAAAATATTTTATTAAACATAATGTATTATATTTACCATTAAGCACAACAAACGAATAAGTAATAACTAAATTTACTCGGGTAATGACTAAAGTCTACGTTGACACAGTCTACGTTATTGAGTCATAGTGAAAGGTTGTGCGCAATCGTTGACACAAAAAAATTGGCCTACTCACAATGCCACTTAAAAAGTGCTTCGAGAGCAAAAAAAAATATTACCAAAAAACCAACTATTCTTGAGTGTAGCAGATATGAGAAGATAGTACATGCGGATCCAGCGTGTTGTAAATGAACTGATAAACAACTGAACATTCTTCTAAATTCCCTGGGTATCGAATGGAGATTGCGTGAAGAACCTCTTCCCCAGGTCATCGTTCCTGATTCCAGACGACGACGGCGATAAAGATGATTCCGTCACTGGTTTCCCTATAAACTCTCAACTCCTTGATACTCAAAAGCTAGTTCAAGATATTAGCCGACTGTTGAAGGAGACATTCGGAGAGGAGATAAGTGTTAAGGTAATCTTGACTCGTACTAAAATTTTTGCGTGACCAATAACACAACATGGGACAATCCATAAAAAATCAATATATAAAAATCAAGGATCTTGAGCATAAGAACCAAGACCAAAATAAAAACAACAATTTGGCACTTAGAATAACCGTCCTAGAGCAAGAAGTGAAGAACTTTGAACAAAGAACCCTCACCACTTCCTTGTAAATTGCTGGCATACCTGCGACCATCCCGGAAGTCTTAGACAAAACTATCGAAGCAATTGCTGATAAACTAAATGTGGATGCAGACGACATTCTGGCCTCAAAGCGCCTACCAGGATCCAAGGAACGCCCCGGACCTATCTTCCTGGAAGTTAAGACAAAAGCAGCTCAAAAGAAGTGGATCGATGCTGGTAAAACAAAGCGTCTCACCCTTAGAGTACTAAATATCGAAGTTTCAAAAGCGAAGCGGAGAATCAAATCTACCCCAGTGAAGCTCTCCCTAAGTACCTAAAAACACTATTATATAATACAAGACTTAACCTAGCTAAATCGTTGATACGGTTTAAATTCATATTAAATTTAAAGATGGTAAAATCTGTGTTAGTAAGGTAGATAAGAGAAAATAATAATAAAAAATCTTTATTTCGGAACAGGTAACACAGCTTTACAAATAAATGGGTTCGGTAATGACTGCAGTAGTTAAAATCTCCAGGAGACAATCGGGTGTATGTTCCACTAGTTAAATGCAAAATTTTAATTATATAATATGACTCTAAACAATAAATTTAACCAAAAAAGTGCTTGATTAACCTTGCGAGTGATTGTGTGCGTGCGTGAATGCGTGCGTGCGTGCATGCGTGCGTGCGTGTGTGTGTGTGTGTGTGTGTGTTCTTCTATTTATATTGGGTTCATAAAGCTCTATGTGGTTACGTATGATTCCTGTTAATAAATATAATTTTCTTACTGTAACTATTTCCAACTCGTTATATAACTGAGAAGTAGGGAACCAAATCGGCTTAACATACATCACCTCTAAAACGCCTTGGTGTGCTCTTTCGAGAGGCACAAATTTGGTTTTGCCAGCAGTTATCAATTGATGGACCGATTGTCAAAGCTTTCGATGCACAGGGTCTCACCACTAAAACGATTGCAGACAATTTTGCGACTGGATTCAACAAATCCGTTAAAGACATAATTCCAAACTGCACAACCGACATGCTATACAACTCACTAGTCGAATTACATGTTCTGTACGGAGTAAGTAGCGCAGTTACAAACCGTATCTAGACCAAATATAAACACTGCAATTAAAATTTTCAATAATATTGTAACAAAGAAAATTAAAAACCAATTCCAAAACGACGAACACTGATTATTTGAACATTGTAATATACTGCCAATTCATACAAAAATTAAATATGTACTTCTAAAAGAACAATTCTTTAAGTACAACTTAAAAGAAAATGAATTTCAACATTCTATATACGGGTCGCTCTAAACCGGCTTTGCACGGCCCGCCCTTACAATACATATGGCGAGCGCACATTGTTGTAATTAGCTCCTCGACTAATACATAAACTACCCTCCGATTTACGAACTACAATTACTCCAAGTAATATTAGATGTAACTAAAGTCTCATTTTCTCCAGAACATAGAAAGCCCATGATTACCTGTAAATGTCGTTACCAGACTTAATTATTTAAAAAATATACTATTTAGTTTCATTATCAGCCTATCGCCGTCTAGTATTTAGTTTAATGCTTACTAAATAACACCTGCACTGTCGTTATTTTTAAGTACATATGTACACTACTTGTAGCATTTACTACAAACCTTAGTGGTTTAAAAATGCTATGTATACAAATTGTATTTTCTGTAATTCTATTACATAAAATGTAGCATAAATGAGCAATAAGAGTTAACTATCAATTTGAAGACCTATATTTAGATTCAGCAAAACAAATTGTTACAAATGAAATACATTTTTATGTAAAAGGCAAATTTGATATATACCAGAGAATTATTAGCGCATAAATCACCGTACGGCCCACTGGTCAGGTCACTGAATTCTTTGACCCGCTAACTCAGTGTTATGTCAGACGTTAAAATTTCTAAAACACAATCACTATCCAAAAGAAATTAACAAGGGAGACAGAAAAGAAAAGAATAAAATTGTAAGTCTTATAATTTCAGATAATTTTTAACGAGTGCTCGTGACAGCTTGCAAAATTAGCAATTAATTCCGTTATTTCTTTTAAAGTTGACCCGCCAGTTTAAGTTCTGCTTATTCTAAGCCGCTGCACCCTGCTATTGACATTTTATGAAGATGATCTACGTCACACCAACACATCATACTTATTTTTAAATTTCGAATTCAATTTGAATTTTGTGGTTCTGACATAGAATATAGAATGTCAGTAAATAGAATTAATTTTAGTACATACATAACGTACGTTATGTAAAATAAAATTATTTTTATATTTCTTTACTTTGTAAAAGCAGTAAATAACGCTCATTGAGCTATCGCAAATAAATGGACATAGTTACGTTAGATATAAAATTATAATGATCATAACTTATAATAGAAGAGAAATAGAATTATAACCTACGCAACAATGTTTTGTTGCGTAGGTAAACTCCTAAAGCTCCATTTACTTGAATTTTGATGTCAGATTGTTTATTGATTTGAGTTCTATTTGTGTAACCCTTTGTATGCATTTATTGGAATATATTCAAAAAGGTCTCAAAAGAATTTCATTACGTTCAAACAAGTTCCTTTTTATAAATGTCAGTTTTCCCTATTTATATCCAAGATTAACGCGAGCTAAGTCTATTATCACTTGCTTACCCTAATTATATGTAGCTAAGATTTAAAGATACATACATATGTATATACATATGTTATATAACATACATACATATATACATATGTTATATAACAATGCTTATACACGTAAATTAAATGCAAGGCCTAACATAAACACATGCAATATAATAAGGTACTTTATCAACACATCCAAGTACGCACATTCTTGAATATTTGTCTTAATCCCTAGTACGAAACCAATTTCACATACAGTGCAGGAGCATAATGTTTTAACTTACTAGAACGGAGTCTTTAAAATTTCAGGATAATGTTTTGAAGTCTTGTTTTAAATTGCTGATTATTTAGGAAGATGTTTCAATCAAATGAGAATTATGATGATGAGACTTAACCAATTACATTCATGTAAATTTCTTAGATGATACAAGGCATCTAAATGTCTGGATCTAAATGGATTGTATAATGTTTAGCTGGTCACGTTTAGGGCCGGTTCAGATAAACTTAACTTTACAGAATTGTATGTTAAGTAATGTAAATTTTATTTCCATTTGTTAAACTCTTCTTCAATATGGAATGACTAGAATTAATGCCAAGGTTTTATCGGTCAACATTTGTACTAATTTTAACTTAGATTTTTTTAAACTTCCTAGCATTCGTTGGAAAATCAGAAAATACGATTTTCGAACTAACGGCATAATTGAGCACATTCTAGTTATATTACGACCTTCTTTTTTTCTTTCTTCTTTCTTTCATTTTCTAAGACTGTTACCAAATTGCCGAATTATATGCCGAGTGTCAATACCAACCAGTCACTTTTGCCTCAGGAAAAACTGATAATACAGCGTTAAATGCCCAATTTTTCCTTTAAATTTTAAATAGTCTTAGATTTATTTTTGTTGATTTTTCATTTGAATTCAGATCGAAATGTAGGGTGTATACTATACAATTGGTAAAACGGATGAGGTGTAACTTTAAATGTGCTATCTTCATAATAAGACCCGACTTTTTTAATAATTTTACAGCTTAAATTAGTCGTAAGCACTATTATTTTCTTTGTATCGCCGTTTTTACATACCTAAAAAGTTTTTGGCCGGACAATCGGGTATCTCAACAGAGATACTGAAGCTTCGTGTCAATCAAAATATTTCTCGTGCCTGATAATCTTTGACTGATTTATTTACTCATCCATTATGTAAACATAAATAAAAAATACTTTATTATCCAAACAAAACAGACTAAAGGTCATAGCTCATTAGAGCCACCCGGCACCCAACCAGCACTACCTCATCCTTCGCCATCAACTCGTTGTCGACAGGTGGTCCACGGGTGAACGTTGCGTGGTCAACGAGTGGATATCGCGTGGTCAACGAGTGGACAACGCGTGGTCCATGAATTTCTGAGTAGTCAGGTGGAGAGCGGCTCATCGTTAACGCATCGTCCTCGCGTGAATCATTCGCGGGCAGAGCGCGGTCCACTCGGGACCCATGCGTTTGCAATGCGCAGTCAACGCTAGGCAAGCATGCGAGCACCGAGTGGTCCACTCGCCGTTCGCAAGTGGACAGCTTGCCAAGTTAATGCAGTGAGCGCATATCCATAGAATAAAGCATATATCTAATAGCACGAGGCGAGGCGGTGCGGGTCAGGTGTCTGAGCTAAGACTTTAAACATCGAAATACCCACAGCCTTTTCCTTACAACACCCACGAAATCGAAACAAAATGATACTTTTTTCAAACATAATCACGATTCCGATTAAACATTTCATCGCATCTCATCTCTAAAGCCTCTTTTCTACAAAGTAAAATAAAAAAACGTATGCGTTTCGGGACTGTCGGGCACAGTAGTGATAACTTTATGCGTGAGAGAAAGGGAAGCCTGACCGACTGGCACGGTAACGCGTTACGTAACGAAGCCGTTTACTCTCCCATAAGAAGTTATCACTTCAAAAGTTGTTTAAGGAATTCGAGCTTAAAATATATACTTCAGCTTAATCAATGATGCGTGGTTACTATCGAAGTCTATAGAAGGTACTCGTAAATCCAACAAGTCCAAACACGAGATAGTAAAATCTTAATATATATAAATCTCGTGTCACAATGTTTGTCCTCAATGGACTCCTAAACCACTTAACCGATTATAATAAAATTCGCACACCATGTGCAGTTCGATCCAACTTGAGAGATAGGATAGTTTAAATCTCAAATTATAGTCGCAATTTTAATTTATTGCTAATTATTTGTCTGTTATTATTTGACAGTCACAATTATCTGTTAACTCCAAATGATTCTAACAGATGTCGATACCTTTCGACTGGGTTGAGTAAGTAATCAATAGATGGCGCTGCTATGGTAAATCTACGAACGTGTCATATAAGCTACATTTTAACAGCATAATTACCACGTGTTGTTGACGCTATAAAATTAATTAAATTTATTTTGTAGTGAACGAAATACCGTATAATTCAGCTAATTATTTGTCTGTTATTTGCGATTTAACATCTGATGGACGAGTCATTTTGTACAACAATATGAATTTTTTCAATTGAGTACTTTACTTTTATTTTCAATTTAGCTAATTAGATTTTACCGGATGGGTTTTATTTCCTTAGTTGCGATTAGAGAAATAAAATATGGCGGTACGAAGTTCGCCGGGTCAGCTAGTAATAATATATAACTTAAGACACCTCACACATGACCGTCTGATCCCAAATTAGGCAGAACCTATGGTAAAGAGTACTATGGTAACCAGACTGCTGATAAACATACCTATAATATTAATAAATACAAACATAAGTATTATATACACTTAAGTACAAATGGGCCGCGACACTCGTTATGATTTTGGATACGAAATCATCCTCTTCTTGCATCAAGTTTAACATGGGAGTATGTTAAGCTTGATTGATTGAAGACAAGCAGGCAGCAATTTGTGAACTGTTTGCACTTTGTACGGGAACACCTTTACTAACATTTGTTACAATGAACGTCTGCTGATTGTGTGCATCGTCGTTGCTAATAAACATCGACGAGAAGACGACAAGAAGAGGATGAATAATAGGAATCGTGGGCATATTTATTTTTATGGTGAATAGGAGTAAGAAATAAATAAGAAAGAATAAGAAGATCCTGTCGAGCTTTATTACATAGTTGCTCTAAATGTAAACAAGACAATCGATATAATCATTTATTCTTTGATTAACCGTGAACTGAGGTCTACAAATAAATAATAAAGAACACACACATTCAAACAATAATTTAATAAACTTCCTATAAATTTAAAGTCTTGTTTGATCGTATTGTAATCTAATATTGAATATTAATTAACTTTTTGTTTGAAGAACGTTAATTGGAGTTCGTCGCAAATATTTTTTATTAGTCGTATTTTTCAATAGTTTCTTAAAACTATGTAAAAATACGTTTATGCAATCATGGAGCGCTTTTGTAATTTTTAACCGACGATTAAACGGAGGAGGTTCTCAATACCAATACTTTTAGCTATAGCTAATAAGTTTATTTTTCGATTTTCAGTACCTTTCTACTTTCGTCAGTTAATTTTTTTGTTAAAACGTTTTTATTGTTGTCACAGCACATCACACTGCGATACTTTAGGTCTCTTACACACTCTATAGCGCAATTAAAAGAGAAATAAGATGTGTTATCATTTTTTTTTAAAGAATGTGTGTATTTATGCATTATTAAGGCGTTTAGTTCGGTGGTCATATTTATGAGATGATTTAATATAAAGCATTAGATCAATACAGGTAGCATTTGTTCAAAAACAAAAAATATTACGTTTGCAGTAACCTTTCTTACCTACGTCTGTCTGGCACAGAAAATAAAATAAAATGAAAATTGGCGATTTAGTCGTTACGTGTGGACGCAAAAATTATTCATAAACATGGGAATATATTAAGCTATATAAGAATTATATAAGAAAGCTTTAATATTTAATGCTTCTTTCTGCAAAAGTGACGAACTTTGTATATAAACTTACAACCCCTGTTTCGTTCGCTTCGGGGTAAAATTTTGAAAAACGCCGATATACATGTGCATTCATTTCTAAGCATATTAAATTTCGTGTTTCCTACTTTGAAAATGACAGACTTCTATACAACTGTACAGCCCTTATATTATTCCCTTCGGTAAAATTTACCCTTTCTTATTGGACGCTTACAACATAAAAGGCATGAACTGCAAAAGTTTCAAGTTTGTAGCCCCAGCGTTTAAGTGATGAATCAGTCAGTCAGTAACGGATAGTTGGAGTAAGATAGTATTTTTTCAAAAATCAAAAGCCCTTTCGGTGATTCAAGTAAGTGTTCCATTGTCATCTACACCCTGTATACATATGTATTTAAAGCTAACATTATTTATGTATTTCTTGAGAAAATCGGAAACGTAGAAGGTACCCGCTGCTTATTCGATAAAGAAAAAGTCAAATATAAACCTGCTGTACACAGAATGCGTGACAGACTGATTCATCACGACACGGTCTCCGGTCGCACATTTTCCAATGTAACATATCTGAGCTAAGCTATTTTGTAAGGAGAAATGCGAGAAATGAATGGACACGGAATCCTTTGAAAATGAAACTACAGATAATTATATTCGTAAAATTATAATTATGAATACCAATTACGGAAGTTATTATTCTAAATTGTATTAATAATATCTTGGCGATAACTAAATAGGACGTTAGTTAGAGAGAGATGATGATGTAAAACTATAACAGCTATTCCAACGTAAATTAATAATTAAAGCTATCAAACAAAGTAAATAGATCAGATAACAATAGTTGAATATTATTAAATCATTTGAAACTGTCATTCATTAAAAATATCAATATCTATCATATATCAATCATCAATTAAAAATAAGCCTGAACCGCTTACGATTTTCATGAGACTTATTATGAACCGAATTACAAAGTTAGTAATGACTTAACCGCGATAACTGTAGATAGAGATATCTTTAAACTTAAGCAAATCTGATACACTTAGCACCTTCCGGCTTCTTGAATCTAAATTTGTTGTCTTGTTTATTAAGTTAACACAAGAATTGGTAAAAATAAATTAAAAACCGGGCATTTGCGAGTTGGACTTACGCAAGAAGACCATCACCATTCCACTAGATTTAAAACTTTCAAAATTAAAGTAATTTCGAAAAAGTACCAAGAGAAGCGCTATGACAGTATGTAAATTGTAAATATTTTTAGTAATACACAGCCTGTAAACATTTCAAACGTCTAACAATTGCCATTATTCAGATGGAGCAAAAAACGCCAAAATAAAATAAAGTAATACTTACTCGAATCGAAGATTCAAGATACAGCCATGCCAAGCCAGCCAAAACACGTTTGAATTTTTGGGAACTCTTTAAATTTTTAACTTTATTATATTTTCATTATTTATTTAATTGTTATAGCAGCTATAATATACCCACTGCTTGGAAACTAAATTTTCGATAGTTACAGCGATTATTAAGGTTGACCTAAAACACCCAAAAAAAATATGATTTTTGTAATACAGGCAATAAAAATACAGTTTGTAAAAATTTCAACTGTCTACCTATTATGGTACGGGAGATACGTATAGGCCAGATCCCTAAAAAAATAAAAAAATCACGTTTCTTGTAAGGGGCACCGGGGCACCCTTTAATTTTTATTTAACTCTGTTTTTATTCTTTGTTGGTAGCTGGTTGGTAGCTGCAATAGAAATACACACTCTGTGAAAATTTCAACTGTTTTACGATACATGAGATACAGCCCGCTGACAGAGAGACGGAGAGCGGATGCTTAGTAATAATAGGGTACCGTTAGCACCCTTTGGGTACGGTAGCCTAAAAATAAAATATGTTTACGTTTAAAATGTAAGGTCAGTCTCATATATTTAATGTATTTTACATATTTGATACAAATGAACATAATTATCTTTAAAAAAGTATAACCGACTTCAATACGCCTTAATCATTATTAATCGTAATAAACTGTATTCTTCATCCCTTAACTTTCCACTCTTAGAGATGGAACGAATGAATCTCCAAATTTAAATGGGACCAACCTTGCATATAACCTATTTGATTAAAAAAAAATTGAACTCGGTTCATGATGGACGAAGATATCGCGTAACATATTATACACAAAAAGTCAGTTTTAAGCATAATTTTTTTAATTTAATTATTTAAAAAAATATTTCTTGCTTTTTAATGGGTCGGTTTATTTAATTTATCTAAGTTACATTAACCTAATGTCAACCGCTAATCACCTTTTACAAAATAGTGCTTTTCCAGATACAAGGATGTTAATTTTTGAAGAGTTGTCCTGGTACTTCACCATAAGCAATGTGGCGAACTTAAAAAGTCGCAAATTCAAATCGCAACACGTGAAATACTTATTATTGCGTAGTTACGTCGGCCATCTGTGGTCTTCAGCATCAGTTCCACTTCAGTTACTAAAAAAAATACCCATATAGCTATAGGGGAAGAGCCTATAATATTTAAAGATTGCCCTCGTTTCTCTAGGATCCTATCATCACATCTTGGCCTGATGACAATGGGATCACTTGGGAAGAATACCCTTTCAAATAAAAAAGAATTTCCAAATTGGTATTCGAGTAATCGGTAAACATACATAAAACGATTCTAACAAACAGAGAACTTCCTTCTTTTTTTGAAGTAGGTTAAAAAGAAAGATGGAGGACAAAGAAAAGCATTCCTAAAGCCTTGCTTACTCTGTACAGGCGCAAGAACCCAGATAGCACAGATGCAGCAACATAAATATACGAGTACTGTACTCAATACATACATTTGAACAGACGCACTAGTTGTGAAGATAACTTTTCTTTTTTTTTATTATCTGAAAGGTTGGTGTAAGATAAATGTATTTACTGTTTTTATTAGGACATACTTGACTAATCAGGCAGATTTAAAATTCATCACTCATCCATCTTACAGTATATTGTAGTAAATAAGTAGCTTCAATCGCTACGCACACTGTACATCGTCTGACTGTGATGACGATTGGTACACCTTCATTGAAACGTTGGACAATATTTCTATATCCTATTCGTAGCCTTCTGACTCGTTGCTTATAAAATGATTCCTTTAATTTTAATGCGAAGTTTAAAATTGTAGATATTTAATAAATGTAATTTCTTATTATCTGAAGATTACTGTGATGTGTGTTAGATTGTGGTGTGTATGTGTTAGATTGTGGTTTTAAAAACTCCTAAGTTCTTTAAATCGTAATAAGTGTATATGTCAATAGTAATCTGTATAATCCGGTATTCTAAACAATACCTATGCAGTATTTCGAATACGTAAAACGTTTAGATAATATATGAAATATTATTTATTTTATACTTGCCTAGGTATTCTATACAATACCGTATACGCAGCCGGTAATGTGTGTAAAAGACGAAAGCAAGAAAGGGGGAGTCGTGCGGGCAGGCATTAAACGCGCTGCGATTTGTTTACTTGTTTCCGTTCCATAAATTTCATTGCGCTGCGTGCGGCGCGGGTGAATGGACGCAGCGTGTAGTGAACTCATTGCGTAATCTTCACTTAGGTTCAGTTTCGTTCGTGAATTTATTTGATTCAAAAAAAATTGTGGCCGATCAACGGGTCTCTCAGATGAGAGAAGGATTTTGTTCACAATTGCGTATTAAAAAGAGTAGCATCAAATACTAATACACATAAAATCTCGCATTTATTAACGAACAACAGTATGAACGATTGTTAATATTAATAAAGTTCCTTTTGTGCAAATATAAAGTGTTTTACTTGTCCGTCAATCAGTACGTACGTACGATTGATAAATACAGAGTAAAATCCATTTACTTTACATATTGCCGGTGGACCAGCAGGTACTCTATACAAAACCTGGAAATTGTATATATTGCAGCAAGAGATTAAACATTGTACTTTTTATAATGCTCGGGAAATATGAATAATGACAAGTAAAATCGGACTATATAATTTAAACTCATATAAACTTCTTAAATTATCACATTGTTTGATTATTATGAATATTGTTACATAACTGTTGGGCAAATTGATAATTAAACCAATTAAGGTACATTAGTAGCGCGCTAGAACCAAGACCATGATTTTTAGGAACCAGGCAGTGCTACAGAGCACACTTGTTTTCTATTCAGTTTTAAAATAAGAGCTAATAAAGGTTTTTGTTTATATCCCGAATTGAAAATTAATACGGAGTTACAGTGAAGAGTGTTATAAGCAATAATTACTTTAAAAAATGATATGTAACATATTTAAATGAACATTATGAAAGTGTGTTAGAATGGTGACAGGTATATAATACCGCATTATACAGATTACTGTAGCATATATTATACATGCAATGAATTATTTAGAAAGTGTCAAAATAAGCTTTGAATTAGAATATTTTATTTTATTCTCTATGTCATACATATCAGAAATGTAAACATAAAACCGATTTAATGTTTAGTTTCCATATTCAAATAGATTTTGTTGATCACTCAGAACGTCCCTTGAATAATTTGTCACCGAGAACTTCAATTGTCTTACCAGACAACGGAGTCTAATACCGTTACCTTCGAATCATCATTGGACAAATTCTATTACACACGTATCTTCACTGAGTGATATCAAACTTAGGTATCTGATGTTCACAAACTTATCGACAGACACTATCTTAGCCTTTTAAGATTTAATAAATTTACTATATTTGTTGGACAGATCGTGAAACAACGTAAAAGTAATACCAAATGGAATTTTTGTGTCAATAAATTAAATGGTTTTTATTTCAAATTTTTAAATCAATTAAATCAAATCATTTTACAAGTATAACAAAGGGAACAAAAGAGAGTATTGTCATCGGTGAATGAAAAATGATGAATTTTGGAGTTTTTCCAAATTCACCGATTTTGATGACCGTTTTTTTTTTTAGGAATAAAGTTTTGAAGCGTAAAAATAGCGAATAAATTAGAAAATAAATACTTACATATATCGTTCAATTCTTGTGTTCATACAAAAATATTTTATAAACTTTCAGTATTTCCAACTTAACATGCAATTTTTCGATTATTTTTTACAAGCTTTCGCCCGCGTAGTACTTATTTTTCTATCCCTCGGGAGCTGTATTTGTTCCGGGGGAAAGTCTCTTTTATCCTCTATGTCCTTTTATATACTCCTGACAACGTTTAATTAAAATACTACGATGGTCGCTTGAGTAGTTAAGGCGTGAAAGCGCGCAACACACAAACTCATTTTCCCATTTACTAAATTATTTAGGACTAGCTGAGTCCCGCGGTTTTACCCGTGTAAGCTATCTACATACCAAGTTTAATCGCAATCAGTTCGGTAGTTTTTGCGTGAAAGAGCAGCAAACATCTTACATCCTCACAAACTTTCACGTTTATAATATTAGTAGGATTGATATAGATTTCATATATATTTTTTTTTTTATGTTTTACTAGGTATAAAACAACGAAACCATTTTTTAATTAAATGTCCAGATGCGTGGCATTGTTTTAAAAATATTAGAAACAGAAATGTAGTTCCGAACAATTTTAGATCGCATTCATTTCTATCCAAATAACAGTTAGATAAAGTGAAATATTACGGTTAGAAATAATAACCCAATCGTCTCAACAAACGAAGCCGCAGAAAATCGAATAACAAAAAAAACGACCGTAGAATTAAACTTTCTGATCTTTTTATTACCTCAAAGGAATTTATAATATTAACTAAGTCAGTGTTTATCAGAAACAATGTGATTGACCAAAAAGAACCCTTGAATCAATGCGGTGTAAGAACAGATGATTGATTCGCCTCAGCCCCTGATTGATTAATGGCTCTCTAAGCAACTCCCACATGAACTACAGTTCAAAATTCACTTAACGAAGTGTTCTTAGCGTCTACTTTAGCCTCAACTGAACATGACTAACTAGTTTATAATGATTACTTTGTTCTGTTCAGTAATTACCTCCACGAACATGTGGAAAACTATTATACATTCACTGTATTACTTCAACATTTCACATTTTGTTTTAAAGTAACGTTAAAGTCCAAGTTTTAAATATACGAAATATTTAAAGTAATTAGTAAAACCAAACCAAGCAGGTGATATTACGTCAACTCTTAGAAAAAGTGATAAAACTTGACACAATTTTAAAGAGCGAGCAAGTAAGTACGCGGGCTCAGCACCTACATATCGATTTTTCACTAAGTCTATTTTCGCGGTGCTCGTCTCGTCCCAAATACGTAGCATTGTACGCGCGGATTCGTCGCCATTCGTGGCGTTCACCGTCTGCGGTGCCAGCTATTGTGTGATTCACCTCACAAGCATCACTTGCACTTCAAGGAATTGCTGGCTGTTTATATGTTGTGACCCGTTCTTATTTTAATATGTTTAATGTAATATTGAAAACATTATTGATATCGAATATAAGAGCGAATATACGTTATATGACGTCTTCTGGATACTTCTATGTGAGTAAAACCTAACGCAACATGGCCAAGAATAAAAATGATTATTTTGTTTAGCACAGGTTTAACTGTAATAAACATGATAAAGCTACTTATATATTATTTTATTTTATTATTTTATATATTATTTGAAAAAAATTAGAAAAAAAAAATTATGAATTATTTCTTGATTATTATTATTATTTTATATTTAACGCAATCAATTTTTACTGACGTCATCTAGACATATAAATAGGACATTAGTTGCAGTGCTTATTAATGACATAACAATGGGAACAGTATTAGAAGTTATCATTAAAACACAATACACTGCATATACATGTGAAAATCAGATGGTGCGTCTGTAGATTGCTAATAATAATCACAACACTACCTGTATTGAACAAAATATAACAATGTGATTAGCATAAATATCCTGGATGCTGATAAGCCTATGATATCTAGTTGGGTTCTAAGTTAAAACGGCCGACGTTACATGAAAAAACGAATTATATCATTTAAACAATCAAGTAACCCAAACATAAAAAACATAATTTTTTATGATTATTGAAGTTAAAATTACCATTATTAATAATGAAACTAACAAAAGGATAATAGTAAATTTCGCATTTCTATTCTTCATCGATCGAGTCTATCGTGATAAATATAATACTGACTATGTAAGAAAAAAATATGAGTAATGCAACACAATTAATATATGAAACTAATCAGCATATTGGTAGGTGCAAAACAAAACTTACTAATTTTGAAAGAAATAAACATTCTTCATTATTGTTATTTTATAGTATTTATTGTTAGACATACTTTCGTCTGTGTTCATTAATGAAACGACTTTGCTAGATAGCATTCTTCGTCTTGCTCTAAGAATCAATATTTGAACTATTTACTTACTAGCACTTCTGACCAAAGTTCCAACTTTGTCTTATCTTCACCTTATACCCCTGAGGTGAGGAGATTTATTATTTTATTAACTACTAAACTTTGGACGAGCAATACACCAGGGTGGTCAAGTATTAACGATAAACATGAATTGTTTCAATCCGGTATTATGATGTCATAATTCAAGATCTAAACTTAGCTATAGACAGACAGGGTAGTCTTAATATTCTAATGATATTTGCAATACAATATTTTGTTGTCGTTAAACTTCTGTTTGTATAAGGCACCGTAATATCTTTCCATAAATATCGAGTAGATTAGCGTGGTTTAGTAATTTAATTTTTCTGTGTTTTTTAATCCACGTTTTCTACAGTTAGCTATATCGGGTTAGGGTATGAGCATAAAAAAAAACTAGTTTACAACTGTAAGTGGATTATTACGTGGACATAGAATGCTTTAGCAAATTAAAAATTTGTTTCTATATTCATGTACCTATAGATAAATATTTGATGCAGCTGGATTAAATATAAAAGTATTGACGTTACTACGTATTCATATTGCGTGAAATACTTTGTGGTCTGTCGAGAGACTAAAGCGCTAATAAATCACAAGCAATACTAGTTCCACAATCTTTTTGTTCGTGCTGCTGAGGCTGCGTGCTGCTGCCCGAGAGGCAGAGTCATACTGCAACTCATGTTGCGAGCTCATTAAAAAAACCCGTAATCATTTCTTTGAGCTAACCTTAACGAAAACTGAATATTCACTTGTTTTATAAGGGTAAATCACATTTGGCCGAAAATTCCGGCGGTTCAATTAATCGATACAATAATCCTCGCCGTTCGTAAGTAATCATAAATCAAGCCATGATGCTACAACACAACGAAAAGATAAACATGAAACAAGAACCAAGGCAAATCTAAATGGAAGACAAACATCATAGTCGTATAACCTCAACAAGCAAACAGATTAAGAAGACTTTATCATCTTAAGAGTTAAAATGAAACATTATTGAGATTAGTGAAACTGGAAATCTTAAATTTGAATTATACTTTTAGAGACATTTAAATGTGTCCATCAAAATTTAAGTCGAGTGTGAAAGTTAGCAAGAAAACCAAGTCACAGGTAAAGCAGTTAGGCAGCGTAAAAGTAAGCATGCATTATATCTTGCACCGGAAACTGTACCATCAAGAAAAAATCTTAATCTCTCTGTTTTTACTATCAACTGTTTAGTGATAATAAAACTTTAAAAGAAGTAGCCTATGGGCTGAAAAAGGACGATAAAAACTGTGTTCCTGTGATGGTTATCCAGAGCCACAGTGGACATCCATGCCAAACACACGTGAAGTATTCAGTTATAAATACAATAACATAATTTTCACTGAAATTTTACAATTTTCCGCAGAAAGGACAATCAGAAATTAGACAGTATTGGAGCTACAACACCACAGACATATATGTCAAGGGTATTAAGGTCAAGACATTATTAAATTATTAAGTTGTAGAATAAACTTTCTATAAGTAAGGAAGAATTTAGTCAAATTAATAAGACATCGGACACTAAATAAATATAACATTTTTCAAGTTGCCGGAGAGTTACCAAAAGATGATTAAGACGTGGATGATAATGATGAAAAGATGATTTAAATGTGGGGAAACCGATAGGCTATCAGGCTGATATAGATTTGCTGTAAACATGACTAAGCGAGAACGAGGAATTTGGACTGAATCAACTATTTGTTATGCCAAAGAGATAACTATTGAATCGATAATATCAGGAAACGTCTGTATCTACTAATAAGACTATCAATAAATAACTGCCAAATTATTAACAACACATAGAACCGACCTGATAGATAAAAACAGAGTAGATTTATGCATAAAAACTTATTAAGTGATAAGGTCACTTAATAAGTTTTTATGCATAAATATGGGAACAACTCTGTAAGGTAAAAATCTGGTCAAGTCAATGGATGGTTGACCATTGAAAAGCGCCTAATAAACTAAAATACTAAAATACTAGGTTTCAAAGTATTTGGATCGCAATAATATTCGGATGTTTTCTTTTTGAGGTCATTCAAGCATCAACTTTATTCTAAGATGCCTTGCGTCAAAGTTTAACGATCATCCTTTAGCTTTGTGAGTGTGAATGACATAATAAATGATGATCATGGTAGGATATAGTTATACAAAAATCTAATATTTTCTATACCCATATTCTCACTTTGCAAATAAGTTCAATTCTTCATTTATTTCTACTATAAACCTTCTCGTAACGTAAGGACGATGCATCCATATAGGGATATATTGCTGAGTTTGACTCAAAAACAAAAAAACCGGAAAAGTGCTGACTCGCGCACCGGAGGTTGCATAAGCCAATAAACTTGTATGTAGACAGCATGTTCATTTCGGTAATCGATTCTCGAAGACTTTTGCTTGTCTTTTTCGAAAGACAAACTTAACTTTTCGGTTGCGATGTACGTCAAAGTCAACATTCCAACCGCAAAATATAAGTTTGTAATCACAAAAACATTTTTTTTATCTGATATAATAACAAATGACCGACTTCAGGATTTTTCAATTACTTACACTGTGAGACCTTGCTCCTTATCAAATTTCATGATTCTAGGTCAATGGGAAGTACCCTATAGGTTTTGATTCACCTGCGAATTGTGCAAATTTGATCAAATATAATGATTAAGTGGCCATATCTTTTGATTGCGTTGACTTAGAAGCTTGATTTTTTTTACAGCTTCAAGGGACCGCAAACTTATGTATTTGGTATTAATTTTAACTTTATGCATCCACGGGTTCCTGAGAAAAAAGATCTTGACAGACAGACAGACGAACAACAAAGTGATCGTATAAGGGTTCCTTTTTTCCTTTTGAGGAATAGAACCCTAAAAACGGTTGTAATGATCCTGTGAACTCGATTTAAATGTCGAATAAATTGGACTTGAAGCCATACTCAAGCACTTTACTACATAATTTAGAGAACTGGTATACATTCTGAACTCGTTATTCCGATCACTTAAACACCAGATGGTCATCGTCCCTCGATCGTCCATCGTCCATCGACATTTTCCCCTTAAAAGCTGTACTCCATCTACTTTAATGACTCAGCAAGACAGACTGAGTCACTAATTTCGTGACACACTTCTGTCGACGCCTAAATGCCGGGCAACTGCGAACCGACCACTAAATCTCGAGAATTCTGCAGCCCTCCGCCCTCTTCTATGGTACGGTGACATCATTCCATAACCGTTATAAAAGTAATATTGATATAGATAGATAGATAGATAGATAGATAGATAGATAGATAGATAGATAGTATTGCATAACTTTAAGTTCTGAAGTAATTATAATTTGACTAATCTTCAAACCCCTAAAATTTTATTGAATTATAAAATAATCTCATTTGAATTCCATCAGCAAATGAAATCTTTACCCGTAAAAGTCTGTCTGAATGTTCTTCAAATTAGCATAGTAGTCTATAATACGTCGGAGCAGTGCTTTAAAGAGGTAATAGTAGTAGTTATATTGATAGCTCTAACTTTAAATCATTATTTCGACTTATCCGAAGAATAATGTTCTGTCTGCAAGACTGCTAAGTGTCAGGACAGTTAGTTAAAGTTATAAACACGTATAGTATAGAAGCTAAGGAACTTGGGATTTCGATTTTTTAGTATGTTGTTGTTTGAATTAGCCACCTTCAATACCATTAAACCAAATTTTCATAAGTCTTTTATTTTGCGAGTTATTTGGGCCTATTTTAACATGCGACACGTTTTACACACACGTTTTAAGACGGAATCATTGTAGTTTTTAGTTAATATGAGACGTTAATTTACGGAAAAGTCAAAATTATACTGCGCTTTATGTTAATATCGTATGTTTCGGCACGATCGTAACTATGTCTTTATTTATGTCTTAATTTACATAGACAGGATGTCTATGTAAATTACATGAAGGTAATTTACATAATCTTAGTACCTTCAGGACGTGACTTCTGGTGCCATACACAGACTCCTACACAGCCACATTCTCCACCCAATACAGGCCTAACTAACGATCGGACGTCGCATATCTTGCAGGTCCCATGTACATTTCGTTCACTACACTTCATAATAAAGATCAAATCAGACGTTGTCCTAGTTTTAATTTCAGTAACCAAGTAAGATACGAAAATTTTGAAAATGTAGACCTTGGATAGTACTTTAAAAAATAGTACATATTTAATTGTTGCTTTATGATCACAACGGACTCTATTTTTCATATAGGTCGAATTTTTGCGATAGCTACGTAATTTAAAAAGTTACGCTTTGTGACGTCACATTATGACAATTGCGCATTCGAGAGTAAGTGGCAAATAATAGTTCTTCCCACGTCCTTTTGCTGCTGTTATTTATTGACGTTGAACTACGTTTTATCGAAAAGATAAGGTAATGTAAACTGGTCATCCGCTACGCGGCGTTACTTGCTGTGTACTACACTGAACCGAACACATCGGTTTGTTGTCGCCACATCAAAAACTCTTATTTATTTTATTAAAAATAGGGGCTAACTATAAAAGATGGATACACAGTTCACTATTTAATAAAAATAAGTTAATAGACATTATTTTGATTAGTTATACCGGTAACACAATGCTATTGGTCGATTGATAAATATTAATGAATAGTGGGCTCATAAAAGGGTAGAAATGTAATAAAAGGGTATTATAAGTGGAGAACTATCTCTTGAGTGCGAACAGAGGTACGAACAACTTTTCAGTTACTGTTAGTTAGTGATTTTCATAGTTTATATCAGTGGTTGTGAGACTTTTCTTACAGGTTCATTATTATACTATGTTTGGAAACTGTTTAATTGTAAATTATTTACTAAAACTCGCAGCAGTGCTCAAAACATAGTCAGTACAGAAAAAAAATATGAAAACCAATTCAACCCGTCCGATAAAATCAAAAGCCTAATATTTTCTCCTACTCAAATCCAATCAAAGAGTCCTACCTATAGGACGCCTTTGCCTATAAGACTAAAAAAAAAATGTAATGATTTTGAGATATACATTTGAATAGTCTCAGGACCGCATGATTAGAAGCTTATGCCTTTCGTGTTCATTTTCTTCTCATGGATTTTCGCAAGACGTCACCGTGAAGTTTGATGACGTAAATTGTCGAGACAGTCCCAGCTACAAACTCAAACCATTGTAGTAGGTACTACACGCAATGGTTATTCACGTGTCATTTTCGCTTACAACTCACAAATCTACTACGTAGTTATATACTGGTAATACGCCCTTGTATTTGGTAATCAGTAAAATAATAACGTAGTTGCTTATGGATAAAATAAATTATTTAATGATCGTCATGAAATCGAGTGTTTAATAAGGTTTTAAAAAATGAGTTGTATTATTTTTAAAGTTTGCTATTATTTCTCAACTAGCCGTCTCCGCAGTTTTACCAACGTTTATGGTCACTTCTCCTACTGGTCGTAGCGTGATGTTATATTATAGCCTATATAGGCCTCGATAAATGGGCTACCCAACACTAAAATATTTTTTCAATTCGAATCAGTAGTTCCTGAGATCAGCGTGTTCAACCAAACAAACAAACTCTTCAGCTTTATAATTTTAGTATAGACTAGCAACCCGCCCCGGCTTTGCACGGGTACAAATTGTACACTTAAACCTTCCTCATGAATCACCCTGTCTATTAGTGAAAACCGCATGAAAATCCGTTTAGTAGTTTTCCGTTTATCGCGAACAGATAGACAGGCGCGGCGGAGGACTTTGTTTTATAATATGTAGTGATTGTAAATGATTTTACAATAGCTAAGTATAACGTCTACAAGTTTCAAAACAATGTACCTACCGTGTTGATCTTTAATAAAAATAAACAGTTTTGACTTGACAGTCAACCACTGTCATGATTCATATTATTCATTATCCAGAGTGTTGAAAAATCTATGCATTTCCTCCTCGTTTACACCACTTACAACAGTTACTAAATTTTGGTCTAACCTTTACCACTTTAACTTGAAAATCATGGTATATTTAATAAAGATAGTTACAACGATTAATTATGTAATACAAACAAGGTTAATATCCGGACATTAAGGCGTTACGTTAGCAAAGACTTCGGCAATTCCCAAAAGTGTGTGGTTTTATGGTCTATCATAGCAACAAATAAGTTTGTAGATGAACTACCCAACTATGTTCGTAATTATTATAATCTTAGAAACAATCCTCTAAACAAGAAGTTAATTAGTACTCACCTATACACTTATACACTACTTTGTATTTGCATACTTACTTATCCACTACAAATGCGCTACTATATATAATATATAAGTAAATGTATAGTTTATATAACCATAATATGAACTGTTCTTATTATGACATATTCTTCTTGTCTTTGTTGACTACGCCTCTTTAAACTGGAAAGGCCAGGCTCCGCACGTAATGTGGTGGCTGCCTTCTGTTTAAAAGGCGTCAAAGGTCTACCGGGGTTCTCGGGGATTTCCTTCCTAGGGTATACCCGAGTCCCTTGCAATAGACTCCCTTGTGATGGAACACCGTGTGGTTTTAGTCGGTTCGATTGCGACATACCACTTCCAGTAGTCCCGGTGAGGTGAAGGACCGTAGGGGTTTCCACACGATAAAAAAAGACAGCCTTAATCTTCTTTTTGCAATCTATACTAATATTACAAAGCGAAATTGTTTGTTACAGATATTTTAAATTAAAGAAAATAATTATTTAACATTTATTACGTAGCTTAATACTGTCAAAGCTAATAATAATTAGTAATAATTATAGTCTGTGATCAAACCTTGCATCGCCGTCGTACAGAAAAGTGAATGTTATCATAGAATAGAAAATTCTTTATTGTTCACCATATTAAATTACAATAATTGATCTTAATTGCAATTAATAATTTCATTTTACAATTTCCTTGTTATTTTTTCTTTTCTTTCTCACACAGTGCCTGCCTATTGGAAATCAGTACCGCCACATAAAAACGTACGCAATAAGGCAAGTAGTCTAATAACATTTCTACTAGGTGAGAAATTCTTTATCGCATTTCGTGAAGGGAACAATTTATACCCTCTTTGGAAGCTAGATAATTAAGAAGCTTCCGACCGAGATCCGATACTAATAAGCTAATCAATTTTGACAAGCTAATTTCTCGAGCCATACCTGAAATTGGATGGGGAAACACCTGCACTGTACATACCTTTGACTGGTAAGTGATTCTAATGCAATGCAAATTTAAGAGTAGTCTAATGGAATTGTTTTAGTGCATGTTGTAGCTGCGTATATATAAAAAAAATATGATAAAATACACTCGCATCTTGCACAGTAGTAAGACTACAAAATATGCAATAAAAAATTAGGTATAACTCTACATTAATGTGTAATGATCCGTACAAAGCAATGCCACATAATGTTGGTAGTTTGGTACTAAAATTCAATGTCCATATTTTTTCTTCAACACCAATAAGCCAAGCAAGACAAGACAAGTAATGTCAACTTAAAAAAAAAAAGAAGTTGACTTCAACAGGGGAATGACATAAAAAATTAACAAATACTTTATATGTACTTAAAATTATTAATCGAAGACGGGCTGAACTAAGTATAACACATAAAATCACGTAAGTACTACCAATAACGTAGTAGAAACGCGGGCCATACATCACAACACCCACACCGCAATGACATTATCTGTCTTGCTCCTGTCACCACTGGCGTTCCAACGTTGCATAAGCTTAATGGCTAGGTATACGACGAAAGAGATCAGTTCATATGTAAGTGCTAACAAGGAAGACAACTAAAAGAAGAAGAAGATAAAGTTAGGTTAGACAATGCGGGGGATGTTTTTATTTAGGGGAAACAGTTTCGAACTATATTTTTCAGCCGTTTCTTATTATGAAGTATGTCTTACTTGTCTTATACGTGTAGCAGTGCCACTTGCCAGCATTCTAATTTTGAAGTGAAAACTTATTTTGGCGCACCGCACACACATTTTTTCGTAGGTAATATATAATTGAGAGGCGTGACATCGACTTGAGAGGCGTGACATCGACCTGAGAGGCGTGACATCGACCTGAGAGGCGTGACATCGACCTGCCACGGGGGTGACTCTGGTCACCCCGGGATGTACCTTAGTCAAGAGGTACGGTAGGGGGACTCCAGAAGCCGCCGATGCGTTCCTGGAGCTCCTCCCGACTGCCGAGGTAGGCCGCCGCGGTGGTTTAGTGGGTAGACCGGTTCGCCGGGAGTCCCACACACGCCCAGAGCATTCCCCGCGTAAAAAAGAAAAAAAGGTAATATATAATAGTAAGTTAAGCTGATCCGTCACGCTCTGAGGCGAAAGGCTCGATCGGGTGAACTCGGTACCGCCGAGTGTACCCGAGCGAGAAAGATACAGTCAGCCGCTCTTCGCTGTTGTGTCGCTGTGCTTAGTATATTCAATTAATACGTAATAATTGTCATTATTAATTTAGTAGTTATTATTGGCACGTAATAATTATTGTTTTAACAATTATTTGGTAAACCAAATAATGTAAACATTGAGGTTAGTGTGTGTAGTTAGTGGTTTACCGTGCTAACATTGGAATTATGAAGTTCATACTGATTTGTGATTGAAAACTTCTTTAGCTGCGTTGAGCTTTTTTTGGTAGGGGCAAAAGTTATGGGTTCGCATCACGGTCATACTAATGTGATACGTCGTTTTAAGTTTTCACTTCTGTTGGCAGTCCTATGACTGTCTATTTTAATTTGTTTTTAAATATTATGTGGTATTTTGTTTTAATAATAATTGATTATTCTAAAAAAATCTATATCATTTTTGTTCATCATTGTTTTCTATTTATGGTGTGCAATTAAGATTACTTATCTATGTAACTATCTATCTTTACTATGAGTCTATCAAAACTCCTTCTTTTACACATATATGCTGATCGAATTTTGCAGATATTGCAAAAACGCGATTATTTAAATTATCTCAAAACGCAATTTCTCACGATTCACAAAATAAAATAAAAAAAATTGCGCATCATCACGAATAAATACCCTCTTCTACGGTTATACTACTGCTTACCTCCATACTATATAATAAGTATTGTCATTAATATGATTCCTTAGTCCTGTAATTATTTCAATTTAAAATATATTATCCTTATCTTTATCCCTTGCTTGGCTCTGAAAATGGCCCTGAAGCGGGACTAAGAGTCACATTTTCCTTATTTAAGAAAGTTAGTAGCAGTTTTATTCCTAAAATGAGCTGCGAAAATGTCTTCTTAGGATGATTTTAAGATTAAAATTGACCGAGTAATTTTGTACTTTCAGAAACGAAATACTTAAAATATTGTGGGACGATATTTAAATAATATTAAAATAATGTTGAAAGCCTCCAAGATGTTTAGTCACAGAAGAAAAAATCTGGACTGGCGAAGTGGTAAATTAGCGTTATACTTTATATTAGTGTATAATATTGTTGTAAATAATATTATAATTAAAGAAACCCCTGGTACCTATCTCAGTTCTGAAAACTTATTTATGCTTATAATATGTAAATAAGTTTTATTTACCTGTATGCATACCTGTATATCATCGAATTCGTTCGGTAAAAACCATTCATGTTATGAATACCACCGAGAGTTGTACAGCAGAGTACCGAGTCCAACCGAGGATTACCTCGGTTCTTGTTTGCCAATTTAGTTAAAATAGTTAGTTAGTTAAAATTAAAATAGGATTTTCTATTACCGAATTCGAATTATGTTGTAAATAAAGGAATTACCAAAGCCTAACGCCTAGCCTCATGGTTAATAGGTTGCAACCGAAAGTGTCCGCGACAATTCAACATACTCTTGAATTTCATTCATTTATTTAAATGCCCAATATTCTTCCTTACACACAAAGCATATTGGCCAAAAAAAATGAAATTAGATTACAAATCGAGATTTTTTTATTCAAAGTGCCTTGTTCTACATGTGCTTACTACAGGATGCTAAATTGTACGTTTCGATATGTCATTGGTTGGTTTTATCTGAATCTAAATATTTTACTGATAAATTACCCAACTGTATAAATTGAAAAGTTGGATTTTATCTTTCAAACACCGTTTACCAACCAAACATCCATATCAGTTAACACCAAAGGCTCATGTCACTCACATAAAACCACGTTTGTTTAACCGACAAATGTTTATTGTTCGTTCACCGAAAAGACTCTGTTCATACGAAAATGCTCGTACGGGAACAAAAACAAATTTAATTTGCACAGCTAACTAGAATGCACAGCGGGAGCTAAAACTGTGAATTTTAATAGGTGCTTCACTGAAGTATCTACGAGTACATACGCGATAGTATAAGTACGCCTCGAAAATGTCACGAAGTATTTGTTGCAGCATTGTACTAGCGTAGTAAGTAGGTTTTGTCGTTTAACTAAAGTGATTGTTTTTAAACTAGCTACCCGACTTTAAAAGAAAGGGTAGCTTTAGGATCCGTGTGCATATTTCTCGTTTTGAACCGACTACAAAGAGACATTAAATTGTTTTTCATATTCATTGGTAAGAAATTAAATCTTCATGGTGTTCAACGATAGCAATCATTCTTTATTTTTAGAATGGATGAATCTCAGTTATATCCACATATAAATTAGGAAAAACATTCCTAAAGTGAGGATGGAATTATTGTTAGGTTATTAATGTTTGTACGGACGTGATTTAGATTTATTGAAATACTTTAATGGCTTTTTTTAATGAAAAAATATGACATACTTAAGATTAAGAAGACAATGATAGCAATCTAATAAATCTACCAACCCCATGTTTACGAATCTATGTAGACTAATATTTTAAAGCTGAAAAGTTTATGTTTGTTTAATAATTGTTTAGTCTCTTAGAGTTTGATTTATGAAAACGCTTTGATGAATGCGCCGTGCAGTTGCAGGCTCCATCATGCTGCAGAAACGAAGTGTCCGACTCAGCGTCTGTTACTTATGAATCATGTATTAATTTAAGGTGCCTATCATGGCGTATCAATGACCGAGCTCCTCCCTGCCTAGCCAAATTTGGTGTCATTAATAGGATTGCTACTTATACCGCCTTTGATGTTCACTCCAGTAAATTCTTGTGACAGCTTTTAACATCGCAAGATCTTCTGATACATTCGAATTTGTTTTTGCTTGTACATAACGGGCTCCGATTTCTATTACGTATAAATTAGTCACATAACTATTCTTATTTATTTCAGTAGTTTGTATGGTCGTGTACCTACTTCTTTATATTCTTTTTCTGGTCCTCAATAATGTTGGTTTCTTACAGCACTGTATTCTCTGCCAGTACATACCTATCTGAAATTGATTTTATTGAGAGAAGAGGTATATTTGGCCTGGGATCTGCAAAACTAAATACTGTTTAGTATTTTTTTAACCCCCGACGCAAAAAGAGGAGTGTTGTAAGTTTGAGGTGTCTGTGTGTCTGTCTGTGGCATCGTAGCTCCCAAACGAATGGAACGATTTAAGTGCTGTCTTTTGTTTGAAAGATGGCTTGAATGGGATCGTGTTCTGTGTATAATTCAAGTAAATCTGATTAGCCATTCGAAGATCATCAACACTTTTCTAATCGTTGAAGGGATTTGCGAGTATGGGGTATTTTAAATTTATGATTATTTCACATTCATTTCTTCTGAGTCCCTATAGAAAAAAAAATAACCAAGGTTAAAGGTATTATACTAGTTTTTTTTATAAAGCGCTTTTGAGCTAATGGATTACAGAGCTCACTCGTTTTGCATCTCACTTTATGTCAGTAAATTTTGTTTTGTTGTGGAATGAACTTAAAGAAAGAAAGAAAGAAAGAAAGAAAGAAAAATATTTTATTTGTATCTTCAGCTATAACAATAAAATTCATATGCCTTAAGACTAGGTTGGTACTGAAGACCAAATAGGGTACCTGCGTCAGCTAGTGTCGCAGATCGCTCTGCAAAGCTGGTATTCTCGCAGGCCCCAATTAAATTTAAATATATACATTAATAAAAAAATATACATATTGTAATTATATTAATATTTTACATATAAATAATATTAATAATGTTATATAAATAATCATATACTATACATTTACTATACATAGATACTTGTATTTCACACTATTTAACAAAACAAATTAAATTTTCCTATATTTATAAGTGTATTTCCGAACGCTTCTGTCATCTGTCAGATAATATTAATATATTATTTTTATTGGATTGGTAGTTACGCAATTGTCTATTGTATTATGTAATTGAAAGTAACAATGTTAGTGTATATCTGAAACTATGTCTTTCTATGATATGGATACCATAAAAGTAAGTAAAGTTGCCGCACATATTGACTAAGGTGATAATTTTTGTTGTATTAATAAAATTTCCTTATACTTATTGTGAAATGAACGTAATGTTTTTAGGTTACGCAGAGGCGGTGGCAGATCATTCCAACATTTAGTAGCGGCGTACCTGAAACTGCCTCTAAAAGCGGTCGTCCTGTGTCTCGAAGTTACTAAAAGATGTAAAGCGGCCCTTGTGCTGTATTGATTGATCTCACTAGACCACTTCAACTTATTATACAGGTATTCAGGCTTTTTATATAGAATAACGCCATAAAGCAAGGTTGATAGGTGGAGGTGTCTGCGAGTAGTCATTTTCATGAGATTCCCTCTGTTTAGAAATGGGGTGACATGTGTACGAGGTGGGATGTTATAGCAGAATCGAGCGCAAGCATTCTGTACCCGCTGAATTAAATTTCGAGTTCTTTGTAATATACATGCATCAAATACAGTGTCAGCATAATTTAATTTTGAAAGTATGAGAGTCTCACATAATAGTATGCGCATATCTGTATTGAGGTTTTGGCGGATATGGTACAGCAGTTTAAGACGGTAAAAGCAGTTTTTGACCGCTTCAAGAACATGCGTCTCAAAATGCAGTTCTCCGTCCATAACCAGACCCAAATTGCGAGCCTCACTGACCTGCTCTATGGGACATCCATCAACCATTAATACAGGATTTAGTTCTTGTATCCTTTTGATGCATTCTTTAGACCCTAAAATTAAAAACTTTGATTTAGTGGGGTTAAGTACTAAAGAATTCCTTCTTGCCCAGCCTGAAATACTTTCTAAATCTGCATTTGTTCCATTTACAGCGTCGTGACAATCATTTGGGTGAAAGGATGTGTATAGTTGGAGATCATCGGCATACATATGATACTTAGTGTTGTGGATATGGTTGGTAACATCGGCACTGTACAATATGAAGAGGAGAGGGCCGAGAACTGATCCCTGAGGAACGCCCCGGGTCACCTGACAGCAAGAGGAGTTGGCCTTGTTACCATCCCTGGCATTATCCAGTTGGACAAATTGAGATCTATCAGACAAATAACTATGAAACCACTTTATTGTTGCTGAGTCACACCCATAGTATGAAAGTTTAGCTAGAAGAAGAGAAATGTTTATAGTCTCGAAGGCACGTGAAAAATCAAGCAGAGTTAGCAAAGTACCCATACCCTGGTCTCTAGCCTCCAAAATATCATCAACTACATCAAGGAGAGTGGTGGTTGTACTATGTCCTTGTCGAAACCCAGACTGTTTGTGAGGTATTATGTTATATTTCTCGAGGTACTTCCTTAGCTGATTGCTGACCACCTTTTCCAACACTTTAGATAAACAGGGAAGCAAGCTGATTGGTCTAAGGTCTTTGGGAGTGGTTGGATTGGGGTTCTTGGGTATAGGCTTGACAATTGCAGTTTTCCATACGTGAGGGAAGGTAGAAGAAGTAATTGACCTATTTATGATTGCTGTAATGAATGGAAGGCTATGAGGGAGCGTCCTCATCAGCATTTCAAGTGAAATGTTGTCAGTACCTAGGGCATTCGATTTGAGACTCCTGATGTGCAAATAGACTACTTCTTCACTAACTGGCTCAAGCCTCAAGGTGTTCGAATGGAAGCGATTTGTTTCAAAGTATATCAGATCTGACAGAGAAACTGTATCATTGCCCGGGATATTTATGAAATGCTTATTAAGGTCTTCCGGATTTTTAAGTGTATATGGCAAATCATGCAGTCTTTGTTTACCTATATTAATTGTAGATTTTAAGTTGTACCAGAGTTTCTTTGGGTTGTTGATATGACTGTTTATGTACGACTCAAAGTAGGCCCTTTTCTCATTATCAATGGCACTTGATACAATACTTTTCAGATCTTTGTAACTTTTTTTGTGTATGTCAGATTTACTGTGTTTGTATCGTGTATGGTACTTGTCACGCAATTTCACCATTTCTTTGATTGTGTCTGTAATCCATGGGTAAGACTTTTCTCTAATTAGAATTCTAGTAATTGGTGCATGAATATCGAAAAGAGTTGTGACAAAAGTGTTAAAAAGTGTAACCATGTCCCCCACATTCTGCTGGGCTGTTATGTAAGGCCAGTCTAATTTACAGAGGTCATCCTGGAAAATATCCGACATTATACAAGTTAGTGGTCTGTAATTTATCCACTGCGGGGTAGGTTTATTGATTTTGAGTAGGCAAGTCACGGATAAGATGGCATGCTGCCCTAATTCAGGTTTATATTGAACAGAAATATTATTGACTTGAGCATCAGTGCACACAATATCTATTAGTGTCTCACTGTGATCTGTAAAGTGTGTTGGTTGCTGGATCACTTGATTAAGACTAGTGTACTGCAGAAAATTGTTTAACAATAATGTACTGTTCTCATTGCTCTTTAGACAATTAATGTTGAAATCGCCAAGAAGTACTGTTTTATCAGCACAATTGAATGATGTGAGGGAGGCTGTGATCGCATCTAGAAAGGTGTTAATGTTTAACCATGGTGGCCTATATGCTGTGCCTATGACAACTGTATGTGAGTTGACAGTGAGTTTGAGCCACATTTGCTCCACGTTTGGCACGACAGGATGTGCCATAGCTCGAACCTTGAGATCGCAGCGCACATAAAAACCAACACCCCCCCCACGGCCACTCCGTACATTCGACGGCCGAGGTACATGTCTCAGACGATAGTTGGGGATTGAAGGTGCGCGGCCCTCCTCGCCATCCCGCAGCCATGTTTCATTAATTGCCATTATATCTACAGCTAGTTCCTCCATGGCTAACACGAATTCATCATGCCGTGTTCCTAGTGAGCCAGCATTAAATAAACCCAACTTCAAGTATTTACTCCTAGTCATTAGAATTGTTTAAGAGTTTTCCTATCTGATATATATTTAATACTGTAATTAGTGCATGGCTAAGTAGGAATGTACAATTTATAGTGTCCGCTTTGTTACTATTTTGCAATGTAGTTATTATGTGTAAAAGTGTAAATATATATTTTTTGTGTGTCATTAATGCTAGTTGGATGATTATAATATATATGTGTGCATTGAATGATAAAAATATAAAATATAAAAATAAAAAATAAGTAATTGTTAGTTTATGTAAATAACAGATATTAAAAATCATACACATATAATGGTTTGTATTATCAGTACATCCTATAACCTTAATTATACTATTATTAAAGTAAGTTTTCCCACATTGTTTAAACCCATAAATTACTATTGTTGATTTTTTTTTTTCCTTTCCCGCCAGTTTTTTTTTTCTTTTAAGCCACCAAAATTTTATTTTACTGTGCTACTGCCGTAAAAGGGTTTTGAAATTGTATAGTTCAAACCTGGGGGCTATTCATACGTAGAAATTTAACTGTGTTTCCTTTACTAAGAACGGCTACATGCTACACGATACACACTCTCTACAAAAGACTATGGAATGGGAACAGTTACCATAAAGGGTGGTAATGTAATGGCTAAGGCGTCGGATTTATTCAATAAAATCAAGTTCCCCGCAGTTTCACTTACGTTTTTGGTCACTTCTCCGTTCGTAAGGGTTCTAGCGTGATGTTACATAGTTTATAACCTCTTCCAATGAATCTCTGATAGTTCCCGTTTAAACGAACAAACAATCAGTCGAATAAACTCTTCAGCATTATATTATTATTTAAGTACCTATAGATAAGTAAACATACCTTTGTACAGAAAGGATTGGTCTATTTAATTCTATTGATTAGGAGCCAAGTGTTCCGAAATACCAATTGTATATGATTCTAATGCAAATCTTATTATTACTTAAACAGACAGAGTCATTGTTAACATCGAACTGGTGTCTCTCTGATCGCATAATAATTTAAAATATATCTTATTGTGTATTTTTTTTATCATTTAACAAGGATCGGGTGTAATAATGAGGACATATAACAGGTTCTTTAACCACCGTTATTTGATGAACACAAGTTTTTGTACAATCAGCGAAACCAAACTGGTTTAGTGTTTGTTATTTATACGATAAAGCCGCATTCGCAAAATAACAAAAACTCAAAAAATCTACTTTATTTCAACTATCGGGTATAGTTTTTGCTACAGCCCTTATAGTCTTATAGTCAGAATTGCCAGAGACAACACACATTCTTTTATTTTTAATGTTTAACATACGCAAATCAAATGGAATTAATTTATTCAGATATATTAAAGACAAGTCTTATGATCATTAACCCGTTATTGTAAAAGTGGGAAACGTTTATTTTAATGTTTCAGTATCGTCTCGAACGACCTAAGACATTGTTCACAAATCACAAGTTATATGGAAGACAGTGATAAACTAGAGAAGATAGACAACAACGGAACTAGTGCGAGTGGAGGCCCCGAGGGACTGTTTGGGGCTGATGGATAACCAAAACGGCGAAACTAGGCGGGCGTAGCTTGAAACAGGTAAAGGTGGGCTAAACTGATTTTGCTCCTCTAATCATTTTACCGTTATACTTTAAAATTATAATAGTCTTTCTATATTGAAACAAGCTTGTAGTGGACTACTGACTGTCTGCCCAATTTGAGACCACCAAAGTGTGGCCGCCAATTTTAAACCAGTATGGGCTCATATAACCTGTGACAAGTAATCATAACCATCAAATCTGACGAATTTTTGTCTTAAAAAATTAAAAAAAGTGACCTTTTTGTCATCTGCCAACCACCTATAATCTTTCTCACCACAACTTAGTCAACTTGATCAATCGTTTCGTTATTAGATTTATTATGGTGTCGAATTGTCAACTTGAAACTAAGTCACCGAGTCTAAGCTATAAATATCACTACTTAATGTGTTTATTTAAAGCTTGTTCTAAGTTTCGCAAAGGTGAGAGAACTTGTTTAAAAATAAACTTATTGCATTCCATACAAGACGCGAAGGTAATCTGCTTACTTATGCAGGACTTTATTAACTGTTTTTATTTGACTTGTTTCTGAGATAGAGTCTTTGTTATCTTAATATTTTTACAATATAATTTATTAACATACAAAGCCAAAAGTAATACTAGCTAACATACAACTAATGAAAACAAAAAATTATTGCTCGTGATTATATTTTTATATTGTTAATCCATAATATATAGGTTTTCGTTCACGACTTAAGTTATTAGCTTAACTGATTGTTTGTTTACTTTAACCAAATATTTAAATATAGGTTTATCAAATTTACTAAATTGGATTTAAAGTTTGATCGGGGAACTCGCGCCACTCTAACTACTTCAAGAATATACATAAATGTTATTAGTCTGTAAGCTTCCTTTAAAACAAATAAATAAAAATTATATGTACTATAATAAATATTTTTCTTTTTTTTCTTGTAGACCAAGAAACTAATACTTACGAAGTAACTATTATCTTATCTGTGCTCATACTAACAAATATAGCTAAGGTACAGGTCCCTATTAATTTACGATTGTAGAATTTTCGGTTTTTTTTTCTATAGCCTAATATAAAAGACAATGCAACTATAAGTGTAATAGCTTTTTTAAATCAGTTTTATTCCTACGTGCAATAAAAATTTTAAATACATAAAATAAAGTAGGTCTTATTTATCATTCAATGTTAGTAATCCACATAATAAGCTAACCAAGGGGACCAAACACACATGTATGTAATTTGCGGTCTCTTTTGTTTACTCAACGTGAGAAACGGGTTGATTGAATGTACTACACTTGCCTACCGTGTCGTTCCTGTTCTTCGTAATGCATTAAACAATGCTACCTCTATTTACTAGTCCTATAATTCTAGGTTAATAACACGAGACCCACTTTTCATTATTATTCTTTTACGGCAAGTAATGAATAAGTAATCTAAATTGTAATCTTTATCATCATCGGTTCAGCATAAGTGACAACTTTCATTTTTATCGATGATAAAAACGTTGATGGCTCGATAAGCAGACAACGTATATGGTGTGGGCTGCTACATTAGGTTACTGGATTTAAAATAGTAATTAAAATATCGATTTTGGCACATGTGTTCAATTATGTAAATGAAATAACGAGGGAACGCGAACAATTTTCATATAGGAATCCCTTTCGTATGTCGTCTATAAAGAACAGATAAACTTTATGCCCGGGACCATTCCTTAAGCGTCCCAAAACAATTATGTGTTATTGACTTTTTCTCTATGAATATATTCAGTAGCAGTATAGAATCTAGCAACATGTCTGGTACGCTTTTTGCTGAATACCAAATATGTTTCCTTTCTGCTTAGATATAATCTAGGACAAAAAATATAAATGGTGAAATTATATGATACTAGCAACCCGCCCCGGCTTCGCATGGGTAGCAGAGACATCTTCAACAATCATTAACATATTTCAATCAATTTACATAAAACCTTAACAAATGATACACCTAAACCTTCCTTGTGAATCACTCTGTCTATTAGTGAAAACCGCATGAAAATCCGTTCAGTAGTTTTTCAGTTTATCGCGAACAGAGAGACAGACGCGGCAGGGGACTTTTTTTATGATATGTAGTGATAGTACACTTTTCTTTACCACTTCAGTGATATATAAACGTGAGTAATTAGGATTGCAAGAGCTAATTCGTAGGCATTAGGCTAATACGCTAGTCATAGCAGAGGTATCTCGTGAGTATCAGCTCATGTGGCCTTTTCCTACTAGATGGTTTTATTGCCAACTTAAATTAATTCAATATTCAAAAATTCAAAAATCGTTATACATGTTCAGAAATGTATTTAATATTTTTTTAAACAATATCTAAATAATAAAAGTTTTGCACAACAATTAATTTTAATTTCAGCGAGCTGACATCCTGGTGTTGCAAATGCACAAAATGTAGATTATAACGCCATTGGGCCGTTAGAACTGCTTAAAATTTGTTTCAAACACAATGATTCTAATCAAATACAATTGTTCTTGAAATGAATCGCAATCTAATCAAATGTAATCCGTACTTGAGCAGTAAAATGACAACCACGAATCACCTGAATTGCGTTACTATGTTAAAGCATTTATTAATTTGATTTGTTTCTTCACGTTTCGTTAAATCACTTGGGTATTGTCTAGTTAATCTTTACTCAAGCATCATTTTGTCTGATTGGAGTTTGAGGGTAGTTCTGTCATAAATTACATACTTCAGTCGGGATTCTTTTCTAAATCAATTAGTTGATCACAGTCTATGTAATTGAGCCCGGTTATATTATATATAATGGTTATACATTAATAATATGACTATAACTGGTGGGTGGAATGCTTGATTTCCACCCAATAATATTTATACATAGCTGAAGCTTTTACACGTAGGTAGATTGCTTAGGAAGATTAGAGAGAAAAAAGATTTGTTTATAAAAAATACTTATAAAAATTTAAATTAAAACTTAAACTAGACTTTAAATCAAAGCCGCTTTACCACAACTGCCGCAGGTGACGCGGTGGTCAGCGAGTCACTATCTCAGCGGCTCTGTCGCGAGATCGGCTTCCGATTTCGAGCACCTGGCTCCCAGAGGGGCATCAGTCGCCAGTTGTTCAATACACTGTCGGGAATATGTTACAATCCAAAAATTCTAAACAGAAGTATAGTGTTCGCGTTCTGAACATTTTAATTTAACCTTTCTACTCCAGCTACAGCAACGTTCAAGTGTAATCATGTGTACATAACACAGGCTTAATACCGAGGTTAACTCAGTTAGATAGTTGAAATGTAGACTGCAGGCACACTAGTTGAGTTACGGAAGTCAGGCAAAGCTGCCGCTTCATATGTGTGTAGATACGAAGATATACAGTATGTATGTACAGCGAGTGACTGTAATACGAGTTTGGTTTATTTGGTAACTCTTTACGTAAATTTCGTACACTTCTTTTAGGACTTGCAGAAAGGATAACTACAATCAAATTATTCAAATCTCATCTTCGTCATCATCGTCACTTTCCATCAGGTAAGTTTTCCATCATACGATAAACGCTTATTCCAATTATCAATGAAAAAATCAGTACACATTTCTCAATATATTTAAGGTGTAGAACAGCGTTGCCGGCCTTTAAGATGAGAGTAGGACAAAGGGGGAAGTGGGGGAGAAGGGGGGAAGAAGGTTTCCCCCTCCTAAGTGTAGGGTTAGGGCCTCCGGTAACTTCACGGTCACTTACTCGGCGAAATACAACCATAGCATTGCTTTACTGCCGGTTTTCTGTAAGGCCGTGGTATCACTCCGGTCGAGCCGGCCCATACGTGCCGAAGCATGACTCTCCCACAAAACAAATTAATTTGAAACCTTAAATCAGTTAAGTTTTCAACTGTTATCTAGTATTTTGTTAATCTAAACTGACTACATTAAAATATCAGTTTCTAAATCTAAATACACACCTACCCAAAATAAACTTTCTGCTCTAAAACCTAAATCGACCTCGGCTTATCTCAGCTTAACATTAGTTTAACTAAGATCATTTCCTTTACGAAACCAGATTAGCGAGGCACGTCTGATCTCTACAGTGTAGTACGCCTAGTGCATACATTTATACCGCCATTAAGCAAGGGTTGGGAGGGTAAACGTTTTCCGGTACATGGCTTTTGTTGTATCTTTTTGAGAACTTTCGCGGCGCGCATGCCTTTGTTTCAGTCAACCGCTCCTCTGCATAAGACATTACAATAGAAAAATTTGCCTAATCGTTCATACAATTAGGTATACATATGGAAGTTGTTGAGATCTACATAAGTTCGTTAAAGTAGTGTTCAGGTAATATATTAAAAAAAAAAACAGCGATTAACGGGTTCCGTTCTCAAAAGCAAAAAAGGAATCTTTATAGGATCTCTTTGTTGTCCGTCTGTCTGTCTATCAAGACCCTTTTTTTCAGAAACCCGTAGACGCATGAAGTTGAAATTAATATCAAATACATAAGTCTGCGGTTCCTTGAAGCTGTAAAAAAATCAAGCTTCTAAGTCAAAGCAATCAAAAGATACGGCCACTAAGCCTTATATTTGACCAAATTTGAACATTTCGCAGATAAATCAAAAGCTATATCCTACTTCTCATTGAACCTAAAATCTTGAAATTTGGTAAGAAGCAAGGTCTCACAACACAAGTAAAGGAAAAAAGTAGTAGTGAGTCCGATATTCGTAACTTGTTGTTATATCACATAATAAAATAGTTTTTGTGATTACAAACTTTTTTTGGAAAATTTACTTTGTCGTATATTGCAACCGCAAAGTTAAGTGTCTTTCGAAAAAGATGGGCTAAAATCTTCGAGAATTGATTCCCGAGATGAACGTATTATCTACATACAGGTTTGTTTGCTTACGGAAACCTCGGTGTGCGAGTCAGACTCGCACTTGATCGGTTTCCGAAACATTTCCAATCGGATCGCTACTACGGAAAATTTCCTAACCGAAAATCTTAATAAGATTGACTCGAAAACCCAACCCAGAATCAACCAAGATCTCACGCAAACATACACACACTCTTGTTACAGGACAAAAGTTGTCTGATGCGGAAGATGGGTTGTATTGGGTTACCATAATTACTAACGTACATTGTATTTCAATGTTGACAGGCTTTAAGGCTTTGTTATATTGAAACCATAACATGTAACTAATGTTAAAGAAATAAGAGCCTGTGGTAGAGATTTAGCAAAAGTGATTTATTCAGCGTAATGGATGGTGAAATCGATATGTATTAGAGAACTTTAGTACATATTCGTAACTAAAGAAACCTTTATACTAGTGGGAAATGGTGAAAATATAAAAATGAGAATCGATAAGTTTCTGGTTAACCTTATTCTTTTGTCTGGATATGTATTATTTTTCAGAAACGAATAATTCTGTACAACACTTGATATCATCCTTCACTTTGTAAAGAAAAACAATACTACATGCAAGATAAAAAAAAATCACAAAATTCATTGTCGTGGTGTTACTTACAGACCACTTAAAAGATTGAACTATTGAAGTGATAATGCCGGATCTCAGTGTAGCTCAAGTGTCTAAAGCCGTAACTTTAAATCAAAAACGGTTATACTTACAATCAAGTGACACAAATGTTGCGAGATTCCATATGTGTTGTGTTATTTTTCGCAATGTGAAACGATACTTCAACGTCTTCTGAGGTCAGAGCAAGACTCTAGGAAGTTCGAAATGTGACTAGCCCTAAAACCATAATAAGAAGACTTTAATCAGCTGGAATAGCGGCGTTCGTACCTGCCAGATCTTCTTACCACAGGCCATCATATAGCTCGGAATAACTTCGCTCGCTCTCGCCGTAATTGGAATGACAATAACTGGGGAAGAGTATTGTTCACTGACGAGTCCAGGTTTTGCCTCAAACCAGATGATGGAAGGTTCAAAGTGTGGAGATGACCAGGGGAAAGATACGCTCAGTGTAACATTGTCGGAAGAGAACCTTACGGTGGTGGGTCAGTGATGGTATGGGGTGGCATTTGCTTAGGAGCAAGTACGGAGCTACAAATCGTGGAAAATGGGGCTCTGACAGCGACACGATACAAAACGGACCTCTTAGAATAAATTGTGATGCCTTTTGTTCATTACATAGGAGATAATTTTCTTTTAATGCTGCTCATACTGCTCAGCCCCACACTGCTGCCATAGTTTTGGGATAACTTCAAGAGATCGACATCGAAGTTTTGGAATGGCCAGCCCGCTCACCAGATCTAAACCCGATAAAGCATGTCTGGAATAAACTGGGAAGACAAATTAAACAAAAAATGCTCGCAGTACAACACTTAATATCATCTTTTTTTTTTATTAATCCATCCTTCACTATGTAAAGAAAAACAATACTTATCCAGATTGTTTGGTTAAATAGTGGGGACTCATGTTCAGAGAATGAGAATTTCGTAATAAAATAAATGAATTAAATAATTATTAACAGTGTATGCCCGAATATTTCTCTAAAGATAAGGTTGCGACAAGTGAAAGTCGTTAAACCATTTTTTTTTTTTTAATAATAAAACGTTTATTTGGAACTAAAAACAAATTAAAGCATTATATTTAAGAATCATGATGTATTGTCTTGTCGAAAGGAAATTCCTTTCCGAGTAGGTGTAGATATCGAAAGGAATTTGAGATCATTTACAACTACAAATTTCGGTGCAGTAGTGCAGTGCCATTAGTGATGAATTAACTTGGATTGAACATTGCTGTTTATTTAACAACAGGCATTTCCGACTGGATGTAGTATTGTCAAACAATACTTACGAGTATATACAATAATTATTTGATATTGTACTTGTGTCTGGCAATACCGGGGTTACTGAATAGACTTAAGTTTATGGTGGTTACTTCCTTTTAACAAGTGACATGCGCTTGTAAGTTGAGCATCCATTTTTTTAAATGTATGGGATAATATTATATCATACACAATGAACTTTAATTTGTGTGTGTAAAACGGCTGATAAGGAAGAGGCCTGAACTGATGTTCTATCCAATTGGTTTATGGACAATAATTTTTATTATCAATACGATCCAATATTTAGACTAAGTGTTTTTTTTTTCGTTTTAACTTAATATATGTCTCAGCAACTTAAACAATATCTATCTATCTAACAGTTAGTCCATATAAAGGACACAGGGTACATTCCAGGTAGCATCCAAAATAAAGTACTGTACCCGAGTTATACAAAAATAACTTTTACGTGAAAGAAGTCACGGGCCTAAGTAAGCAACCTCAAAACAAGTCGTGATAAATATATTTGAGTAAGTCTTCTCAAAATTTGTAATTAAATCCTAGATCTACATAATCTTATCTAAGAAACTCAACTTCTGATGAACTTCGTCTGTGTAGAATATTTACAAAATTATGAAATTACGACTCCTTCGTGCGTTTAATAAAGAATAAATAAAATAAATTTACCCAGCGTCAAATGCTATCTTGGAGAAGGAAGGAAAGCTGTTTAAAAGAGAACGAACACTCCATTAATCTTGCTTTTGAGGTCAAAGCCGCTTTCTCCATAAAAAAAAAATATTTATATCAAATGAAAACGGCGGTAAAATAATTAATCCTTGGGCCACAATATTTTTGTTGTTCTGTATTTTTTATACGACTAAGTTTACAAATAAGCTCAAGACACGCCTAATTACAGTAATTCTCACGTAGAACTTATATCAGATACAATAATTTCAAATAAAACCACGCTCATGCACTCACACTTGCACACACTCATCCTCACATTCACACGCCAATACACAAACCGCACACATCACACAAACTTCACTTAAACCACCTACCAGTCCACATACACCAATAAGCACTTCACTTATGTACAGATTACTAACTGTAATATAGTGATTAGGAGTGTAATATATATAGTTTTTCATTAGAATTATAAGCAGCACAACACAATCACCTACCATATTCGCTTTATTGGCAATCATTATTGTTTTAACATTCGAGGGAAATGGCACTGATAACCGAAATACAGGCATTGCCTAGTTCAGTTACAGTAGCTAAATCCATTTATGTAAAATTAATACGGGTATTATCTATAACATAGTACTAAGTTAAAAAAAAAATAATATTATTATTATAAAAAAAAATTATAAGCGGATACCGGTGCTCATAACCTTACGCTAACTTTTTTTACCAGCAGGAAAAGAGCCAAACCCTAGTATTGCTTGGGTATAATGGAGATCAATTGTCAATTCGAACAGTAACGTTTATTATGATACCAGCAGCGCCCCGCGGTTTCACCCGCGTCAGTGCCGATCCCATGAGAATATCGGGATAAAAAGTAGCCTATGCGTTAATCCCGGTCTCCAGCCATCTACATACCAAGTTTCATCGTAATTGGGTTAGTGGTTTTTGCGTGAAAGAGTAACAAACATCCATCCATCCATCCAAACTTTCACATTTATAATATTAGTGGGGTTTATTGCGTATGGTCGTCTTGATCACGTCTTAAGAAAGATCCTTATTAGAGAACCTATCTACAGCAGTGGACGTCCTAGAGACGTTCTCTTCATTTTTAAAGATCTCCAGGTAAACAAGTTTAACAAGACAAAAACCCGAATGTACTTGTACGCCTTGTACGAATAATAGCACTTCGTGTATTGTTAGTGCTATAGAGCTGAGGCCAAGAAACATTTTTTAAGTTTAATGAGTACTGTGGAACTGATAGCTGCGGAACAAATATAGGAAACGCTCATTACGGTCAGTACCCCTTGTAGCACTTTTTACGACTTACATTGAAAATGATTACTCTCTAATTGTCCACACTTATACTGAGACTGTCTCCGGCGAAATATGTTTTAAAGAAAAACACTTTTTATTTTATTATAATATTTGTAGTGTATTTACTTATATATATGATATGTGTGAATATATATGCACTCTGTATAGACATAATATAAATACTTATGTATGTTTATGTATAAGTATATGAAACTGTGTATATTATGTAGTAATGATATTTAGAAAATTGTACATGTAAGTAATATAAATGTTAGTTTGTTTTATAAATAATTTCAAATGTATCTTTGCACCTACCTTATAGCAGTTCTATACCACCCTAAGGTTGACTGGTAGAGAATGCCCTAGGCATTAAGTCCGCCTTTGTACAAATGTGCATGAAGTTTCAAATAAATAAAAAAATAAATACACGAGTACGTAAAATAACAGTAAGCGGGTAGGGTAGTCTAATAATCACGTGAAATTTTCTAGCAATTCCTCTCCCATGGGGAGGTTTCAGCTTAAGCACCCCCTCCTCCCAAACACCCAAAATCAAGTGTATTTCTACAAACTATCTTAAAAAAATTCAAAAAACTATCTTGGTCTCTATCTGATATAATCTAATGCTGGAATGGCTATATCTCTAACTGATATAATCAAATGCTGGAAAATAAAGCACCGAGGTTAAAATATACCAGACAGACGAATGATAATAATAATAATAAATAAAAGATGTCATCATGTGAAAATCACGAACTTACTGGCGTCTACCAAGCGACAGACGGAGAAATTGTTGCCTGGCAACAGCGAGTCAAGATCACACGCCGCTTTTCAGCTTAGGAATCGAGCATTCAACGAAAAAATTAATACATGTGATATCTCACTTCACCCTCCCTCCCCCTTGTGATATTTCGTGATTTTTTCCGAACCCGGACGGGGTTACGAGCCTCACGTAATGGACGATCCCTAGACAGTGTATAATATAACAATGTGTTTCACGGTAATACAGTGCGTCCGGTGTGTTCGCTCACGAGAGAATTGATGGTTTCCATGTCATTATTAAAAAAAAATATTGTTAAGTCCGAAATTGGAACGGACACATCTTGGTCTCGTTTGAGTAAAAATAATTACAAGTGCCTAAAGCCTAACTTTTTTGAAATTTAATTTTAATTACATGTAAGTGTATATGGGTGTGTGCGTGTACGTTTTATGTAAATATATTACGTTATATTAATGCGTGAACATAATTCTTTGTACCCTTTTTTAAGCAAATTTGGAATTTTCAGCAAAAAATGTGAAATGTGGAATACCTAAAGCCTATATATAGAAAAAGTGGAAACAGCTAAAATTCAAACAATATGGGTTAAAAATTTGAAAATTATGTGAAAATATAGAAAAGTACACGTGTCTGGTGTAAATGTTAACCTGTTACTGTTATTGTACTGAAAGTCTATACGATGACTGTTTGAATTGTACTGGGAAAAAATAGCTTGATTTATAAATGTCAGAAATATATCAATGAAATAAAAGCAACATTGAAAATTTTATAAATTCTGGCTAAACTTCGACCACTGAGAGATCTCTCGCGTAAATAACTACGTAATTCTGTTTCAAATAAAGAATAAATACTAGTAATGTGTGACCCACGTCGCCAGTATTCTTTAAAAGAAAAATATAAATTTACAATATGGTTAATTATATAAAATTGTATTTATTGTTCTACGTGTATAATGAGGACTTCTAAATAGCAAAATATCAGTAAAAGCAAAGAATCTCAAGAAACTGTATTTAGCAATCTATCTTATACTGTAAATATTTTTCTTTCAAATCAATTTGCTTTTTGCCTTTAATGCCTTTCATGTTCTCCACATATGAATAGATCAGTGTTGTCCTAACATTGCTATTGTCAATTTATTTTTACATTGCAAATGTCACATTTCTTTTGTAAGAGAGAATTATATTACATGTATCTACTTTTAAAAATTAAAATTTTCATAAAAAGAACAGATCTTGCACCAGTGTTCTACGTTTAGAAAAGCCAAAATAACCAAAGAGATAAAACAAATAAATCATTCAAATCCTTTATCCAAACACTTAAAATGTAATCATAAAATTACGCAACGAAGTAACTTAAGTGTATCAGAAATAACATTTCGACAAGATCAAATATTAATTGAACCGTATCAGGTATCCAAACCTGTTTCAACTAAGTTATTTTTTGCCAGTCTCCAGGGTGAGGCCGGAATAACAGTGCGATGTAAAAACGAGGTATAACGGCGAGAGCATCGGATGGTGGCACGTAACGAGAGTGGGAGGGCAAATTGGGAGGGAAGGTGTACAGTGTACACACTAGGGTACGATACACCTAAAAGTGCCAACTCATTCACGGAAATTTGACGCGACATATTGTGGAGATACGGCTATGTATCGTTTTAGAAGTTGCGGCTTTGATAAAGTTGGATTTAGTAAATAGGTTTATAACATTTCATCTTTTTCTGTAAGTTTTTATTCTAGTGACATTCATTTAAATCAAAACCATTCTAATGTAATACACCTACACATAGAGCGATTAATATAATAGAAAAGTTGTTGTGCAGGTAACGTTAATATGGAATATTAGCAGGTCAGAGTTCGTCGGATAACTAATATCGTAACGATCATGAAAATCGGGTCTTCTGCAAACGCTTCATAACCGCGCATTCTGATTACTTATTCAATCAGAACAACTATTTTGAAAGATCAGATTCAATAGCTTACAATTTTTCTAGGTTACTGCTCTGAGAATTCTTCATTTGGACTGGTTTAACTGCTTAAAATTCCAGAGCTTTAAATAAGCACCGGAATGCTCGATCTCAATTATCGAATAAGTTTAAGACCGTCACTTCAAGATTGCAACACCGATGGATCCGGGAAACAGATTCGATTCCGATTGATTACGTATTCGACGATGAGCCGACTTAATCTTTTAAGGGAAGTCTGTACACTGTTAACAAAGGTAACACTGGTAATCAAGTTAGTGTTGCATAGTATAGTATCAGCTCTTTACGTATGAAATTGGCGTTTTGTCGAACTGGCCACTTCGATTTCAAATATCGGGCGCTTGGATAGAAATTCCTAATTCAAATTAATTTCAAATTTAGGCTTGTGAATTAATTAAGTGATTCGTTTGTTTTCGCACCATTTGATTTTTCATTGACATCGTTTTGTTCCCAACATGGAAAGTTCCGCCATGGCCCTAGCGCACAGCTTGAAGGATTAATATGTGTATGGGGAAGTTACTGTAAAATTAAAGAAAACGCGGTACGTTTTTGGTTGAAACGTTTTCGTTCTGGAAATTTTAACCGGCAGTCGAAACTGCCTTTAAAGATTTCATTGATTCTCGCTCTCACATTTTTTTTCAGCAAGGGAATTGATGACTTCATTCGCTGCGGCTTCGCTCGCATTAAAGTTATTATTCTACTGCTCGGAGACAGTAAGTATTCTAAATGAAAGGTACCTTATATACTTTTTTGTACACGATAACGTGCTTGTAGTCAGAAACAAACTCACATTCGCCTATAAAATATAAGTTAGAATGAGTTGAAAACATATAATAATCTCAAATCAAGAGTATCATATAACAATAAAGACTAATGGATAGGTATGAGCTATAAATGTATTCCTGTTAACTTTTTAAATGCAAGCTTACTTGTAGTAATAATTCCTTATGGAAATACTCTGCCGACGATAGCTAAACCCTTTATAAGGAAGAGGCAGTATACCGTATACTTTCAAATTGTTTCAAACTTCACTAAACAGTGTGTTCCAAAAGCTTTGTCAACAACATTTTGTGAGAAGCATTTAGCCTAAATCATACTGTTTTACTTTGATATATCTATCCTTGGAATATAGTATTATTCAATTACATCCTTTGGCATCCTAACCTTCACCGCTATCCATATTATACATCCTCTTTGTCACACACACATGTTCTCATATACACGCTCATCCACACGCTCATCCACGGACATACATCACACGTAAAGGGGATACAAATTTTTCATTAAACCTTTTATTACCTATGTTTTTAATATTGTCAATGTCAAAATTTAAACTACTTTGAAATTAATATAAATAATTTCTTAATAATCCCTCTCACCGAAGAGCCGTGATGGGAGGCGGTGTTTGCTGAAATACAGGCTATAGGAAACATTGCACAGAAAATACTGTGAAATTAGTTTGAGTAAATATTAGTATTTTGAATTAATTAATATTATTATTATTATTTCCAACAAATTGTACAAATGGGTAGGTGTTGTCCACAAACAGACAAGTTAGCGGAATCAATCCACGTCAAGACCCGGCTGGCCACTAAGTGCCTTAATTCCACGCTCCTTGCTACCTTATCTTTCGGAAACATGCCAATAGGCTAATAAATGTGTTTTTGATAACTCATACATTGTTTTACGGGCTGTTTTGCGTCATTAATCGATTCCGTTTGTTATGGCACCTATAGTTGTTTATCTGTTTGTCTTTAGTGACCTTGGACGAGAAATAATCATACCCATGTGTCCCCATATAAACACTCGTAGGTATTTTTACAACAACAATTTCAGAAATAGTAAACCTGTAAATACAGGCTTTTATAATAGTATTTTTGAAATCGAAAATTTATGATCTTATTGAAACAACATGATGTATAAAGACGTAAACACTCAACACCTAGCTTCCTTGTCAAATTTTAGTATTTTTTTCATTTACATTACAATTCACTGGCCTGTACTCTGTAGCAACATAATAATTATTATTTTAGGACGACCTAGTCAAAGGGGCAAAAAATCGCTGAAAAGGTAGCCCAAGATAACACTTTGTTCAAGTATTTAAGAGATGCCTAAGTGGACGTCTGAGATAATGCTGTTGAATAAAAAAACAATACCCAACAAAACAACAGGAGCAATTGTGAATGCCTCGCGGAGTACACTAGCAGTAAACGCATAAAAAAAACTTACGACAAATTAAAGAATTCCGATTACAGTAACTAGCAATAACGCTATAGTATGTAAATGGTATACAGCAACGGCTTTTTATAGTATCGAATCAGACAGAAAACTCGTTCAAGCGTCCACAGCCTGATATCATCTCAGGTTCACCTCTCAATCGAGCGGCCTCAAACCTATTAGCCACTAGTGGTGTAAAAGGATATTCTGTTATGCGTCACCTTCCTTTAAATCTAAATACAATAAGCATTCATGATTAGAGATAAAGTAGAGACTACAAGATCTTTCGATGTACACACAAGTAGCAATAATTTAATGCAAAAATCTTGTCATCTTACGTAGCTAGTCATTTGTCATAATTATATGAATCATAATTACGGTTATCGTAAGTATTTTTTTCTTGTTGATATCCCAAGGTTTTTCTCATTTATCATATATAAAACTAACCGCCATTAAAATACCATACATTGGTTAACGAACATAGAAATTTATTTAATACGCTAATTAGTTACACATACAATAGTGTCAAAAAACAAACTCTGTAAACACTGAGTTTGTTTCTTGAGTTTGTTTGTCAATACAAAGAAAGTTCAATATTAAGTAAATGTGTTATACACGTGTCATAAAAGGAATTAATTTTTTTATAGGTAAAACCTATGGCCATTCTTTGTGGCCTAATAGAACCTGCCCGTTCTCTTATTTTTAACCGACTCCAAAAAAAAAGGGAAGGTTCTATGTTCCACTGTATATTTTTTTTATGTATGTTCACCGATTACTCAAAGACGCCTAGGCCGATTTGAACAATTCTTCTTTTGTTTGAAAGGGTATACTTCCCAGGTGGCCCCATGGTCATCAGTTCAGGATCTGATTATGGCATCCTAGGAGAACTCTTCAAATTTTATAGGCACACTTGAAGCGATTTGGGTATTTTGAGGGGCATTGAAGCCGGTGATACTTTTTTTAAAAGATAATTATTTACAATTATGAATGAGAAAGTTTGGATGGATGGATGTTTATTACTCAATCACGCCAGAACGGCTGAACGGATCTGGGTGAAATTTGACACAGATATAGATTGTAATCAGGAATAGTACAGGCTACTTTTTATCCAGGAAAAATGTACGGGTCCCGATCAAAGTGAAATGTACATTGTTTTCCTTTTAAAGACTGTTATAATTGTATTGGAACGGGTACTAATAGGAATATGTTTATTTTGTTTATTTATTTTCTTTGTATGTTTCATAAAATAATGGACTGGTTTTATTTATTTATTTAAAACTTTATACACATTTTCGTACAAAAGCTAACTTGGCAATCTTGGAGTGATGCAGAAATAGAAGAAGATACAGGATAGGCAGATTTAGGTATTTTGCCGTTTCTTGAAATAGGTCTGTTAATCCAGCCTTATACTGCGATACCGACTGATATTATACCTAAATTACAATTTTTTTTATAAAAAGGTGGTTTTATTATAATTGACGAATAAAAACTAATATCAATGGATATTAGTTACCAGTTACTACTAGTTATATTAGTACAATACCAAACCACGTTACCAATATTAACAATGCATCAATGCCAGAAAGTTACGTTACGGGTGCAAATTCAGTGAAGTAATCTACGAACGAATTCTATAAATTGTTGTTTAGTAACTTGTTCGATGAAGTAATAACTTGTAAGACGTGTCCATAAAAATGCATTTATACGAAAAAAGTAACAGTCCATCATCATTAACCAGAGATAACTTCTGGTGGAAGGAGAGCAACCAGTTGCTCTCCTTCCTATTCTCGTCAATCGCCCGTTGCATGTCGAGGGTTATAATTTAATACCCACAAGGGAAAAATATTTCTGTATTCTACACATACGTAAATTAGTTCCGAGTCTAGGATTATTTTGTTATAAGTATTTATATGATAATAAGGTTCATCGCACAGAAATATTGCCCTAGAGCGGAAATTATCTTTAAAAAGTTAAACTCTTTTCTAACATAGTATTAGTAAATATTAGCAACCCGCCTCGGCTTCGCACGGGCAGCAGAGACATCTTGAACAATCATCACCATATTTCAAGCAATTTACACAAAACCTTTACAAATTATATACTTAAACCTTCCTCATGAATTGCTCTATCTATTGGTGAAAACTGTATGAAAATCCGTTCAGTAGTTTCTGAGTTAATTGCGAACAGACAGTCGCGGTGGGGGACTTTGTTTTATAATATGTAGTGAAGTACCTTTGCTACCGTGATCTAACACTAAAAAAGAACTACAAAAACACTGGTTTTAACCTAGCATTTGCAAATATGGCTAGGATCATGCTGAAAACGAATGTATTGTATTTGTAAAACAAAAACAATATCAATATATTTGTAAAAAAGTATTTCCAGTGTAGAAAACTCGGAAAATTTTTATTCAGCCACATCTGATTAAATCAGTAGCAGAGCTCGTTAGAATAATAAGTCTAGGATAAGTATTCTATTGTCTAGGTAAGAATCCTGCCAGATCAATAGACAGCGGCTAGTATATTGACATTTCATATGGATTCACGGGTAACTAGACTGGAATTCTTTAGAATATTGTAAGCAAATCTACTTTAGATTGAGTAACTAAATACAATAATCTATAATAATAATAATAATAATAATTTGACACTTCTCACACACGGCCGTCTGATCCCCAACTAGGCAGAACCTGTACTATGGAATCTATATTTATTTATGGGATATCTACATTTTGTCACGTGGTATTTATTTGTCAGAAAGTTCCTAATGCGAAAAAAATATTTGATTATATCCGTGAATGGAACCACTGTACGTTAGAGAAATACTTAGATACACGATACTTTAGTAATTTGTTATCTAATTCCAATAAAATATTTGTGCCTTAGTTCAATAAGAGGTAAATACGTAAGGCAATAAATTTAATTTATACTACATATGGCAGACAAACACACAGGCTGTTTAACGGTAAGCCGTTACTTCTGTCAACAGACAATAGATCGGCAATACTCCCACGCTACCGTCCTGCGTCTTCCCCGTGGAGGTATTACTTACTTTAATTCATTTGCAAAGGTTTATACTCGTAGGTTTATGTACTTTTATTTTTGACTAGAGATCGCCTGGTGTTCGATGTTGATTCATTCATTTTTTAATGTTTTATTTTCTTTCATTAACTTATTTGTAACTTAAATCAAGCTATACATTTACAGTATAACTTGAATTATCACTGTGTAGAGTTGTAGACTGTACGCTAACATGATAGATCTTGAAAAATGCTAAAAACAAAATTAAAAGAAAAAAATTCATTGGGATCGATTTTTTTTCTGACCCATCATCAAAGGTGCCATTAGTACTGTCGTCTGTCTGCTTTTTTGGGAGCGTTTCACTAACACCTTGTATAGATACCAATAACGCTTTAAATATGGAACTATTTCTTCCATTTCCAAAAGATTAAGTCTTAAAAATTTCCCCTTACAACAAAGCTCAAACAAATGTTCTAGACCAATTTAATGGACTAGTCAGTCCTATATATTGGTTGTAGAACATTTACTGATAAGCTATAAATCATTTCATGTTTGTCGCCGGCCGTGTATACAAGCGTTTTAGTATAAAAGCTTATTGACAAAAGCCTACTCCGAGGCTTTCACGCCGATGACAGTCGTGGCAAATACTCCAAATTCAAACAGCTGCGATATTGTATCGAAGATTGTCATAATTAAATGCTGACGAAGTTTCCGGATTAATTTTCAGCTTAAACTTTAGTTGCTCTCTTGAACATTCGGTTGAAGTTGCTTAATTGGTATAAGGGCACGGTTCTTCCTGTCAAATTTTAAACTAATGTAATATATCTGCCCTAAGTAAATGCGATTATAAAATAATTGTATGCTTTTGAATATAAAAGGCTAAATCTTCTACTACTTACTTTACGGCCGGTATGCCTATGTTTTCATCCAGGATATAATTTATCGGATTTAATATTTTATCAAAATCTGAGCGCTGAGCGCCGCTGCTCAAATTTTATTTATTTTATGGCGCCATGTTATACCTTTTCACATACTTTCACGTTTGTAATGTTAGAGAATTATTATGAAGCTGTATTTCCCGCACTAGATGAACAATAAATCCTAAGGATTTACTGTTCATATTTTTAAGGACATATTTTTAAGTGCTTAAAGGGCTAGCACCTTCCGAAATGGGGTAAACGAGCCTCTTCGCTCTGTAGAGCAGTTCAAATACATTATTTAACGGAGCTCAGCAAATCAAGTGCTACAAAATATCTTGTAACATTATATTTTTTACTGTTGTATTGTTTTAAACATCGCTAAGGATATGACGACACAACACGGTGTTTAAAAGTTTCTACTAAATTTACTATTTCACATAAAACAACTGATTTGATATTACACTCAACTACCGTACTGAATAAGAAACTAAAAAGTTTTCCACTTACGAAAGATCGGAAAGAAACAACTTGATATTATATTTCTGCGACTCGCCTGACCTCATTGGAAAGTTATTGTACTGACAGCAGAAGGATTAGCAAATGTTGACGCCACGTAATTATTTCTGCCCGTGCGTACTTACTAAAAAATAAAGCAGTCACGTGTAAAATAGCCCTAGGAGCATTAGCTGCACCAATTACAGGAACAGTGTATGCAGAAAAACGCATAAATCAGTCCTACTTTAAGTAAAGTATTTACTACATGTTAAAAGTGCTTATGACACCGAAGACAAAAAGCTGACATCTTTTTAAAGAAGAGAATTAAAGGTTTGCTAGCATAGCATCCCACAAAAATAGTAAATGCTTTTTAAATGTCGTTATTTACTTTTTTATATTATTGTGCTGGATCATGACATAAACGGTGAGCACGGTGAGCCTAACAAGACCAGTAGGTACTGTAACTAGGGCCTTGCAAACATTTGTACCCTCCTCGCCCTGTAATACAGACGGCCTACACTACTATGAACTTCGTGTATTTCACACTATTCTCGTGTTTGTTCTATTGGTACATCCTTTATAGTTGGTCGAAAATGTACTTATTTAATATTATGCCATATGCCTACTTAATATTATATACTCGTTAATGCGAGAATAACTGTTTGTCTGTCTGTCTGTTACGTGATCACGCCTAAACTGCTCAACGCTGAAATTTTATGAAATTTTTGGTGTAGAGATGAAGGGGACATTGGAAAAGGAAATAGGCTACTTTTTGTCTCTAAAATAAAACCAGAAGATGGTGAAACAGGGCATGAAAATCTTGGGCATAGGCTGGTAATGTATAAAAGACTTTTTTCACAAAAGCTCAATAAACCAAGTATAGTGAAATACCTGTTGGCTGTGAAAAACCAACCAGACAACTGTTCATCTGTCTCCAATCAATTGTGTTTTATATGAGACACAGATTTCGAATCGTAATAGCATCTTTGTTCGCTCCAATGAAGTTGAATAAAAATACAATAAAGTATAAATAAAGTTCAAGCCGTAAAAGTTGAGAGTAAAGTAGGTTTTAGAGTTATGGGTAAAGTTATCCTAAGTGGTAGTGAGTCAAGCACTGATACACTGACCTAGTAATAAAAATAAAACGTTAAAACATTCTATAAAACAGAGTAAATTATCAATTCCGTAAGGTCTGTCAACTATGCATTCCTTGCTCCATGTGCTTTTGATACGGATACCTTTGGGATCCTTTTTTGGGATTTACAGATATTGAACTTGGACTGGAAACGGAACATAGGAAAATGTTATACTGTCAGCGGCCATTACGGATTTTTTTTGTGCTTTGAAAATTTTTTTTATTGCTGGAGACTCCTCACTATCAGTTACTGATATCGCTTTTCCTTGTGTTCCAGGTTGGCTTTTAAGAGAATTTTGAAGGTTGTAAATAGATGGAACTTTCAATGACAAATTGATCTCCGTATTGACATCATAAACGGGGTTTAAAGTCTTCTACTCACAATGAGAATTAGAGTTCTCTAAAAAGTCACTATACTATCGAAGGGACTAACTACTACGTTTGACATACGCGCGCTTTTTAATATCGGCCTCTAGGAGGCCGCTCGATTGTTGAGGGGCTAACCACTAGACCAACAGGCCAGTCATTACTTAACCAACCACTTAACCAAATTAACTAACGAATACAACAAAATATAGAAAAATTACGTTATGCCTAATTTATTTAACACAATTTATGTCGAAAAATTAAATACAAGATTGATCAATTAATCAAGACTCTGAGTTTGGACCTTACTGAGGATACAGAAGCCACAAAGATATCAATCTCGGCTCGAATGGAGTTGGCCAGATTAAGCATGCGAGACATTGGTGAACACTGACCCATATTGGTGCGGCTATGAGGTATAGCAAACGTTTCTTGTTCAATAGGCAACTGCTAGTGCGTGGGATAGACATAGCTTCTCTAACAGCTCAGGGGAATCAATAAAGCCATTTATTAGTTTAAACAAAAACATTGTATGTAAAGATTTCTACGTGCGCTTAAAGAGTTCATTTTATAGTGATTCAACATCGGTTTAAAGATCATTATGTCTCAATAAGTTAAAATGTCACTTACATGAGAACAATAAATGCTATTTTAAAACATATTAACCCGATATAGGTGGGTACTTAAAAATAAATGATAAACGACGTACTGGTCTGTGAGATGCGAGTTCGCTGCGTTCAAAGTAGTGTGGCTCAAGTTATGGATTACAAGCGATTTATATTTTGAATATTATACTTTACTTAAAATATGATTGTAAAGCTTTTTCTTAAATATATTCAGCGAGGTCGCTCCTTTTCGTCTGCTGGAAGTACATTGTATAGCTGTGCTCCCACAAATGTCAAAGTGTTTTACCGTAGTTAGTTCTTATTGATGGTAATACTAGGTGATTTGCGCGACGAGATGAATATTACTATTAACATATTACAGTTATACGAATTTAAAGTGCGGCATCGATTGTCAGAATAACATAAATTGTATAGGAATCTTCTTTGAGCGCGCTCTATCCTATAGAAAGGCCCCTGATAAAACGGACTCCATACTGTACTACAGTATTCCAGAATACTTTGGATAATGCTATTGTAGATGGTAATACTAAGGGTTGGTTCCTTAAAAATGTTTATTTCTCTAACAATAAAATCAGACAATTTGGAGGCCCTATTGATAGTGGTTTTTTTAATTCAACTTGCTATCCTTTATTTTTTTTAAATTAAGTTAACTTGTTATAGAATCGAAGTTCTTTTAAAAGATGCTGTTTTCTCAACAAGGAAACTTTTATTATTTTTCTTGTACTGGTGAAATAATGTTGTTTTATCATTTTGCCGGGGTTGCTATGATTCTTTTCAATATTAACTCTAGAACGGTTGTAGGAAATGCCTCATACGTTTTTAAGACAATTTAGTGAACAGTAATAGATAGTAATAAACGCAACCATCCCATCACCTATGTCAATATCACCATTTTGTATTTAGAGTTGCCTTTGGTAATAGATAATATTCAAAGATAACAACATTGATTGCAAATAACAGAGATACCAGTTTAGACATCGTTGCGCATGTAAAACTTTTCTGTTTAACAGTCCTTTACTTAGTGAGGCTAACCTAATTTATATTGGGCTATGCTATATCGTTTTACTACAGAGATCGACTCTCAAAGCATATGTGAATCTCTTTATCGAACGTCAAAACTGAAGGTTTTGTAGCTATTTCAATGATGATTTTGTGACATCGTTTCATTCAAATTATTTATTTCATGGCTCGGTTTAATAGTGAATTGAATACATGTCTAACATGGACATAGTATAGATAATTGGTTGTAGGGTTTTCCGTGTTTCCAAGGTTGTTTTATAACGAGAAGTTAAAAAACAGATTTGTAAAGATTTGTTGTATAACGAGTTGAAAAATTAACCATAATCTTGCGAAACACGGCTTTAACTTTCAATAATATTTTAATACGAAGTTAATTTTAACTGACATTATGAATGTCTATTGTGAAATAAAATATCCGGACTAAAAGTATCGGACTCTTTGATTTAGAACAGAGTCAATCTATTATCTTGAATTAATGTTTGGCCAAATTGAGACCTAAATAGCTCATTCAGTTAAATGTCATCAGTTTTAAGATAACTTAAATAGGTTATATAAAATCTGCCTTGTTTGATAAAACAAGTTTCTGTACAAAAATACGATAATTTGTATTAAAACCAAGGTTGGTTTCTAAGGTACGGTTCCGTTGTCCATAGACAAATAACTCTGGCAAGGAATCACAATTCTTTTAAAAACTTACTTATTCCTTAAACTATAAAGCATGTTCACCATTAACCTTATAAAAAAATATTAAACAAAAAAACAATTTAGTCTCGAACATTTAAAAAACGCAAACCGTGTTTCTGAAAAAAATTAAAGCAGACACCATTCGAAAGTCAAACGATTCCTGCAACATAGCTATATACCTAAACTCATTTTATGTTATGTGATAATCCCCCACCAAAACAGCCAATTAAATACGAATGACTTTGAGAGAAAATAAATAATGCTTGGAAGGAATGCTACAAAGTCAAAGGAAATTCCCATTGCTTGTACAAATGTATTAATTTCAAAGTCAATAAGTAATGTGAAACGAACTGTTAAATGATTACAACAATAAAACGCCTTTGTAAATAATTTTATTTAAAAATACGAGCTCGCGTTATTTATTGGAATTATTCAAAGGAAAATTTTTGGACGTAATGGTTTGTTATTGATTCTTATGAATGCTATGCTAAGACTACGGTTATATTACACCAACATTCCAATTAATGCCAAGGCCATTACACTTTCTTCTGAAATTACCTGGTCAATTAGATATATAAAAACATAAAAAGTTAAAAAAGAATATATATTAATAATAGTGGGATATATTTATTGGTTAGTTTATTTTTGATAGTTATTAGGATATATTACAAAGCCTATGTCCAACAGTTGACGTCCTATGGCTGAAATGATGATGATTACAAAGCGCTTTGAAAACCCAGACTACCCTTATTGGAATTTGGGGATGACTGCTTAGTGCAAATATTTGTATGGATGAATAACTATATCTCTTTGAATTTTGTAGTTATTTACAAATAAAAGTGTATTTAAATGAACTAGAGATCGCCTGGTGGTCGAACATCGACCATAACTTATTTAATGAATGTTTTGTTTTATTTTATTGACATACATATTTGTAACATAGTTCATTTCCCATTATACATATACCCTTGATACGAGTATATTGGTGTAGCCGTTTCTACATGTTTTTTTTAATTTATAACACGTATTGTATAAAAATGTCAGATTCTACACTTCTTCTCCGTATAAACGTTAAGTATTCCAAATTTGACATCCTCCATGCTCAAAATTTAGTTAAAAATGGATACAAAGAATTCTCTTTACGTAATAATTATAGATAATATTGTCAGGCTGTGTCAACACTGTGACGGGACATAGCGCTTCACTCCTTGACAAAGGGCCCCTCGGGTATGAAACTAGACGGGTATCCCTGAAATACACACGTGAGTAAAATCGTAAATCTTTAATAATATGGAAACCACTCACGAAAGTTTTTATTTTAATATTTGCAGTATTTGTTGTAACTAGTGGTTTCCAAGAGGAATTCTATCGTAATTCGTTAAATTATTGATGTAACATTAAAGCTCCAATAAAGTATAAAGTCGAAAATAGAAAAAAAAGTTTAAATTTTTTTATTTATTAAAAGCACTAAAACTTATCAATAGTTACTAAAAAAACTGTTAGCGAACAGAATAAAAGAAGGTACCGAACTGTTTTGTCTTTTAAATACATAAATAGATAAATGTAGTGAATCTCGTGATCGGTCTGTGCTTTTAACAAGGTCATATTTTTCTGTGGTTACGATGTAATAGAGAAGATGTTTATATAAAATGGTTCTTTAGTTCTAGATATTTTGACGCTTGTTAAATATGCGTTAAGGTATTATTTTTAATATGTAGTTCGAATTGACCTTCTCAGATTTTTTGTTGCCACATCGTTGACGCACAGGTTTTTTTTAGTGGCCCTGGTATAAATTTGAGTATAAGTATTTAACCGTAATCTTTGTATGTCGTTCCTAGGAATCAAGAACAAACCAATAACTTCCAAAATATTTTCCTTTGAACAATTTCAATGTATACCTCTAACTAGTATTTTCAAATAACATTACTCACAAAAGGGTTTTATTGTTGTAATCATTTAACAGTTGGTTTCACACTACTTATTGACTTTGAAACTAACACATTTATACAACAAATGGATATTTCTTTTGACTTTGTTACATTCCTTCCAAGCATTATTTATATTCTATCAGTCATTCGATTTTCCTTGGCTGTTTTGGTGGAGGATTATCACATTATATAAAATGAGTTTTTATTAGCTATGTTGCAGGAATCGTTTAACCTTCGAATTGTGCCTGTGATATAACGTTTTTTAAATGTTCGAGACTAAATTGTTTGTTGGCCGCACCTTCTTTAAAAGGAAAAAAGGATCACTTCTTATAGGATCTCTTACATCTCGTAAGAGTCTCGAGAGTATGTGTCTGTTTATCTGCATAAGACATTACAATAGAAAAATTTGCCTAATCGTTCGTACAATTAGGTATACATATGGAAGTTGTTGAGTTCTACGTAAGCTTATTAAAGTAGTGTTCAGGTAATGATTTAAACATTTGAATTTGGAAGAATATATTTAAAATAAACAGCGGTTCACAGGCTGTTTTTAGGGTTTCGTTCCTCAAAAGGAAAAATATATAAGATGTCTTTGTTGTTCATCTGTCTGTCCGTCAAGACCCTTTTCTCAGGAACCCGTACACGCATCAAATTGAAATTAATAAAAAAAACTTATGTCTGCGGTCAATTGAAGCTGTAAAAAAATCAGGCTTCTAAGTCAACGCAATCAAAAGATTTGACCAAATTTGAACAATTCGCAGGTAAATCAAAACCTTAGGTTTTTATGTAAATCGATGGTATGGGAAAGTAGTTTTAAAACCGCAAAGTTAAGTTTGTCTTTCGGAAAAGACAGTAAATGACTACCGCCACTCATGGGCACCTGTAACTCAAGAGTCACAAGGGCGTTGCCGGCCTTTAAGGTGGGAAGAGGTTGAGAGGGAGGAACAGCGGGAAGACGGGAGAAGGGGATTAGAGGGGAGGAAAGGGGAAGGACGGGAATAGGGAAAAGGGAAGGGTTAGGGCCTCCGGTAACCTCACTCACGCGGCGAAAAGCAATGCAAGCATTGTTTCACAGCCGGTTTTCTGTGAGGCCGTGGTATCGAGCGGAGTCGAGCCGGCCCATACGTGCCGAAGCATGGCTCTCCCACGTAAAAGATCTAAATAAAAGGATGGGATACTTTTAGTCATAATTATTCATCTTATTTTACAATTGATATTCAGTTTATATTGACAGGTTTTACATATGTATAGGTTTTTACTAGAAATTCCATTTATTTTTATTCGAGATATTTTTGGATCACAGTAGTTTTGCAGCACATAACAATTGATTTAACAATCTTTATTTATGCGTATGAGGTACATTAAAAGTGGGTTATTCCAACCTCATAAAATGATTAAAATTATTACATCAGCAGTATTAGGAAACAAATTTAATTTCCTTGTCTATAGTGCACCATCTTTTAAAGAAACCTCGATTCTCTTTGTTCGTTCCAAACCTATAGCGTATAGGTATATAACGTGCTTTAAAAGTGTTTCTTTGGAAATATAAAAGGTAAACTATTGTTTCCTCAATTCTTCCTATACAGGGTCTCTCATCTATCTCATCATCTCTCATCATGATTTTTACAAAGGTTTTAGATGTCAGTACAATACATATATCTTCTGTAATTGCGCGTTCAAACTTACTGAAATCCTGAACCACACGTGAGTAAAACCACACATCAATACCAATAAATAAAATTAAAGTGTCTATTGTAATGTCAAATAATAGTTTATTTTTAAGCTCATACAGTTATTGACACGATACCTATGCCTAAAAATCAGTTTTAATATTTTGTCTGTCTGTCTGTCTGTTTGTTTCGGCTAATATCCAAAACGTGATTTTCACGATTTCCACAGGACTTTCACTGGCAGATAGCTGGTGTTATAAGGAGTAATTTAGGCTACTTTTATTTTGGAAAAAGAATTACGGTTCCGCGCAAAATATATAAATATGTACTCGCGAACGAAGCCGAGCGCGAACTGCTAGTATTTAATATATTTAATAAATACTACAAACATCCAAAAACTAGGGGCATATCTTACATCTCATGTGTCTGTTTTAGTAAACTCACTTTCAATTATGCGATCAGTTAAATGAGTGAGTGGTACAAAGAACCACTTGATCTCTGACTGAGTAAGAGTTGTCCTGCCCTCTCCTTGTGGCCGCGAAAGCCTTTGTGTATCATAGTACACATGTGAGAATGTTTTTACTTTGATATTTAGATACAACGCGTCATTTCTGTTTTGTAGTTTTTTGTTTGTTAATGAAAAGCTTTGTGTGGATTGACATGCTTTTGATTAAAAAGTGTGTTTTATGCCACTCTGCTTTAGCGTAGCGACTAATTTTAAGCTAACCATAGGATGTTTATTGACAGTATAGATTAAAAATGGTTTTATTGCAAATCTATCGTCGATTAGAATATAACTATTGCTTTGGTAATGTGCCTATTAGTATATGACTCTACTCGTAATATTGTGATAACCACAGTGGATAGGAGCACTGTGTAAACAGGTGTTTATATCGTTACTAATTATTAAATGCAAATTTAGCTTATTTGTTACGCTTTCAAGCCCTTAATTACTGCACTAATTATCCTGAAATTTTGTATACACGTTGTCATGGATACAGAAGACATTCAACCTGTAGTGTTCCCGACGAACAGAAAAACGACTTTTAACGATTCGTTTTACTTGCGGACGGTAAAATTTTCGTTGAAAATCCAATGAAAATTTACCGTGCGTAAGCAAAACGTATCGTATCTTGATTATAGGGACTGGGCATTAGACGGTCGTCAGCATTAATACGAGTGGAACCACGGGCAACTGCTAGTTCACGATATAAAACGTTCATAGTACCGATCACATGCATTCGAGCATTCTCACTTAAGTTTCTTACTTAGTTCCGAGAAAACTATTAAGGCATCTCCATAGTACAACCGTATATGCAACTAATATTATAAACGTAAAAGTTTGTAAGGATGTATGGATGCTTGTTGCTTTATCACGCAAAAACTACTGAACTGATTGCCATGAAACCTGGTATGTAGATAGCTGGAGACCTGGATTAACACATAGACTACTTTTTATCTCGATATTCCCACGGCATCGGAACTTACGCTGGTGAAACCGCGGGGCGCAGGTAGTCTTAATGAAGTAATAACTCAAGCTGTTAAAAATACACAGTTGAAGATAAAAATCATCATACAGAAGGTTTATAAAATCTCAACAGAATAGCCACTTAGAAATGGCAAAGCCTATGATGTCCAGGGTCACAAACAGCCTGAAGCTAAACAGTGGGTGGGTACTTGAAGATACTAAAGAATGGTCTATTAACAAAATAGAATTTATTACGAAAGAGTCTAGACAGTGTTGGCTGATTAATTGCCATGTTACATGACAAATTAGGATTCGAGAAACATCGAAAACGATGGTACATACTTCATTCATTATCACGAATATACCCAGAAATACGAACCAATAGCGTAAGGCACTCTTAATAATTTATGGCAGTTAATAATTAAGGCCACGAAATAGACTGAGCACTGTGTATACACGTCTTTATATTCCCGATACACGATATGTGGTTTATTCTTAAAATCGATCACATTTATTCACCTTAATTATCCTTTAGTTCCGGAAACGTCCGCTATTAACGTTTTGGGAAAAAATAAGTATTTAGTTTTTTAGGGTTCCGTAATAAAAATAATAATATAACTCTTTATTGTACACCAGGAACATTAAAAAGCAAAATTTCTTAAAATTACGGTGAATACAATTGGCAGCCTTATCGCTCTATGGCAATCTCTTACAGGCAACCATGAGATGGAGAAAATCCGTACCTAAAAAGGTAAAAAATTAACCCTTATAAGGTCACTCTCTTGTCTGTCAGCCGTCTGTATGTCCGTGTGTCACCACCGACTTTCTCAGGAACGGGTAGACCTAGCAAGTTGAAATTAATAGCAGATACTGAATTATGAATGAGTCTTTGAGAATTGATTCCCGAAATGGACGTATACAAGTTTGTTTGCTTACGGAACCCTCGGTACGCGAGTCAGACTTTTTATGGGATAGGGGGCAAACGAGCAGACGGGTCACCTGATGGTAAACTACTACCGCCGCCCATGGACACCAAATAAAAGAAAAGCTGACTACCGTAGTGCCACTTAGCAACTAATGGGATGACGTCTCTCTTCTTTTTCTCTGTAGAAGGCTTTGGTATTTTTAGCCGAGGGGGGAAATACTCAGGTGATAGGCTAAGTACTCTATTTTACCGCATATCCTTCAATGGAGTAGACGGTGCACAGGACATAACCTTGACACGGTTGGTATTTTTCTTGAGTTTAGACTCTTTCGGAATGTACTAGCAAATTACAAATCAGAGAACGAGAAATCTCATTGAAAGTCATCCAGATAATTTAATGCTTATAAATTAGGTAACTAAAGAAGTGTCTACTTTATGTCATGGAGATACTAAACCCATTTCTGGAACCTGCTAGGGTAAGGTTAAATGTGTGCCATTAATTAATTACCCGTCTGTCACGATAATTGATATGATATTAGTGTATCGTTATATAAATCGTTTCATAATGAGGAAATTATGTCATGATGAAACGATAAGAAGCAATCGATAGTAGAAAACTCATCCTTGACCATAGCTCTCTTTCATAGACTTTCATAATGAGCGATATTGCAGTACCGTCAACCAATAGCTTAATGCTACTTTAACCATATTGTTAGATCGACGACATTGTCGTTTTATATGTATTGGAAAGAGATCCCATGCTGCACTTTCATTTGCGTGGTCGTGGTCTCGGACTTCGGAGTCATTGTCAATATTTGTTAACAGATGGATTTTTCTATCTATTGAACATTCTACCTTAATATTATAAATGGGAAAATATGTTTGTTTGTTTGTTTGTTGCTTTGTAATGCTTTCGTGCCTTAATTACGCAACAGATCATCATGAAATTTTGCATATACTTTATCAGGTGTACACAACAGGATATAATGTCCGTTTATCCAGAAAAAAGGACTATCCCGAGGAACACCTGAATTTATTGACAAAATCTAAATTAGCGTGGGCAAAAGCTAGTCATGAATAACACTGAAAAATTAAGACACACACACTCAATGACACAGAGACACCCCAGTATTAACATATTGACATCTTTGTCACTTAATTACAACAACGAACTCGGTTTTGTCGGTCGGGGCTGGTCACTCCCGTCGCTATTATTTGAATATATAGTATACTAGCGGCTCGCTCCGGCTTCGCACGGGTATAAAATATATAGCCTATGTCATTCACTGAAAAAATTATTAAAATCGATCCAGTAGTTATGTAATTATTTACGACATCACATTAGAAACCTCAAAAATAACAGTATTTCTCTACTATTTAATGGATGTTTTTATACATATAAACCTTCCTCTTAAATCACTCTATCTATTAAAAAAAACGGCATCAAAATCCGTTGCGTAGTTTTAAAGATTTAAGCATACATAGGGATATAGGGACAGCGAAAGCGACTTCGTTTTATACTATGTAGTGATTTTAAAACAAACGCGCAACTTCGTCTGCGTTTGTAAATTTTCCCCGATTTTGCAATATATTTCATTGATGCTCCGCTCCTATTGGTCGTAGCGTGATGTTATATAGCTTATAGCCTTCCTCGATAAATGGACCATCGAACACTAAAATAATTTTTTGGATTCAAACCAGTAGTTTCTGAGATTAGCGCGTTCAACCAAAGAAACAAACTCTTAATATTAGTATAGATTGTCCTCACATTTCATTTGCACTTATAAGCAATGTAACAAGTAAATTCTAAAAGAAAAAAACATGTTGAGAAAGAGTGTTCTTGGAGTTTCTTGCCTGATCTTCTCCATAGGATCTACGTATTGGAACTGTCAACTAGCTTCACGACCGACTTATACTGACTGACTCCTACTCCTGATAATTCAAAAATACCTACAATTGGTTTAATTGTAATAAAAAAAAATGGATTTGATTTAAAAAAAATTATATGATTTGAACAAATTATTTGTTAGATATTTTCCATTCCGTTTTCCATTATTTTTAATGGCAAAATTATTTACGAATCTATTTACTACGTGTACGTACGTACGTACTACTCCATATGTGTAAATTAAAGTTGGAAAATACCTCACTTGCGCAACAGATTGACTCTATTTCGAAAGAAAAGGAACAAGAAATTGTCAGCGATGCAATACTTACATTAAAAATGTAAAGAAACAATATTACAGCTCGGCGTGCTACAAGATATTACTACATATCACCTGTAAGTATGTCATATTAATTTCAAACAACATTGACAATAAGGTTTTATGGCAAGCATAACCATATTGGCTAGAGCAACTTTTACATAATACATTTAAGATTTTATTCACGTGTTACTGGCGACTTGGCGAAACTCTTTTTGTTAATCCCCGACGCAAAAAGAGGGGTGTTATAAGTTTGACGTCGCTGTCTGTGTGTGTGTGTCTGTCTGTGGCATCGTAGCTCTCAAACGGATGGACCGATTTCGATGCGTTTTTTTTTCATCTGAAAGCCAGTTTCCTTGCGGTGGTTCTTAGCTATGTTTGGTTAATAGCGGTCCGGCAGTGTAAGAGTATCAGCTCTTTTCCAAAATAATGTAAGGCATTTTTGGCGTATGATTACTCGATTAAGTGCTTAACGCGTGACAGTATAATCGTTAAATGAGGCGTTATGAATGCTTTAAGTTATGGAGTTGATCATCATTGAATCAGTGTTTACTTACGAATTTGTTATTTTGTATTTATACCACCTTACACCACAGAAAAAAATGAACAATTTTTGGATACCTAGTGGATATGTTTTTTCTAAGTTTCCTTGATAAATGAGAGAGAATAATAAACACATGAATGATGACCTCTTTGTTTATAATTTTTTATAGTTTTTACGAACTGCTAATCATCAATTAGGCCATTTATATGTTTGCCACCTTACTATAAACAGAAAAAGAACTCTAATATATATATAATCTGGAATAGGACATAGGCCACTTTTGTCCCTGAAAAATATACGAATCCCGTAATAAAGATTTTACTAAAATTTCCAGGCGAACGAAGTCGCTACTAACAGCTGGTACTTTATAAACCAGTTGAGATGTTTTTTCTTTAATAAACAATGTCAAGTGCACATGTTTGGCCCACAACACATTTTTCTGTTCGTTGGAGCGGTTAAACATGCAAATGACATCATATTATAATCTAGCTGTAGCTAACCATTAATTAAAAACTTATACTGCTTTACTGATAAGGCTTTCTGTTTATGATTTTATTTTTCAACTTAATGTGCCATAAGGTTTTTCATTCAACTTTTATGACAACAATGGATTGAATGATGAGTTCAAAATTGAGAAGGTACTCTTTCTAAATGATACGACGTTTATGTTACATTGCATATTGTATTCATTAAGTACATTGTTATATACTTCGTTGTTACATATAACATAATTGTCTGTAAATGTTAGTGGAATGCTCACCGTAGCAAATTGTGTATATACCATACCCTATCATTAAAATAGCTGCGGATTATTACAAATGTTGTATAGAAACGCAAAAGTAGGTACATATTATGAACATTCAGGTTATGGTGAACTATTAACCTTAACCTTGTATAGTTTTCTTTTTAACCATTCTAAATCTTTATTATATAACTTCAAAATAAAACAATCAACGCACTTCAAATGAAAAAGGAATAGCAAGCAGTGAGTCAAAGAGATCTGCTCAACTGAACTGTCAGTTCCTGGACAACCTGCAATTACTATCTGCCACTGACAAAAACATAAATAAAATAAACACAACTTAGAGACAGTAATTTTCACCTATTAATTTTACAACGTTGTCATTTTTCGTCAACATAATCACTACACACCATAAAACAAAGTCCCCCGACACGTCTGTCTGTCTGTCTGTTCGCGTTAAACTGAAAAACTACTGAACGGATTTTCATGCGGTTTTCACTAATAGATAGGTGTATAATTTGTACCCGTGCGAAGCCGGGGCGGGTTGCCCCGGCTTCGCACGGCTTGTAAGTATATTCATATAAATAAGCAAGTGTGTTATAAGTTATTATATGTATCGCTCTTCGTACTTAATTCCAACTTACTAGGACAATACACTTCGCAATCAGGTTTCGATGTCAAATACTATGTAAGTAGAACATTATATTTCTACATGCCGAACATCAATAAATGTTACTTGTTTTTTTTTATTCCCCAAAATGACCGTCAAGATGGACTGCCAAAATATTTACATTGAAGATTTGTTACCCACTAATAACGCCCCGCGTACGTAGAAATATCGGGATAAAAAGTAGCCTATGCGTTAATCCAGGTCTCCAGCTATCTACATACCAAGTTTCATCGTAATCGTTTCTGTGGTTTTTGCGTGAAAGAGTAACAAACATCCATCCATCCATCAACCCATCCAAACTTTCACATTTATAATATTAGTGGGATAGTGGGATATCAAGTATCGAGTGTCATTAAATCATAAGACAAATATTTGATGCAAGTCATTTTAAAAGTCTATTTGATTTCAGAAAGAAAGAAGAAAGAAAGAAAAAATGTTTATTCATCGACGCTTGAAATACACGGACAGTACATGCTATGCAGTAGTAAAACTAAGCTAGATAATTATTATAATGTTAAACATTATTTACGTGTACATCACGCGGCAGCCGAATAGATAATTTCAGGTTATATTATAGGATAATGTCAGTCTTTAGTAACTTTTGAGACACTAGCTTGTTGAGTTAGTTTGCGTAGAAGATTATCGACATATTTCAAGTATCGATTGCCTCTACTCAATGATGTGTGAAGTTTAAAAACGATGTCATCTTCAGAATCTGCATTAAAATAAACATGACACCAAACTGAAAAACTTTGATTAATAATTTATTATTAATAATGTCAATCATAAACTAAGATTAACATACTACTAGCCAGCAATCAAATTCTTGTGTCAGAAAAAAATAATCACAAGTAAACAAAAAAGGAAATTCAATGTTCTCTTTGATATTTAGTATATTTTATATTACAAGTAAGTTAGTCTCATTAAAATCATTACGCTTATCCATATATTGGATGCTATGGTTTCTGCAAGTAATATAATTTATTTTTTTGTGTGTTCAGAACAACACATGACATCACACACAACGATTGAAATCAAATCACACACGAATTCAAAAAATGGAACAGTATTCTTCATAGCGACCTTTTTCTCTTTAATTGAAACTAACTAACTTGTAACCATAATATAACAATTCTAGCTGTTGCCTGCGACTTCGCGTAGAAATTTTGGTGAACTCTATCTTTACTGTAAACGGGAACTGTAAATTTTTCTGTAAATTTGTTCTGTGAGCCAAATTTCATCCAGATCCATTCAGTTGTTTTTGTGTCAAACAAACATCTATCCATCCATCCTCACAAGCTTTCGCCTTTATAATATTTGTAAGATAAAACCGTATGCTACTCAACATAATAATACAATTTATACATAGTTAATAGAGCACGTAAACTTCGTCGAATAACATAAAATAAAAAAACGAATATAAAAAATACACTGTTTTCCACGTATTTTTAAATATTTACTACCCCGCGAATCGAAGATTCAGAAAATAAACCAAAGAGGCCACATGTTTATAATAAACTAGCGACCCGCCTCGGCTTCGCACGGGTAGCAGAGACATCTTCAACAATCATCAACATATTTCAATCAATTTACACAAAATCTTATAAAATTATACACCTGAACCTTCCTCATGAATTCCTTCACTCTGTCTGTTAGTGAAAACAGCATGAAAATCCGTTCAATAGTTTTTCAGTTTATCGCGAACAGACAGAGAGACGCGGGGGAGCACTTTGCTTTATAATATGTAGTCACTACACCTTTACAGTAGTAGTTTAGTAACGATAAATTCATTAGAGTAGACCTGTATGTCATACCTGTAACATTCTAACATAAATTCCCATATGGTGCTACCTACGGTAAGGTTATATATAAAACTGCTTTGCCTTAAGGTCACCGGCAGTATCGTGATAAATGATTACCTCTTGACAGTTTTTTTTGTCTCATACAGCATTCTGAATAAATAATCAGTATCTATTGGGTACCTATTCAATGGCCCTTTCTAGAAATTTGGATCCCAAATAAACTCAATATTTTCTTTTCAATATAACTCAATATCAAACATCTAGAACTAAACACTTATAAGTTTTAACGTCAATAAAATCACTTATACCACGATTTTAATTATTTTAAAAGATGATTGTAATTTGTGGCTCAAGTATTGAATATAACAAAGAACAGCAATGAAAAGGATATCAAATTATTTGCCTAAAGGTAAATATTCCGATGTTGAACGTACTTTTTCCACTTGTAGTAATTTCAGAAAATATGTTTGATATATTAACAGGTAAAAAAACGTTTGACCGTGTATTTGATTTTCCTCACAAATGAACGGATTTTTATGTCAAACCTTTCCAATTAGGCCCTACTCTATAGAAATCTCTCAACTCTATTGCTTATTATATGTACTTTACTGCAGGAAAATCGAAATTGTGACATTTATAAAGACATGATTGGTTAACACATATTATATCTAAACAGTTTCACATAACATCAGCAGTATGTTAAATGTGTTTGTGGAAACCGTTTAAGTGGCTCTTTTAAGATGACATTGGATATGATAAGGAATGACATTAGGAGGCATGCGAGCGAGATTTTTCCAAGAAGTCACGCGAACAACGTCGAATCCTGCTGCGGGCTCAGTGGCGGCGGAACCTCGGCCTCAACTCGCCTCCGACTCCCGTTACATAACACACCTGCATTCCGGGAATTCTCTCTCACCGGACACCGGTACTTACTGCATCGATTATGTCACCTCTCAGCTGACGGTTATTGCACAAAGTACGAGTTAAGATCCGCGCGAGGTTTATCAGCGCGTGCTCACACCGCGCACGGTTGGAGAAAACGGTCGTGTGATAAAGCGCGTGGGTTCGAGTCGCGAGGTCGATGTAGGGGAGGAAGGGGCACAGAGGCTGCGGACTCACCGTGCGGATGGTTACATAAGTCGCTTGGCGGGAGCGAGGACACGTGCAGCCCCTCCGGGGCTCGAGTCGCGACTGGCGGCGGGCGCTCGGGCGCCGCCCCGCGCCCTCTGAGTCACGCGGGGCGCCGCCGCCGCGCTACCCAGACGCGATTAAACAGCCTTCACGTGTGCGACGAGCGCTTTAAAAGCACGGGGCTAATAAACCTCACCTACACTTAAATGTAGAGATTACACTCGGCTCGGGTTACTTGCTACTTATTATTCACGCAGTATTAACTGGTTTATTGACATCTTCAGACATAACGATGCCTCAATAACTTTTTTTTTCTGTGGTTAACTGCTTCTGACATGTTCAAACTTTAATATTCGTTTCATTCATCATCAAAAAATGTTTGCTCGTTGTTTTATCGTGTGTAAATTCTTTTACTAAGAAGGCTTTGCAAATTTTCAGATAGTGCAGGATTATCATGATTTGTAATCTTACTATTCATTTAGAGATCATATAGCTCTTTCATAATCTACACTAACAAAATAAGTGTTAAAAGATTTCGATTAGGTGACTGACTGAGACAAAGCTTCATTTTCTTAAAATAAAACAACATAGTAAGCAATACCATTATACTGCCCACCTTATCAATTGTTTCTAATTATGTTTAATTTTTGTCTATAATAGATTAAATAGATAGATTTATAATAATAATAAAGTTTATTTTTCTCACCACAATACAGTAGAAGTACATTATATTTTTATTTACATTGTTTTTTTTTTTTTTTTTTTTATTTTGATGTACTGTGGGAGACTGGTGCCTAAACTAGACGGAGAGTCTGTATTTCAGGACACCAGTTCTCCACCCCTCGGACAAGTTTACATTTCAAAAATTAGCTTATGTACACATACACTTATGGCTGCGGTAAAGAATTTTAGGTTTTACATATTATTCATTTATAGTTTATAGTAGTGTTAGTATGATTAGTATTGGTGTGTATGCTTTTGTGTGTGTGTTTTGTATGTGTGTCTGTGTGTGAGTGCGTGTGCGTGTGTGTGTGTGTTTACGTATACATATTTTTATCTATCTAGGTTTAGATAATCAATTGGCATTTTAATTTATCTTCATTCGATGTTTTCATTTATTTTCTTAAGTGAAACACGAAATACATTCAACTGTTAGCAACTTAATTTGACAAATGATGGACACTCGAGCACAAGTTATGTCACTTTTATGTTTTTGTTAAACTTTGCGTGTCTACTTTATTATTCTAGTTCATAAAAAACATAATATCCAAAGTAATGTTATTTATCTTTAAACATGCAATAAACTTAGTAAAAAACGATAAAATAGAATTGCATTTACACTCAAGGTTGATGTGGGTTTCGGTATCGATTTAAAAAAACGAACTTGAAATGAAAATACTATTGCCAATATATACTAGCAGTGCCAGTGTCATCACTAGCTCTCATTCACACAGATCTCGGAGAATAGACAGGTCAGCCAGAGCAAGGACAACGGGATTCTCGTACCAGGTTTGCATACGCAGTGCACACGCTATTACACAAACAAAGAAACACCTGACGGAATGTCCAGATTGCCCTAACACCCGCAGATTAATTAATGGAACCTACAGACAATGAAACAACACATGTTGCTGAGTTCTGGGCTGATAAGATTAAATTTCATTTGCCTCCAACACTAAACTACTCAAAATTTACTGTGGGAGAGCCATGCTTCGGCACGTATGGGCCGGCGATTGATACCACGGCCTCACAAAAAACCGGTAGTGAAGAAATGCTTGTGTTGTATTTCGCCCAGTGACTGAGGTTACTGGAGGCCCTAACCCTTCCTCTCCTCTCCCCCCCCACTCCCCTCCCCCCCTTTATTTCCCCTCTTCCTCCCCTTACTCTACTCCCACCTTAAAGGCCGGCAACGCACTTGTGACAATTGGGTTGCAGGTGGCCCCTGAGCGGAGGTAGTCATTTACCATCAGTTGACCCGTCTGATCCCATAAAAAAAGGTACCTTCAACGGATTTTTATGAGTCAAAAAGTTCTATAATAATGATTATTTGTTTGAAAAATCTGGTATTGATTGAAAAAATACTATGGCCAATGACGTCCGAGATCTCATGGAAATCAATTCAATCAATACAAAGTATGTGTCGAATTGAGAACCGTTTTTAGAGTCGTTAAAGTAAATTAATTTTGAGTTTTTTATTGCCCACTGGGATAAACGAAGCATTTGAATTGACCATTAGCCTAAAGGTTTACAGGAAACTTTAGCCGTAAGACAATTTGTTTTTAATTTGTGCATTATTATTTTATGAGACATCAATTAATGTACATTTTTTGTAATAAATGTATATAAATTCGTAGCATCAAGCGTTGTCGCTTCAATTACTACCTACGACAATTATTGATTAACGGTGTGGTAAGTGTGTTTTGTGCTTAAAAAACCATTAATAACTTCTTCGCTAAGCAAATTGTTTTTAAAATGGTTAGAAAGCAAAGTTCGCGACTAAATAAATATAATTAATGATTATGAGATGATATAAAACAGTAAAACACTTCAAGTATCTAAATAATAACGCTGCTTTTAAGAATTCTTATTCATATTCCTAAGTTTAATATTTTAACTTCCTCTGAAAATAATGGGGTAGAGACAACTTCAAGTAAGTCAATTTGAATAGCATCCGAAGTCCTAAGAGATATTGCTTGGTCTAAGATAGTCTAATGTTATTTGTGTTTTAGAATAGATTTGTATAATTTTAGTGAAAACTCTAAACAATTATTTACGCATCAAACAGTATTAGAGATTCCCTAGCCGTTGAATTTCAACCATTTTGAATATCTTGTTTTATTTTATTGACCGATATAACTTGAATTGATTTCGGGAATCAATTCTCGAAGATTTTTGCCCGTCTTTTCCGAAAGACACGTAACTTTGCAGTTCTAAAAATACTGTCCCATACATGTACGACAAAGTCAACATTCCAACCGCAAAATATAAGTTTATAATCACAAAAACATTTTTTTATGTGGTATAACAACAAATTAACGAATTTTGGATTTCTTCCTTTACTAGTCCTGTGAGACCTTGCTTCTTGCGAAATTTGATGATTCTAGGTCAATGTGAAGTAGTAAGTAGTAGATTTTAACGGCTTAATGGCCGTATCATTTAATTGAGCTGATTGAGGAACTTAATTTTTTTACAGCTTCAACGATCGTTGCCACAAATATTTGATGTTAATTTTAACTTGATGCCTCCATGGGTTTCTGAGGAAAAGGGTCTTGACAGATAGACAGACGGACAAAAAAGTGATCCTATAAGGGTTCCTTCTTTCCTTTTGAGGAACGGAACTCTAAAAATATAGCTTTCTGCACTTCTGTAGACCATATAAACTTTAAGTACCTATTTCAAATTTTATATTCCGGTCTGTGCGTATTTTCCTTAAAAAAGCGTGCAAAGAATTCTTGTGACGTATTAATATATATATTCTGAATCACAAATGTAAATAAGTATACATATTTTACTTTTTTAAAAGACAAAGAGTAACGTGGGTGAGACTTTGCCAGTATTCTTTTGTGTGTGTACCTAATGGGCTTTTGAAGACTGGATATACGTTGCCATTAAACAGAATGGAGCTAGAACCTACAATATTTCGGTGTTAAGTTTAACCCTCTAGCTAGCAGCATTACGCTCCTGTCGCTAATATTTTGTTTGACGAGTATAGTTTATTACTATGCAAAGTTAATATGTATTCTTCATTCACCTGTCTCTCTCTTAGTCTCTCAGCAATTGTTAGTAGGTATGCGCGGTCGTATGGGCCTGACTTTGATTACTGATTGTAATTGTAATTATTTCTAATTGAAATGCAAATTGTTGTTGTAAAGAATATCTCGTGGGAACAAATAGTCAACGAGTGTAGTACTTACTGTACTTCAAGTATGAAAAAAAAAATACATACGAGTATGTGTAGGTAATATAGGCATATATATGAAAATTTTACGGTAGGTGCGTGTATTAAACAACTATTAGTATCCTTTGGTCCGAGGGACCAGTAGTCTCATATATTACTCAGACTGTAATAATTCATGTAGATTTCAATAAAGTTTTTTATACTTAAGTTAGGGATTTGGTAATATTTGTCTCGAGAAAGGTAGATTCCCTCAAATGAGGAAAGTTTAAATAAATACTATTTATGAAGTAAAAACAAGACTCCCATTTCATAACACCAACAAATGGCAAGCTTTTTTTAGCGTTAAAAGTATGACGTCTGGTTAATATTCGCTTTATACATAACTTAACGTTTACAAAATCAACATACTAACTTGATGTTTTACTACCGGTGAGTGTTCGGTGTATACAAAAGGGAATATCGACCAGCTGATCAGTTGTGTAGACAGAAACGAATGCAAGAACTTCGGAAACGAAAATCTTTAAGTGCGACATTATATTAAGAATGTAAAGTACTTATATTTTAACTGTTGACGTAACCTGTTTTTAACACGTTTTTATTAGCTTCACTTCGATGGCAATGAAAAGCCGATGAACTCGCCAGAGCTGGTGCAGGCATCACCAAACAGCGAGCTAATTCAATGATAAACGCCCAATATACATCAATGGCAATTAAGAGATGAAAGACCACGACTGGTCTAAGACACTCTTAACAAAGGGCTATGATAGCAAAGTATTAAAAGAACTACTGGAGCTTAAGGGTTACAAAACCTGTGCAGTAACAAGAATCCTCACCGGACACTGCAAACTGAACAAACATATGTTCAACCTAAAGTTGGGCGGGAACACAATATGCAGATTCTGTCGAGAGGCAGAAGAAACTGCAATTCATATTCTATGCTTTTGTGGCCTACTAATGCGGCACCGACGTTTTAAGAACTTTAAAGCAATAGTGCGCTACAAAAGACCAGAAATGGTCGATGTAGCACTAGGCACTTAAAATAATAATAATAGCTTCATTTGTAAGTATGCAAACAAATCTTGGAAGTCAATTTTAATCTACTTCTAATTGTGGTATCAACGAAATATCAATGGTATGGTATGGTATGGTATCAATAAAACTTTGTATGTATATGTAACAATACTATAATTTGGCAACTTGGAGCTGATCTGATTATGATGCCAGGAGGTAAATAGTTGAACTCTTCAGTGGCTGCTAGTAAACCCTTCGACTTTGGGCTCATATGATTCATTTGGACGAATCCAATAGGTTGGGCTTGCTAACGATTTTCTGATGATGAAGCTAGGAGGTGGATAGTAGAACAGTTTTTTACTTTTTAATTCAGTTCCCCATTGCTGTTTTTTTAGCTTTACTAAACTTTAATTAATTGCAATTCACTACTTTTCCGAATCGTCCAATCAGACGCTGCAAACCTGCACGAGAAATGTTTACGATATTTTATAAAGGATAGGAGAACAAAGATATCATTCTGATTAGTCAGGGTAATACATGCTTGTTTTATTGATATTCCAATAAAATATAAATCACCTTTTTTGCGTATTGGGAAAAATATAAAACTATCTACGAAATATGATAATCGTAATAAGTTGCTTTGTCGATTTCAGCTCCTATATAGCACAACTAGTACAATTCTACGCCCTGTTACACAACTTTATTGTAGCTATGACGCCCTCGGGCTTTCTAGTCCTCTATTGTTGGAGGTTGGATGTGACTATGTTTGCTCCAATATTGTTATAATTATAATAATATTGTTAATGCAGCCATCAAAATACAACAGATCAACACATTGTAATGTCTCGAACTGTTATCCTTGTCATCCATCTACCAAAACATTACGCAGTTATGGAAAAGAACAAAAACGAGTTTCGGAGACGAAAATATCTAACTGTAAAACATCTGGATCTTCTTATACTTAGTAGGAAATGAAAAGGTTGACCATAGCCCCGCACCGCACTCAGATCGAGGACTCAACATCTTAAACTATAGACATGGCTACACACTAGTGACCGTGTATGTGACCGAAACACATCAGGGATACCAGGACGTCGTTGGCTATAAACCTCTCTTTAATGCAACGCCACCGGACGGGAAAAAGACTAACGAAAAACACGTGTTTTCGTTCGTTCGTTTTGTTAAGTTCCATTTTTGACATCCTATGTAGTCTTTTGTGTATAAAGGTTTTTACAAGGCTGGCACGTTTTAAACCTAGTACTTTTATACTTTTTTTACACCATGGCAGGTTCTCCAGAGTTAGAGCGTCCGTGGGAGGACTATTCGAGTCCGTAGAGTAGCTTTAAATGACAAGGAATAGAAATTTACCCATTTTATTAATAAGGATTAAATATTTAAAAAAATACTTAGATCAATAACAAAATTAGCAATGGGTAAGTAATATAAATAGTCTTTATTGAGTAACCAGTACAGCTTTACTGAGTAACCAAATATTTCATACAACGAAAGCGATAGGATGGATCTACATGTAGAGAAATAGGTTGATTAATTATTATCATTTGAATTTTTTTTTTATTCGGCCCGATGCTCATAATATAACTTGAGTACATATGCGAATCAAATGCTATCTATTTCTTGTAATAATTATTCAAAAAAATCTGCTGACTGACATTCAGTGAGTTACTTAACTATATGGGGATAAAGTAAAGGGAGCTTATAAGCTTTAGGTTTCATAATCAAAGAAAAATTCTCAAGGACATCACTGCCCTCAATCTGTTAACAATCGTGATCATCCCTTTAAATGTAAACGACTTATAAATTATTAAGCCAAATCCTTGACAGGATGATGGATCCATCTGAATGCGGCAAGTATGCCTAGTCCATTACATACATATGTAGCTACATAATATCTGTTTTACGTAAGCATGCCAGTGCAACCGCAGACTAATGCAACATTGTCGCTTGCAGTTGGTAATTTTAAAGCATTGCGATGGTTAGTCTTGATTTATTATACATATTAAATCGTATTGTAACCAATAGTGATACACCAAAAGTGAAATCTAGATAGCCTCAAAGATAAAATATAATAATGTGATATTATATGTTTGTATTTAAACTTTCGCGACTTTTAAACACTTTGGATGTGAAAATATTCATAAGGTACAATACCTAGGCACCGGTAACAACTTACCAACTTAGTACAACAGTATTTATTTCATCTAAGTTATAATTACTAATTATTACAACTAAAATTTACATCTATGTTTTATCGAGCAATTTATGTATAATAATTATAGTTTAGTTAAACTAAAAAATTACGCTTCAATTTTAAACCGAATCAAAAAGTAAAAAAGATTTCCACCGTCCACTTCATCATCAGATCATCGCTATCGAATCCAGTCTGTTGGACTGTCATAACAAATCATATTTCTTCTCACCAGGCTCAACCATTCGAAAGCCATAATTATATCATCCATTTTTTTTTTCTTTCATAATTTAACATTTGCGCTTTGTCAATGTTGCATGTGTGTTGATTTATAATTTTTGATTATAATCATTATTTTTAAAATTGACGATTTCGAATAATTTATGATCAATTTTATGAAATAAAAAACTGATTTGAAATTTGAATTTGGTTAAGCAAAAACTCAAAGAGGTTAGTAGTAGCCACTGACTCCATCATCAGATCAGCTCCAAGAAGATTATGTACATTACTAACTTCCACTTCGATACGACAATAAGATGTATGTTAAAATAACTACCAAGATTCGTTTAGATAGATACTTACAATTGAAGCTAATAACAGCGTGTTAACTGGCCTGTTGGTGTAATGGTTAGTGACCCTGACTGCTAAGCCAGAGGTCGTGGGTTCGATTCCCACCTGAGTCTGGGTGTTCTTTGTGTCCGTTGTTTGTATGTTTGTAAAGTCCCCCGCGACACAGGAGTAGTTCCTAATGCGGGGAGTTGTCTTAAAAAAAAAAAATTAATAAACTATTGTAGAAAAATAAAAAAAGGTATTCATAAATGCAACGTAGTTACAGGAAATGAATGAGTGTGGGTTTAACAACTTCATCACAACTTGTAAAAGTAGTTTTATTTTAGTTGTAGTACTGACATTCACACACACATATGCTACTGAGTGCATTCTACAAACATACCAATTTAGTCGTGTCTTCCAGAGGTTGTCGAATGCCAACATAATGGGTCACGATCGGATGAGTAATAAAATTCAAATAAAAGAGGTAATCAAGCAAACAGGTATAGTTCGTAGAAGCGTTCATGTCGTTCGAGCCTTTTCGACGAATAGTGGCAATATAATGGACTCGTTACTATGTAATAAAATTAAAAGGAAACACTGTCTGAAGGATTGCGAGAACAAAATCTACAAAAAATATTCTCCTTAAAGGACAATGGCCAAAATTGGCTCATTATTTTAAAATGCACATAAATATTATTTATACCAAAGCAATTTATTGTTTATTTTGAGATTTTACAAATATCTAAATGTTCCAATAAAAGCCGGCGTTAAATCTAGTTTTTAAAAGATTATCAACGATCTAATGCTATATTAATGTTGATGCTAACAGGGTCCTTATTTTGGTGTTTATCCGACTGCGCAATAAAGCGAGGTGGCATGTTTTTTATCACTGAATTCCACGCTGTAGATATTTTTTTTTTTTACGTACAACTCTTGAGTAAAGTGAAATTCCGTGAAGAGGACTTGCGTACGGTGAAATTTAATCCAGTGATTGGTGCCCGCTTCCAGTGCATGTTCTGCAATCGCTGATTTGCTGATCTACCGGTTCTTCACAGCAGCGATGTGTTCTTTGACCCTATGAGCAATAGTCTGCTTTGTTTGGCCTATTTCAGGGGTCGGCAACCTGCAGCTCGCGAGGTACATGCGGCTCTTTGGATGTGAAGTTGTGGCTCTTTAGTTACATACGCAAATATTATTTTTTAACAAATTTTTTATATTTTAATTACATTTTGATTCACATTTTTATCTAAAAAAAAAAGTCATCCAATTTCACGACGAACAACATTTTGATTCATATTTTTATCCGCATCAATTTTGTATATGAGGCCTAAACAAAAAAGGGTTATCAAATTCTTTCTACGACGCACAACTGCCTCTTTAAAAACTTTCAAATTTTGTAAATTGTAATTTTGACTCTTGCGACTCAAAAGGATGCTGACCCCTGGCCTATGTAGGAACTACCGCAGCTGCAGTTTATTTTATTTTTCGTTTACGTCAGGCAATTCAGAGGTATGTAATACCTTTTCGTGATCGCGTTAATTCCCGTTTAAATACATAATTATATCATGAAACGCGAAAGTTTAAAAGTTTGTATAACATTCTATTAATGATCAATATTTCAATTAATTACAATTCAAAATATTTAGTGATTACCCGCTTCCTTCTTTTAAAAATATCTACTTCTTTATTGGTTGTGCCTAAGGCCTCGGTCACGAAGTCAGCGGGAGCGGTGGCGTGCCAATGCATACATTTATATGGAACTGGCCTCGAAAGTACGGGAGCGTTCCCGCTGACTTCGTGACCGAGCTTCCTTCGTGGCTGCTTGTGTTTTGTTTCATAGTTGAAACATGAAATTTTCGCTGGTTTTTTTTTATATTTTGCCCAAATTTTGTATCATAAATCTACAGTTTTTATTACGCAATTGCGACGAAACTATGACTGCACGGATGTCGCAATGGTTTAAGTGGTCACTTGCGGTTTCCGCGCCGAGTGTTGTGGGTTCGAATCCCACACGGGACAAAAATTTGTGTGATCCACAAATATTTGTCCCGAGTCTGGGTGTTCTTTGTTTCTTGTGTTTCTTTGTGTCCGATTGTGTTGTGTGTGATGTGTTCTTTGCGACACTGGAATATTCCTAATACGGGAGAGTTGTCTTTTTTTAAAAGAAAGAAAAGAATTGTGTCAATAATTAAGACAATTTATGCTAGATATATGTTGTAATATGACTCTTAGTAGTTAAATATGCAAAATAAATCAACGTTAGGATACTCTTTACTTCCATTATTTTAGAATTTTATTAAAAAATCTGTGGTTGTGTAAGTAACGAACATGGTGAACGATTCTATTCATATACAGCAGAATCAGTATCAGGGCCAATGAAAGGTAAGGGGACTATTGCTGGAACTTGACTACAGATACCTAAAAAAACAGTCGAACCTTTCGAAAAACAGAGAACCTTCTCCTTTTTTGAAGTCGATTAAGAAATATAAATACACAAAATTTTATTATTGTTGATCAGTGTTATTATATTGGGAATGGGGAATTGGGAATCATATGGGTTTTGGGAATTACTTATATTTTTAGTAATTATATTTTTATTTCCGTCCTACCTGTTACCACCGCTTATCATCTTAAGTTCAGTTCTAGCTACGGCTTTGGTCGGGCATCACCGAAATATACACGCGAGTAAAACGTATAGGTATCTTTAATATATTATTTAACTTTATTTATAATTTAGAAATAGATAACATCTAGAGTTACCATCCTTATTTATTTTTCTGCAATTTTCGCTGAGCCACAGTGAACGATATACCAATATAAAACAATAAATTACTTAAGTAACTATCTATTAATTTTAAATAAATAGTTTCGAGTATTACTAGTATTGACCTACGTTATTTGTGATTGTTGATCCAAGTTGCTATTGTGTGACTCACGTTACGTTACGTTAATACCTATTAACTACGCTGTAGTGTACATCATCATCATTAATATTGATAATAGTTTTTTTTTATTAAAATTAAATTAATTACATTTCTTGCTGACATATCTATAACGAGAGTTACACATATATACCAAAAAATTACATTAATATAGTATTACTTAAAATATCGAAATTCGGTAAAAATTTTAGGACATCAATCATTTATTACTTTAATACCTACTAGGAATATTTCAGGCAAACATCTTTCCTTAAGAAAACATTATTGGTTTTAAATACTAAGAGGCTATCTATGTATAATATATAGTAACATAACATAATTATAATTTTCCTAGCTGTATAGAAACAGTAACACTCTATCAATACGCAATAACCACATTAGTATTGTTAACACGTCATTTTGATTTTAGTTTGGAGAGAATGAGGAATTTTTAAATTGTTACTAGAGCCATCTGTTATGGAGTAGCATGACTAAAAGATAAACTTCTAAAAGAACCAAATCTAAATACTCTAACGGAAAGTCTTATAAGTGTATACGGTAAGCCATCTCGTGGTTTTTTAATAAACTACATAGTTTCATATCACCAATCTTCCATGGTTCCAGACGATCAATGGTTACACAATTTTATGAAGACAGCTACAAATTGTTAAACTGGGTTCAGAGTCCAAAACTTTGAGGTATAGTAAACATACATGAAATTTTCTGTACTTCATAGGATTTTGGTATTGTAAACGAGATTCAGGTACTACAGGTTAGATCAATCTGGACTTATTCATAATGTGAATTAGGTAGATCTCGAAGAAAAGTCTACCTATTGGTTTTGTACCAGTTGTCGAGTTTTCCAAAAATTTATTTACAGGAGGTCTAGTTATGATCCCTAGACCCCAAAACAACCGCCAGTTAAAAAGTTTATATGTATATATGTATGTACATAAATACATTACCCAGTTTATCTTTATTTAAGTAGATTATAATATTATATAAAAATATATGTATATTTATTTTATTTAATGTGTGCGCACCTACTCCACACGGTCACTGCGGAAAATCAGCGCTGCTTGGCGCACAGCAACTTCCTTGCCAGCGCCATCAGCATCAATGCTGAGCGGTGACCAATTTCAACAAGTGACGTGTAATCTTTTAATGTTTTATCACGTTTAAACGTCACTTAAGAAATAAATATTTTTTCTTTCTTCTTTCTTTCTTTCTTTCTTTCTATGTACCTCAACTTTACCGCCACGATAAAAGTCGCTTTATTTAAAGTCGAATTATGCACCGATTGCTTTCAAACTTGGACGAAAAATCAACAGGGCAAAAATTAAGGTAAGTTCGTGAATGAGGGATATTCCCCCAAAGGAGGGAACCGGGGGCCAGATCATCTGATATCTTACTTGTTATAAAAACAAAATGTGGTGTAGAGAGATTTATGTATGGTATGGAAGTTGACGGATACATGAGAGGAGAACGACCAAAGAAAAAATTAATGGAAAATCTTTGACCCACAAAGAGATATGGCTATAGGGGTAGGGGTAGAAAGCAGTAAAATGGCAAATAATTGATTTAAAATGGGAGAAGGAAATACATTGCGCCGACCCCATATAAATTTGGTATAAGGACAAGAAGATGATGAACCCTTTTGTCAAAACTCAGACTCCTTGTAAAAAGAAATATAATTTTATCACTACATATTATAAAATGAAGTCCCCCGCTGCGTCTGTCTGTTCGCGATAAACTGAAAAACTACTGAACGGATTTTCATGCGGTTTTCACCAATAGACAAAGTGATTCATGAGGAAGGTTTAGGTGTATAATTTTTCAACGTTTTGTGCAAGTAGTTTGGATCAAGGTCGCAAATGTCTGGGTGTTTTCCTGGATCTCGCCAAGGCATTCGACACGGTCTCTACAACCATCCTCTTGAAAAAACTAGAAGCAGTAGGCATTCGCGGCACGCCTCTTAGGCTTCTTGACGAATAGATTCCAGTCAATTAAAATTGGGGATCTAATTAGTACCGCCCTACCAATCACATGCGGCGTCCCGCAGGGAAGTGTCCTTGGCCCAAGTCTCTTCCTCATTTACATCAATGAACTCTGCCAGCACAACCCATGTAACGGCCCTGTATTCTCTTATGCCGACGACACTGCGCTCATATTTCAGGGAGAGACTTGGGCCGAGGTTCAATCACATGCGGAAAAAGAGCTTTACCAGACCTCGTTATGGTTAAATAGAAACCTCTTAACATTGACTACAACCAAATCAAAATACATCACTTTCTCCATCAGCAAACACAACCAGGCAAACTTAAATAATTTTAATATAAAATTACATATTTGCCATCATTTAAATTCATCGGCCTCGATACACAACTCGAAAAAGTTAACAGTATAAGATACCTTGGCGTTCAACTTGATGAGCTGTTATCTTAGACTCCGCATATAGATCTTCTTTCTGCTAGAATGCGTAAAATGATTTGGATCTTTAAAAAATTGCGCAATATACTCAAGCCTAATTTATTGAAAACCATATACTATGCTCTTGCTCAATCAAGCCTCTCTTATTGTATACCAGTCTGGGGCGGTACTTATAAAACTAAAATAATAAAACTTGAGCGTGCGCAACGATCAATTCTCAAGGTTATGCTTGGGAAGCCGTTTCGCTATCCAACAATCAATTTATATAAAGATGCCAATGTCATGGCAGTTCGTCAAATATTTATATTAAATAGTATTATCCGTATACATAAAGTAACTCACTATAACCCACATACGACGTACTCAAACCGAAGAAGAATTAGAATTTGTGACCCCATTCAACATAAAACTGCCTTTTTCAGACGAAAATCTCTCTTCCTTGCATCATATTTGTATAATAAATTGAACAAAATGTTAAATATTTTCTCCAAAACGACATATAAGTGTAAATCCGCTATTCAAAATTATTTAATTAATCTATCAAATACTGACACAGAATCACTTACCACTATTGTTAAGTGACGCTTACTATCACATCAACATATACACCACACACACATACACGCACACACACATTCAATCATACAAACACAAACGCACCACACCACAATACATTTACTAACAAACCGCGCGGGTGTGAATCCTGGAATCCTGAAATACAGGTCTTGACCTAGTTTAGGCTCCAGTCCACCCGAAACTACAACTTTTATCTTTGTACCAATATTTATAAACCATTGTACATTGTGTTGTCTGTGATGGAAATAAACACATTTGTATTTTTATTTGTATTTGTAAATTGGTTGAAATATGATGATGATTGTTGAAGATGTCTCTACCACCCGTGCGAAGCCGGGCGGGTTGCTAGTTACAGATATTCTCTTCAAAAGTTTATTTGATATTGTGATAGATTACGTAGACCAAGAAAAAAGGATTGTCACATCTAAGCTCGTATGTAAAATATAAATTATGTACATAACTTAAACAAACTGAAGTACCTATTAGAGGGCCTATCAGAGGGCTGGAAACGTCTACCGAAGGACAGACAGCCGTTACAATACACGAGTCCTAGTGTGAAAATCTCTAACACAGAGGAACACGACCCCACGACCCCCGCTAGAAGACAGCTGGGGCTGCGGCGGCTTTATTGCGGGAAGGGAACAATCGGATGCTACGGTGCAAATTGAGAGACGCCTATGTCAACAATGGACTTCCGTAAACGATGCTCACAATTATTACTTGGAGCTTTCGATTCAATCGCATATTTACCGAGACTTCATACAATTCTCCTAAATCTGAGGCGAACTGGAAAATAAAATAAATAACACTTTCTCATTTCAAACTCGTTTATTATATAAGAAGGATAGTTAAACTACCCACATCAATATTCAACACCATTATCTGCCACTGAAATACATCAAGTGATAATACTCCATTTACCTGCATTTCTTGTTACCGCGTAAGCAAGAGTTAAGAGGCTTCCACAATGCAACCGTTTTAAACAAAATGATTTTATGGCGAAAGGCGAAACATTTATTTGACTTCCTGGCTAGTCCCTATTGCGATAGAACCAAATTCAATAACTTGGAAATCGCTGCTCTTAGCATCGAAAGAAAAAGGTTAGTTTATGTACTTAGAAGTTAACTATTTACATGAGTTTTGTAAAATAATGAAACTGCTAATTAAGATAACAAGATACACGAAGCTCTCTAGTTTTATGCATCTTTTCTTTAAATATTATGGAGAACAGTTACTACACTTAGTAGCTCCATAATATTATTAAATCGCTCGCTGAGGTCGCTCCTAGAAGCCTGTGAACGCCCCAGGAGGCTTCTGTGCTTCTGGAAGGAGCTAGGCTGGCTCAACTAGTCAGCCTATCTTAACGCATAATGGACCGCATATGAGTCCAGATGCGGAAACAGAGCCCTATATATATATGCTGTTCCGACAGTTTCTAAACACTAAGTAAGAATGCAAATGACTCTTGCCAATAAAAAAAAATAACTAATCAAAAATAATATAACTAGAAATAATTGTTGTATAGAAGCATTGGGAGCGGCTAAGAAAATATCTTATTTTAAATTCTACCCATAATTAATACTTACACGTTATATACCATTACTAACAAGACATCAGTTTACACAAGTCTTTCAGATTATAATTTGAATTGACACAGCTCGTTGTCAGGTGCAATAATTAGAGTAAAATAATTATTCTTAAAAAATGTGAATATAGACAAGGGTCTCAATCTGTTGTCACGATATTTTAATGTGGATATTCGTTTGGGGAAATAAAAACTTTGACCTGAGTGATATTTGACATGCTAGAGAAAACCGAGAGGGTTAGGATATGATTTAAGTTGAAAAAATTTGCTTTAAAGATTAAAGATTGGAAGGAGTTTTACGACCATTAAACTGAAGAATTTTAATAGCTTACAGGTATTGCTGGCCAAGTGTGAGGTTCTTATGATATAAATGTTAATAGTTTCATCTTGATTTGTCTCTAGTAGCTTGTATCTATAACTCATGCATCCAGTTACGACAACACGAACAAAGTGTCAGGCAGTATACATGTTTTTTCAAAATAAAATCCTGACTGGAACTTTTTGCGTTACGTTGTTTGAGAATAAAAAGTGTTGACAAAACATTTGCAAAACTGCCTACCTTCTCTAGTCTGACATACAAAGAAATCAGATTAGTGTAAAATTATAAAATTTTATTAATTATAGGCATGTATGGGATAGAAAACCTGCTAGGCTAGGCTAGAAATATGCTAGGCTAGAAAACCTTCTCCAGGTGCATATTATAAGATGCTCTGGTTCCCCACATCGCCTTCTACTAAACAGATGAACAGTAGCTAAAGGGTGGTGGCTCTCAGGCACTAACCTCCTTTTGGCCAACCAGATGAAAACGGGACGAACGGGAGAATGGGGATCGGGAACCAGATGGACGCCATTTGGGGCTACGATTGCGAAAACAACTGTAATAATTACTCAGATCTACATTTGTTTCATTTTACCTTTGTATTAGTATTTTATTTTTGTAAATAAAGAATACTAGGGGGCGTGGGTCACACATTACTAGTATTCTTGTTAACCCCTCCAGCTAAGCTAAATTGCTTGTGTTAGAAGTGGATTCACGTCGTTAGTGCACTGGGTTGGGTTCGAACCCGCAACCACTCGATCGCAAGTCCGACGCCTCACCCATTACTCTACCGCCGCTTTTTTGATTTGAATTAATCTGACTATTAGTTAGGTATTCAGTTATTTGTTGTAAAATAGAAATCAATCGTTTTATTAGACACGATCAGAATTAAGGACATCGGAATAAGTATAAACAGCTTATAGTTGTGTCCTACTAATATTATAAACGTGAAAGGTTCTACACACCAAGTTTCATCGCAATCGGTTCAGTGGTTTTCGCATGAAAGAGTAACAAACGTCCATCCACCCATCCAAACTTCCACATTTATAATATTAGTGGGATAAACGGTAGTATTGATCCGTTAGTACAATTTGTTTTTTTTTTGTCTATGAGCCTACCTAGGTTATTAAAAAATCCAACGTTTCAAACTACAGCAATTTTAGTAAAAGGTACTTAAAATAAAGTTGTTCATTCTTTGTTCTTGTGTATAATTGACAAAAATACTCTCACTCGATGTAAATTTGGCTAAATTAATTGCATAAAATTGACGATGTATTAAAAATAAATAATTACATTACATTTTGAGTTTTACTTTGGCAAAATAAGAATAATATCCTAGCAAACATAGCATACGACAACTTTCTGCAACGCTTACACGGCCACGACATTTGACACACATAGACATACATCAACGTCACCACCACCACCGATTGTGAACACCGTTAGTTTATAAACATTTACGCGATTTCTTGATAGTTTTTAATCTATCAATGTTAAATTGTAAACTAATACCAAACTGGCATGCATGCGTCAGAACGCACCTTGCGCTCTGTTTGGTTGACCATTAGTATTTTTCCATTTATTTATTTATTTTGTTACTACACGTGACGTAGTTATTAATATAAAATATGAATTACGTACCTGATAATAATCATTAATTGTAAATTTTCTTTATTTGACTTATGTTTGCTTTCTTACTTTATGGATGGCGAACGAACGCTAAGAACTGGATAGAACTGGACAGATTCTTTCACAATTTGACGATTTGACATTCAAAATTATAAACTAAATAGAAATAATCCGTTAAATTGTAAATGGTTGTTTGCAGTTCACAATTTTTTGTTAATATTGTTTATAATTATACAGTGACATATATACATATATACATACATATACATACTAACTAAATATATACATACTATCTTCACAATTATACAGTGACATATATACATACTAAGGCTGGCTCTAAAAGTAGTACTTGCAAATATATATCTAAAATAATATTGACAACCCTGATGTTCCTTAATCAAGAAACTCTTTGGTGTACGGGGAAGACAATGAAGACCTTCCCTCGTGGTAATAAGGTTTAAAGTTTTTACTTGACAGGCGGTATCGTTGCTAATAATAATTTAGTAGATATTTATAAAGGTGACGTGATTCGTAATGATAGGAGCTAAATTATACACAATTTGTTGAATGCTGTTAGTTACTGTATGCTTACGCTGCTCCTCGCAGCGTGCGTACAGGCGCGTAAAGGTGAAGATTATTTTTTGCACAAAGATAACTTACTGTTCTGTTTATGCTAAGACAATAATGATACTGCCATGCTCCTGCCGTTACTAAATTAGTGATCGGTCTGACTGTATCACGATTTAACAAATTCACATTTAAAAAAAAATGTTTGTAAATAGTCCATCATAGTACTAATCTTTTTAAACTACGTAACAACCATGATTCTCGCATCGCCGCAAGAAATCGTCATATGCCAAATGTTTTAACTGTGTTACTTTTAAAAATAATGACCATTACACATCATACAATTAATATGCGACGTACAAATCAGCATAATATATTTTGAAGTATACAAATTCATCATAACATAATATTGTACCTACTTGAACAATAACAAATATTTTCTTATTATGGCTTACAGGTACAAGGTGCAGAAATTAATTATTTCAACACTTTAATTTCCTAACTCTTACACATACATTTATGGTATTCTTACAAGAAAATGCAGAAGACAATACAAGGAGACTGGAGGTGGTAATGTGATTTTTTAATTTAGAAATCATTGAACGAGTTTATATGTATAGAGGGCGTTATCATAGCTGAAGATCTGAGACGGTACCTATGTTTGAAAATATCTGTCAAGAACTCCAGAATGACACGTATTGCTGCACTCGCACTTATATTTTTAGGATGACATAATTATGTATACAAGGTGTAGATGACAATGGAACACTTCCTTGAATCACTCAAAGGGAATGACATGCAGTTACAAAAATATTTTATAACAAAAACTATCCATTTAATAGTTATGACCGTTTGAATTTCCAGGTACTATCACCTCCATTCTTTTAAAGGCAAGAAGGTGAAATGTGTAAAGTTAAAGATTTTAAATCGAACATATATGTTTTTATTTTGGAATTATTCACTCCGTTATTGAGAAAATCCATTAAAACTAACATGCATAATTTTTGAATTTTCTCAATAAAAGAATAATATGACTTTTCAGTTATTTAAGTAAATGTTCCATTGTCATATACACCCTGTATATAGCCAGAAATGTTACTAACGTCGTCTCCAGAAGACTAAAAATGAACCAACGAGAATTTAAACTGAACATTGAAAATCAATATTGTAGTGATAAGACCTCTCGCACAGCTTGCATACTCCTTCGATTGAAATAATAACTCTTTGAAATGCGAGAGGCCTGGACTGGTGGCACCAAACTCGAATTTAGAACATGTTCGAAATATTTTATGAAGAATAAGAATTGAAGACAAGTGAGTCGCCCAGCGGACAGAAGACTGTCTGGACGACTGACGTGCAATGTGCACAGAATAATTCAAGAAGTATTATTTATAATTAATTTGTTTGAAGTTATAATTGTTACACGAATAATCTGATCCTGATTATATCGCATAGTGCGTTTGCCGGCTCTTTTAATTTTCCTCCTCTAGATAGAACCTATCGAATCCGGTTACCATAAAGCCCCAAGCTTTACACGTGTTGGAGAACGCCGCAGTTGTTTTAAAAGAAGTACTCCACGCGTTACAATATGTTTTAATAACTAAGCTCATAAACTACTTTACAATTAGTTCTTACTAAAACACAACAAAAGACAAGTTAAAATTAGTCGTTTGACTTTTCTGAGCTCAAAACTTATTATTTTCTAATAACTTTTGTCTTCAGTTTCATTTTCTTTTTTATGTCGGCTTATTGCTTGTTAATCCTAAAACCTTTAATTTTTATTTTTCTATTGCTACATTTAACAAACTTAACAGAAAAATTATTCTTTTCTTTTTCTACGTTTAAGGCTAGGAGAATTTTCTTCTTCGATAGAGTATTAATTGAGGTAGGTTATAGGCTATGTAACATCACGCTACTACTTTTAGGACCGGTGCAGTGATCACAAACGCAGATGGAACTATGGGAAACGGCTAGCCTTATGTAAGAAAAGCTTATGCGTAGAAATAAAAACCTTTTCTCTTTTGTTTGGTTGTTAAAACGTTCATTACACAACACATTACAAAACAAGATATAGTTGTAGATTTAACACTTCAGTACAATACACTTTTAATTGACTCGTCACTGGTATTCTTTTATAAAACCAAATACTGCACTTTGCAGTGTGTATTCCTACACCAACAATGAAACTCTGACAGTTTTGGAAATTTCACTCAAACACAGTGGCGTAGCTATACCATCTGACGCCTTTGACTGAATACTTTTTGTAATTAGTGCCTCCTGTGTTCAAGACCTTTGGTGCCCGGGGCCTCCTCGAGCCGGGGTTACGTGGCATTTTGCCCGCCCTGCCACCCTTTTGGTAAGCCACTGGTCAAACAAACTTAACGTTATTTTGCAACACAATGATAACACCTTTAAATGGAAACATTTCTTACAGTAAGTTTCTGACTGTGCAATAGAGCATGCCTTTAAAAGAACAACAATACATGTTTCTTTAAAAAGAGATCATTATATTTTAGGAATCGCTTCCTTGTAGTAAACTGTTAATCTGTCTTGTGTTCAACATTTCCCTGAACTAATACAATTTAATAAGACATGAAGATCAAAACCTTAACTACTTGCGGCTACGTCCACAGCACATCAGGCTGCAGAAATACCTCTTAACAATCTTTGGCTTCGTTTTCTTTGGGGAGGAAGTTGGAACCCTCTGATACCTCGAGGATTGCATTGGGATAACCAGCTCCAATACAGAGGCGTCGTCGTCTTCGTCTGACGCTGTCAATTCGACTTCGTAAAGAGGTGGTGAAGCCCGTTCAGAATCTGAACTGAGCGGAAGAGAAACCTCTTCTCGTGGTGGTTCAACGTACATGCGACCTACCGCGATGTCTTTCATTTTTAAATGAATCATCTGTAAAAATAATAATTGCAAATATTACTCTATGGTTTAAAGTTAAGTATTAAATACATGTGTCAATATTTGTCATGTCTGTAAAGATTGTAAAGTAATTAAAAAACTCAACACGCAAGCCTTAGTGTCGCAGTGTATAATATGTATGACTGCCGTGCTGTATTCCGATACGCAGTCACGCGTTGCAAACCATATCCACCATTCCATTCCAACACCAAGTGTGGAAACCCCCACAGTTCATCACGTCACCGGGGGTAATGGTTAAGTAGTATGTCGGATTCGAACCGACTAAAACTACATGGTGTTCCGTCACAGCTGGGTCTATCACAGGGGTTCGGATACAACCTAATGAGGAAATGAGGCAAAGAACAGCATTAAACTAGTAGTCCTAACTAACTATGACTCCTAAGGGGTGGAAGTTTTTTATGTGATCCCCAATTATCTTAACGCCAACATGATGCTTTCTCTAAAAACATGTACCAATATTTTTTAAATCAGACGCAAATTTATCTGGTCTCCAAAATGAGTATCGTGAAAAAAATATTTAAAAGCAGTACAGCAGGAGAGCTAGGCACTCAGTGTGCTTAGCTGTCCATTCATACTTGTAATGAGAGGAAGGAGAGGAAGCGCTTAGTTGTACCATCACTACATATTATAAAACAAAGTCCTCCGCCTCGTCTGTCTGTCTGTCTGTTCGCGATAAACTGAAAAACTACTAAACGGATTTTCATACGGTTTTCTCTAATAGACAGAGTGATTCACGAGGAAGATTTAGGTGTATAACTTGTTAAGATTTTGTCTAAATTGATTGAAATATGTTGATGATTGTTGAAGATGTCTCTGCTACCCGTGCGAAGCCGGGGCAGGTTGCTAAGTAATGATAATTCAAGGTTATAATTGATGCAAGGGCAAACTATCAAAGTTCATTACTAACCTGATCTTTGTAAAGATGTTCATCACTGTTGTTTCTGCTATCGTCTCCACTCGACTGCAATTTTTTTTAAATATCCATTAAATTTCTGTATAGTAAGTTATAATGTTACTTAAGAGATCCGTAGTGGTCCGTATTATTTTGGCCTATAAGCATACCAGATGCTAAGTTTTAAGCTGAATCCTTTCAGTTTCAAGTAGGATAAACTTTAGTATAAAAAGGAACGAATGACTTTTTAAGTATTTTGTAACGTAATGTAAATATGTAGTAAAGTTGCAAAGGAAAAAACGGGAACTTACGAAATATGCATCAAACTGCTTCCGCAATCTCCTGACTTGTGTAACATTCTATAGAACACCTTGAAATTCCTAAACGTTTCCTCCATAAAAATTTAAAAAAAATCAAAAACAAAATTAAAAAAAAATCTTCCTAAAATACCCTAGGGAGGAAAGATCATCTGCTAACCTGTCCCAAGCGCCGCATTCCGTCTATAGTATCATCGCTGCTGATGCCGCTGTCTTCGGTCCACTGCTCCAGGTCGAGAACCTCAGGAGCATACTGTTCCAGTTCTCCGGGCCAAATGGCTGCACGATCTGCTACCAGCGCCAGCTTGCCGGGTTTGTATCGAACAACTTTAGAATCAACCTGAAAATCACAACAGATATTAATAAAACAAATGTCAGTATTCGATTTACCTCTGTTTTAGAAATGTCTATTAAACTCATTATTGCTAATTCATTTCATTATATAATTATTGTGATAGATACTATTTATCATAATCATAATCAAAAATGTAATTGATTACTAGACTAGACTATTTTTCCTTTTTTTTTAACCAAGTTGTAATTTGACTAAAACAAAAACACTAAAATCTAAAAATATTAACCACAAATTATTAAGTTGTAAATTCTTTTCGTAATCTTAATCCTTCATTTTGATACCCCATTCAATAGCTTTGAGAGAACAAAACATTTGAAAACATACATTTTGGCGCCCAAAAAATCACCATTATAGGAATAAGAAAAACTTTATTTGTCTTTTAAATCACATACTTAATATTAATATTAGAAACAGTAGTTGGTGAACATTAAAACTGTAAAGACAAAATGGTCTTCACAGTTTTAATGTTCACCAACTACTGTTTAATGTTTTTATAGACAAAACGGGTTGCTTGTTATATTATAAACGCAAAAGTTTGCGAATGGCTGGATGGACGTTACTCCTTCACATAAAAACGACTGAAAGGATTTGGATGAAATTTGGCACAGAAATAGTTTATAACCTGGATTAACACAAGGGATACTCTTTAAGAATAATTCACATTAGACCGAGTGCGAGACGCTGATCCCGAAGCTTCGTAGGCAACACGTCTCGCATCCCTACTTATATACTTCCTAATATAAAATATTTGTAGCTTCCTAATCACCAGACTCGTTCTAATCTCATGTTAATCATCCTTTACTGTGGTAAGCGAGCCTCACACGTACAAAGACGCAAGCAAAAGCCAGTTTTATAAACGCGCACGTTTTTCCTGATGGATGATTGTTTGTTACTCTTTAAAACAATTGCTAAACAGATTTGGATGAAATCTGACACACAGATAGTTTATGAACTGGAGTGCTACTTATTACTTTGCCATGCTAAATGAAACCCACATGGGTGAATCCGGGGGCGAAAGCTAGTTTATGATACATTTTATGTTTTAATGCTCAAATAAGCGTTTGAAAGTTGCATTGTATGATTATTTGCTGCTACAGTGGTATAAAAATGGGCGGAGCTGTCCAAACTTTGTCTATTGACCCCATTTATTTCTCTGTATTTATACACCATCCCAGTATCAAACAATGCAGATATTGTTAAAATCATTTAGGTATATCAATTCGCAGTCTTATCGTTCACGGCGATCTTTTACAGACAGTCTTTATATTTTTAATTCCTTGATTAATTTGTCCCATTATCCAATATGTGATAACATATTTCAGTTCTAATGTTCTTTATCTAAAATTGATGCGTAGAACCACATTCATAAATGTAAACATATTATGATATTACAATACAATGCAAGCGGATTATTCTAAAAATACGTAATTCGTACCAGAGTTTGCTGAAAACACACCGCGGAATTTGAATGCGCTATTCTATAAATGGATACAGAAAGGTCAAGTGGAAATAAAACAAAAAATAAACTTTAGAATGATTGCATTATTTTGTGCAGTTGCAAATGTAACATTATAATGTCGAAAACAGAAATTTGAAGAGTTATTGCCGATTTAAAGCCATAACCATGGTTGTTTTTAAAATTAAATATTCAAAATACTTCTTTAAATTACAAAAAGGAAAAAAACTTTTCCAGAGTAATCATGTTATAGTACAAAAAAATTAAGTACTTTGCCGATTACAGAACTTTATGCACTTCTGAATATCAGAAGTCACATTTACATTTTGTTTCAGGTTCGCAATGCAATAATTAGGGCCTGCAAGATAAGAAGGGAACTAATTCTCAAACGATTCGCATGCCTCGCACTCAAAGCTCAGCTGGAACTTATTCGCGTTGACCGTGTAACCCAACCGCATGTGGCCATGATGTCTAATCAGAAACGTGGTTTTCCAATCACATCCAAACGTGGAACCAAAAATACCGTATTCAGTATGCCACTCGCACAGAACAGAATATAGGTACATTTCATGTACTTACCTACTTTCTGTGCAAATAAATAAACATTCTATTCTATTCTCGCTATTTTAGCGAGCATCTTAAGTAATACTACTTAAGATGCTTTCGTTGTAACACTAAGAATATTAGATTCATCCTAAACAGTATTTTAATAAATACTGCGTTAATAATTAGAATAGAATAGAATTATCTTTATTGTACACCAACGATTACCTCTAGAAGACTAGCATAAATAATTTGCACTTTGGACTGTGAAACAAGAGTCCAGTTCAGAAAATATTACCCGTAAAGTTTTTTGAGGGGCGAATTGTAGTTCTCTTAAAAATAATGTAACAAAGAACGCCTTAGTATCATATAGGTTTACTTTTTCTTTTACCTGATTTTACAGCTAATAAGATGCAGATTTAATCACCTGCACTACTTCAGTGCGATTAAGTAATAATACTACTGACTTAGATGCACATGAATAAAGAATGGAAAACAAAGACGAATATTTTATTTATTTTGCGGATATATATGATGTAGACATAAACTGACACTAACAACTATTACTAAAGGCTCTATCTAACGTTAACTATTGCAAAAAAAAACAAGATAAACAGACAGGTGTAGGTAAAGTACAAATTACGTGGCCTGCTGCTAATTATTATGGTCTACTAGAACCGACTAAAACCACACGGACTAGCATACTGTGCCTAAAAGGGTCCAGAAAAAGCTTTTATTATGACATCCGGTTGCCTTCTAGTGGCTGCCTGCAAAAGTGAAAAGCAGTTTTAGTGACCCTACCCATCAGTAGAAAAAACAAACACCAATGCCGGTGTTGCGGACACAAGACCTATAGCCGGCGGTACTCGCTTGTCTGATGAAAAGCAGTAATCGGCGGCTATCGATCTTGTAGCCACAGATACGACTCGAACCACGTATTTTAAACCAACCTAGTTCTATTACAGAGCTTCAAATAATATCACGCCGTGTGGGCGAGACAGATATGACTTTACAGAGTCTATGCCGTATGCCATTTCATTATACTCCGTAATCATCAATATTGTTTGTATTATAATTGTCAGTTTTCAAAAACAAGGTTCAAAACTGTTCAAAACACGTTTTTATAAGCATAAAAAAATGCTGCCTTTATGCCAATTATTTACTCACTTCCTATCTGACCATTTTATCTTTCATTTAACTCTGTTTTTAAATCTTCCTCCACTCTTAAAATCTTTCAAATCTATTCTTAATTCTTTAATCATCCATCTCTTTACAATATTCTACTTAGTGTAGTTAATGACACGCGTCGTCATTATTTGATTTAACAACAAAATGTATACAATATGTTCCATATTTAAATAATACAATCAATATTCTATTAACTACGTAACAATAATTACATATTTCCCTTTAATACCATTATCAAATCAATATGTTGTTAATTAGAACTAAACATACATCCTTGGATGGTTTAACTAATTGGAACGGATAGTCGACATGCGTAACAGTTACCAATCATTACTGAAAATATATCTATCATTATTACTTCTACCCTAATCGCTTATACGTATGGACAGCTATTAAAGATATTCAACATAATAAGATACATATTTACCGAAAGATTCCAGTGCTGGGAACAAAGCAACAGATGATTGTACCGGTATCAACACACCTTAGAGCTCCACGCTACACCAGAGGTACTGCAGATGTACAGCGACCGACAGTTCCTTAGGGGGCGCTCCACACCCCGTTTCCATGGCAACGATACTCTGCGCGCGCACCTTCACCCCACGCAAAACGACGTCAAATTTATTTACGAAATTGTCAAACTTTTTCAACGTATCTTGAGATTTTTCTTAGCAAAGCTATTGTCCTTTTTTATTAATTTAATAATTGTATATTGATAAATCACGATAAAATGCCGCCCAAAAAGGTGAGTCCATGTTAATTTTAATCAGAATACTATTTCATTAACTTAAAGAACATAAACTTGTTATTATACATGTTTCATTATTATTACGTATCCAACATTTGTGTTTAATTAAGTTTTACATAAATTTAAAATGATTAATCCTTTTCCAGGACTATTATGTATAATTACTTACTTGATGTTTATTTTTAGATCTGTTATGTAAAAGCTACTTTACAACATCGATCAAACATACGATTACAAAATGATACCGAGTCCTTTCCGCTTGTACATTACCTAGATACAAATCAAACACACTTATACATTGATTTACATATCAAATATTAGTTTAGGCAAGACTAATTTAGTTTGAACTAGGACGGTAGAAATATTCTGAACTCTGTGTGTTAGATTGAGCTGTTAAATTTTTTGAAGCCACACAGTCTATTATTTCCTTTATCCGACGAAGGATTTTCTTTTTGTTAAAGTACAGCTACTTTATATATTAATATTTTAAATAGATAAATCTCACAGATAATGATGTAATATAAAAAGATAACTAGTATTTATATTATTTGCTTGTCCTCGATCTTAATTTATTGAAATTAAACTCCCTGCTATGATACCATACGACGATTAAAACTCCTTTAGATATGATAGATTATTATTATAAAAGAAGAACAGTGTTTCAAAAATATTTTTACAACTTTATCTTGATTATAGCTTAAGATGAAATCATTCAGTTGCTTTTAAAGGTAGGTCTGACGAGTGCCAAAAGCATAAAACTAAGACCAAAGTGTGTGATTGTAAGGTAGGGGGCGCAGCGGTAACGTAATGGTCAAAACGTCGGTCTTACGGATCAAGAGGTTTCGGGTACGAACCCGAAGTGACGTGACGTCTTAAATAAATTATTACTAATTACATGTACTGCTAACTCAGATAGGTAACATTAAAAATATGAATGACTTTAGTTTATTCAATGGTATCATTTAACGGCATATCAGTAAAAACCCTTAATACTAAATTGACGGTCTTCCCACTACTTCTACTGTTTTATAAGATTAGGATCCGCAAAATAGGACTTAGCTAAAAAAGAATGCAAGAACATCCCACCAAAACGAAGCTTATGGTGGTTTAATAAAAGGTTATTCCAAATTAGGTATGGTAACGACTCGTTTTAAACATATTTATTTCACAGAATATGCAGAAGGGTAAGTAATGAACCAATATTTCAAAAAAACACTAATACAAGCAAAACTATTAAACTCAGAAACATAATACGGTTCAGTGCATAAAGGTACATATACTTACAGAATGTAGAACACAAAATGATTTTTTTAAAGATTTTACTAAGCTTTCATTGCCTGGCAGGCACAAAGCCCGAAAGAAGCGAAAAAGAAATTGCCAGAACTCTGGCGAAGTAAGTCCAAGGAAAAATCTCTAGGAATGCTACTACTTAAGAGGTTGAGAGTGAGTAATAGTCCTTAGGACTCAGCATGCGTGTGCGACAATCCCTTGTAAATATGACCTTTTGTGTTTGTGTCCGTCTTTGCCAATGTTGGCTTTGTATGTGTCGTATTTCCTTCGAAGATTGAAGCTGAGAAACCATATGGAAGTGTCAACCAAGAAGTATAAACAAAGAGCCGTCCCCTACAAAAGAGGACTTATGCATATTCAAAAAAATTGAGACTTAATTGCGGTAATATTTTATTTATAAGTAACGACTCCCTTTTAACTCCATATGAATATTACCGCCACCACCCACATTTGTGTGAATCATACAAATAGTTTTCCCAGTGCTCACATACTTCTGCGGTCAAATTATTTGTCCAAGAAACACGATATTCGGTCCAGGCAAAGTATACATATATTTTATGTAAGTGTCTAGAATCTTTTTCAACCTGTATACTGTTACTTAAAATTTTATAGGAATACTAGAATTAAGTCTCTTTGTATACACTTCATGGTGCACGGAACTTCAGTATAACGTTGTACGATACAACATGGGCTCATTTTAACATACTATGTTATGACACATCACTGTTTCATTTTATGACATCAATGGAGAATTTATTTGTGTAACAATATTCATATTGTGTACGTCCATGCACGCTTACTTGTTTGTCAGTCGTTTCCCAAGCTTCGCTATGACCGTGAAGTAAAGTAATTGCAAAGTTGCTATAAACGCTATGGGCAATGCTTAAAATCGTAGCTTAGACAAAAACTGTCATTATTGAAACCTCCACATTGTGCATACTTATTTTAATGTAGTAAACTAACTTATTACTTAAAAGAAAATATGTACTCACACATTCTACAGTTAAAAATAATACAACTTCAAATTAAATAATTTTGTTACATTAATTTTAAAGAACTACCAGAACAGAATTCTTAAGATTTTTTTGACTGGAAACTTTTCGGAATGTATTTTTTTTAAATAAGGTAAGTAAATTTAATGAATTAGAAAAAAATAAAAAGGCTTACAATTAAAATACCTGTCACGAACTCCTTGTCCAGAAACACGTCTTTTTCGTTATTTAAAATATGCTTTTCGAATTGAAATCCACGACTGTACAGTCGAACACCAAAACCGCCACTAGGATCCTCTCCCAATTATTATTCCGATCACTATTAAAACTGTTTGTTATCATGATAACGGTTATCAGAAATTCTGTCTCATCGATCGAACATCATCATTTGCCATCCATCACGCGATACGTAGCGGAAATACAAACAATAAAACTTTATGTTAATAACTGTTTAAATTATCTTTTGTATCGGTTTCTCGACGAATTGAATTGTGTTTGAATTCGGAACTGGTATTAAAGTAATAATAGAATTTGACGACACCGTGTCGGTTTGTGACAAAAATAGACCGACTGTTACGTACCTTGTATTTTTACCTACTGATATAGTTTTACGATTAGGTAACGATCGCCAATTTCAGAATTAATAATAAGTACGGCAATAACAGATGGTCTAGGCTTTAGACTAACCCCACACAATATTACTGGATTTTAGTGATATCTGAAGTAATAAGTCTGTTTCTTTATTTCAGTCTGTTGATTACCTTTTCACGACTATACCTTTAGATCAATAGTTATTTGTCAAAGAAGCCGAACCGAGGATATGGAGAAAAAGATTTATAAGTCTAACTATCTATAGTTTCAAATGATAATCCTTTTTTGAACTTGTGAAAAATGAATTCGACGATTGAAAATGCATGGATGTCACCGATCATTTAAATATTTTTTGAAAGCATGTAAAAAAAGTACAAAATGGCGTCTCAAGCAAGTTCGCGTATTAGCCTTGTTTTTTCTTACAATTAATAGGTATATTACATGCGCTTGTGTGTTTTAAAAAAATTTAGGAAATTATTTGTAGCAATAGATTGACCCGTTACTACGTGAGACTAAGCGTCGCAAGCGGGATCCTGGATTTCGAAAATACCGGGATACTGGACCAAATCCATCGCTTAAAAATACCGGTATTCATTTCACAAAAATCTATATTTTCGGTATTTTTGGAATATAGGAAAAATTTAATTTCAATTAGATAGGGGTACATTCATAATTGAAATAAATTGTAGATGATTTCTCAAATTTAAACTAAATAAAAACCACGCATAATTTCATTCATACCACGCCTGAAAGATTGCGTGAAACGGTTAGAAGTTATGACAAGTACTCCCAAATTCGTACGACGATAACCGACCAACCACGTAGCGGACAGCGTGACGTAGACGTGTAACTTTTTATAGGGTAGTCCGATTTCTATAATATTTTTTATTCGATAATTTTCATAGAATTTAAAATTTATTTTCGACAGAGGAAATTATTTTCATACCCTTTGGGCTATTATTTTTCGAAATTAAACCGGACTAACTTTGAAGTATAAGGTATACTTCAAAGTTAGTCCTGTTTAATTGAAGTATACCCTATACTTCAAAGTTAGTCCAGTTTAATTTCGAAAAAAAAATACCCAAAGGGTATGAAAATAATTTCCTCTGAAGCCCTATACCTAACCACTAAACTGTGATAGAAAGTATATACTTAATTAATATTACTAATTTGAATAAATGTACCTATACCTAAAACTTCTCCAAATCCCGGAAATTTCGAAAATACCGGAATACCGGCATTTATATAGCGGTTTTAAAAAAATTAAACGGTATTGCGACCGCTCCGTGAGACCAAAAAACTCCTCTTAACGGCCCAAATGAGCCATACACCACTGCCATAGCCTTTGATGTTCAAGCATGAGTATTTTACAAGAAACGTAGGTACTAGATGATAGCGTTTCGGATGTATAATAAGTTACAAATGTTAAGGTATAGCAATCGGTAGTCTTATCACACACGGCGATTTCTTCCAGACAACCTTTAATCTGTATTCTAGGCAAAACGTGTGACACGACACAGTTTCGTGCTTCAAGAAGTTATGCTCAAGGAACGTCACTAGTTTTCATATACTATCTAGGCGCTTAATCTCTATTCTACTTTCCTCAAAGAACGCTATAAAAATCCTCGTGAACCTATTTCTTCAGAAAATATTAAAACACGTTGACGTAAAAGAAATTCTTTTTATATGTATCGAGGCGACATACTAGCATAATATCTGGTTCAAACCTTTAACATAATGACGCTTTGTATCTAACTATAAGTACAATGCAAAATAGAGGGAATATTAAATATATGTATGAAAGAGTTTAGAAGTATCGGTATCTCATTACATCGAAACAGCTACTTGGTGTCCATTTAAGTATTAATAATTTATTACAATTATTAACATGAAAAACGCTTAAACGCTTTGACAGCTCCTTTTTGGTTTGAGTCGCCAAGGTCTATTTTTCCAATCAATTATAATCCTGGAGCATTCAAGTGTAGTACGAGTAGGTTTCTCTTGGAAAGGCGTGTACCATCTTCGTCTTCATCGTCACTTTCTAAGAGGTGAGTTGGAAGACAAACGTGTATGCCATTTCTCAATAAAAAAAAAACAAAAAATGTAGTTAAAGAAAAATTGGAAAACTTGTTTGAAAATGAAGTAATTCGGGGAAACAGGGAGTGCTTTTTTCAAAATATTTGAAATATTACATTTGTCACAAAGGTCACGTACAAACGTCAGAATTATATATTTACATGCCTTTCATGCCTGAATAAATAGAGCCGCAATCGTCCTACTAAACTGGACACAGACTACGAGAGGACATCATTGGAAGCTAAGAGCGACAGCATAAAACATTCCAAACTTAAGATCCCATTTGGAATTTATTTCTGATTTGAGTATATTATATTTAAAAAAATATAAATACATTTGTAGGAAAAGAAATGTTCTATTTGCAGGTGATAATAACATTTTACTCGATTCAGTTAGTCAGTTCCACAGATTCGTATGAATGAATATTCCCTAATTAACACGTTTTACTGTCTGATACTTTGTCGATAATTCAGTTAAATAATAAGTATCACCATTATAGATCATTGAGATCATTGACATCTACTACATTTAAATTAATTACTACATTTTTTTGTAGTCTAATCAGAAACTTAATGTGAAAGCACCCTTAAAAATTACGAAGTTGGAAAATAAACAATCACAAATAAAAAATATCAGAATTCAGACTTACCAAAACATTTTTTTTTTCAAAGTTAAAGCTAGACCAAGAGCTAAATGTAGCGTTAGCGAGCTAAGATAACTGCGAGTACTAATCTACGCTCGCCATTGTCGCAGCACAGGCCTTCGTGAGCCAACCTTGCAGTACTAGCTAATACCAGACACGGAGACTAATTAGAATTTGGTGACACGCCCAGCTTGGGGCGTAATTTATAAACTTTGTACCGACAGCACAAACAGGCAATGCATAATTTGTAGTCATTTTTATTTTTTAAATTATGGCCAGCCATTGCAACATATTATAACTCCTAAATCAGAGACTTAGAGAAGTAAGTTCTACAATAGAGCCCAGTAGGTACTCTTTATTGTTGCTCAACAAGTATTATAGTAATCTGGTAGGTGACATCAGAAATTCTTTACAAACATTATTTAGAAGTATTAAAAATATCACTTAAGGTAAGTATGTAACAACGCCTTATTTAGTAATCAATTTAAGACAATGTGCAATGACTAAAGATTTTTTAAGTCTTCATACCATTCCTTTAAAAATTGGACAATTTCCTGACACGAATTACAAACGCGAAAGAATGTTTGATCATTTGTCCCTATTTTAGGCAACAATAATGGATCGTTTATAGATTTAACGTCATATAGGTTTAAATGTAATTTTCGGAAAATACAAGGGTCATGTAAAAAATGGCTACAAAACACAGTTAAGGTTTGTAAACTATATAATAACCGTAAAAAATACAAACAAAAGCTTTCCCTCCGTCTGCATACGTACGTATGTACGAAAGTACCACGAAAGTACGAAAGTTTTTAACTATACTATGTCATTGTGTCTCTCAGTATATTAATAGTGTATAAAAAGTTCTCGTATACTTCTTAAATAGGAAGTACTATCAATACTTTATACATATGCAACTACATTAGAAAACATCTCCGTGAAGAAAATAAAATGTTGTAACTGATTCAGTTGATCAGTAAGTTTTCTGTTAGAGTAACTCAAACTGCCCAAATACCTCAAAACCAAACGCTGTTTTTTATTGATGTTGTAGTAATGCTCATTATGAAATATTGAAGCCAATTTCAAATTTAAACAAGCTTGACATCGTAAAGTCTGTTTATGGGCCATAAAGTAAATAACGTTTAAAGCTGGAGGATTAGATACTTAAACCATTATGATCAAAGCCGGTTCTTACTGTTCGTTCTAACACATATTTTCTTAGTATTTTTAAATGATATACACAGTACTTATATCTACATACATATATGCTGTAAATTTGTGTTCCGGAATTGAACCCAATAAAATATATTCAATATATTGTATTACTAAATATAATTATTCCATAAAACCAAGGGAAATGCATTTGTGGTTCTTGCGTGAAGAAATTACAGACGTTAACGAACATTTTTTTGCTGAATCTTTTTGGTTAGCTGTTACTAAAACAGGTACATTAGCAACTCTGACTGGCAATGCAGTTGCTTCGGTATAAGTTCTTCTAATACCTTAGTGTGAACTACTAGCAATAAAGAAAGGTACTGTAGTACTAAAATTATTCCTTACTGAAGACAATAATACCAAGAACTACACGGGTAGTCACATACATCACATGCCACATATGTCTTCCGAATCGGAAGATGACTATGACGTAAGTACAATCAACCCAGAACATTCCGAGAATAATAAAAGCCAAACCTTTACACAAATTATCATGAATAAAGATAACATCCAGCATGCTTCGGGCACGCAATGGTTTAATCGTTTGTTTACGCTTGCTTCGCTTAACTAAAAGTGCCTCGAATTATTTATAGTCGAATTACATGATCGTACCCAGTTAAGACCCTATCAAACAATATGCAAATGTCTCTAGAATATTTACTCGTAAATCCGCTCCGAGTTCTGAAACGCTTAGACAACTAAGCAGTGTTTCATTTGCTGTCAGACAACGCTTGCGTGTCTGCGTATTTCTTTATTCTGTAATAAGTCAAAATATTTTGAAACAAAATGTTGAAGGCTATGATAAAACGCGCTCTTAATATCAACGAAGAAAATGTGCCTTTGAACAAAACTTTGCAGTGCTTGGATGTATGTGATTCTGTGCCGCAAACATACACTACGTCATAAATAGATATGTATATAAAATAGCAATTCAACATTTTCGCAGAAAGATGGGCTGCCGCAAAAGTCTCGTGCCACACTTGGTGAGGACGAGGCTTTGGAATGGCTCAAACCGCGCCAATTAATAAAACCTGACGAACAAGAAGATGTACCCGAAGCTGTAAGATATTATTAACACTTTTTACTTATTGATACTTTTTTGTATTTCATCAATAGTACGTCGGTATACTAATATTATGGTTAGGTATGTCAGTGCCTAACATAAGTAGGTCTCAATTGCCTATCATATTTAAAATGCTTATTTGTTTCAATTTGACACTAGTACTATAGCGTAAAAAACAATGACATCAATTCTACGTCAATTTTTTTTTTAATGTAACGTCTAAGTATTCTGCGACAGAAAACTTTTTAGTTGGTATTTTCGGGGTTATTTAGGGTACCGTTCCTCAAAAGGAAAAAAAAAGGAACCCTTATAGGATCACTTTGTTGTCCGTCTGTCTGTCAAGACCCTTTTTCTCAGGAACCCGTGGACGCATCAAGTTGAAATTAATACTAAATACTTACGTCTCGGGACGCCCGACAAAAGTGATAACTTAAACGCCAGACAGACTGGCGCCGTAACGAGTTACGTAACGACGGTTTACTCTCCCATAAGAAGTTATCACTTCAAAAATCAAGCTTCTATATCAACGCAATCTCTATTGTACACCAGTACATATTGCTTAAAGTTAGTTTACAATATTGATATGTACAAAGGGCGACCTTATCGCTAAAAGCAATTTCTTTCAGGCAACCAAACCAAAAGATACAGCAATTTAAGCCATAGATTGGATCAAATTTGAACATTTCGCAGGTAAATCAAAACCTATAGGGTACTTCTCTTTGATATAGAACCATGAAATTATGTAAAAAGCAAGGTTTGATAGCACAAGTAATTAAAAAAAATAGAAAGTTGTCCATTTGTTGTTATACCACATAAAAAAATAGTTTTTATGATTACAAACTTATATTTTGCGGTTGGAAAGTTGACTTTGTCGTACATCGATTTTTTTTTTTATGGTATAGGGGGCAAACGAGCAGACGGGTCACCTGATGTTAAATGACCACCGCCGCCCATGGTCACCTATAACTCAAGAGTCACAAGTGCGTTGCCGCCCTTAAGGTGGGAGTAGGAGAAGAGGGGGACGGGGGAAAGAGTGGGAAAAGAGGAGAGGGGAAGGACGGGAACAGGGAAGAGGGAAGGGTTAGGGCCTCCGGTAACCTCACTCACGCGGCGAAATGCAATGCAAGCATTGCTTCACTACCGGTTTTCTGTGAGGCCGTGGTATCAAGCGGAGTCGAGCCGGCCCATACGTGCCGAAGCATGGCTCTCCCACGTAAAAACGATTTATGGGAAGAGTATTTTTTTCTATCGGAAAAGATGGGCAAAAATATTCTAGAATTGTTTCCCGAGATGGACGTACTATCTACATACAAGTTTGTTTGCATACGGAACCCTCGGTGCTTGAGTCAGACTCGCACTTGTCCGGTTTTTAATTTATATATGTATACTTTTATGTTACCGGATTTATTTACTTTTCATAGGAGATAAAGAACATAACATATTTATTAGTTACCACACGTTTGTTGGATTCCTTATCTGTTTACCTAATAGATTAAGATACCGATAATTAATTCTAAGATCGTGTGTAGTTTCGTGTTTATACAACAATGACAGAATATTTCCTGGCAGGAAAAAAAATATTTAAAAGGTATGGACAGACTACTTGTCAGTTTTTTTCTGACCTCAACTCCACTACCTATGTTCTTGAATATCTGTTTCTTGCTAACTAATTTAAATCGTAGATCTCTATTTTTTCTCTGTTATTATATACAGTTCTTAATCAAGCTAAGGCCCTATGCCTTAGCTGGATTAAGAACTGTATGTGTTTAATTTAGTAAAAACAAAGTAGTGTCACAAATGTACTTGTTTTTGTAAGCGGCTTAAACAACCTACATGAATCCACTCCTATAAATATGGAATTTCTTTATACAAGATAGATGTACGGTCACAACCGACCAAAAAAGGCCAACCAATAAACGGGTAACCCATTGCCTTAGCAGTGAACGGAATCTTTGCTCGGTAAAGACTGTTTCCAATCACGCCAGCATTACTTTAGTAGAGGAACGAAATATATGACACCCCTCCAACAGGAAAAGAGGGACCTCTCAGTAGTGTAGATGGTCAAGATATGGGCACTAATAATTGATGTAGGAAAGTTGCACATAAGTACAGTTTTAAGTGCGAGAACATCAATATCGCAATGAATCATAGTCGTTACGATGTAGTGAATCTCGTTTGCCTTAGAAGACGCTAGGTAAATAGACTAGTCGTTTAATAGAAAAGCTGACATATCGCCAAAACTAAATAGTCAGTTTTATTAATTTCAAAATAAATAAACTGTACTAACAAATCCATTTCTGCAGGATTTATCCGAAGAGGTCGGACGTATTTTAACAACGATTAATCCCCAATGGGTGTTGGATGAAGTGGCTTACCATTATGGCCGGCACCAATTCCTGGTAAAGCCAAAACCGACGTTTGGGAAAGCATACCCTCTATTAATCATAGCTGGTACAGCTATACGCAAAGACTCTGATGAAGCTAAAGCTCAAATTAGTGCTGGTTATGGTAAGTGATTACAATAAATCTCTTTGGGTACTACTACTCAGAGGTATCACTCGTCGTGTTGCCGAAACTGTAGATTGGACTTATATCTATTAATTAAACATATACGTTTTAAGTCATGTACGTATTTCGTCCTGCCGCAGCAGAGTTCTTCAGCCCTAGATTAAGGATCTTTGTCGGGTCCAAAACTAGTCGGACATCTCCATAAGTCTATATATCTTTAATTAATATGAATACCAATCACGAAATACCTTTGTGTATTTAAATATCAAACTTTAAGTAATTTGCAATCCTTAACTTTCTTTTCTTTTATATAAGTGCCAATTCACTGTGATTGAACAATGTAATGAAGGCCTCCCAGCCACAATGTAACTTTTAAAGACGCATTTTATTAGGCCTAACCTTCGTACTGCTAGGTAGGCTGTGCCTACACAACTCAACTACTACTACGATATTTTACGTGAAGCTACTGCCACAAAACCTCCAGAACCCAAGTACTAGGCGATATCGAAGTTCTATAATTAGACCAGGTTGTCGGACTTTTTAGGGCTCCAACTACCCTTAACGAATGCCACAGATGTTCGTATGGCACCCGGGACCGACGGTTTAACGTACTCTCCGAAGCAGGAAGGGGTCTCAATGTGTTAAGAATGATCACCCATCCTAAGACTGGCCTGGCTAGTTATACTTAACTTTGTAATGTGCTTACCTACTCTGTTACCAGTTAGCCACGAGCCCCTCTCAGAATTAAAAATATATATTGCTATCACCAATTTAATAATTTACGGTCAAATTTCAAACTCTGAACGACTTGAAATAAGTGCGGCAAGACATGCCTTTAGAATTATATAGGAACTGCAACAAGTAAAACATGAAAGTGATGACTTCGACTGCAATTTATTTTCCATTTTTATGCGATATGTTATGTTCCGAACATCTTATTTCCAATCTTTAATCAATCTGTCTTATTTTCTAAATGTATTTATATAACTAGGTATGATTTATTAAAAAATTAAACCTATACACTCACTTCAGAGAATGTAATTATGTGTAAACGAGCGTACCGTTTCTATCACACTAGAGCGAAATAATAATAGGCACTACAACAACTGCAATGATCAGACACATGAAACACATCAGTTCATTGCTTTGATTTAGGCCATTAGTGGGGTTCCGTAAGAGTCGACTAAGAGAAAAAAACAGAAGATTGGCAACTGCGTCTACCGTAAAACCACAACAACACTGCGCTCGCCAACCCGCCTGCCAAGCGTCAGAGTACTGGTAACAACCCCTCATGATAGCTAAAAGAATGACCAGGCCCCGTGTCCCTAGTAGCTCCGCTATTCTTGGCTACGGTAGTGCCACGGTAATGGTCTAGCTAGGGGTGCTTAGAATTTCTGGCAGACACCCGGTTACCAACCCCTCCGTCGACAACTGGTCCTGGTAATACAAAACATTCGCACGTTGAGAACTGACGAAAATATTGTTGAACTGACTGATAAAATTAGATAATTGTTAAGCTATGTATAATAACATTAGTAGGGCCATACAAGGGCCAGGGTACATACCCACAAAACTCACTTCACTGTTGTTATAATGAAATGACGATGAGTTGAAAGTGGGGCAATTTGTGTATGAGCAAAGGAACTCCACAGAACAGAAAAACAAAAAGAAGAGAGATAGGGAGAGACTCTTTATGATGAACATTCTCCCAGAAGACGTCTCACAGGAAATGGACCTGGATGACAGAATAGATTAATAGAGTGGAACAAAGGCTCTAAAGTGTTCGCGAGAGGACAGGTAGACAGATGTATTAGGCAAAGCCATATGACAAAGCTGAAGAGGGCAGATGACAGTATAGCGTCGACTAAAGCAGAAGTTTTAAGGAAGATTGGTATTGGTATTGGGCTCTGTTTTCGCATTTTGACTCATACTCGGTCTATTATATCATCAGATATCGCTGATTAGTCGACTCAGTCTAGCTCCTTCTAGAAGCCCAGAATCCTACTGGGGCGTTCACAGGCTATAGACTATAGATACAGGCTATAGACACGCTGCCGCGGTGTGACACACTACTCTGTGACTCCCGAAAATTTGTTCTCGAAACCAGCAATGAAATTAAAAAAAACTTGGTTTTATATGTTTATTTATCACAATTAATCATTTAGTTACAACGTAGCACATATTTATGATGAGTGTCAACATTAACGTAGCTGGCGGCAAGATGAGGGCAAATATTTGAATAAATACATGAATATGTGTATTTGCATTGAGATATATTTGTTTTGTAAATACGTACATATTATTATTAGAAACACCCAGACCACTGAGCCTGGGTGTTTCTATGTATTTACAATGCAAATGTATCTAAATATCTAATGTATATCCGTATCCTAGAGCCCATAATGGAAGCTATGCTTAATTTGGGTCTAGAAAGCGAAGTGTAATATGAGAAATTCGAGAATCTATACTAATATAATTTAACTCTGTTTATCTATCTTTCTTTTACGTTTGTAAGCCTAAAACGATAAACCAATTTTGATGAATGTCGGAATAGAGGACGATGAAGGAAACTTTAACTTCTTGTTCTGAGAATAAAACTTTAAGGGGGTGAAATAGGGCACGAAATATATAGGATAGGATACTTGAAGTATTAATTCTACGCAGACGAAGTCGTGAGAACTAGCTTAATTTGTTATAACTTGACAAAACCTTGGTGTTCTCGAGATGAGAGTATAATAGGATAATTTGTTATATCCTTAATCACTGAAAGATATTAATCATGTATTTGTATTCCAATTAGGTATGGTTGGATTCGACGACGCCGGGCCTAAAAAGGCCAAGGTGAAAAAGTCTTCCGCCGAGGAAGAGGAAGAAGAGGAGAAAGAGGCTGCTGCTCCTGCCGACGACGCTGGAGGAGAAGGTAAACCATCATCAAATTATTCTAATATTTTCAGGGTAGTATGACTGCAAAATCTCAATCTATAGCTAGTTTACGTACAAGTTTTGTTTCATAAATTAACGTAGTCGAAAAGTTACACATTCTTAAAATAAAATGCTAGGATTAATCGAAAGTACGAAATGTTTAGCTTGCTTAATATTAAGTTTAACCATTTGTCTGGAATCAAAAAAATCATCTGTTTTTACTATCCCATCATATTTAAGAAAAGTATACATACCCTGATTATTTATATTATTGGCTACTGTGTCCTAATAGCGGCTCAAGTCAAGCAGAATACTTGTTTTCGTATGATTTTTATTTGTACTTTCTGAGATGACCAAAACTTAGTAAGTATATACCATAAACTAATTGTTATTATCAGAGGATGTAGTACCTGATGAAGAGAAACCTGCCGATGAAGTAGTAGCAGCAGTAGAAAAAGAAGAGGCTCCTCTACCAGAAGCAGTAGATGCAGCTGAAGAAGTGGTTCCTGAAATGGTCGAAGACGAAGGCGAACCTGACGAAGGACGTAAGTTGTACTGTTCTCTCAATAGTAGGTACTGAACCTTTATGCTAATCTCTGTTTCTACTAGTAGTAGTAGAGGTTCAAATATACTACCAAAGACATCTTAAAAAATGATGTCTTTGGTAGTATATTTGAAGTTTGCATCATAAAAAATGTCCCGTAAACCAAAAAACAAACAAACTAGTCAACCAAATAGATTATAAAAACTGAAATTATCTGTTTTTCTACATGATTTTTGAAGTAAAAACTTCTTTAGGCACGTTGTGCACTTTTACTATGGGGAAAAAGCACTGAACTCGCACCGTCACGCTAATAATACATATTATATAGATCCACCAGAGGGCGCTAATCTAAACATTGAGTTCTGTCAGCTCCTTATTAATTAACCTTTGAAAATATAATTAGTTCAGTAAAGTACTTATTGTGTGCGCAATTCATATACGTGATAATTTATAACCTATACAGAAAACATGTATTCAAAATATCATCCGAACGTACGTCAGTTTGATGGATGTCACTAGTAGATTTCACTTTCTTCAAAAATTAACACTTCTGATCGGCAACTCACAATTACTTATTCATAATTTTTTAAGTGAAAACTTCTTTAGGTACGTTGGGCACTTTTGGTATGGGGAAAAGCACTGAACTCGCGTGACCGTCACGCTCAGATGACAGATGTGTCAGTTATGTTTTCACTTCTGACGTACAGTCCTACGACTGACAGTTCTTTGCTTATTTTCAACGCTCACGAAGTTCTCGTCAGGAGGGATGGTGATATCGATCCTCATTGTGGCATGCTCTAATCGATGTATCACCACCATATCAGGCTTACTGCCATAGTTTTTTGCAGTAATGATAGATCGATTCTAATTCAATATGGGCCTACCATTTTCAAAAACTCGAAGGGGCACATCCCAGTAATATACACCTTAAATCGCACCTCTAAAATCGCAAGATTGTATTAAACGCAATTTGTTAATGAAGAATCCTAACAATTTGGTCGATTCTTCCCGGCAACAGCCAGCGAATTCGAGTACTTGGGTACTTGTAATCTAGGTGCTTACACCGCCCAATGAACGTATGAACAATACCTTTCTCATCTACCTTTCCCTTTGAAAATACTCTTAATTCCCATTTTTAATTCCCAAAGTGACGACAGTAGGCTTTACGCGAGTGGGACCAAATTTTAATTGTTTGACTGGTAAAACGGGAAAACCTGGGAAAAACTAAAAGTATCGTATCTCGGCTTCTATTGGTCCTACAGCAACTTTTTTTTTTAATTTAAAATTAAAATTAGACAAACAACGGTTTTTCATTTAAGGTTTTCCGTAAATTTTTTTTTTTTCAACTAAAAAATCAAATTTTTAGGTATCAAAGATATTGTTATTCCCCATCGATTCCAAAAACGTTGATATCGATTCCATTCCCGTAACGCATTTTATACACAATCGAAATTATAAATTAACAATTTGCATTTAATATTTTGCTCTAAAAGCAATAGTTTTCTAGATATTTAATTAAAACTGAAAAAAGCCGATTTTTAAGTTATTTTGCAATGATAAACAATGTTATTCTACGTATTTTTCTTCAAATTTTAAGCCAAGTGTCGTATTATCATAAAAGACCACCACTTTTCGCGTTTTGTTTTTGGCTCTGGCGCCCGGATTATACGCACTAGTGAATCTGGGATCAGGGACCATTGGCATAATGCTTTGAGAAAATAGCTATGCCTATAATAGTCAAATAGCGTTTATCCTACAAAAGCGTGCCATAAGGACCATAGGTTAAACTCCACATTACGAATCTTGCAGAGAGCACTTTATTAAATTAAATATAATGACAGTGCCCAGTCAATGCATAATGGTTTTACAAAACGACGTAGCAAAACATATAAATCAGCATGAGTCACAAGATGGTCAGATCAGAGAGAAGACGCGAGGGAAGGATGATTCTTAAAATTTAAGAGAAGAACAATATCATTTTAAGCTAGTTTCAAAATCTTTGAAGAACGCACGTTACACATTTTTATTAATTGGTAATTGCCTAAGCCGTATTTAAGACAATAACACTTCACAAAACTATTAAGAACTTTATAATAATATAATTTTCGATGTGCAACATTACGAGTCATACGACGTCGGTACTTTGCTGTGATGGGCCCGTGCGCGACCGGCTGATCGGCGCATAAGATTGAAACTTACAATGCGACTGTTTGCGCGGGAGCGTTCAAATGTTAAGACTATTTTCGATTGAAAATCTCAGTATTTATTGTATTTTTTTAAATTCTGAGATCAGGAATGCTAAATGTGAAATAATATTTTTCTAATGGTACAAAAATCTCAATTTGCTAAAAAAGTACGTTCCGACTTTATGCGTGGGAGGCATCGAAATTGAATATTGCTAAGGATATTGTGCTATGCGTTTAAAAATATTATTTCATAAGAAATACTTTTAAAATCAAACTGAAATAAAAACATTTTGTCAATAAAAACTTATTTTATTTCACGTAAATTCTGATATGGCATCAGAATTTATGTCAAATGAGAGCAATTATAATTGAGATAATATGATATGTTAATTAATGTATTTGATTTGTTTGTAAAAAAACGTTTGTTCGTCACCACGAATATTGATGAAATAGAAATCATTTGACATATTAATAATTTCGTTTCTCTTGACAATATCATTAAGTTCGTATTTTTCTTTACGTAATAGTAATTTTCTTTTGTTAGGGCGTCTGACTTTACGACATGCATGTTAAGGGTTTAATGACATTTTCAAATTTTATTAGGTACATATATTTTAGTTTTATAATAAAAAAAAAATATCTAAGTATAAATGTTATTGTTATTTATTTTAATGATTGCATGTTGGTATTATAAAATCAAACACAATATAAACTGTTCATGATTAAATAAATAAATATAAAAAAACTGCATAATTTATACATATTAGTGGTAATGGTATTTAAGGTCTGCGTTTGTTGTACAGAAGCTGAAATCACGGCCCTGGACACAGCGTTAAGTGTCTTGGACATCAAACCGAGGGTGAAGAAATTAGCGAACCAATTCAACTTCTGTGAACGCGCTGCTTTGACGTACAACTTCCCAAGACGAGTTAGTTTCCAACTTTTATTTTAGTCACGTCCTAGTCTTAGTCGAGACGAAATAACTGTTTACTATTTACGCAGCCTGTGTTCTAAACGTGTGCAAACCATGGACCATAATCCTATTTTTCTGCGTTAAGCCATAATTTATGGAGCGTGGGTCAAAACACACGACTTCGACTTCGCATTTCTTAAAGTATACTACAACGGATAAAACATATGTTTAGTGAAATCTGAAGTAGGTACTCTGGGGAAGTACTACTACGTCAATAATGACAATGATACAACACTAGTTTTTTCTACGTCAAGTATTTAGTTCAAAATCGAAGATTTATGTACAGTGGACATTAACATTGAAATAATTTACAACGCAACGCACTTGTGACTCTTGAGTTGCAGTTGTCCATGGGTGAAGATAGTCACTTACCATCAGGTGACCCGTCTGTTCGTTTGCCCCTATACAAAATATAAAAAAAAATACATTCAATAGAAACTGAAGAGGTACTCCCGGGCTTTATTGAGACAGCATAATTTACGGAACATAATACATATTCTTACTGAATACAATTTTCATAGGGATTATTAGGGAAAACAAACAACGATAGCTATTTACATTACGGTGAAGAGTGCAATAGCAGACTATTTAATTTTTTTGTATTGTTGTTATTCTTACTATTGGAAACATTACCTAGCAATATAATACAATATTCTTTATTGTACACCGTAGAAAAAGTTACAACATAAAAGGGAAAGTTTACGAGTATCACTAGTTGCGATTTTCTCCAGACAACCTTAAGATGGGGAAATGCGATGGATTAGTGCATAAATCAGTTTGCAGGTGCACAAACTCAGCTCAGTAGCTTATAAAACTATATGAATGTAAGAAAAAATAGATACATAATAATCATATATACCTTAAATACATATTTAGGCCAACCACAAATATAATATATAAAATACCACAAATATACACATACATATATACATACTAACATTAAATAAATATGTAAGCAAGCAAATACTTAGAATAAGCACCGATTTTATACCTGTGATATAACAGGGATGGAACTAGCGGAAGGAACTGCGTAGTGCCGTGAATTGTGGTGCATTCAATTTAGTTTCAAATCGGGGTCACAATTTATTTTGCATTGCGATTGAAAAGAGGCATTAATTAATCAAGCATAATTTTACAGACTAACGATCGCCCAGAGGTCAAATTTCGATAGTAATTCATTAAATTAATTGTTATTGATAAATAAAGCTCCGTCAAAGGTAGGCCAAAAAAACAGTTTTTTTTTTCATCCAAAACATTAAAACTCGTCAAAAGCTACTAAAGAAAAGAAAATATTGGTAGACAGACATAGGAGAAAAAAAATACTGAACTGTTTCGTCTTCGAACTAAACTGGCCGACCAGGATAGTTGGCGCTCTTTGGGGGAGGCCCTTCGTCCAGCAGTGGACGGCGATAGGCTGATGATTGATTGATTGATACAGCCTACACACGCATCCGACCTGCTTAATTAATGATTGCCTACAATATTTATCCTAATCGATACAAATCTTTAGCTTCTGTACTCATATTTGTGTTATATAGGATTAGGTAATAGTGCGTGACACATATGACCGATGATATCTATACTAATATTATGAAGAGGAAGGATTTGTATGTAAGTATGTTTGTAACGAATTGACTCAAAAAGTACTGGACCGATTGAAATGAAACTTGGTATGTAGATAGCTGGAGACCTGGATTAACGCATAGGCTACTTTTTATCCCGACATTCCCACGGAATCAAGACTTACGTTGGTGAAACCGCGAGGCGCTGCTAGTCTTGTATAATTTGGGACATATTACATACTATCTACCTTCAAGGACACGGATTAGAAATTTTAAGAAACATTGAGTACAGCAAATTTCTAGAATCCACCCGATTTATTTAAATTTATCTTAAGTGGGTATTACTATACTTTTCATAAACATCCAAAAATGTCAATGAGTTTTTTTAAATCAGCTAACTACCACCATCTCGGAAAACAAGGAATAGATCAAAGAATTAAATCAGCTTAGAAGATTTTCGAATGTTGCACTGAGTAGTACGTGGCCATTCTGACGTAAGATTCAGTGTAAAAAGTCACTGTAATGTAAATACTCGTACAATACTCACTGTAAATACCTGCATTTTGATGTTAGCGTATACATTAGCAATGATGACTATGGAGGTCTAGCAATATACGAAAGCATGTTTTTATATGTGTTAAGTGGTACAGTACCCATCTGTATACAAATATGTCTAAAGATTAGCTCTTAGGAAACACAGTATAAAATATTCTAACATCACCAGCAGGGAAACATTTCGTCTTTCAATGGATTCTTTTGTCGCTGGATTGCACTTCTAATCTTCCAGTTTGTAAAGTTATTATTAATAATTCTACTAATATTATAAACGTAAAAGTTTATGAGAATGTATGAATTTTTTAACAACATTCCGGGCCTTTCTGTGTCAGCAGAGGATCATATGGATTAAAGACATTACATTAATTCAAATACACCTTGTAAATAAAAATGTGTGTATGTACGTGTATTTAAATATTTTGTGGATATAAGTAATAGTTGAGAAGGGAAAACACACCACTTACACTCTGTAAATCCAAACGATGGCAACAGTCTAGGATAAACCTCAACTAATTGCCATATACACAAAAAGCAAAACTTTCTTCACAAAAAATCTATTTTCTAAGGAAGGTACCTCCAAAGCTGTAATGCCCACTCTGTAACGGGCTCATACTTCGACACTTGTTTCACCTCTACACTAAGTATCGTGAAGGGGCAAAAACACGCCTAATTTAACTAGTTAATGTCATAATTAACAACGTCAGAATAACATAAAGGATGCTCTGGACCAGTTTCGTTTGTTCTCCTTCAAAAATAACAATCTTCTTTAGTATAATATTAGCGTATTGTGGATGCCTTCCACACTAGGATGACAATAGTGCAACAAGGTCCTAAAAAATCTTTAATTAAATTTTGTCTAATTTATGAGTAAGACTCTGGCAGGTCATCTTAACCCAATTTATAAACTATTTCCTCTAAAGCGAATGCTTTTTTGTACATAATGCCTTATATTATACTTGAATGTCCGCTGTACATTAATGCTGTTTGTGTGACTAGCAGTGGTTGCACGATATTGTATACTTTCTATATTTAAATATACAATATGTTACATAAAGGTATTTTTTTTTTCTTGCACTAGTTGACATTACAAAAAACGAATGACATTATTATAAATCTGTCAAATAATGAAAAAAACGTTTAAAAATGATTAACGAAATCTGTTGTAGGTATTGATTTTAATAGAAAATATTTATCATTGTTTAATTTCTAATAGATAATCTATAAGGCAATTACCACACGATATTATGTTTGTCAAAAGAACCCCGTAAAAGTCATATAAGCAATAAGAAAAAATAGTATTAATCTGATATTGATTAAGATTTCAACTTAATAATTGATTGTTTAAAACCCTTTACATAACATATTGTATAAATTAACTTATATCTGTATATCTCAATATGTTATATAACAATTTATATTTCTTTACTAATTTACTATGTTATGTTTAACGTTTCCTGCGACGTATGTATAGAGAAAAGTAACTAATTTTATCTTTAATCAAACGTATTATATCAGTTTGTACTTTATGCTTCAAAACAATATATTTAAACGCATATTTTCACATGTTTTTATATATTTAGTTAGAGAACTCACTATATAATGTATTTACGCGTAAGAATTGAATAATTACTATTTAGACTATCTTTAGAATGTAATTAGTGTAAAAAAAATATTAAAATAATTTGTTATTCAAGTCACTTTAATTACTCACCTTTGCACCTTGAAGCACTTGTTTATTTACACTACACTACTTTATAATTACGTACCTAATAAATGGTAGACGAGCACTCGTTACGCACGCTTGTACACAAATAGCATATGATTTTAGATGTGAATAAATCCTTCTGTTGTACAGTCGGTTGATACACAAACCATCCCACCGCCGCGAGCCACTTACGGATCCACGGCTCTGCAGTGCATCATATTCGACTACTATACAGAAGATTACGCCAAGAAAATGAAAGAGAAGGAAGAAGAGAAACCTAAAAGAGTATGAAACTAAACATTTTGTCACTTTTAGTATTTACTTCATTAATTATTCATTAACGTTTTATTTTATCACAAACAAAAATAATTGAACTAGCTCCTTATAATTTAATGTAACTGGTTAAGTACAATAAATTATAAGGACGATTTCGAAACTAATGGAAAATATAAAAGACAAATATAGAGCCTATTTTGGCTACTATTACATAATAATATATATATTTATATGGAAAATACAAATATTATAAGGATCCCCAAAATTGACAAATTGTATTTACTAAAACCATGTTAGCCTCAAGTTTCTCTGTCTCTTTCTAAAGGTCGCAGAGTTATTATACATTCCAGTATACCAGAAAATTTACTAACAATATTTTTTAATTTTTCCGAAGAATGGCAGCCATCTTATCGGTCGACTACGACGTTGATGGCCATGCGATGGCATGAATTATGAGACGAAATAAATGTTTCTCGATTAATTACAATGAATCTCTTATAATAGCTATCCGCTAAGAAAGATACATATTATGTAGGTAGGTACAAATAAAATTGAATACGGAAGAACTCAATGTCACCAACAAAACATGTTAGATATCATGAACATTAATAATTGTTATTTATGGTCAAATAATATTCATAACTAAAATTATCTAAGTACAAGCCATTTACACGTAGATAAAAGGTAAACTTCTAATGATGATATCATTGCTGGTAAATATTTGTTACTGTTGATATGATAATTAGCATATTTTGTCTTCTACTTATTTGAATTATCACATTTATCACATATGTCTGTTATGAATAGGTAATAGACTTACATAATGTTCCTTATTTCTTCATAAAATGATCTCCCGGTGGTCCTTAGTGGTTCGAAGAAAGTGAGTTTGTTTATCTCAGATCTGATGATCTGAGATAAATAAATTGAGATGCATTGTAACTAAAAAATACATTTTTCGATCGATGTAAAACACGATTCGATCGACACGGTGTGAACGAATCTATTAATCGAAAACTAAATTTAGTTGATTTTTTTGTCTAAAATTTAAAAAAAAAAATTGAAATGGTGGTATTCCATAGGGGACATTCCAGTTTAACCCATTCTTAATAATACCTCCAGGCTAAGAAAAAAGCAACGAAGCATGAGAAAACAGCTCAGCAGATCCATGACGAGAATCTGGCACAACGTATCAGGGAAGCCTGGTCCATCCTCGAGAGGCTCGTTAACCAGAACATCTATGATGATATCGGTAAATTACAACTATACGGGATTATATACTTAAAATTCGTGTAATTCTTTTAAGCTATTTGCCTGCTTCTGATAGCTAGGTTTTAGATCAATGTTTTGTCAGATAGATTCCTCAATATTTTATTTAGATATTTTATTCTTAGGCCATACTATGTAGTAAAATCGATCAATAACTTTTTCTCCACTGGTTATCAAGCGACTTTCTTCTTTTTTGTTATGTAAGCTATCAACAAGCTTTAGTGCTATCAATAAAAAAAATCGTACCTTCGACGTATTCATCAATAAAGTAATAATTAATGTACTCGTATTACACTTTAAATGTAGTATTTAAATATCCCCCTATTTTTTTTTTATATTAATTTTACCTTTATATTATATTGCACACATTTTATTTTAGGTATATTGTATGTGTTGTGTTTCAAAATGTTATCCGATTCATTATAACATTTACTTACTTCCTTATAAGAGGTATAAAGATATAGTTAAGTTAGAATTACTTCACTTTTTCTACCTTTTCATTAGAATGAAAGTAAAGCGCTATCACAGACTCATTACTCATCAGACAGGAGCGGCGCGAACACATTCACTTATTTCTTACGTAAACAGTAAAAGTAGTACTGCCAGTTTTAACTCATTCTTCGTGTTGATAACCAGCTCAAGATTACCGTTACTGGGACGATCCATCGGACGAGTTCCGTGAAGGTATGGGATCACTGCTGCCGCTGTGGAAGTTTCAATTTGACCCCATGTCAAAACACTCTGTCTGCGACGTGCAATGGAACACACACTACCAGGACCTTTTCGCCGTTGCATACGGCTCTTGTAAGTGGTACTGCTATCTAGAAATCAGATTTTATATTGCCAGGATAATTAATTGTCGATCGTGGCTTTTAAAGTTAGATTTTGTCATGGTTCAACTGGCCCTTAAGACTATGATTCCGCTACTTGCCTCTGTCAACGGATGGAATTTGCCTCGGTAAGTACGTTCCATGCGATGCACATGCCCAAGCCACCTTAGACGTCTCTGTTTCATGGCCACGCCGCCATGATGCTAGGTAGTGACGCCACTCGTAGAACAGACTCGTTAGGCACGCGGTCTTTCCAAGTGGTGTCTAGTATGCTTCGAAGACAGCCTATGTGGAATGTATTCAGCCAAGCGACATTCTTGTTTTCAAAAGTTGTCAAAAAGTGCCTTTAGCATAAGATTGCATCTTCGTCTTTAGCATAAGATGCTTCCTATCCCGAGCTTTTGAGCGAAGCTTGCTGAAAGTGCGAGCCGCTTTGCCGATGCGGGAGTCAATCTTCGAGTCAAGCGAGTCATTGCTCGGCCCGTGATATACGGTTGTACTATGTTGTAGTGAAGCCCGATTAAAAATACGAGTTTTGTGAATTTCTGTACCAATGAACTGACCGATGAAATCGACAAATACCAGACATGAGATGAGATTTAGTATTGTCGATTGATCCCCACACACCCCCCCACACACCCCCACACTCCCACAATCCTTAGACTGAAAGATTGGAATCTAAATAATTATCGACATTTTCTGCTAACTACTACTAAGATGGCTAACAAGCTCAATGAAAGCAATTACGTACTAACACAATCTTGTATCTATAAACACTCGGAACACTTTTGCGCTATTTACCCTATCTTCCTTTCTGAAGGTCACTGCAGGACTGACAGAAACTCAACCATACAGTAGTAATATTAGCCTGCAGTTACCTGTAAGGCTGTTTGTCTATCTTTTTAAAAAATTAAAGAAAGTGCTGAATATATCATAATATGTTTATCTTAAAACTACAGTAGCTCTCACACATTCACTAAATACAAATATGTAGGTAGGTACGTACCAAATAATATTAGGGGACAAATTGACGCTGATCTTAAAACAGAAACCAAACTCAAGTATGAATTGTAAACCATCATGTACATATAGGGGTGACAAAAACGGTCAGTGAATAACCCGATTCAATGGCACTTGACATTTAAGTGTGTGAGTGGCCAATCAATGTCGAAGGTTGAACTATGATGTACACAGGGTTCCCACTATACTGCTTTTTAACAGGCTTTTATTCGCTTCATTTGTAACTAATAATGCAGACAAATCTTTGAAGTCAATACCAGCCTACTCCTAATTGTCTTAGCGAAATGAAACTTTATATGTATATGTAGTTCATATGATAATGTGTACTAATATAATTACTAATAATATAAGTTGGCATATTGGAGTATGATGATGATGAAGTCAGGAGATGGATAGTGGAACTCTTTAGTGGTTACTAGTAAACCCTTCGAGTTTGGGCTCATTTGATTGGTTTCGATGAGTTCAATATATTGCACTTGTGCGGAGGGATAATTGAGCCAGGAGATGGACAGTGGAGTTGTTTTTACTTTCTAATTCGGTTCGCTATTAAAGAGTGTTTTTGTTTTTTTAAGCTCTATGTATGTTTTTATATTTCGGGTATCTCGAAAACGTCTCTAACGATTTTGATGACGTTTTGTATTCAGATACATTTTTGCATTTTAAGTTCAACTGCACAGTTGTAGTTCCTGTAAAAACGCAATTTTAAAAAAAGCTACCGAGCGAAGCTAATACTAGCACAGAATAAATATAGTTCTTACGTACAAACAGTAACACTAATGTTATCCAGAACAGTAAAATCAAATATCCGTATTTAAAAGGTTTATTTAACTTGTGTAATGTGTTGAGAAAAGTTTCTTCTGTTTTAACTGAATAATCGTATATTGAGGCTATATATTGTAAGTATACCATACAATATATTATTATAGCAACAGTGTGTGCGTGACACTCTAATGATTGGAGCCGCGACGAAATTTTTCAAAAGGCATGGCACCACATCATACTAAAGGCTCTTTTTAATTATTTTGTAAGTATTTAATTTACGCCCAATATTCGGTGTTGAACGTGTGATGGAAAGGGTGTAAAGCCCCTCTGACAAAAAGGAAGGATCCGCCGATCAGACGAGGTGACGCCTGGCTCACCAAGGCCCAGCGGCTAATATTGGGAAGTTCTATCCCTATATATAATCAGGATAAGAACTTTCATTGCGCGATGCAGTACCGGTAGTTACTACGTAGTTCGGCGTGTCTTCACTAGATGACGCTGAAACATTATTATTGCATAGGTATGTCGGGCAGAACGTAAATTAAACCATGAGAACGGATAAAGATTTATCTACAATACTATTTCTCAATTGACTAGTAATAAATGTAATCATCTAATCCACTCGTACGTGTTAAATTCAATTGTAGTGAGGTTCCTGAACATTTGCCCACAGTTATCTTGTTACTGACTTTAGCCTTTGATTTTGAACGAGTTCGAGTGATGTAGGATAGAGATTTATTTTATTATAGCTCTATTAGTTGCACAAACAATCTGCAAGATTTAACTTTAAAGCGGTTGTATTCGACTTCGACTTCACTTCAATCGGTCCTAACTTTTAAATGGATAATTTTGTTTTCAAAAATTCTTTGTGTAACTGCATGCTAGAGTCATGCCCTTTAAGTGTTCCTTTTTTAAATACAACCTGTATAATGTAAATAGGTAAAGACAAAACAATTCAGTAAACTTTTCTCTTCTGTTTTTCAACATTTTCTGTTTGTTTTTTTTTTCTAGTATTGACGAGGTTTGATATCAATAAAAAAGTTATAAAAACAGTTTTTTTTTTCTTACCTTCGACGGAGCTTTAGTGTTTTTAGTCATTTGTATTAGCACTGTTCTGTACTGTTTGATTTTCACAATTTAAATTCGAATGGGGAGAATGACAATATGGTATAATTTGTATTCGTATTATTTCTACCTGACTATGTTGAACATACATATAGTGGATATTTTCAGCTTAACGTATTTTTCAATTTATCACTTGGTCCAAATATGTATAAATAAAATAAAACGCATGACTAACGAAAACTCGAAATTTAAATTGGGCAATCTGTGCAAGTTACTAGAACTAATTTATTAATAATTAGTATACAGCCAATATCAATTTATTAACATTAGTATCGCGCAGTCTCAGTATCAACAAAAATCTAAATTATCTAGTATCAACTTGCAGTCAGCATTTTTTGTTGCACTAACACTTTTTTTTCCGCCTAGTTCCCATCCGCGCTAGCGTCTGAAATGTAACGAGCGATGGTACTTCGTACCAATAGGAATCGTATAGTCTCCAACAAAGGATAGAAACCAGCTTTGTTGAATAAAAAAAACTACTTTTCTCCATTTATAAATGCCACCAAAGTTATTTTTTCTTACTATCATCTCTATGCAGACCATTTGCAGTTGTACCGTCATTTTAGGTTTGACACTGAACTTATGGAAGCTATCACTGCTGTCAATAATGATCTTGGGTAACTCAGCAAATAGGCTAAATCATTCGGACTACTTGTCAATTCCGCAAAACTTCAAGCTTTCGTTATTGGTGGCAGGTACATGTATAGTGATCTTAACCAATCTTCTCTTCCCCCAGTAGTATACAACGATACTATTATACCATATTCGTCTTATGTCATAAATCTCGGGGTTTTATTGGTTGTAACTCATCATGGACCACTCTCGTTACTGAGGTGAGTAGGAAAGTATTTGGTTCATATCCATCGCTTAAACATTTTCAAAATTTTCTTCCCTTTTAGACTACAATCTATCTTTCTTAATCCCTTCTCTTTCCCCTTCTTGACTATGTTGATGTTTCCTTTCTCGCCGCTAAGGGAGACCTCTGGAATAAACTGGAACGATTGCAAAATCTATGTATTCATTTCATTGTCTTTCTTTTTTGTTTTTATCCTATATTGGACAAACGAGCAGACGTCACCTGATGGTAAATGACTACCGCCGCCCATAGGCACCTGTAACTCAAGAGTCACAAGTGCGTTGCCGGCCTTTAACGTAGGACTAGGGGAAAGGTGGAAGAGGGGGAGAGCAGGGAAAGGGAAGGGTTATGGCCTCCGGTAATCTTACTCAGTCAGCGAAAAGCAATGCAAGCATTGCTTCACTGCCGGTTTTCTGCGAGACCGTGGTATCAATCCGGTCGAGCTAGCCCATACGTGCCGAAGCATGGCTCTCCCATATTTCTGAATTCCGAAAACAACTGAAATGGCTACCTATTCGGCAGCGTCGAGATGTTCACATACTTTCTCTCTCTATTCGTTTCTTCACAATCCTAACGTTTTGCTTACGGACGGTAAAATTTCGTTGAATTTTCAACGAAAATGTTACCGTAAGCAAAACGAATCGTTTCTTGATTATAAGAACCGGGCATAAATAGTGCACGTGTCGGATTAGTAGATTTTCAAAACATGGCACGGTTAGTTTTAAAACATCTCGTAATACTTGAATTATCTATTTATATCTTTGATAATAACTTATGTTTTCTTACAGTGGACTTCACAAACCAGCAAAAGAACGGTTGTTTATGTATGTACAGCATCAAGAATCCCGCGTACCCTGAATATGCTGTCATCACTGAGTCTCCAGTGGTATGCCTCGACGTATACAAGGAAATACCTTACCTTTTTTGTGTTGGTATGACATGTCCAAATACATATTAATATTATTGAACATATATACAAACACAATATAATATTTTCAACCTTAATAAATGAACTGAAAAGATTAAATTTCATAATTTTCGTCAGTGTCGCTCTCACAATTGAGACCAATCTAAAGGCGCCTCTCAAGCTAAAATCCATCAAACCGTTTAGGCGACAGAGCGTGTCAAAGAAATATACATACACACTAGAAAAACATAGCTCTCATTCATGCGCAGTCGGGTAAAAATTCGCTTGACTTTTAAATGGTTATATAATTTTCCTTAACATTATCTCAGTATGAAAAATAACGGTAACAATAGCATTTGTTTGACATTAACATCAGAACATTCAGATATTTTTACACCATCAGTAGGCTAACCCTTCGCAATAATCTCTACTTTAAATAAGTTCTATTAAAATATTGCTTATTAATGTTATCGTTAGTTTCCTTGTCTTATGATTACAGGACTATATGATGGGAACGTTTGCGTGTACAATGCACAGTTGACACTACAAGCGTCATACCAATACAAATCGGATTCCGTTAGAGATAAACATAGCAACATCGTGTGGGAGGTACGAATCCCGGATCTATACTTGGAGAAGAGTCACTTAAATAATTAACCCGCAATCTCGTAAACCCTATAGACACGAGTTTCTGTCATGGTACTTGAGAATAAAAAGTAAAAGTACTTGACTCGCCCGTAGGTCTAATGGTTAGTGATCCTGACTGCAGAGCCAGAGGTCGTGGGTTCGATTCCCACTCATGACAAATATTTTTGTGTAATGAGCACGATGCGATCGTGTGCTGTATCTGGGTGTAATTTGTCTATAATATGATGTATTTAGAAATATATAAGTACTAACTGCGCCCCGCGGTTTCACCCGCGTAAGTCCTGGTGCCTTGGGAAAATGGAATAAAAAGTAGCCTATGTGTTAATTCAGGTCTCCAGCTATCTACATATCAAGTTTCATCGCAATCGGTTCTGTAGTTTTTGCGTGAAAGATTAACAAACATCCATACATTCATACATCCACACATCCTTAGAAATTTCACGTTTATAATATTACTAGAACTAGGATGTTTATCAGCAGTATGGTTACCATAGTACAGACTCTAGTTTGGGATCAGACGGCTATGTGAGATTTGTCAAAAAAAAAGAAACTATTATTTAGCAGTATTTCTTCAAAGCCATTCGTATAACTCAGGTTATACTCAATATTTATCAACTGATTATTATCTACACATGCTCTTAATAAAACGTCGTATTTTAAAGATCCGCTGGGGTCCCCGCCTTATAGATGGAGAGGCGTCGTTCTTCTCGATATCTGGGGATGGTCGCGTGGTGCAGTGGGCTGTGATGCCAGGTGAACTGCAAGCCACTACTATTATCACGCTTTCTTCCAACGCACCGCCTATATCTGGACCTGATGGAACCATGCTGACCGTTAACAGTAAGTATATTTAGTGTAGATAGGTCGTTCGTACCTGACGATGACGCAAAGCACAATCAGACTTTCCTCGCCTGTATCCCTAATGCGTCATTAGCATTATTATATTGCCATCAGGTTGGGTAGCGGGAACCTACCTATTGGTAGAGGGCTTTTTCCGCATTTAGACTCACAGACAGTCCCTTATGCGTTCAGATAAGGCTGGCTAGTTGAGCCAGTCTAGCTTCTTCCAGAAGCACAGAAGTCTCCCGGAGGCTTTCACAGGTTTTAGAAGAGACTTCGCATGAACAGGAGTTATGTATTAACGTTAACTCGTAGTTTGAGTTTTAAGTATTCACTGGTACTCGGGTTTAAGTGGTCGCCTTACCACTGCGCTGCGCCGAGTGTTGTGGGTTCAAAGCCCACACGAGAAAAAAATTGTGTGATCCACAAATAGTTGTCCTGAGTCTGGGTGTTCTTTGTGCCTGTTGTTTACATGTTTGTGAAGCCCCCCGCGACACAGGAATATTCCTAATGCGGGAGATGTCTTTTTAAAAAACAAAAGCAACAAAAATTATGGTATCCATGACGGTAATTTTTTTTTTATATTATGTATCTATACTTTTATTTATTATTAAAACTTTATGCACAAAAATGTACAATGGCGGACTTAATGCCAATGCGGTATAAGATTGTGCACAATACTTTTATATTGTGCACAATCTTATTCGTTTTAAATTAGTTTCGTTCAACCGGCTTTTAACCTAATACCTCAGAACGTACAACTCTTGTCTAAGGTTAAAATCTTAACCAAGTGATACATTGCTGGTGGTTTTCTATCAGGCGGCGGGATCGACCTGCTCTGGATGGATTGACAAACAGGATTTAAGTAGGCTTAGGTGATGAATAACTTTGGATATTTTTAGAGGCTGTAGTTACTCACCGTCACACAGTTATTTTGGTTACATTTCAGAGTAACCTACCAACCTTCGTTACTTTAGTTAATGAGCGTACAAAACGGTCGGACGACTTGACGTTAGCATCTTCTAACCCTTGATTGAACTTGCATATAGGACTTAGAGTCGCTTCTTTTATATTTGTATAGACATGTGGCTTCTATCTCAGGTTGCGGTAGCTGCATTTGCTTCCACCCAGAGAATCCAGAGTTGTTTCTTGTTGGGACGGAAGACGGAATGATCCACACATGTTCGCTCAAGTACAACAGGAACTACGTTAGATCTGTGCAAGGACACCACATGCCCGTCTACAGAATCCATTATAACTACTTTAATAACAGCATCTACGCGTCATGCTCCGGAGACTGGAGAGTCAAGATATGGGAAGATGGACGGGAGTTAGTATTACGTTGAAACTTAAAGCTTTTGGTTTTAAAACGGATAGAAATAGGATAGGTTAAACATGATATTCGCAACTACGTTGTAAAGAGATAAAGGCATTAATTAAACAACCATAAAGAGAAGAGCAGATTAACCATAAATTGGCATCTCACTGCGGGTCTTTGAGTTCGATCCCTAGTCAATTTCTGACGTTTACGTAGGTTACGTACGTTAGAATACTTGCGTATTCTAAATTAAGGATCACTTGCTTTAAGGAAAACTTGCATGCTTAAGAGCCTTTGATAATGTTTTCGACGCTTTCTTCAAATCTACCATATCGCGCTAAGCTAGCATGATGGACCATTGCCCATAAATTTTCCTATGTTGTTCACTGTAAAAAGAATTGGATGACCTAATTTTTTTTTAGATAAAAATGTGAATTAAAATGTAATTAAAATGTTGTTTTGTTACGCCCCCGATCTATTGATTTGGCGCCCCCTGCATGACGGCACCTGGTGCGGCCGCACCGCTCGCACCGCCCTAGGGCCACCTCTCCATGCTGGCTTAGTGCAAAGGTCATTACTTAACCACCCCTCTTTCCTTCCCAGTGATGGAAGACTTTAGTGAAAACGCTTATTATATATGTATATTTCTTCAGCGAGCCATTGTTCATGTTCGAGTTGGGTTCGCCAGTGGGCGACGTAAAATGGGCTCCGTACTCCAGCACCGTTTTCGCAGCGTGCACTTCAGATGGCAAGGTACCTTTATTGAAAAAATGCAAATGAAAGTAATTCTTTTGTTTACAACTACTACTGTCTGTCTGTCTGACTGACGGTTCAAGATTTTTATAGCCAAATTTTTTGTATTATGGATTTACCATTTTCTAACGACAGGGTGAATTCCTGTTCTTCAAATCACGTAATCCGTAAAATTCATTACGTCCGTGACCGTAAGCATGAAAACTGTGATTAAAATCGCATACTATAATTATGTACCTATATAGGTATTTTAGATAACTTGAACATGAAAATTGAAGATACGACATCTTCAGTAACTAGGAATCACGTTAAAAACCGGCCAAGCGCCGTACTCGCGCACGAAGCGTTCCGTACTTTACAACATTAGACACTATATTATAACCTTTTTTTTAGTTTCACCTGTCCCGGTGTCTGTTTGTAACCACGATTTTTTCTCTTTTTAGTATTTCTTGTTATAACGGCAACAGAAATACATCATCTGTGAAAATTTCAACTGTCTAGCTATCACGGTTCATGAGATACAGCCTGCTGACAGACAGACAGACGGATAGTGGAGTCTTTGTCCCGTTATTACCCTTTGGGTACGGAACCCTAAAAAGATAAAAGATTAGGGACTACAAACAATAGTCTCTATTCTGATTTGTTCCAAAACTGGGTTCCGTCACACGTTTTTCTATGATTTAGTTTAAGTGTAGGTAAGTACCTAATATCTAATCATGTCTCATTTTAAAGTAACCTTCATTTGATTATATGTTATAATGCTACTAAAATGAAGTGTTTATTCGTAACAAGAAAATTTACACTTCATTTGCGTCAACTCGAAACTGTTGAATAAACATATAAACACCTACAAACAAATTATATTAATACCTACCTGTTGAACGTTGTTGTCTTGTCAATAGAATGTAAGTGTGAGTGGGTGCTTATTCAATATCCATACTAAACTTGTGACTCTTGAGTTGCAGGTGTCCATGGGCGACGGTAGTCACTTACAATCAGTTAACCCGTCTGCTCGTTTGCCCCCTATAATACAACGATTACAAAAGAGCTGATGATCTTCGAACGGCTGAACAGACTTTCTTGAATTATAGCTAAGAAAGAATACTCTCGATCAATTTACCTTTCAAACGAAAACAAATTGGCAATTTGGAAGCTACGATGCCACAGACAGAGACACAGACACAGATTAGGTACACAGACACACAGATACACACATGTCAAACTTATAACATCCCTCTTTTTGCGTCGGGGGTTAAAAACGACATAATATTATGTTTTTACACGTTATCGAAAAGGCCAAATTTTGATAGATCACCTCAGACTTTTATAAATATTACTTACCTGGCGCAAAGGTTGTCCATTGCCGTACAGCCGGGAAACGCGGCCTGTGTAATGGACAACTTTGCGTCGTCAAAATTGTAAACTTTTGTCTTTTTTTTTGTAAATTGGAAATTGCGATCTCTTCCAGAAGAGATAATAATATAATAAGAAGAGAAAATAAATTACGAAAAGTTTGCTAATTGTACAAAACATTAGCTATTAGTTAATGTATGGTATTGTTTTGTGTTCAGTAACGAACAGATACATGTACCTACCTACGTACCTGTCTAATGCTCTTCTTGAAAAACGACAATCTCCAGACAGCCCGTTACAGGAAGGTTTTCGAATGTAATGTTGTAAAATGTGTGTTAAGATCCCTTTTTCTGTCTAGGTTTACGTATTCGATTTAAACGTGGACAAGTACAGGCCGATTTGCGTGCAAGCCGTGGTCTCCAAGAAAACCAAGAAGTTGACCCGATTGGACTTCAACGAGCGGTTACCGGTCATCGTCTGCGGAGATACTAAGTATGTAACTATAATTATATACGTATGCCTAAATTCAAACCTATATCTATTACATAAGCAAACACTTAAAATTAGACAAAAAACCGGTGAATTTATTTTTCGATTAGGTTACCGGATCTTTATAATAGGTATTGTTTATTTCTAAAGCTTTTGTGATTGATGATTTTATAGTAAGTATTTTAAAATCTTTTTTATATTTTTAGACTTTAGTTAAAAATTGTAAAATAAAATTATATTAACTTTGGTAAATATTTCCAAGATAAATGTGTACCTACATTCGTAGAAACAGCTATCGGCATAATAATTGTATACCGTTAAGATGTTCCTTTCGTAATGGCTAATTTAATATCACTAGATTAACCTACTTATTGATTCCGCCAATGGCCAGTATCTCTTAGTTATAATTTTATTTAAAAATATTGGAATGGAATGGAACTGATCAATATCAACAATAATATTCTGATCATATCATCCGTCAGTTTTTTTTTATGTTTTTGCCTCTAATAAATAATAACTTATCTAATTTTAAAGTTAACATTATCATGTGTAGTTGGTCTTGTCTAATAATCTTGTTGTAGTAACTAATTGGGTATTTCGTCATCAAATACGTAGCCTCCATAGCTCAGGGGTTAGAGCACTGGTCTTGTAAACCAGGGGTCGAGAGTTCAAATCTCTCTGGGGGCATTTACTGATATAACTTTTTAAGCCATTATTTTATAAATCTTAACATATTTTTTGTTAATATTTTACTTTATTTTATTTATTATTTCAGAGGCACGTGTCATGTATTAAAATTGTCACCGAATTTAAGAGTTATGTGTAAACCGCCCAAAAAAGCAAAAGAAGTTATTGAACAGAAAACACTTCAGGTAAGTAATGTATATTGTTTTAATATTATTTATATTTAATAAAAGGTTTATACTAATTTTAAAACATAAGTAACAAATATTGTATTGTATTACGTGTACGTAAATTTTTTATTTTTATTGAAACGAGCATCACGTCATTTTCCAACGAAAGGGTAGGCAGAAACGTATGACATGTACATTTCGCCCTTTTAACTTAAGTTTCCTGTAGGTAATGAGCCTAGTGCCAGCACATATCCTACCTTAAATAACAAGCAAATACCATACAATTTACGAAATAAATTAATTGTCTACAATAAAAGAATAAAGATACTGGATATTTTGACAAAAAGAAATGCTTCTGCTGGGCATTACGGGCAGAGAGTAACTTAATCAATGCTTTATATTTCAGATAATGAAGCTTGACAAACTCATAAGCTTAGTGCGCGACCCTCCTTTCCAAACTGGCGTAGTAGACGAAAAGTTTGATGACGATTAGGCCACAAAAGAAGAAATGCTTTACTTCTGTTATTATTAAATAGCTTAATATACATTTAAATAAAACACATGTGTACTCATTACTGTATAATTAATCTAACAAAGCTTTCAAATTATAACTTAACCTAATACAATTGAAGGGCGCCTAGAGAGAAGGCACGAAATGCCGATGTTGATAAACTCTAAAAACAAAACATTCCATTTAAAATGGTCGCTTTTGAAGGCTATGCTAACTTTAGACTAGAACATTGCGAAATCTTAAACAACATTATCTCTAAATCAGGGAGTGTAACACCTTTTCCGCTTACAATGTCAGTTTTAACAATAAACCTTGCCAAATTCAAGTCACGTTTGCTACCCCTGCTTCTTATAATTATGCACAAAAACAAATTCAAATATAGAATTATTATTATTTGATTATGTTATTCTACTGACTAGTTTGTATTCAGAATGTGTTATTGCACGTTTGAGTCGACTAGAAAAATACAGTGTAAAAATACATTATTATAATTACTGCAAATGCTTAATGAATTTTATACTCAGTGAAGGCTCTGAGAGTGGTTATTATTGAGCCAATAAAAAGTCTAATAAATCCTATCATATCATAATAGACTATATAATCATAGAGACCTTTAAATACATGGTACATGCAGGTAAATTATTGAATTTTCTAAAAACAATCCTTAATACATATTTAATTTTAATTAGAACAAATGTAACAAATCGTTTACTTGCGAAAAGCGTAACAACTTAACTTAAAATGAATAATATTTTAAACCAAGATCGATCTCTACACATTTTTGTGGATTCTCAGGCGATAAATTTGAGGAAAAAAAATGAACTCAATGAAAAATTAATATAAATTAGACCTATAACTTTCTAGTAGGTAGCATAATTTAGTCGGTTAAGTTTTTAAAAGGAATTATATTTACTACTACATAATAGATATTTCTAACTGAGTGGCACTGTTTCAGTTTCACGAATTAACAAATTGGATACGTCACCCTACCTGCAAATGAGCGAAATACGCAATTAAAATAAAAATTTCAAATGCTTTCTAAAACAAGATAAAATCGAATCTTTGGATTTCCGTATTCCGCCTTAAAACTAACGTTAGGTATCGAACGATTCAAAGCCTAATGTGAGAGGTGTAGACCGTAACATATTTTTCGATTATTTCTATGAATTAATCTATCTTTATGACTTTACAAGTATTGCGATAGAAATGAAGGTATTGCGAAAATTTCTAGAGAATGCTGCCATATATGAACCATATATGAAGGAATATTAAGAACAGATTACAAAAATATAAAATAATATCTTCTTCAAAATACATTCTAATTCTAAGGGTCTTTCTTATAAATACTGACCGACATGTTTCTGTCAAGATCACGAGTTTTGTTTAGCGAAATTACAATTTGGATTAAAATAGTGATGGTGACCACTTTCTAGACAAACGTAATAGTGAAAATGTGATGAAACTCAATTCAACAACTCCACTCAAGCTGCTCCGATTTTGGTCAAGGGTGATGAACACTTTCATCGGTAACCAGAAGATGATGGTGATAAGCAATCTGACCTTATAAATATTATGTTATATTATGTCATACTTGGACGATAGGTTTTACAATAAATTTATTCAAAACCTAGGTGTTTCAATTCTTAATGTTATCTCTATTTTTTTCTTTTAGTCTGGTCAAAATAGACATTCAAGGTTAGGTACAACAATTCGCATAGAACACGTGTCTTTTCAACTGAAATATTAATTCTTAAGATAAACATATATTATGAGGACAATATTTATCCATTTTATGAAAACTTACGGATTGGCTGAAAAATGTAAAAAAAAAAAATACATTGGCGAATGTTGACCTTGAATAACTTTTTTACAGATGTGGGGTCGATAGGGACTTTTCACATTTCATTTATAATGTTCCCAACATTGGCACCAATTTCAGCTCTATCCGAATTATTACCTTACCACTATTTATTGAGCTAACTTGACCGGACTATTTGTATTTCGAATATTTTGTTATCAAATTATTCGGCAAACATGAAATAATGATTTCTAAACCTATGAGCTATGGAGATCAGAAGGCAGAAATATATAAGGAATCCATCTCTATTGAACCTTGCATTGTCTCTCCAAAGTCATGATTGAAATATTTGTAAATGGATTGTGAAGATGTAGTGTACCTAAATAAGAGGACTAATTTTATGCAGCGAGTGACAGCCCTGGTGTTGCCAGCTTCCTTAGGCTGCATAGACCGCTTAAGATAGCAAAAGCATACCTACTTAATGCTATTACACTAAGTGCAGCTCTCTTTCAAATATCTATAATTACACAAAATAGTTCTATTTTACTACAATATCACAAAAATATTATAACAAACTATAACAACAAAAAAATATCAAAGCAATAATAATAAAATACTGTTTAAGGATAAAGTAGCTTCGGTCCAAGTTTATCACATCGCTCGACGGAATTGGCGCCAAGTTTTAAATCCAGAAACGCTCTGGCGTCGTTTGGAGCGGGCGCTTGTCTTCCAGCGAACGTAATCTGCAAAAATACACTGTCTATTAAAAAAAATGTTTTTATTTTTTGTTGTAACAATCCTATAACAAACAACAGCAGAAATGTAGGTTTAATTGATGTGTTAATCATAAGGGCTATTAATGTAAAATTCCACTTCTAAATTCCTTCCACATTTGCGATTTACTATATTTTAGTATTCTGGCTTATTAGCCAGAATACTAATTGATTGATACATTTCGTTTACTTTTAGTTATATTGAGAGCTTTTGTTTATATTTTACTGATGTGTGATAATTATCTATCCTACAGTTATTGAACATTGTGATTTTGCAATTTTTATACACATTTTTGCTTATTACATTATTTTCAGAAAACATTTTGACGATTTCGAATGTTAAAAATATTTACCTTGCACGTCTATAAAATAAAATCCAAATACATATATTTCGATTTTTAATGCCATTAAGCTAGTTAAAAAAAGACTACCTGAGCTAGTGGATGCAAATGTCGCTCAGGGAACTCTCTCTGATGCGCCAATACCCAATCAGCAGGCCACATTGTCCCGTTTCTAGGGCTGAACGGTAATATGAGCACATATACTCTGTTCGTCGCTGAATACGCCACTCTGTAGTAGTGACCTTTAGTGGCTCGCTCCCACACGTAGCCGTCGGCGTCGGCCCCGCCTCGTTGGAGCCAGGAAACTCGAGATATGTCTGCTGCATGAATCCCAATTTCTACGTGTTCTGCCCATGATAATATGTCGCCTCTGTAAGCAGTGAATAAACACTCAAGGTACATATTATAACAGTTATGACAGTTTATGTTTATAAGCTCAATACTCAAAACTTAAAAAGGTTTATTTATTTTTTGCTTTTTAGTTCCTTTTCGTCGGTTGAATTTTTTGTACAAGTTTTTTATTTTATGATTTTTTGTAGGTCGCGTCATCTTTTAATACTCTGGCAACTACTATATTTTAATACATTTAATACTAAATACTTTAAAACGCTACCAAATGTCTTTTCTTCAAAGCATATTAAATGGTTTCTGTCACTAACTAACTACAGTTACACTAACATAAAAACTAACCACAGTTTTTATATCTTACTTCTAATTGTTTAGGAAAGGTATGGTTTCCATCATCAGCTCAGCTTCATGATGTGATGATTCGGTTCATAAATAACGAAGTGAGGACTTTTAGGGGTACTGTAATGGACCTACCTTTTAGGAGTACCGAAAAGGACCTACGGAAACCTTTAATCTAGAAAAAAGTCGCTCTCTTCTGAGAGATAAATAAATAACTTTTACGTAAACGAAGCCGCGGGCAAAAGCTAGTCTGTAATAAATTGTATAAAACCTGCAGCGAAAAAAATTATCTTTATATAAGTAAGTATTTACATTTACCTCAAAACAGCCCCAAGTAAGGAGGTGGTCTCCAGCCAGCACCTCGCGCCCGCCTGCAGCAATGCGCGTAAGACATGACCGGCCACGCGCCGCATATTGCGACGACAGCATGGTGGGGTGTTGCGGCCTGACAGAATGTACGAAGGTGTGCCTTGCACTGATGGGTAGCATCTCTATTAAAAAAAAATAGAAGCTTTATTAAAGTTGGTTTTTGCATTAATTGCTTAGGCTAAACCTAAGCAATAAAGCTCATGAAGTAAAGGGTACGAATACCCAAGTAGTAAGATGTCTACAGAATTTTTATTTAATAAGTGATCCCAAGTTTCTTATGAAACTAAACGACACGTATGGCCCGGCTCGATCGGAGTGATACCACGGCCTCACAGAAAACCGGCAGTGAAGCAATGTTACATTGCTTTTCGCCGAGTGAGTGAGGTTACCGGAGGCCCTAACCCTTCCCTCTCCCTCTTCCCCTTTCTCCTATTCCCATATTAGAGACCGGCAACGCACTTGTGACCCGTCTGCTCGTTAGCCCACTATAACGTAAAAAAAAAAAAACATGTCTAAAAGACGATCATCAGGTCTGCCGACCTGTACAGATCTAAAAGTTAGCCCACAAAGAGAATGAATGAGAGAGGCCTGCTGCGATATTGAGATGGGTTTGTGGTGGATGTACAAGGTGAGAAGTTAATATATAAGAGGGAGCCTGAAAGTAGCACCAGTGGATGAAAAGTTGAGGAGCAATTGATAATCGTGGTATGGACATTATGCAGTACAAGTGATGGGGACGGCCAAAAATAAAGATGGATGAACTGTGTGAATGAAGATATGGCTAGAAGAGGAGTATGCAAATAAAATTGGGACAAGGGTAGGCAGATGATGATGATGATGATGATGATGATGATGATGATGATGGTGGTGGTGGTGATGGTAGTGATGAAGGTACTTTGGAAGATTTTCAACTACCTTGACAATAAAGAGTAACCAAATTCTCTTCATCATCATCAAAAGAACAATTTATGAAATTTTTAATCTTTTTATATTCTTATATATCATGTTCACAAACTTACCTGCGTCTCTCTTTTACACCCAAACCACTGCACCCTGCCATCCTCCCTGATAACTGCCTTGATGCCCAACTGTTTATACAGGGCTACTCTATAATCTCGCATATGTCTTGAAGCCCTTTGTTTACCTCCTGGAGTTTTGAGGATCCCACGACCTGCACCAAGCTTGCCATCTGCTATTTGTATCTGAAATAATGTACAATCAATAAAGGAACCAAGTCACTAGGTTAAATTCTAATGCTCTGAATTCGATACTAACATGCTAAGCAAGGTGAGATGTAAGATGAAACTAATATAAAGTATTGAGAGGATGATAACACAATTCAGAACATGATAAATTGCATTCACAACTTATACTTGGACTATGGTAAAATTTTAACATTTGTACTACAACTAAATAATAACTGTATGGTTTTAATTGGGATCACTAATTATTCTTTAGTGGTCCTGATCTACACAAAATTACAAAACTGATTCATTTTATAATGTCTACTAACTAGTGTAATAAAATACAACTAAAATGCTAGAGTTTAAAAATAAAAAATAAGATAAATGTTTTAACATAAACCTATAAATACTAAAAAACACTTCATTCTAAAATCCAATATGCTCTATGTGATAACCGTATATAAGCAACCAATGTTTTTTTAATAAAAAAGCTATTGAAAACCACCAGATAGTATATCAGTATTATACCAGTTATTATTGAGTATTATACCTTGACATTTTTTACAGCCAATTGTAAATATAGTGACTCAGGAAATGGTAAGCCAAAAGGCTGTGGTAATTTCTGAAGTATGTCAGTCCTGGTCAATAGAGCATGTTGTCCATGCACTGCATCACATATCTTGCCTGAAGCATCCTTGCTATAATGCAGAGTCCAGTCAGCATACTTCCATTGAACATGCTGACAAGTTAAGTGTGAATTACCAACACTAACAGCTACTGCATGTATTTGACCGCTTGTCACCGCCACCATTGCCAGTTGTAACACACGTCTTGAGACCCGGGTAGAATCAGGTACAAATAATACATACTCGGTAGATATATGGGTCAAAGGATTAAAATCTTGGGGTGAGGCATTCAGCTTCAGTGCTAGTGATACAACTTTCACATTGCGTAAAGTCTCGTTCGTAACTGAAAAAGGAAAGGGCGGATAGGGCGTAGTTTCACACACAACAAGGATTGGCATATTAGGGAATGCCGAAACAAACGACTGCACGCTATCGGCGATATCATTTTCAAAATCCTCAAACTGACGAAATACTACAGTGATTAATTTAGATAAATGCCGAGAAGAACGACCGTGTAGAGGATTAGGTGACACTGTTACAGGAGCTATGGGATAAAAACGAATCTGAGGAAATAAATAGCTACATACTGAAACTATCAATATTACTGAGAAGACGACATAAAATTTGAATGTCAAGCGCCCTCGAAATAAACGGTAGAGCATTATTTTCATTTACAAACTGGAGCATTTCAGTCATTGAGTGCATAGATCTATTACTATCATCAATAGTCGAATTAATTTCGTCTCCTTAGGTACTCTATCCTTAATTGAATTGACCATTTGACCGACGGACATTGTTATTTGTAATATTTGTTATATTGCCATTATTTGCCATATTCCATGACATTTAAAGACCAATATTGCGAGGCCAAAAAATTGTATCACCAATAAGCTTTTATCATGTCATGCAGTCCTTAGGTACAAGTTATTGCTCTGAGGGTACAAGTACCCATAATAGCCCAGTCAAGTAACCAAAATACCTACATTTTGGATTACTAAGCATTTCTATTTCGATACCCGCAGTCTGGATACGTGGGAGGTGGCCGTTTAGCGAACTATCTCTCTCCGAAGTTTAACGGTATATGAATACCTTTAACTGACGCCCGATATTAAATCTTCGACTTTCGACGAATGTTCAGTCTATAATAATAATAACAACAACTCCACACATCTCACACACGGCCGTCTGATGTCAAATTAGGCAGAGCCTGTACTATGGTAACCAGACTGCTGATAAACATACATATATATTTCTAAATACATACGTATAATAGATAAATTACACCCAGACACAGAACAAATTATCGTGCTCATCACACAATTATTTGTCCTGGGTGGGAATCGAACCCACGATCTCTGGCTTAGCAGTCAGGGTGACTAACCACTAGACCAACAGGCCAGTCAAAATCAGTCTATGACAGATCAGTGCATCAGTCTTCTTGAGCCAGTAATAGTCAGTATATTTAAACATAGGGAGGGTGGATTCAAAATAGAAATATGTATACCTACACGAAGTATTTATGGTGCTTAAAAACAGAGAGAAGAATCTTCTCTAATGAGTAGATGGAAGATATAGTACCAGCAGCATTAACTTCGCTACAAACCAACAACACCTTCGAGAGTAAGTACTCTCGAAGGTGTTGCTCGACTGCCGATAGCTCCCGAAGAAGACCCTATTTTCTTTTCCCCGGCTATGGTAAAATCCGCCATCCGCCATACCAAACCAAGAAAGGCCCCGGGCGCGGACGGCATCACAAATACAGCGCTGCGCCGCCTGCCACACAAAACAGTGGCAGCGCTGGCGCGCCTGTACAGTGGTATCCTGCACACGGGGCATTTCCCCGACACGTGGAAGGAGGGACGCGTGATCCTATTACCCAAGCCGGGAAACAACGTGCTGAAGCCGGAGAGCTATCGGCCGATCACCCTGCTGCCCACAACCTCGAAGGTGTTCGAACAGCTCCTGCTGCGACACCTGACACCGCACATCACGCCCAGGCCTGAGCAGTTTGGTTTCCGGTCTGAACATAGCACAACCCTGCAGCTATCGAGGGTACTGCACGGGATCACGGCGGCGCGAAATAAGCGCGAACACGCCGTTGCAGTATTCCTCGATATGGAGAAGGCGTTCGACCGTGTTTGGCACGCCGGACTGCTCTACAAGCTGGCGACGTCACCGACGCCCCGGCGTGTAGTAGAAGTGATCTCCACGTTCCTGGAACACCGGACTTTACACCTCCGTCAGCATGAGCCTCCAACACGCCGCGTTGAAGATACAGCGCTCCCTGGACCTCCTCCCTCACTGGTTGTCGCAGTGGCGACTCTCGGTGAACGTGGGTAAGACGCAGGCGATACCCATAACCTCTGCAAAGAGGTTACCACCACCACTCCAACTCCACGGACAGGACATTCCGTGGAAGTACACAGCAAAGTACCTGGGGATCACCATTGACCGCCACCTCACAATTTCGCCGCACGTCCGCAACACGGTCGCGCGGGTTAGGGCAACACGCGCCCTGCTGCGTCCAGTGCTCTCGTCCCGCCTCCCGCTCCGAGCCAAGCTGGGTGTATACAAACTTTATGTACGCACCCAGCTCACATATGCCGCTCCCTCCTGGTACGTCCTCACTAGCGAGACGAGCCGCCGACTACTGCGCGCGCAGCAATCCCTTGCGCTGCGCGATGTCGTGCAGGCCCCCCGCTACGTGAGGAACGACGTGATCGAGAGGGATCTGAAGATTGAGAGCCTGGACAACCACATCCGCCGCCTCGCCTCCACAATGTTCGAGCGTGCCGACGCCTCGGCCTGGGGACACATCCGGGGCTTGGCGCCATGGCACGCTCGCCCTCCGGACGGGAAAAAGCTCCCGCGCGACTTGACGTCCCAGGAAGAGTCCAGAAAGGACTGCGGTCCCTCCCCGGGTACTGCGCTAATAGCCTCTTAAGACTCCGCTTCGAAACGCCGGCGGCATACATGCCGTCGGCGAAACGTAGCGGAGTGCCTCTATTAATCCCTTTTATCTGCCCACAGTTCTTGTTGCTGCAGCCACACCTTCGACCGCGAGCACCTACGCCTACTTAGCCCAAGTAGGCGCATCGTGCGTGGGCACGGGTGACCGCCGCAACAACAACCTCAAAACCTCCACAGACCGACATGACGGTGTGGAGGAAAAACCGGACTCGACACCAGGGGGTCACAAGTAAGCCGCCGCCTGTGTCGTTGTTCGCTCGGAGCTGGACCTCCCCAGGTTTCGCCTAGGGTCTCATCTGGCTCGGGCTGACCGCCTAGGCGGCGTGAAGACTGAAGCGGCCCCCAAGCAAACAACCACGGCATAACAGCAAACACCATGACCTACCCCTATTTAGGGGTAGTGGTAGACTCCGCTGTCATGGGGCCATCGCCCCGAAACAGCCTCCACACGCCCAAGACAGGGCGTTGTGAATCTACAGTGGTATACGTATAAAACTAAAGTGCGCCGTGAAACGTGGCCATTCCGCTGTTGATTTCGTCGAGAGTATTTTTGTATATGTAATGAGTTTGATGTATTTTTAAGGCATGTTCGGAGTAGAGCACAGTCTTAAATATTCCCTGCCGCAGTGTAATACATTATCTTCTCTAAGTACAGCTATCAAGGTTTTCAGAGTGTATTTGGTATTGTTATATTAGTGTTCTGTGGTCACTGGTCAGGGAGTTTTGGAAAGCGTTTAGGGGTACTATAAGTTATAATTTGGTAGCACTTATGTCACGTCACATACTACATTACATGTCAAAGTCAAAATTTACGTTTGTAATTTCCGAATACTTTTGTGGTAGAATAATTTGTCTTATTTACTTTCCTAAAATGGAAGAAGATAAAGATTTTGAATTACTAGAACCTTCTTTAAAAAATGTAATTGAGCAGAAATCTTTAAGATGGATATTCGTTGGAGGGAAAGGAGGTGTTGGCAAAACTACGTGCAGGTAAATCTTAACAGCAAATGTGTAATAGGCATAACCAAATTAAATATTTGTATCTAATTGTGTAAATTGATTTTAGCTGTAGTCTCGCTGTTCAATTATCCAAGGTCCGAGAGTCCGTTCTCATTATTTCTACAGATCCAGCACACAATATTTCAGATGCATTTGATCAGAAGTTTTCAAAGGTAGGTTTATTGCAACTTTTTAGTTATGAAAAAAGAATTACTTAATTGTGTTTTAGTGTTCTTATTGAGTACAAAACATTCTGTGCCTATATAGATTAAATGTTAATTTGATTTAGAATTACTGTGTATCTCCAACAATTCAGGCCTTGGGAAAAGGTAGTTTTGAAAAATGCAAATCAATTTAAGATATTCATTCTATTTGTTTATGGAAAGTATGAATTTGAAACATTTTTATCTGAAAACATAAATTTATGAATTATTGTAAAACTAACACACTTTCACAATAACTTTCATTCGTAAACAGTTTTCTTGTGATAGTAAGTCATATAAACATCTGAAATAAACCAGTGTTGTCCAAAATATTTAGATATTTCTGTTCTACCCTGTGGTTTAAAACATCTTTATACTTATGCATAGATTCTTGAACCCAGTCTATCCCTTTTGGATCCTTTGGATGACATATTTCTTTTTAAGGTTGGGCTAACCTAGTTCGATAACTTTGAGTGTGCGAATTTTATTATAATCGGTTAAGTGGTTTAGGAGTCCATTGAGGACAAACATTGTGACACGAGATTTATATATATTAAGATTATTGTAAAGTTTCAGTAAAATCCATTCAGTAGTTTTTGCGTGAAAGAGTAACAAACATCCATACATTCACACATCCATACATCCATACATCCTCACAAACTTTCTCGTTTATAATATTAGTAGGATAGTAGGAAGTAGGATATATGTGTATATTTTGGGGATGCCCAACTAGTTTCGGACTCGACGGGGCCCTTTATCAACTGGTAAAGCATCCCTTCGCATCGCTGTCAGGTGCCACACACACATTGTATCTAAAATGTGTGCATTAATAAATATGAATACAACTCACAAAAGTTTGTATTCTAATTTTTAATGTAGTTGTCCCAGCAGCAACTGGTATTGATACAAAATGGACTAAGATATTCCCATAGATCTAGAATTCTGAGCATTTCTGTAACAATTTATAAGTAAAAAAATTGCAGGTACCAACTAAAGTGAAAGGATTTAGCAATTTGTTTGCTATGGAAATTGACCCTAATGTGGGCCTTACAGAGCTTCCTGAGGAGTATTTTGAGGGTGAGACAGAAGCCATGAGGTTAGGTAAGGGTGTAATGCAAGAAATAGTTGGAGCCTTTCCTGGAATCGATGAAGCTATGAGTTATGCTGAGGTAATCAACGAGAATGATTAGTTTGGTTCTATTTTTAAAAGAACAATATGAATAGGGACTTGACTGTAAATTATGCTTACTGTAGCAAAATTTGAATAGATTGAAGAACATGTTTACCCTCAAATGAAGTTTGCAGTAAAAATAAGTTTAATAATAAAATGTGCTTGATGTCATATCTGTAAAAATAAGCTTCACTAAGTCTTGTGGTCTTAGCTGATGTAACCTATTCAAGATTTGATGATGATCTAACCAGATCATCCAGCCAGATATTAAAAATTTAAACTTCATGATAATAAAATTATCCTCAATAGTTTGATAAAACTACACCTCGTTTTTCATGATTTGGTGGCGAAATAGAACTGGGCTTTGTCAGATGTTTTGTTTGTTACTTTTAGCTGCATTGATTTATATGAAAGTTCTGTCATCTGTTAATAAAAATCGTTATTCTCTTGTAGGTGATGAAGTTGGTCAAAGGCATGAACTTCAGTGCAGTTGTATTTGACACTGCACCCACAGGCCATACACTACGTCTGCTATCATTTCCACAGGTTGTTGAGAGGGGACTGGGCAAACTCATGCGTCTTAAGTCAAAGGTAAAAATATTTTTGGTTCAAAAAAAAAGAAAAGAAAAATGTAATGTGTGTAATGTAATGTAATTTTTGGAAGAAAAATGTAACATTGTTTCGAGGATGCTACAGCCTGGGTCGATTTTGCATAGTCACAGTATGTGAATCATTTGTTTATGTTGGAGGTGAATCAGGTGTTTATGAAATGATGAAAACATGCAAATGAAGTGACTGATGCCACATGAGCTGGAAATGTCTAGTTTGATAATACATGGTCATAAGACAATGGAATACTTACTTAAATCACTGAAACAGCATGACTAAACATGCTGGTATAAAAATAATTTTTGAAAAAAAATCTCCGTTTACAAGTTATGGCTGTTTGAATTTCCAGGTATTTTGAAACTGCATGCTAGTCATGCCCTTTCAGTAACTTAAGTATGTTCCATTGTCAGATGCATCATGTACTTATATCAAATTTTTTAGAAGATCATTTTTAACTTCATAGGAGGCTGGAGGGAGAGGAGGAAAAAAATTGCTTTATGTCCTAGATGTTTGACAAAATCGTCGTCGTCGTAGAAAAACGACGGATATGATTTTTAAAATCTAAACAGGAGAGCACTTTAAAGTTTTCAAATGAATGTTGTACGTAATACTTTGAGAACGGCTGTTTCTGTTAATGAAATCTGAAAATGTTACTGTGTGTATGAGGTTTGAAAAATATTTTGTTTTATGATACAGTATAATGTTTTCAGTAGGTTTATGAAAAAATCAAATCCGCCGTTTTTCTACGACTGTGACGAAATACTCATTTAAATATTTACATTTTCAGGTTGCTCCATTCATTAACCAAGTAGCAACACTATTCGGCTTAGCTGAGTTTAACTCCGACATGTTTAGTAATAAAATGGATGAAATGCTGTCAGTTATAAGACAAGTGAACGCCCAGTTCAAGGATCCCAACCAAACCACATTTGTATGTGTCTGCATAGCAGAATTCTTGTCATTGTATGAGACGGAACGTCTAGTTCAGGAGCTGACCCGCTGTGGAATCGACACACACAACATTATCGTCAACCAGTTACTGCTACGTACTTCAGCGCCTTGCGACTTGTGTGCGGCGAGACACAAAGTCCAAGGGAAATATTTGGAACAAATTGCAGACTTGTATGAAGACTTTCATGTAACTAAACTTCCATTGCTTGATAAAGAAGTACGTGGCGCGTCCGCTGTGAATGCATTCTCTGAATACCTCCTCACGCCGTACGAGCCCTCTGCGCCTGCTGCTAGCACGTGAACATTGGTTTTCGTAAAATAGGTGTATGTGTGTTAATCAGTGTTATTATAATTTGGTTGAAAATTATTGGTGAGTGAAGGTGCTGTTTGTCCCAATTTTTGGTTTTGATTATTTACGCAATAATTACCTCTGTATATTTATATTCTTTGAGGGAGATTTAATATTTATGTATCTTATTTTTTGGTCTACTCCTAGAACAGTGAATATAGTATCCCTATTTTAGAAATATTAATGGAATGATAATATATATTTAACATCTAATAGAATTGGCTTTTTTTTTTAATTAAAACCCAGAGTGTGCTAAAAAGTTTATTTCATTGTAATAATGTAAAAAAAGTCAAATGTAGATATAAAACCAAAATGATAAATAGTCAATCTGCAATAAATACTGTATACAATATTTATATGACCTTTGTAATAATTGCTATGACTATTGTGTAACTAGAACCAATACTGATGTTTCTATGAATCTATAATTATTTTAACATTATAATATTGTAAAAGAGAACAACAAAATTTTAATATTATTCAATAACAACACATAACTATGGCAGTGTTTGTTGAATAAATATAAATTATATTCATACTTTAATATCTATACCTAATAAAAATGCTTTGGGTAGTCATCACATCCCCATAAAAGAACTATTAAAATAATACAACCATTAAGCACGAAACGAAAACCCGTAAATTAAAAAATAAGGGTTTGATCTCGCTTAGCATGTGCTGCTTTTGTTACACTATGTTGATATTCACAAAGCACACAAATCAGTGTTGCTGATGCCCAACCAAGCGAGATTAAACTCAAAGCTTCAGCCGTGCTTATGTAACAAAGATGCTTGCGAATTCCCATTCATGTGTTAAAAATTACTTATGCATAGGTCAAGACGTACATATATACAGCTAATTAAAATATAATTCAAGTAGGTGGAAAAATAAGCAGACATTCTGTTATTAGATATGGTCTGACACTTAACGTAGGTTTTTTAACGATAATAAAATCGTATATTTACCCTAGGCGCAGATCCATGCTAGTAACAAATTAAATAATTTATAACGGATATAATAGTCATTAGATTCTTTTATATCTGGTCATTTTTTCCATCCCAAGGTTGCCCGCGAAGAAATTACTTTTAGCAATAAGGCCGCCTTTTGTACATATCAATTTTGTGTACTCATTGGAAGCAATATTTTAATGGTGCACAATAAAGTTTTTTCTATTATATTCTATTCTAGAATATTATTATATATTTTTTAATATCCACAAGTTCTTAAGACCGATCGAAATTTTTTGCAACTTCATGAAATATTCAAATGATCAAACACGGAGTAAACTTGTACTATACATATTAAGCCAACACGCAATTTTTATCAATTTTTAACACAATAGAACCCATTAATAGGTTAAAGTTACAGCTACCCTATTTGATCTCTCTATTTGCAGTCATAATTTATTGCAAGATTGTCTCACGAAGTTAGACCGAAGCTCAACTCGGCAACACTCAAATTTAAACATTCTATTAAAACAACATAATTATCAATGTCTTTCACGTCCCCATGGATAAAATTTCAAGAATCAACTAACACAAATATTTTAGTCGATAGTCAGTAGCAGCAACAGAGAGGCCTCCGCACCTCAGTCAATGTTTGAACAACCTAACAGCGCAACTTTGTACTTTAGTATTTGCTGCTAACCCGTTGCCGCAAATTATGTAAAAATAAATGTATCATCACAGACTCTTATTAGTGGACAATCTTACATGATTCATATCATTTTAAAACGTTTATTAACACCATTTCTATCAATTTATCTTTAGTCTTGTTATTTAATTGTTTAAATCAATCCTAAAAAACCAAGAACATTCAAGATCCAATACGTTGCTTGTTTGCTAAATCGATTTTTTTGATGGATTGATTGGATTTGTGAATTGTTTGTAAATTATATCTTCGAAGATATAATTTAATGCAAAACTGCGTACTGCAAACTCGTATATCGTGAACGGCGTTCGCTATGGGTCAGCAGCTTCGGTGATAGGACAGATTTATCTAACAGAATTAATAAGGGAGGCCCGTATCTATTAGACCCGGCACTGTATCTACTAGCTCAGTCTCGTTTGTGTCAACTGGAGCGGTGTTGCGCCGGCAAGTGCCAGGCGGTGAGCGCCGCGCCCAGCAGCGCGCCCGCCAGCGCCGCCGCGCACGCGCCGCTCTCGAACAGCAGCTTGGGGGTGAACACGCCCCAGATCATGAGGTGCCGGCAATGGACCGTCGCTGAGATCGCACACGCAAACACCTACAAATTTAATACAAATTAAGTACATACGTAGGGTGGAATTAAACTCCTACAACCCCGATATAAGGGTTTTTTCTGTAAATGTTATATTAAGTATACAAACTGAAATTTTACAGTCTCTTAATTCTATACTAGCTTTGTCTGTGGCGCAAGTGCTATAAAGAAGGCTTTTAATTATACCTACATATAACTAAACACATATATATATATATATATGAATCAATGTGTTTCTTTGTTCTCTATGCGTTCAGAAACCATTGATCAGATTGTGATGAAACTTTGGTAGGGTGTTCCAGAACACTTATCTATAACTAGCTGCTAGTTATAGATAAACTATACACAAAACCAATGAACCTATGTGCTCATCACACAATTATTTGTCCTGGGTGGGAATCGAACTCCCGACCTCTGGCTTAGCAGTCAAGATCACTAACTACTGACTAGCAGGTCTGTCAGTGTAGATATCAAACAATTAAGTTCTAAATCTACTTATGACCTTGCATAAAGCTGCCAAAGCTAAAATCTTAATCTTCCAAACCATAGCATGTTATATGATATAAGAAATCAGCTTTTCTTTTTAACTTATTCTTAATTAGCGAACATTTATCCTTTGCATGGCTTTATGGTGTTCGTTATACGTTTATCGTTATGCCCGTAATGCGTACCCTGATAGCGAAGCACAGGGCGAACTTGAGGCACAGCGAGAAGACAGCTGCGAGCTGCGTGCGCGGGCCGACGCTCGCCGCGCCCGAGCGGCCCCACAGCGCCAGCAGCGGCACTGACGCGCCGAACATCAAGGGCATACCTATAAATTACTGGTTATAAAGTCTTCTAAAAAAGAATTTCAGGGTCTGTGACTCTTAGTAAAGAAAATTATTTTAGATTTAGTAGTTTAGTTAAAAATAAATCAGATTTATCAAAACATCGACCAGTGCTTCTTATCTGATGATAATCAAAATCACATGAATTCATATCTTTTAAATGCTAGTATTTGATTTAGTTGAATATCAATATATTTCTTATTTATCTTTTAATATATTTATTGACATTTGTTTGTGATACAGTTATTTGAATCCCTGGCCCTGAGCTAGAACAAAACTGTATTACTATTGCACGTTTTAAGGGGTGGTATCGAGTTATTTATTTTTTTATGGTAGAGCTGAGAGATGGTACACGTATATCAAAGAGAAACCTATTTACTCTAATATTTTTGCATTCAATGTTTTAATATCCATTAAAATATTAATTGTGCCAGAGAAATAAATTTATCATTATATAAGATACTACCAATAATAGATAAACATTGTTTCTGCGCTATTACTATTCAATCACAAAACACTTGGCTATAAAATGAAGCACATTTTGCATCTTTACCTAATAGGTATATAAATAATAATTATGTTAAAATTAAGATTTGAATTGTTACTTTCGTCCGTACTTTCACATTTTTATTAAATTTAAAAATTAAAGTGATGATGACGAAGGCATCCCCGCAATAGTCATTTTCTTTATAGTGATAAAAAAGGAATTCGATCCACTTACAAATTACGTGTCTAAACATTATTGTAGGTAAAAAAAAAACTGTCAATCATAGGACGTCAGAAGTGAAAACACACATTTATATATGTATACATAAACACACATCTATATGTCATCATGACAATATACCTACGTCATATGTCATATGAGCGTGACGGTCACGCGAGTTCAGTTTATTTTTCCCCACACTAAAAGTGCCAAACGTGCCTAAAGAAGTTTTCACTTCAAAAAGTATCGACGCCATAATGCATCAATAACTGAAAACTTTTATTTCTTAGCTGTTTATCCGATATTACTCTTTATTTCCTACTATGGCTGTGTTATTATTAGAATAAGGTTAACATCGATACAGTGGCGTAGCTAGGTAACCAAAGGCCCTGGGGCAAAAAATAAACTAGGGCCCCAAATAAACTATTTAAAATCGTTTGTTCGGTATTCGTCGTGTTCCGAATTCGACGTACTCCAGATTTGTCGTAATCCAGATTCGTCGTACTCCATATTCAAGTATAGTGGCGGCCCTAGCTACATGTTTAGATGGTGCGAGACCTCAAAGAAACCTTAGTGTTCTTATACTATGCAGCAGTGATTGTAAATGTATTAGATAAATCTAAAAAATAAATATTTGAGGTGTATCGGAGCAGCAAGCAGTCTTTCGTAGTTGACATAGCAGTTGTTCTGTTCATCCGCGTTAAAAAATGTTGTCCATCCCGCTTGTATCACTCCGTCGCGTTCGGTAACGCCTGAGCACTGACTTAAAAAATAGATCTATATTATATATAAGCCAATGCCTTTTTTTTTTTTTTTTTTGTTGACGGGGTGGAAAATCCCTTCGGATCTCCGGCTCCTTAGGGACGCAGGAGCCAGGAGTATGTGGTGTTTCCACTAAAAACCACCCCGACAGCCGGTCTCAGGCGCCCTGCTCTGGGAAGGACCCGGACCATATTATTTCAGGTCCCCCCCGGAGATCGACGCCGCGCCTAGCCAAGCCCTATCCCGGGGAAAGCAGGCTTCCCCACGCCTATCGGCCTAATCAATGTGTGTAGCAGCCCGATCGCAAAGATGCGATCGGGCCGCCATCCTATCGCCTACTGCAGCAGTTAATTTGCTACCAGAGGTCCCCACTCTCTGGCAGCCTGCGGCCCCGTCGACGGTTGATACCGCCGCCGACGTCCTCTACGCTCGGGATCGGCCCTCTCCCATATAAGCCAATGCCTAAAATGCTATTTCCTTAGCTTATTTTGTTATTAATGCAAATGAATAGCCTCGTCACTGTTTCACAAATTCCAAGCAATTTTTTAGCTATTGTAATGCTTTTAGCCAGGCAAACATTGTAAATATGAAATTAAATTGCTCTATGTACCTACTGTATAATCGACAAGACCTCTGATGCTGTAACGAGTCATTTGTTTCTTTATGAAGATTCAGAAGGACATCACGAAGTGAAGTGTATATAAAGCGAACAGCAGCAAGGTTAGAAACTCTACACTCCCAAGTTTTATAAACCTTTTTTGATCGATAATCCAAAAAGATATCACTTTCTATAGCTTTGTTAATCAAGAGAAACAAAGTCTTTAGAGAAATCCAGATAAAGAGACCAAATTCACGGAAGTTTTAGCTGCATCGGCTATCACTATAAATGCAAACTGTGACAAACATGTATCAGAGACTTTAATGCACCTAAATTATGATAAATTTTCCACCCTTAGAGGTGTAATATTTTCTTCAAATTTAAATGGTACCTACGTTGAGTTTAACTAATTCTATTAAACAGAATAATTGAAATCGTTTCACAATGGGCGAAGACATCATGCCACGTATACACTTTTTTTATCGTGTGGAAACCCCCACTGGTCATCACCTCACCGGAACCGTGCGGTTGGAGACTGCTTGTCCTCTCCCGTTCCCGTTCCGCCGCCTCTTTAGCCAACATCACCTCCTCGCAAAACGAGACGTTAGAATCCCACGCACTCAATTTGGATCATGGATAGGACTATGGTTTCTAGCGAGAAGCTTCCCACACCAATAGCCGTCACCAGGACGTATCGTTGCTGCGTGTGGAAACCCCCTCGGGCAGTCACTCCACCGGGGTATTGTGGTGGGGCAGTGTGTCGGAATCGAATCGACTATAAACCACATGGTGGCTGGCGGCGAATTAGGTCCGAGTGGAGATCGTTCTTTTCGCACCCGATCCGCCGCCTTCTTCTGCGAGATGACTTCCTCACAGAAGGTTGCGACCACGGTAAAATTCCTGTAGCTACCGGCGATGGAGCGTATGGCCGGTAGCGAGAGATCTCCTCCGATAACTGCAGTGAAGGCCCGAAGCTGCGTCGTCCAGGCGAAACAAACCCTGACTGTCTGCTGCGCTGAGTCCTCATTGCAGTCGCAGTGGTGACAGGCGGGACGCAATTCCCTCCTAGCGACCGAGTGCAAGTACTTCCCGAAACAGCCATGCCCGGTGCCGTGAGCTACCGCCCTGCCCACTCGACGATGTCCGGCTGGAACGCCTCCACGGCGGCAAATCCAACACGTGGAGCCTCCAGCAGCGCCGACCATCGTGGCTCGGCGAATGGCCTCACGCCTCTCGCGTCCCCCTTCGGGGCCCGTTGAGTCCCTGCGTCAACCGCTAAGCTTTCTAGCCAATCCACCTTATCACCACAATTGTGGCGCCCTGCGCTCGGTCGTTGTAGTCGTCCTTTCCAATCGGTCATTAAGCCCTAGCGAAGCTGGGACCGTCGCGCTTCGATTTCTTGATCTAGTGCCTTCTTGCGTCAATGATATATGACACCTCTAGGTCTCATGGGGCAGAACCAGCTAGTAGACTCGCTGCTTTGTAGAATATCGTACAGTATCCTCTTATGACTCTGATAGCCTGGTGTGTAGTGAACTGCCAATCCCCTTTTACAAAATATTGCTATCCTCGTACCTACTTCAACCTCTTCATTTGTGTAACGTCAGTGTATCGTCTATGTCCAAATCGTCGTCGATCGTCGGTTAATAACGATTATAGTAACGACTCGGTGACTGGCCCTGGTGGTAATTTTTCGGTTGTTTTCGGCACCCCCCGCTTGACCCCTAGGGCTGCCCCTGTTCAAGTACGCAATTTAATATAAATAGTGGTTTAGTCACAACTCTAATACAAACCTAAAAGTTCTGGGTCTAAAAAATCTGGTTTATTTATATTCCGATTGTGGGAGAAATTTTCACTAGTTCAATTTATAGTTTGTAAGTCAGAGTCAGAGAGGCCCCCTGAGCTTGGGGGCACTGCCCCATCTAGCCCTCCGGTAGCTGCGCCACTGCATCAATAGCAACGATCATTTGATCTTCTCGATAATTAGACAGACAGATAGCCTGATGTCATCCTGATAAATTTGAAATTTTAAGTACCTAAGGCCTGCATTATCAAGCCAACAAGAGAGGTAGAGGTATAATTATAGAAATAATTAGTACCTATGTTAGAAACAGTCCAAATGTTATTAAACAAATATTCTTACCAAACAATTCGAGTGAAACCAAAGCGACTGTTATTACTGGTCCTATATCTAAATAGTTGGGGTCCCCGGCGTGGAAAGCGGGCGCCCAGCGAACGTGGCCCAACGTCGCGTGGTGGCCAGTGCCATAGAAGTTGTATGACGCCAATAAAGCCCACATACAAGCCACGCTTGAGTTGCAACGAGTAGACAGCGCTGGGAAGTTATAAAATAAATGTAACTTGATGCAACATAATTGGAAGCTGTTGAAAACATGTTTTGGATCTCTAATGCCGCGTTCCAATACACAAGAAACGATTCGTTTTGCTTACGTAAAATTTCGTTGAATTTTCAACGATAATTTTACCGTCCGTAAGCAAAACGAATCGTTATTTGTTTATTGGAACGCGACATAAGTGACGTTTGATATCAGTCATCTACCACATTTCTAAACATTAACACTGGACATGTCTCTCAACTGACTAGATTTTTTATTCTTAATATAAACAAAAGCTTTTACAAGGTTATTTTTTTAAACTAAAGAAATGAATACTCACAAAATTTCGTAGATCCATCATTCTTCAGCATCGAAACTATATTAAGAGCTAAGAATCCCATCACTAACGCTATGGCTGCCGACGGTGCATACGCCGCACCAAGAACTAAAGTGTTCGCAATGTAAAACAATAAGCCACAGACAATTAAAGGCGACGTTGCCCCACGACCATCTCGCCTCCAAAGTAAGGCAAACATCGTGCCGAGAACTAACCAAGAACCTCGTGCTAGCAGCCTAGAACGGTTCGGGGACCCTAATGAACCCCAGCCGACGGCCCAGTGGGCGCAAGCGAAGAGTCCAGCTAGAACTATCCCGTATCCCTGCCAACCAATATGCCGCCTTGCAACAGCTACTACCGCGGCTACAGATCCCAAAGCTAACACTAATGCTGCTCTGGAAGCTTGTCCTGTAGATACCCCTGCACCATTTGTCCAGCAGTCACCTTGCTCTTCCCTGCACCCTCGATACAACCTAGACATAGCCAAACATATCCCACACAAAGTCCAAATCGCTAAAGCTTTGGCGTTACCTACATTCCACGTCATCAGAGCCATTACGCTTAAAGACAAAAATGAGAGTCCAGCTCCTTCTTCAATTATATAACTATTCGAAACTAGAACCGATGCAGAAGCAACTAAGGCAGCACGGGCAAATCGCTCATAAAACTGTGAGCGGCCTTCACACCACCTTTGTGTGATGCCATCCCAGTGTAACAACACTAAAACGCAGGTCAATGCCCCTGAAATTAAACCAGTGCTTAAAGTGATCGCGTGTTCCACATCTTCTAGAAATTCAAAGTGGTATGCTGTGTAACACACAGAGATACACAATGCATTTGCAATCAAACTACTAGGGACGAAAGAACTGGCGAACACATTTGGCAGTCTATCCATTGGAAGCCCTTCAGTTACCAGCCAATTGAAGAATATGGCTAAAAGAAGTAGTAGCAACGCTCTGAGCATGGAAAGCGAATCAAATTCAACCCAGACTTCACGAAAAACATTTCGAATGTTGTCCACTAGAGCCCTGAAACAAAACACAAAGTGTGTTGCTTAGAAATAATGGTCAACATTAAGGTTTGTGTAATATGTATTTCAATGAAGAAAGTTGTATGTAGCACCTAATATTGATACTGGTCGACACATGGCCAATTAATGGTTCTGTCTGAAAAGTTCATTTCAACTTCATACTACTCGACGGCCAGAATTCAAAGGTTCAGAAATCAGTTCAAATTCATCATAAAACTAAAATTATCGATAAATTTTCAGTTAAGACAAAAATATCGATAGCTTTAGCTTACACACTATACCCCGATAGCTGGCATACATTCTATGAAATAATACATAATCACCTAACATCTGCAATAAATTGTTTAAGATCGTCATCAGTTTCAATAGGAGCAGTTTTATCTAACTTTTCTCTTGTAGTGTTGATAAGTTGCGCTAGTCTGTCAAGTGATATTTGCTGTGACTCTTCTCCATAACGGATGAGGTATTGCGTTATCTGTAAAAAGCAAGATAGCGCTTAGTTTATGAATCAAATTATAACCTAAACTAAGTGTATTATTTGCTGTTGGATGGAACCACCGATAAGATAACATATTAGGAACCTAAAATGTAAGATGACGTGACGATAAAGATAAATTGGGTTGAAGGACCACATACAATAAGATTTCAGCAATGAGTACATAAATCATATAACTCGTAAAACTTCTTGTTTAGAAGGAGAGGCACGCCCCAGTTACGAGATAGAAGAAAATGTATGCACCCATCTTCTTCTGTCTCGTTTAACGAGAGCCGTCTAGATTAACAATGAAAATAGAAAAGTATCCCTTAAAGATTACTATACTGCCAAGGTACAACAATTTTAATATAGGATAACAATTCTCATTGGATGGGCGATAGTTTGAATAGAGTCGCTCTCTGGGCCTGTAAGTGAAAAAACTTTATATCCTACATAACAGCTTCGTGAAAAATAAATTTAAAAACTACTTATGTACTTCTAAGGTACTTCCATCGATTGCAAAAACGTCGCATAAAGTTGTAAAGTTCCGGCTTTTTTTTCAGTTTAATAATAACAGTAAAAGACTACAGTTACTCACCTGCTTTAAATTATTGCTAAGCTGTAACAAAGTATTTTCAGTACTAGATTTTGGCAATACAGGCAGCAAGAGATTGCCTAGAGAGGGCGCTGGAGGCGGTCTGCCCAAAGCAGCGCTAAGAGTGGGAGCCAGATCTGTTTGCTGAACTTCTCTTCCCGTCGTTATATCTGGTCCACTGCCAGCAAGACCCAAACCTCGGTATGCAAAGAATGCCGCTGTACGCTCGGCCCTACTCTCACCACCATGATCACCTAAGGAATTAATCATTTGTTATTTTAATAGCAACAAAGAAAAGGTTCTTAGACTATCATGCATAACTCATGGTTTACACACTTTAATAAAATTAAGATGCATTATACTTTATGG